>JARGYO010005626.1:37045141-37792641 GCA_029206835.1 Rana muscosa
GGTGGTCAGTGTAGTGTAGTACGGTGGTCAGTGTAGTGTAGTACGGTGGTCAGTGTAGTGTAGTACGGTGGTCAGTGTAGTGTAGTACGGTGGTCAGTGTAGTGTAGTACGGTGGTCAGTGTAGTGTAGTACGGTGGTCAGTGTAGTGTAGTACGGTGGTCAGAGTAGTGTAGTACGGTGGTCAGTGTAGTGTAGTACGGTGGTCAGTGTAGTGTAGTACAGTGGTCAGTGTAGTGTAGTACAGTGGTCAGTGTAGTGTAGTACAGTGGTCAGTGTAGTGTAGTACAGTGGTCAGTGTAGTGTAGTACAGTGGTCAGTGTAGTGTAGTACAGTGGTCAGTGTAGTGTAGTACAGTGGTCAGTGTAGTGTAGTACAGTGGTCAGTGTAGTGTAGTACAGTGGTCAGTGTAGTGTAGTACGGTGGTCAGTGTAGTGTAGTGTAGTACAGTGGTCAGTGTAGTGTAGTACAGTGGTCAGTGTAGTGTAGTACGGTGGTCAGTGTAGTGTAGTACGGTGGTCAGTGTAGTGTAGTACGGTGGTCAGTGTAGTGTAGTACGGTGGTCAGTGTAGTGTAGTACGGTGGTCAGTGTAGTGTAGTACGGTGGTCAGTGTAGTGTAGTACGGTGGTCAGTGTAGTGTAGTACGGTGGTCAGTGTAGTGTAGTACGGTGGTCAGTGTAGTGTAGTACGGTGGTCAGTGTAGTGTAGTACGGTGGTCAGTGTAGTGTAGTACGGTGGTCAGTGTAGTGTAGTACGGTGGTCAGTGTAGTGTAGTACGGTGGTCAGTGTAGTGTAGTACGGTGGTCAGTGTAGTGTAGTACAGTGGTCAGTGTAGTGTAGTACAGTGGTCAGTGTAGTGTAGTACAGTGGTCAGTGTAGTGTAGTACAGTGGTCAGTGTAGTGTAGTACAGTGGTCAGTGTAGTGTAGTACAGTGGTCAGTGTAGTGTAGTACAGTGGTCAGTGTAGTGTAGTACAGTGGTCAGTGTAGTGTAGTACAGTGGTCAGTGTAGTGTAGTACAGTGGTCAGTGTAGTGTAGTACAGTGGTCAGTGTAGTGTAGTACGGTGGTCAGTGTAGTGTAGTGTAGTACAGTGGTCAGTGTAGTGTAGTACAGTGGTCAGTGTAGTGTAGTACGGTGGTCAGTGTAGTGTAGTACGGTGGTCAGTGTAGTGTAGTACGGTGGTCAGTGTAGTGTAGTACGGTGGTCAGTGTAGTGTAGTACGGTGGTCAGTGTAGTGTAGTACGGTGGTCAGTGTAGTGTAGTACGGTGGTCAGTGTAGTGTAGTACGGTGGTCAGTGTAGTGTAGTACGGTGGTCAGTGTAGTGTAGTACGGTGGTCAGTGTAGTGTAGTACGGTGGTCAGTGTAGTGTAGTACGGTGGTCAGTGTAGTGTAGTACGGTGGTCAGTGTAGTGTAGTACGGTGGTCAGTGTAGTGTAGTACGGTGGTCAGAGTAGTGTAGTACGGTGGTCAGAGTAGTGTAGTACGGTGGTCAGAGTAGTGTAGTGTAGTATGGTGGTCAGAGTAGTACGGTGGTCAGTGTAGTGTAGTACGGTGGTCAGTGTAGTGTAGTACGGTGGTCAGTGTAGTGTAGTACGGTGGTCAGTGTAGTGTAGTACGGTGGTCAGTGTAGTGTAGTACGGTGGTCAGTGTAGTACGGTGGTCAGAGTAGTGTAGTACGGTGGTCAGTGTAGTGTAGTACGGTGGTCAGAGTAGTAGACAGTGTAGTGTGTAATGGTCAGCAAATTAATCAGGTTGGTCAGTACTATTGTATTGTTGGAAAGGAGTCTGGGAGTGTCGAAGTCTGCAGGTTAGGGGGGGCGCAAATTACTTGCCTTGCCCCGGGTGCTGACAACCCACGCTACGCCACTGTATGAATGAATGTGTGTGTGTGTGTGTGTGTGTGTGTGTGTGTGTGTGTGTGTGTGTGTGTGTGTGTGTGTATGTGTATATACACACACACACACACACACACACACACACACATATATATACATATACCGTATATACTCGAGTATAAGCCGAGTTTTTAAGCACAATTTTTTGTGCTGAAAATGCCCCCTCGGCTTATACTCGAGTCACCTTTTTGTGCCTGATCTCCCGGACTTTGGGGAGCCGGTACCGGCCGGCCGTAGGTCCCCTTGACCCCAAACTTGGCACACATGTGGCTCCACTCTTCCTCTACAAGTGTGCAAAGTTTTTTGTCCAGGGGACCTACGGCCGGAGAGAACCGATTTTTCAAAACCGGGCACCCCTTCCATAGACTCCTATGTTAAACGGTAATTTCTCTGGTGACTTTGGGGACCCGGTACTGGCCGGTCGTAGGTCCTCTGGACCCCAGACTTGGCACACATGTAGCCCCACTCCTCCTCTACAAGTTTGAAAAGTTTCTTGTCCGGGGGATCTACGGCCGGGGAGCACCGATTTTTCAAATCCGGGCACCCCTTCCATAGACTCCTATGTTAAACGTCAGTCTAGTCATGGACACAGTGAGGCATGGACACAGTGAGGCAAAGTGAGGCACACCCTAGGCATATACTCGAGTCAATAAGTTTTCCCAGTTTTTGTGGTAAAATTAGGTGCTTCGGCTTATATTTGGGTCGGCTTATACTCGAGTATATACGGTATATAAAAAAACGTTGTCTTTCTGGATGTCTGTTTAGTTTTGTGAGGTGTCCCCATACCCTGAGTCACAGGTTTACCAGAACCTAGCCAGTATCTGTCCTGAAGAAGCTAATATTCTAGTGAAACGTGTCGACGAGCAAGTTCTTGGAGGCCCCACTGGATCAATTCTTTTTACTTTGATATATTACCAAGTCAATCTTTATACATTTGATCCAGCCCTCTGTAACTGCACTATTGGGTAACTGTGTCCATACAGGGTGTTTGTATGTATGTTATTTAATTATGCTGTAATAAAATGTATACTTTAATGATTCTTCCTCTCATTAAGTGCCCATATGTCCATACGTTTTTTGAGTCTCTCAATCCTTACATATCTGCATAGGTAGTTTTTTGGTAAAGGTGAACTATG
Source organism: Rana muscosa (assembly GCA_029206835.1). Lineage (NCBI taxonomy): Eukaryota > Metazoa > Chordata > Amphibia > Anura > Ranidae > Rana > Rana muscosa. The sequence continues at coordinate 37,048,173 of JARGYO010005626.1, forward strand.
CCTTTAAAGTATATCTAAACCCATGAACAAACAAACAATCTATATATTGCAATTTACCATTATATATTCTGTGAACCTACACCAAAACAGACTTTCATTTAAAAGCAAAATTACTGCTAATCTGCCTTTCCTCCTCTAACATACTTTGTAGATTTTTGGTAGGCTCCCACTTCCGTCATTCTCCCCCAGGCGAGCATTATGGAATTTGGCCCCTCCCTTCCTTGCAACCTCCAAGACATGTTACATGTCCCTGGAGGCTGTCAGACCAAAATCTCAAGCAGCCCAGTGGGTGGAAAGAAAAAAAAAAAAGGGGGAAGAAGGACTCGAATTTGTGGAATCCTCCCCACTGAGCTATTGTATTCCACAGTGAGGAAACTTACTATCTATCAGAAGACAATGACCAGTGTCAGTAGACTTCTGTACAACCTTCCTGCCCTCACATAGCGCAAAATTAATTTGGTGCCTACTCAACTGGCCAAAATTTCCATCCTTGTATGGCTGGCTTAACAGCACATGTGCAGTGGGGAGCCAGCTGTGAAACACCAGAAAGTTACAGCCAGCTCCCATAGCCAAGATGGTGGCATCGGGGATCCGAAGACCCAGCTCACGTGAAGATAGTGCTAAACCCCTTGGCTGGTGTCTAATAAAAGTCAGCAGCTACAGTTTTTGTATCTGCTAACTTTGATTTTTATTTATTTTTTAAACTATTGCAGTTCCTTTTTACGTTCCAATCATCTTGACAGGAGTGAAAAGCCCCTGTAATTTGTACAGTGACCATAACGGGTTTCACAAGTCCTCCGACATACAGTGTAACTACAAGAATTGTGCAACAGCTCATGAGGTCATCAGGGTGACCATGACCCCAACTTCTCCTTATCGGTCAGCTGTACAGAATAAAGCTGACTTTCTTTATCTGATCTTTCCTGTTATCCTTGGTTAAAAATTGTCCATACATGGGTCAGTTTGTTCGTTCAGCCAGTGGGTTGAATGGAAATAACTGCGCCGTGGATGCGGGGTACCTCCCTGCTGTTTCTGACCAAGGGACTCTCTGACGTTGGAATACACTGATCAAATGAGAATTTTCGAATAATCTGGTTCACGAGAGGGCGATTAGATCAACTTTTTTTTTTTTTTTTTATGAATGGGAATGGCCATACATGGATCGATATTTGGCCGGTTCAGCAAGAACCAACCAATTTAGATCCATGTATGACCAGCTAAAGGCTTATAACTACTGAAAAACGTAAAAAAAACAAAACAAAAAAAAAACTTTACCATAGAATGCATTAAAGAAAAAAAACGATTTGACTTGAGAACCACTTTTAAGTTTGCAGATCCGTAGACTTCTATGTATTGCATCACTGTCCTGATGGACAACTTACCAACTATTTTGTAAAAGCTCAGTTGGAGACCTGATATATACATGCTATAAAAGCTGACCTCTCTTCAGAAAATGCTATCTGCCTGGCAGTCTTGTTAGGTTTCCAATTTATTAGGCGAGTGCAGGATCAGGTAAAGAAAAGTGATGCCTACATATGTTTGCTAGTAGGTGTCCCTCAATCACATCTCGAAATGTTGGGGAGGTATGAATTTGAAGTACAGGTATTAAAAATTATGATTTTTTTTCTTTTATTAAACAAAAGATCTAAAACTGATCAGAACAAATGCTTAGTTCTTGATATTCACACTGCCACTAGGAAGCACGGGAAAGGTTTGTTTACACTTACCTCTCCTGTTCTTCAGCTCTGTGACCCGATCGCGGGACACCGGTGGTAATCGGGTCCGGTCACAGAGCTCAGGGCCGGCGGCGCGCGCGTGACCCACGGCTGGGCATCTTAAAGGGGACGTACCTGTACATGCTTATGCCCAGATGTGCCATTCTGCCTACGTAAATGTACAGGTGGCGGTCCTTAAGTGGTTAAAGCTGAACTCCAGGCAAACTGTTAAAGCAGGACTATGCTGCATACGAGCACCACAAACCAAAAAACAAAACTTAATTCATTTTTATCATTCAAAGCAAACTCACCTATCCATCCATGTCTCTGTGCCTTATTATGCTGAGAAATCACTTTGAAAAACAAAATACAAAACCACCCACTAATACTAGCATTTCTGGTTGCAACCATTTTAAGTAAGGTCAGATGATTCATGTAGCATTTACTTCCTGGAATCCATCTGCCCTTAGTTCAGGCATGCAGACAGGGGGGTGTGCTTATCTGAGAAAAACCCTCCTCCTCTCCTGAAGACTCTTGAGAGGTATGACATAATTTGCCTAAGACTGGAAACCAGGAAGTAACTTAACCACTTGCTTACTGGGCACTTAAACCCCCTTCCTGCCCAGGCCAATTTTCAGCTTTCAGCGCTGTCACGCTTTGAATGACAGTTGCGCGGTCGTGCAACATGGCTCCCAAGCAAAATTTACGACTTTTTTCCCCCTCACAAATAGAGCTTTTTTTTGTGGTATTTGATCATCTCTGCAGTTTTTATTTTTTGCGCTATAAACAAAAAAAGACTGTCAATTTTGAAAAAAAAAACTCAATATTTTTTACTATAATAAATATCACAATTGTTTTTTTAAAAAAACAATTTTTTTTTCCTCAGTTTAGGCCGATACGTATTCTTCTACATATTTTTGGTAAAAAAAAAAAAAAAAAAGCGTTAGATTGGTTTGCGCAAAAGTTATAGCGTCTACAAAATAGGGGATAGTTTTATGGTATTTTTATTAAATAAATTAAAGCGGAGGTCCACCCAGAAAAAAAAAATACATTAAAAAATCCTAAAAAAATAAAATAAAAAAATTAATAGAAAAAAAAAAAAAAAATTATACTCACCCGAAATGCCAAATAAATATGTGAAAAGTACGGCATGCATTTGTATTCAGCCCCCCTAAGTCAATACTTTGTAGAGCCACCTTTCTCTGCAATTACAGCTGCAAGTCTTTTTGGGGATGTCTCTACCAGCTTTGCACATCTAGAGAGTGAAGCCTCGTACACACGAACGAGTTTCTCGGCAAGAAACGACAAGAAAACTGCCAAGAGAGCTTTCTTGCCGAGAAATTTGTTCGTGTGTATGGTTTCTCGTCGAGAAAACCGACAAGAATCTCGACGAGAAATAGAGAACCTGCTCTCTATTTTCTCGTCGAGATTCTCGTCAGCCTGTTTCTCTACGAGAAAATTGTGTGTGTGTACACTTACCTGTCCGCCGGGAAGCCCGCGCATGCTCGAAATGACTTTGACGCATGCGCGGTAGCTTCCTAGGCATAGATAGGGTGTAGCAAGATGGCATTGAATGTGTCGATGACGTCACCGCGTTCGCTCCATTCAAAGAACCGCGGGTTCTTTGAATGGATCGTGTGTACACTCGGCCGGGACAAGTTTCTTGTCCAAGGATCTCGTCAAGAAAAACAACGTTTTTTTTCTTGACGAGATTTTCGGCCGTGTGTACGAGGCTTGACATTTTTGCCCATTCTTCTTTGCAAAATAGCTCAAGCTCTGTGATGGAGAGCGTCTGAACAGCAATTTCCACAGATTCTCACTTGGATTTAGGTCTGGGCTTTGACTGGGCCACTAACACTAGAGTATGCTTTGATCTAAACCATTCCATTGTAGCTCTGGCTGTATGGTTAGAGTCGTTGTCCTGCTGGAAGGTGAACCTCCGCCACAGTTTCAAGTCTTTTGCAGACTCTAACAGGTTTTCTTCTAAGATTGCCCTGTATTTGGTCACATACATCTTTCCCATCAACTCTGACCAGCTTCCCTGTCCCTGCTGAAGAAAAGCATCCCCACAACATGATGCAGCCACCACCATGTTTCACATGGGAATTATGTGTTCAGGGTGATGTGCAGGGTTAGTTTTCTGCCACACATAGAGTTTTGCTTTTAGGCCATCAAGTAAAAATTTTGGAATCATCTGACCAAAGCACCTTCTTGCACATGTGTGCCCAACATGGCTTCTCGCAAACTGCTAACGGGACTTCCATAAAGGCCAGATTTGTGGAGTGCACGACTAATAGCAGGGGCATACCTAGGGCATTTAGCACCCGGGGCAGATCCTATTTCTGGCAACACCCCCCCCCCCCGATAAAATCGCAGCGCGCAAAGCGTGTGTTATTATAGTGGCAGGTTAGGGCAGTAAAGAGTATTATGGTGGCAGGCTATGGCAGTAAAGGGTAATATAGTGGCAGGCTGGGGCTGTATAAGGTATTATGGTGGCAGGTTAGGGCATTATAGGGGCAGGGTAGGGTAGTATAGGGTATTATGGTGGCAGGTTAGGGCAGTAAAGGGTATTATGGTGGCAGGCTAGGGATGTATAAAGGTATTATAGGGGCAGGTTAGGGCTGTATACAGTGACAATGTGCTCACTTACAGCACAGCTGCAGATGCAGACACTCGTGGCTCCTGTGTGCTCTCCTCCAGGATCAGCCAGTAAACGAGTCTTTGGGAGGAGTGGAGGAGACGGCCACACCCCCATCTTTGCCCACCAACTTCAGCTGCCTCGGGACTCGGGAGACATTGAAGATCGTCGAGGGACAGCCTGCCCGACTGGATGAATGGGGAGACAGGCAGCCGCCCTCCCCCGTACCGCTGGGCCCTCTGCCGACCTGATGCTTACAAAGCTGGGTAAACTCCGGTGGCGTCCACTCATTATGACGTCCCTGCTGCAACCTCCTCTCACACTGCACACCCACTGGACTGACAACCCCCCCTAATGTGCAGCACCCAGGGCGGACCACCCCCTCTTGGTACGCCACTGACTAATAGTTGTCCTGTATACAGATTCTCCCACCTGAGCTGTGGATCTCTGCTGCTCCTCCAGAGTTACCATGGGCCTCTTGGCTGCTTCTTTGATTAATGTTCTCTTTGCACGGCCTGTCATTTTAGGTGGATGGCCATGTCTTGGTAGGTTTGCAGTTTTCCCATACTCTTCCCATTTTCGGATGATGGATTGAACAGTGCTCTGTGAGATTTTCAAAGCTTAGGATATTTTTTTTTTTTTATAACCTAACCCTGCTTTAAACTTCTCCACAACTTTATCCCTGATCTGTCTGGTGTGTTCCTTGGCCTTCATGATGCTTGTTTGTTCACTAAGGTTCTTTAACAAACCTCTGAGGGCTTCACAGAACAGCTGTATTTATACTGAGAATAAATTACACACAGGTGGACTCCGTTTTGCTAATTAGGTGACTTCTGAAGGCAATTGGTTCCACTAGATATTAGTTAGGGGTATCAGTGTAAAGGGGGCTGAATACAAATGCCCCCCCACACTTTTCAGATATTTGTAAAAAATAAATAAAAACCCATTTATCATTTTCCTTCCACTTGACAATTACGTCCCACTTTGTGTTTGTCCATTACATAAAATCCCAATAAAATACATTTATGTTTTTGGTTGTAACATGACAAAATGTGGAAAATTTCAAGAGGTAGGAATACATTTAAATGATTAAAACTACATAATTACACATTCACTTGTCTGAGTCCATGGACCGACACAGCTTCTCTATTGACAAAGTGGGTATTATCCGTTAATTAGGAGTGACTAGGCAGAAAAACTTGTAAAAAGTGTTGCATCACACCTTCTACAGTACCGCCCAGGGGGCGGACCCTCTGGGTATACCCTCTCAGTCTGCATCTTCGCAGATCAGTTCGTCAAAAAGCAGTACAAACTGAAAAGGAGGGGTGGGTGCTGCGTCGGTCCATGGACTCAGAGAAAAGGATTTTCCGGTGAGTAAAAAATCCTATTTACTCTTTCGTCCATGGACCGACACAGCTTCTCTATTGACAAAGTGGGACGTCCCAAAGCAGTGTCAGAGAAAAAACGAGGGATGGTAACAGCATAAAAATAAACTTCACCCCAAACACAAAACAGCACACCTCCAACGGAGGAGTTGCAACTCTAAACGGCCGCTTGCAAAACCTTGCGGCCAAAAGAGGCATCCGAAGATGCACCTACATCAATTTTGTAGAATTTTGTGAAAGTGTGAGCGGACGACCAAGTCGCCGCTTTACATAATTGGGAAACAGACGCTTGATGTCGGAAAGCCCAAGAGGCACCTATTGCCCTGGTCGAATGCGCCGTGACAGGAAAGGGGGGCGCCTGACCCTTTAAGGCGTAAGCCTGGATTACTATCTGTCGGATCCACCTAGAGATGGTGGCCGATGAGACTGCTTGGCCCTTCTTGGGACCAGCCACCGAAACAAACAGTGAGTCTGACTTCCGGAACAGGGAAGTAGCAGATAGGTATACTCTCAAAGCTCGGACAACGTCCAAGGAATGCAACGCCGACTCCTTAGGATTCGACGGCTGAGGACACAAGGATGGAAGTACAATGTCTTCGTTGAGATGAAAAGCCGAAACGACTTTCGGAAGAAAGGAAGGCTGCGGCCGCAGCACCACCTTATCCTTGTGGAAAATCAAATAGGGAGCCTTGCAGGACAAGGCTACCAGCTCAGAGACTCGTCTAACTGACGTAACAGCCACCAAAAAGACCACTTTCTGAGAAAGTGTCAACAGGGGAATATCTCTAATATTCTCAAACGGTGCCTTCTGAAGCACCGAGAGGACCAGGTTCAAGTCCCACGGAGGTAACGGGGGACGGACCGGAGGGGCCACATGTCGGACCCCCTGCACAAATGTACTCACGAGAGAGTGAGTCGCCAGGGGTCGCTAAAAAAAGACAGCCAGGGCAGATATCTGTCCCTTAAATCGTACTTAGGGCAAGCCCTTGGTCCACCCCATGCTGTAAAAACAGCAGGATTCTGGAAACCAAATAGGTACGCGGATGCCATTTCATTTCCTCACACATGGAGATGTAGGCCCTCCAAGTGCGGTGATAGACCTTCCTAGAGGACGGTTTTCGAGCACTTCTCATAGTAGAGATTACTGAGTCTGACAGGCCCCGGTCTCTCAGTACCTGGTTCTCAACAGCCATGCCGTTAAAGCCAATGACTGTAAAGCAGGATGGAATATGGGACCTTGCGATAGCAGGTCCTTCCGTAGTGGTAGGCGCCAGGGGACGTCTGCTACCAGACGTACTAGATCGGCGTACCAAGGACGCTGAGGCCAATCTGGAGCGATTAGGATCATTGGAATTCCCTCTGCCTCCACTCTGCGGAGCAGAAGAGGAAGAAGCCTTAAGGGAGGGAAGGCATAGATTAGCCGATACTGACCCCACGATGCTACCAACACGTCCGTTGCGTCTGCCCATGGGTCTCTTGACCGGGCCACAAATCTCAATACCTTCCGATTGAGTCGGGAAGCCAGAAGATCTACGTCTGGTGTGCCCCATCTTTGGCAGAGGAGTTGGAACACCTCCGGGTGTAAGGTCCCTTCTCCCTGGTCCAGCATCTGGCGGCTCAGGTAGTCCGCCTGCCAGTTTTCCACACCCGGAATGTACAGGGCCGACAGTGCCGGTACGCTCCTCTCTGCCCACTTCAGGATGCGAGCGATCTCCGATGTTGCAGCTGAGCCGCTTGTTCCTCCTCGATGATTGACATATGCCACTGCTGTGGCGTTGTCTGACTGGATCCTGACTGGACGCCCTTGCAGCCTCTGAGACCATTTGAAGAGGCACAGCCTGATCGCCCGGATTACCAGGACATTGATCGGCAGGAGGGCTTCCTCTGGGGTCCAGCGACCTTGCGCCGACTGAACACCCCAGACTCCCCCCCCAACCTGTAAGGCTGGCGTTCGTCGTGATCACTATCCAGTAAACCGGAAGAAATGACTTCCCGGCCATTAGAGCCGGTGCTGTCAGCCACCATACCAGGGATCTCCTGACTATGTGGCTCACTCGGATTTGATAATCCAGAGATGATGGACATCTGTTCCATCTGGACAGAACTTCCTTCTGTAACACTCGAGTGTGGTATTGAGCATATGGAACCGCCTCGAAGGAGGCTACCCTGAGGCCCAACACTCGCATGCAAAAAACGGAGTGAAGACCAATTCCTGGAAGTCAGCTGCCGTACTGCAGCCCGGAGGGTCTGCAACTTCTCCACAGGGAGGAATACCTTTGCCTCTGAAGAATCCAGAATCAACCCCAGGTACCCTAGGCGTTGAGTGGGCACCAATACTGACTTTTGCGTGTTTAGTATCCAACCACAGTCTCGAAGAGTCTGACAGGTAATGGACACGCTTACCTCTAATTCTGAGCTTGAAGGGGCCTTCAGCAGAAGGTCGTATAAGTAGCCTGTGATAGCGATACCCCGCTGTCTTAGAAGTGCCAGAATCGGAGCGAGCACCTTGGTGAACGTCCTGGGTGCTGAGGCAAGGCCCAACGGGAGGGCCACAAACTAGTAGTGGTCCTTCCCGATAGCAAATCGCAGAAACCTCTGGTGTCTGGAGTATATGGGGACATGCAGGTATGCGTCCTTGATGTCCAAGGAGGCCAGAAAGTCCCCCGGATGGAGAGCCGTGACTACAGATCGAACCGACTCCATCCGAAAACTTTGTACCTTCACAAAGCAATTGAGGGCTCCGAGATCCAAGCTTGGACGAACCCCCTCCTTCTTTGGCACAATGAACAGATTTGAGTAAAAACCCCGTTCCAGTTCTGGAACTGGAATAACTACCCCGCGTTCCAGTAGACCCTGGACCGCCCCATACAGGGCCTCCCGACGGGTCGGTAGTAGCTGGAGATTGGAGGTGTTGAATCTGTCCGGTGGACAAGAGAGAAACTATCTTGTAGCCTGAGGAGATTACTTTGCAAACCCACCTGTCGGAGATTAGTGCTGTCCACTGAGTCGCAAATTTGCGAAGACGTCTCCCCACCCGAGAGCTGGGTGGGGGTGGACCTTCATGCGGACGCAAATTTGTCCGCAGGCTTATTGGGTATGCGGGACCAGGGACGCTTTTGTCCTTGGGTCTTTTCCCTGTCGCCCTAGGGGGGACGAAAAAAACACTTGTGTGCAGTAAAGGAGGGCCCTTGCCCTTGGCGTGGCCCCTTACCCTTGCTAATTTGGGGAAGCAAAGTGCTTTTACTTCCTGTGGCATCCTTGGTGATGTCATCCAGAGAAGCCCCAAAAAGTCTGTCGCCCTTAAAAGGCAGATCCAACAGGGCTTTCTTGGAAGTCTGGTCCGCAGACCAGCCTTTTAGCCAGATCAGGCGGCGTATTGCTACTGCATAAACCGAAGTTTTAGACAGCAGGGGAATAGTATTCATGTCTGACTCGCAGACAAACCTAAGGCCCTGGACCAACAGGTCGGCCAATGTTATCTCATCAGGAATAGCATCTCGCTCCTTAACCCCTGGAGTAGCAATCTTGCCCATTCAGTAAGTGTGTGAGACACTAGGGCCCCCGCCAATGCCGGGCGTACTGCCGAGCCTACCACTGAGTATAGGTAGCAAGCGAGTGCTTCAGCCTTCTTATCCACAGGGTCCTTGAAAACAGGAGCCCCTTCTACAGGAATTGTGGTGGCTCTATTAAGTCTGGACACCGGAGGGTCCACTATAGGGGGGAGAGGTCCATTTCTTCAGAAAACTCTCCTCAAAAAGGGGTACCGTACCGCAAACCTCTTTGGGGCTGTAAAGACCCTCAGTGGGTTATCCCATTCCTTGTATAAGAGTTTATCAAAAGACACACAAGGGAACACCTTAGCAGTGCGGGCAGGTCTATGAAACCCAAGTGGACCGGAGTCTCTGCTGCTTCTGCAGTATTTTCCAATTTTAGCATATCCCGCACTGCAGTAATAAGGTCAGATACCAAAGCCGTCTTGCGTACTGACCTGGACTTTGAGTCATTCTCACTGTCCGGTCACGGTCTGCAGTCTCTGATGCGTCAGAATCTGGGCCCCGAGCCGTAGCTGGACCTGGTTCTGCACCAGAATTATCCCCAGAAGCTTGCAGGGGATGGGGCGTTTACTACCCCCTGTATTCCCGTGTGCTGCTTCCACCCTGGCAGCAAACGCCTCTAGGATTGCAGTCATAGCGTTCATAGACACCTCAGGGGCACCAGCTGCTAAATCTGGTGTTTCAGGGGAGAAGACATCTGGCTCAGATGCCATGCTGACCACACGCTGACACTCACAGGGCTCCAGGCAAGATATCAATAGGCCACCCTCCTGTGCTGCAGAGAGGCCGGGTCACCCAGAGGACTCACCACCCTGGATAGGTACTGCTATGCTGCGCCTGTGATGCTGTCCCTCTGCTGCTGTGTCAGTCTGCTTGCTTTTATCAGCACTTCCTGTGTGAATTTTCGCGCCAGTGTAATGCACCCTAGAGGCCGGAGGCTCTCGAAAAATGGTTGCCAAAAAACGTCTGTATGGAAGATAATGTGGGCTCTAAGAAAATGGCCGCCGACAGAAGATAGAGGTCAAGCAGCCATAGCCCACAAAAAGATGGCCGCCGAACGGCAATATCTGCATACAGGGTGGACAAACATGGCCGCCGATCAGCTGATAGGGGCCAGTGGGTGTGGCCGAACCACAGGAAGATGGCCGCCGGGCAGTCACAAGAGGCCAAACTTGGCATGGACCACCTCAAAATGGCCGCCGACAGCATGAGGAGGAAGGACACAAACACAGGTAAGAAAAAATGACATTTCTTTTAAATGTTAGTTACAGCCAGCCCCGCTCCAGTGGGACCCCCTAGGTGACCCCCAGCACCCAGCAACCTTTAGCTAGAAGCCCAGGGAGGAGGGAAAGGCAGGGAGAGAGGGAAGAAAGGGGCCACAACCACTTACTTGATCTCTCCAGGAATGTCCAGCTAAATCACCCAGCCGAGGCAGGGGAGTTTTACTTACCTATCCTGCATGTATTCTGCTGGAAGACATTCCAAACAGATCATCATCCGCGCACGGAAGGTGACTGTTGGCCAGGCATGCTGTGATTGGACCCAGAAGGGACGATCATATGTATGCCCTGGAGCATGACGCTCACCGGACAGGCTGCTGCGACTCGGCCGTAAGGTCAGCCGAAGCTGAGCGGTCCGATGCAAGCCTTGGAGCGTAAGCTCACCGGCCAGGCTGCTGCGACTCGGCCGTAAGGTCAGCCGAAGCTGAGCGGTCCGATGCAGGCCCTGGAGCGTAGGCTCACCGGCCACCCGTGGAGCGACGGGGATGTCGTGGAAAACCCAGCGCGTAGCTAGGGTCGGCACACGCTCGATGGCCGAAACTGGGGAGACTACAAGGATCGAGGATCCAGCCTGTCACCCAGTCGGCAGTTGATCGAAGATCGCAGGAAACAACAAATGTAGCAAAAAATTATATATATATATATATATATATATATATATATATATATATATATATATATATATCTTTTTTCCCCGGACCAATGGGCCCGAAGGGAGCCATGTCCTACTCCTTGCTAGACAGAAAAAAACTGATCTGCGAAGATGCAGACTGAGAGGGTATACCCAGAGGGTCCGCCCCCTGGGCGGTACTGTAGAAGGTGTGATGCAACACTTTTTACAAGTTTTTCTGCCTAGTCACTCCTAATTAACGGATAATACCCACTTTGTCAATAGAGAAGCTGTGTCGGTCCATGGACGAAAGAGTAACATTTTTTACAACTTTAATGGCTACCTTTCACACAAACAGCTTTCTGAATGATCGGAGATGTTGTGGTATCACATATAGTGATGACATTTGTAGCGCTAGGCTGATCTAGGATGGCATTATAAGATATTACAGAAGATCACATTTCTGCCTGTTCTACGTATAAATTTCTGTATTTGTTACAATTTTACTTTTTATCATAAGGTGTTCCTGGCACGTTTTATATATTACTCCCTACAATGTTAACTTGCATCCAGGTTATGGATATTCAAATATTTATATATCCTTAAGGCCTTATTTACACAGGTGTACTTAAAGTGTAAACCTGTTACTTACCTGCTCTGTGCAATGTTTTTGCACAGAGCAGCCCAGATCCTACTCTGCTTGGGTCCCCTGCCGGAGCTCCTGGCTCCTCCCTCCCCCACGAGTGCCCACCATAGCAAGCCTCTTGGTCTGGGGGCACTCGTGTGGCCTTTCTTCCGAGCCGTGCTCTGTGAGTCTCTGCCCCTGCTCCCTCCTCACCGGCCGTGATTGGCAGCAGCGGGAGCCAATGCTGTCTCTGAGCTTTTGAGGAGGGACAGAGTGAAGAGAGCCTCTACTCTGGTGCACATTGCTGGATCGAGATCGGGCTCAGGAAAGTATAAGGGGGTGTTCCTGGCTGCATTCAGAAGATTTTTTTTTTTTTTACCCTAATGCAGAGAATGCATTAAGGTAAAGCCTTCAGCCTTTACAACCACTTTAAGTGTACGGCCGTGTGAGGGCCGTGCTTGCCCCCATGAGTATATACAGGTGTTCGATGGATCCCCATGCAGGCAGTTCCACTCATGTATCCGTGCAGCCGATGCATCCCAATTGACACGAATGGAGCTGCCTGCACAGGGAAGCACGGAACACCACCCCAAGCGGGCGAATTCCGCCCTCAGACGGCCATACACTTACAGAGAATCTTCACCCTAGTGTAGCAGAGCGAGAGTCGGGAAAAGTCCTGTTCTGGGGTTTACACATCTCCCAGGCTCCTCTCATATACATTTAGAAATCTCTGATCCATGGTCCAGTTTGGATCTTGATCCTCATCCCTGGGTCAGTTTATACTCACCTGAGACAGACGGGGCTCTCATACCTGGGGAATGGACAAGGCCTGTCTGAGAGAACTGCTGAGGTTGGTAAAAAGCAAACAAGTTGTGTATACGAGCCCTGACAAGCAGTAGGCTTTTGCCTTATTCGTTTTCTGGAACTGTGTAAATCTTGTAAAAAAAAAACTTTGTAAATAGCACCAATGAACACAACACTGTTTGGACACTTCCTTACTGAACTGGTATCTGTGCCTGCAAGTTTTCTCACCCCATAGAGTGGGTGTACCTGCTACCTAACCGCCAGCTCACACTAGGAACAAAAAAAAAAAAAAAAAAGTGAAAGTCAGCAGATTCAAATACTGTAGCCGCTTTTGATAAAAGGACACTTACCTAGTCAAGGATCCAGCACAGTCCTCACCCACGCCGCCGTTTTTTCACCAGTTTTTGGGTTACCGGCGCCAGCATGTTTGGTGTGGGAATTGTTCCGCAACCTACTGGGACCTGTGACGTGTCCCAAGAGGCTGTGGGCAGGGGAGCAAATTTCCACTCAGATCGCTTGGGCAATCTGAGCGGATATGGGAGCACCTATAAAAAAAAAAATAGGTGCCCACTTTGCCGCCGCCGCATAACCCCCCCCCCCCCCCAAAAAAAATAATGTAATGTGCCAAAAGTTGTAGAGGAAGAGGCAGAAAAGCAGAACTTCCCCTTTGGGTGAATCAGGCCTTAAAAGCAGTAAGTGTGCTATAAAACAAGCCCTCACTGTCCCCTGTAGCTGTCCACTGCAGAATGACCGAGGTCTCCCTGCGCCCCTACCGGCCTTCCAATCTCGAATGGTCTACAGCTCTTCGTTATTCAAAAAGCCCCCAATTTTTCCTGCAGCATCACATACCGTACGTTTCTTAGGCCTCGTTTAGACTTGCGCTCAACCGTGCATTTTTGACGCTCACCAACCGGTGGTTGTGGGGGGTCTGGTATGGATTCGGGGAGGGGGGGAGGGGGCATTCTTTTTAAAAGTTGCACCTAAATCATATATATCTATCCATCATATTCATTAAACTTTTGAGGCTTTACATTGAGGTCGATGGCCCTCAAATTGCATGAAAGTAGGATGAAAGTAGGACCAAAGTAGTGCAGGAACTACTTTGAAGTCACTGCGACTTGAAATTGCACAGATATGAACAGTTATCATACGGAAACATGAGGGAGCGACTTGTCATGTGACTTTAGGGTCCAAAGTCACATGACAAGTCGTATAAGTGTGAGTGGAGCCTAAATCTACCCTTCTGAATCTGCAGTGATAGTGTGGCATTCTGGCCGTCAGTGAGCATTGTGCACTGAATGAACCAAATACTTTTCCCCCACTGACTGCCATACGCTGGAACAGACAGATCACAGTTTAGAGGTTACAACATCTGAATTTCTGTCCAAACAAAAGCAGAAAGGAATGTCAATACCACATGATATTCCCTTAATAGTGAGATCAACATTATTGTAAAAGTGATTCAGGAACCAAACCGCATTTAACAAAATACGCTGCCTTGTTTTTGGTAATCTCAGTATTCTACGCTGTAACGGGGTGTAAGATTACACATCACATGCAGTCTCTGGTTTCACAGACCTTGTGTGTAATGTATTATACAGAATTCTATACCAAGGCGTCATGTGCTTTGGTCTCATTCCGAAAAAAAAAAAGTCCACAGCAAATTTGCCTTACTACTGCTAAGCACTCCGCAGGCCCTGCGCCTGGAAGGGTATACAGAAAACCAAATACGCAGCGTCTTGCTGGTTGAACCATGTCTGAAGTAGAATCTTTTGGGTGCCAATCCAGATCTTTTAAATGGATTTCCCCAATTGGCAAGTAACCGGTGCCCAGCAAGCTTAATTTAAAAACCAGTGTACAGTATGTATGGGTAATAATTTAATAGGCATGGCCACCATTACAATAAAGTCTGAAAGTGCTCAAAAAAGAGAGACATCTTCTCAGCCACTAGGTAGATAATACTGACAGTGGCATATCAACAAAAAGGGTAACCTATAGTGGAACAAGTATCCCCCGGTCCTCCAAGCGGGAATAATGTCACTGCTTAACCCCCGCCCTATGGCAGGTCTTTCTCCATAGACCCTAGGAAACGTGTAGGAAGGAGCTTAGGTGGTAATGCCATGACACCCACTTTGAGGACTGGCAGATGCTTGTTCCACTTTGTGTTTTATTTCTGCTTGTGAGTGTATGCCATTTTTTAAAATACAGTGGAACCCTGGAATGCGGTTAACGAGCGTTTCGCAATACGAGCACTGTATTTTAAAAAATCGTAACTCGGTTTGCGAGTGTTGTCTCGCAAAACAAGCACGATTCAGGCCAAAAAACTGTGTGCAGTACCGCTTTTGGCCTGAGGTGGGGGGGCGCCGGAGCCGAGCAGAGCCGGACGTCGCCGTTCGGAAATGCACGGAAAGGCCCGAGGACAGCACAGCTGACCTCGGCAAATCTCGAGAATGAAGTCTTTCCGAGGTCAGCCGAGGTGTCCTCTGGCCTTTTCGGCCGTTTCCGAGGCTCTCTGGTGCTCCCCACCTCTGGCCGCATGCGGTATTGCATGCCATTTAAGTCAATGCGGAACTAATTATTTTTGTTTCCATTGACTTCAATGGGGAAACTTGCTTTGATATGCGAGTACTTTGGATTACGAGCATTCTCCTAGAACAGATTATGCTCGTAATCCAAGGTTTCAATGTAAATTCAGTTTGGGATGTATTTTACTATATGGACTCTCCTTGCTTTTCTCTACGTGTGAGAGGCATTGTGCGGTATAAGAGCCAGAATCATCCTTTATTAGAGACCTGAGCAGTGCTTCCTGACAGTATTGTGTACGTTGCCATTAGTGCAACTGGGGATTGAATGCTGATGTCATCCATTCATTTGGGATTTGGGTTTTGTCCCTCAAGCATTGTCAGTCCTCTTATATTATTATTGTTTATAGCATTGTTTATGAAACAACACTTTTTTTAGCTTACTTGCATAGGAGATTTTGATAGGTGGTGTTGTCTGTCTAACTTGGCATCTAGCATTGCAAAGCATTACGCCCCCAGCAATATGTACTCATGTAACTGGTATCATGTCTGGTTGTAGGTGGGTGATAAAAACACAGAACAACCTCCAGTTTTTACTGTCCCCTGAGCGATCAGTACGGAGAACAATGGAGCCGGGGAAGATGAAGAGCTGTGAATGAGCTGTACACAGCGCCTGCGCAACGAGCACGACATTGTGCCACACGCTGCCGCATGCTCTCCGAAAAAAATAAAGTACCATCTATGGCCAGCTTTAAAGCAGAACTAAAGGGATCAATACTTACCTTTCTTCCAACAGTCCATGTCATTTGCCAGAATCTTCTTCCGTGTGCCGATCTCTGGCTGGCGCAGGATGACGTGACTCCTGCACATGTGAGGGAGCCAGTCATCCTAACACACAGGGATTGGGCCAGCGCTGTATGTTGAGCTGTGGATGCGATATAGAGCAATAAAGAGCCTGCCTGCTCGCAATGAGTAAGTCGGGCCATACAACTTTCGGGGCCGCGGACTCCGGCTCTGTGACTGGCCGGAGGTGCACAACGTCACTCCCGCGCATGCGCGCAGGAGCCGCCAGTCACGGCATGATCTCTTTAGAAACAGCACAGTCGTGCCCTTTCTAAAGTGTGCATCAGCTTATGACGTCGGCGCATGCGTATATTGTAAATATCTCCTTAACAGTGCAGGTTTAGGAGATATTTCCAGCACCTACAGGTAAGCCTAAAGAAACTACAAGAAAACTGCCGGGAGAGCTTTCTTGCCGAGAAAACCGGCTGTGGGTACGAGGCTTTCAGGTTTCTCGTCAAGAAATATGGCCAGAATCTCGACGAGAAAAATAGAGAACCTGCTCTCTATTTTCTCGTCGGCCTGTTTCCCCGATGAGAAACCCGAGTGTGTACGCTTTCCTGTCGCCGTGGAAACCTGTGCATGCTTGAAATGACTGACGCATGCGCGGTAGCTTCCTAGGCATAGGTAGGGTGTAGCAAGATGGTGACGGCATCGAATGTGACGAGTGCACGCTCGTCGTAGTCGATGACGTCACCGCGTTCTGTCCATTCAAAAGAACGGCGGTTCTTTTGAATTGAGTGTGTGTACACTCGGCCGGGACAAGATTCTTGTCAAGAATCTCGTCAGGAAAAACAAAGGGGTTTTTCCTGATGAGATTCTCGGCCGTGTGTACGAGGCTTTAGTATAGGCTTACTTGTAGGTAAAAGTGGTTGTACAAGGTTTACAACCACTTTAATAGCAGAGGGACTGGCAGAAACATCAGGGATTTCACACAAGGGAAGCAATATAAAAGAGAACAGGAGACTTTCTCATACAAGTACATGGTACAGCAGGTGCATATCAGGAATATAAAATGCTAGGGTAACATACACTTTAAAGAAGAAATAAAAGCACTCTTTTTTTTTCTGACCTTCAAAAGTAAAAGGCATAATGTGCTAGTATGCTTTGCATGCTCGAACATTAAGTTAAACTTTGTTTAACTATGTTAAACTTAAGTTTAAAATCAAAACTTGCCTGCAAATGAAGCCCTTGTTGTCACCGCTGGAGGCCGTATCTATCTTCGCCTGTCTTCCTTCCAGGTCCGCAGACTCCGGCTGTGTGACTGTCCGGAGCCGTGTGACGTCACGGCACAGGGTTCTGAAGAAAAAAGCACAGGTGGCCGTTCCTTCAGAGCACACGCGCCGATGACGTAATTGGCTGCATATACAGTAAATATCTACTAAACTGCGCAAGTTTAGGAGATATTTACACTACCTATAGGTAAGCCTTATTATATGCTTACATATAAAAGGTACAAACAATACATGGAAGATTACTTCCTCTTTAACTCCTTTGCACCGACTGCACACACATAAGCGCCATCACAGAAATGGGCTTTTTTCCATTGGGCCGCATATCTCCCTTTGTGCTGGGAGCACGCCAAACAGACCGAGATCACACTGATCAGTCACTGTGAGCCCGCCACTGGATTTCCTTCTGAATGAACGAATGAAGAGAAAGATACATTGTATCTTGCTCTTCTTGCAAAAAAAAAGGAATTGTAAACAAACCAATTGTGTTTTGTTTTTCTCTAAAAAAAACAAATATAGAATAATAATAAAAAAAAAAAATTGTATATGTATATATATATATATACACATATATACACACACATACATACACACATACATACATACATACATACACATACATACACACACACACACACACACAAGATCAAGGTTAGTGTAAGGCTGCTTTCACACTGAGGCGCTTTGCAGGCGCTATTGCGCTAAAAATAGCGCCTGCAATTCGCCCTGAAAGAGCTGCTTCATATTCTATCCAGTGTGAAAGCCCGAGGGCATTCACACTGGAGCGTTGCGCTGGCAGGAGGGTAAAAAAACTCCTGCCAGCCGCATCTTTGAGGCGCGATAGGAGAGGTAAAATTACCGCTCCTACAGCACCTCTGCCCATTGAAGTCAATGGGGTAGCGCCTCCAAACCGCCCAGGCGGTTTTAACTCTTTTTCGGCCGCTAGCGGGGGTTAAAATCACCCCGCTAGCGCCTGCAAATTGCGGCATAAACAACGGTATAGCGGCGCTAAAAATATTGGCGCTAGACCGCCAACGCATCCAGCGCTTCAGTGTGAAAGTAGCCTTAGGGTCAAGGTCAGCATATTTTCTGTAGTATTTAAAAAATAAAAATAAAAAATTGGTATCAGTCAGTTAGGGTCAGTGTGTTTTAGGCAGGATTGAAAAATATAATAAAAAAAAAGAGCACTGTTCTTTCTGGGCTGTACTACGGGTACAAACAACATAAACATATGCGGCATCGCTGCAATCTTCAGGAGCAGAAGAAATTATTGTGGGATGTCCTTTGGTGGTAAATTATGAGAATAGCAAGAAATATACAGCTACATATAAAAAATAAAATCAGGAGGTATGCATTACAATTTACCACCAAAAAAAGCCCAATTTGTCCTGAAAAAAAAAAACACAAGGTATATATAATGCACCTGGATACACCAAGTGGTTGTGATGATATGTACAGTTTTACTTACACGTGTCAAAGTTGCAAAATTGTGCTTAGGTATTTAGATTTGTTTTACCCTTAGGTGTCAAGGGGTTAAAGCGGGGTTCCATCCGTGATTTTTTATTTCTTTTTTAAAAGACAGCAGCTACAAACACTGTAGCTGCTGACTTTTAATAAGGACACTTACCTGTCCTACTCGCCCGCGATGTCAGCCCCACCCGAGGCTGATCCCTCGATCCCGGCACCGCCATCCTCAGTAAGGGAAACAGGTAGTGAAGCCGTGTTGCTTTACTGCCCTTTTCCTACTGCGCATGCGCGAGTCTCGCATTGTTTTCTGAATGGGCGGTTTGCTCTCTGGGATACACACAGTTCCCAGAAGGCAGCGCACCCCATTTACCAGAAGACAACGCGAGGAGGATGCGGAAGAAGACCAGCCGCATATAAGGAAGAGGCAGATTAGGGACGTCCGCATAGCAACCGGTATTTCTGGTGAGTAAAAAAAAAAAAAAAAAACGTTTTTCTATGATTTTTTTTTTTTAGGGTGGAACTCCACTTTAAGTCACACTCTGCAGAGCTCGGTGAGGAAAAGCTCAGACAGCCAGGATGGATTGGATTTAATCAAGTTGATTTAGGGCCAGTTCACACCAGACTCCATTCCGTGCGCTCTTTTTCTGCACGCACTGTTTTCCATGTATTCCACACCAGACATAGTTCACACCATGCAGTCAGTTTCCTGTCAGTTTCTGCACCAGAACTGACTGCATAGTGTGAACTAGTGCCATTGAAAAACATGGAAAACACTGTGCATGCATTTTTTAGTGCAGGAAAAAAGCGCACGGAACTGCATCTGGTGTGAACTGGCCCCTAAATCATATTTTTTAAATAGCAACTGTCATCTCTGTCCCACAGCGCCTCCTCCTCTGACCCGCTGTTGACTCACCGACAGTCCCATTTTCGGTAAACTCATTCTATGAATCCAAGCTGAGATAACTTGCACTGCATTGATGCATTCACACAATTTCACAGTAACTCCGAGATAAAGTTCATGAATATTCTTTTATCCCATTGTTTTTCAAATCTATGTACACTACAAACTGTATGATTGAATCGGTTCTGATATCGCTGTTTTACTAACCTGATAGCTTATTATTCTAAATAGGAAACCTTCATTTTTTTGCAAATATTAAAGATTTTAACTACCAGCAAGAATAAGTCCTAACAACGGGCATCCACTCACCTGCTGCCGCCACGTTCCTCATCTTGTTGTGTCACTGCCACATCACCAGCCGTCCCATTAATGTGAATGGGACTGTTGGTGAGTGAACAGCGGGTCAGAAGAGGAGCCGCAGCGGGACAAAGATGACAGTTGCACTTTCAAAATTATGATTTAAAATCGACTGGATTTAAATCAAATCTACCCTGGTCAGAAGTGACTCATACATATAGCAGAGGAACAAAGCAGCAGACAGAAATGACACTTAGTGCTCTGGATTGAGACAAGTACACACTATAGAGGGATATGCTTTGCTCATATTTCATGTCTGAGGTTTACAACCACCTTAAAGTGGTAGTATGCCCCGTGTTCTTATTTTTACCTACAGATAAGCCTATGACAAGGGTTACCTGTAGGTAAAATGAATATCTCCTAAACCTGCACAGTTTAGGAGATATTGACCCTGCATGCAGCCGTAGACGTCAGGGGCGCATGCGCTCTGAAGGTCTGGCGTACCGTGATGGAACTTCAGAGCTTCTTGCCAGAACCGAGGCCTCCTGCGCAGATGCACGGAAGTGATGTCATCATGGCTCCCGCCACTCACAGCGCCAGAGCCCGCGATCCTGGAAGAAAGGACGAGAGAAGACATCAGCCCCCTCTGTGGTGACCGAGTGCTGCTGAGGGGGCTTCGTTCTAAGGTGAGCATTTCATAAGGTGCTAGCATGCGACTAGCACATTATGCCTTTATCTTCCAGGGTTTATTTTTTTTATTTTTTTTACACAGCAGGTTTACAACTGCTTTAAAGTGATTGTAAACCCTTTACAACCACTTTATGCTACAGGTAAGCCTATAATAAAGCTTACCTGTAGCTACCCAGATTATCTCTTAAACCAGCACGGTTTAGGAGATATCCCTTGTCCCCTGCAGGTGCCGATGTCATGGGCACATGCGCACTAAAGCAAACTGAAGCGATGGCACGTATGTGCCGTTGCTTCAGTGAGTGTGCAGTTACCGGCGGCTCCCGCGGGAGTGACGTCATCACGGCTCCGGCCAATCACAGCGCCGGAGCCCCCGATACCCGGAAGTCACTCCGGGAGAGATATCGCCGGCCGGAGGGGGGGGGGGGGGTTGCGAGGACCGCTGAGGGGGCTTCGATGCAAGGCAAGTAATTCATAATGAGCTAGTATGCTATGCATACTAGCTCATTATGCCTTTGTCTTGCAGGGTTTACAACCACTTTAAAAAGGGAGTAGTAAAGGTAAATGTTTTTTCACTTTAATGCATCCTATGCATTAAGGTGAAAAAACATTTGACAATACCGGCCCCCCTGAGCCCCCGTTTTACTTACCTGGCCCCTCGAAAGTCCCGCGCTCGCTCCCGTCATCCTCCGAGTTCCTGTGCCTGGCCGTTGATTGGCTACTGTGGATGGATTGAAAGCAGCGCAGCCATTGGCAGGCGCTGCTGTCAATCACATCCAATGACGCGGCACGTCGGGGGGCGGGGCCGAGTGATACAGTCGGCGGCTACGGCCGCCGCATCACGGGAGCGCGCCCGCAGTAACTCCACACCATGCGAGCTCGCTCGCATTATGGTGTGGAGTCCTTGCGGGGAGGAGCCGAGACAGCCGCCCAGGGACCCCAGAAGCGGAGGATCGGGGCCACTGTGTGCAAAACGAGCTGCACAGTGGAGGGAAGTATAACATGTTTGTTAGTAAAAAAAAAAAAAAAAAAAAAAAAAACACACGGAACCTGTAGTGTTCCTTTAACCACTTCCCGCCCAGTCAATAGCATATTGACATCCGGGAAGTGGTTCAGTTATCCACATTGGACGTCATATGACGTCCTGCAGGATAACAGCCGCCGCGCGCCCGGGGGGGGCGCGCATTGCGGCGATCGGTGGGTCAGTCTGACCCACCGCTACACTGATCTCGGTAAAAAGCCTCCCGCGGAGGCTTTTTACCACGTGATCAGCCGTGTCTAATCACGGCTGATCACGATGTAAACAGGAAGAGCCGTTGATCGGCTCTTCCTCACTCGCGTCTGACAGATGCGAGTAGGAGAGCCGATCGGCGGCTCTCCTGACAGGGGGGGGTTCGCGCTAATTGTTTATCAGCGCAGCCCCCCCTCGGATACCCACACTGGACCACCAGGGAAGCCCCCCAGGACCACAGGGAAGCCCCAAGCATGTGGATGCCCCCCATGGCCATCCACATGTAGTAAAATAAAAAAAAATAAAAAAAAATATGCCAATCAGTGCCCACAAATGGGCACTGACTGGCACTATGATGGCACAACCACAATGTGTGGTGGCTGGCATTGCTGGGCATCAGTGTCCATCAGTGCCACCTACTAGTGTCCATCAGCGCCACCTATCAGTGCCCATCTATCAGTGCCCGTCCATGCCACCTATCAGTGCCGCCTATGAGTGCCAACCAGTGCCGCCAATCAGTGCCGCCTATGAGTGCCAATCAGTGCCGCCTATGAGTGCCAATCAGTGCCGCCTATGAGTGCCACATATCAGTGCCCATCAGTGTCGCCTTATCAGTGCCCATCAGTGCCGCCTTATCAGTGCCCGTCATTGAAGTAGAAAAGGTACTTTTTTACAAAAAAAATTAACAGAAACAAAGAAAAAAGTAGTTTTTTTCAAAATTTTCGCTCTTTTTTTATTTGTTGTGCAAAAAATAAAAAATCGCAGAGGGGATCAAATACCACCAAAAGAAAGCTCTATTTGTGGGAACAAAATGATAAAAAAATTGTTTGGGTACAGTGTAGCATGACCGCACAATTGTCATTCAAATTGCGACAGCGCTGAAAGCTCAAAATTGGCTTGGGCAGGAAGCTGTATAAGTGCATGGTATTGAAGTGGTTAAGCAATAGAGTCCTATTAAAATACAACCTTCAGGACTCCCCTATAGAATATACAACCCCTGGGACATTGGGTACAGAACATTGTGTCCTGATCCTCCACCGGTCTTATCACAACTCTCACCTCTTCATAAGAGTTCACCGACTAAAGGTTCCCAGATTGTAATCTCATCATATATGACAGGGAGATCAGTGACAGCCAACTCTACCGATACACAATGATGGGTGTGTGTGTGTGTGTGGGTGTGTGTGTGTGTGTGGGTGTGTGTGTGTGTGTGGGTGTGTGCAGGGTTAGCAAACCTGTAGATTGCAGTACAGAAGGAGATCCATACACAGAGTGTAGCTGTGATCGGATGTACACACAATCCGCCCTGAGCACACAGTATATACACATGACAGTACACAGTATATACAGCACAGTACACGGTATGTACACATGACAGTACACGGTATGTACACATGACAGTACACGGTATGTACACGGTATGTACACATGACAGTACACGGTATGTACACATGACAGTACACGGTATGTACACATGACAGTACACAGTATATACAGCACAGTACACTGTATATACAGCACAGTACACACATGACAACACACATTGGACTCCCCAGCATACCTTGTACGCCAGCTCTATACAGAAGTCCCGGGCTCGGAGGAAGCGGATCAGGAAGTCATCGGACAGTACATGGCACCAATGACCGCCGTCCTCCTCCGCTCTGTTTCTTAGCAGCCCGAGGGCTTCTATCACCACCGCACTTCGCTCCGGGAGAGAGTTCAGCTCCGGGTTTCCCTTCACAAAGTCCTCCAAATCCTCCGACATCTTCCAGCACAACACTGACAACTCTGAAA
Source organism: Rana muscosa (assembly GCA_029206835.1). NCBI lineage: Eukaryota > Metazoa > Chordata > Amphibia > Anura > Ranidae > Rana > Rana muscosa. The sequence goes on from JARGYO010005626.1 coordinate 37,071,755, forward strand.
CAATTTTCCGCCTGCGGGGTGTGCGAGTTACTGTGTGGGCGGGGCCTGACAACACGTGTAGCGCTGGTGACACGCCCCTCCTCCTCCTCCGTACACACCAATAGTACATATGTGTGATCAGTGAGGAGGGAGGACTTGTATGACTTGGATTGGTGATGTGATTATATAACACCTCTATAACCCAACTCCAAGAAAACTTTTATATTTAAAGAGGAACTGCAGTCTGCTCACATAGTTTGTAATAAAAACATCTTTGCCAGTCTGAAGCTTCCCTCCAACCACTTTGCACACATGGGCTTTTTTTGGTCAGTTTGCGATTTACCGCAATTGTCCGCATAACAATCATGGAAAAATCGCAGCATAATTGGGGTGCCATTAGAAGTAATGGTATCGCAAAATTGTCCCGGGTTTCATTCAAGGTTCACACCGAGGGCGGGTTTGAAATCCTGTAAGTTCAGCGGAAGTCGCACAATTTCAAACCGCCATTTTAGTCCGACTTCGGGAGCGATTTCAGAGACATCTGTGTGGGTTCCACTTCCTGCAAAGGTGTCTATTGAAATCACCCCCGAAGTCGGCAAAAGTAGTGCAGGAACTACTTTAGGGAATCAGTACAGCGCCGCAAAGTCGGCATCGCACCGAATCGGACGGTGCCGTTGCCGGAAATAGGCTTCAATTTAGCATGCGATTTGGCATGTCAAATCGGCTGGCTTAGCCTAGGTTCACATTGGTACGATTTGGCATGGGATTTGACATGCCAAATCAGCGGCTATTGCCAGTAATGGCACCATTCGAATCGGTGCGGTGCCATACCAATTCCCAAAAGTAGTTCCTGTACTACTTTTGGCGACTTCGGGTGCGATTTGTATAGACATCTGTGCAGGAACCCGCACACATGTCTCTGAAATCACCCCCAAAGTCGGACTGACATGCGGGTATTAAATTGTACGAGTTCAGCTGAACTCGCAAGATTTCTAACTCGCTGTCAGTGTAAACCTAGGCTATAGCCATTTGAAATAGCAGGGCGAAATTGCGGCAATTCAGCCGGCAATCATGTGTGAAATAGAGCTGCACGATTCTGGCTAAAATTAGAATCACAACTCTCTCACGATTCTTCATCATCTTTTACATTAAACAAAAAAATTGGACTAACTTTACTGTTTCGTTTTTTTTTTTATTCATTGAAGTGTATTTTTTCCCCAAAAATTGCGTTTGAAAGACCGCCGTGCAAATACAGTGTGACATAAAATATTGCAACAATCACAATTTTATTTCCTAGGGTCTCTGCTAAAAAAAATATATATAATATGTTTGCGGGTTCCAAGTAATTTTCTAGCAAAAAAATACTGATTTTAACTTTGGAAGAAACAAGTGTCAGAAAAAGGTTTAGACTTTAAGTGGTTAAACTTCCCTCATCATTAAGGCTACTTTCACACTGAGGCGCTGGATGCGCTGGCGGTATAGCGGCGCTATTTTTGCCGCGATTTGCGGGCGCTAGCGGGGGGATTTTAACCCCCGCTAGCAAAATGGGTTAAAAACGCCCGCAATATTGCCTCTTTGCGGCATTTGCGGGCGTTTTGGAGGCGCTACCCTATTGATTTCAATGGGCAGGGGCGCTATAGGAGCAGTATTTTTACCGCTCCTATTGCACCTCAAAGATGCGGCTTGCAGGAGTTTTTTGACCCTCCTGCAAGCGCAACGCTCCAGTGTGAAAGCCCTCGGGCTTTTTTGGGGCGCATTGCAGGCGCTATTTTTAGAGCAATAGCGCCTGCAAAGCGCCTCAGTGTGAAAGGGGCCTTACACACAGAAGTTCGTCCCTTTCATCCAAGAAGTTAATGTTACAATGTTTCTAGTTATCTACTAGCACAGACAATGTTGTTAAAGAGGAAGTAAACCTATTTAAAAAAAAAAAAAAAAACCTGCAAAAGAAAGGCATAATGAGCTAGTATGCATAGCATACTAGCTCATTATGAATGACTTACCTGAGATCAAAGCCCCCAAACTGCTCCTGGTTCCCCTCCGCCGCCATCTTGCCTCGATGTCCCATCACTGCCGTCAGTGTATCGCCGCTCTGGCGCTGTGATTGGCCGGAGTGGCGATGACGTCACACGCATGCGCGCTCGGGCCGGCAAGATCCCATTCAGAAAACCGGCAATGATGCCGGCCCGCTAGTGCACATGCGTGTGACGTCATCGGCGCTGTGTTTACAGCAAATATCTCCTTAACCGTGTAGGTTAAGGAGATATTTCTTGCACCTACAGGTAAGCCTTAATCTAGGCTTACCTGTAGGTGCAAGCATGGGCGTCCGCTCCATAGGGCAAGGGGGGTCAATTGCCCCCCCTGGAAGTCAGAGTGAAGACACCCCCTTGCCCCCTTGCCCCTGTGTTGCAATGGCCGCCGCGGCCGCATCCGGGGCAGCCGTGGACTTTTTTTTCTAAGTCTGCAGACTGCTGCTGGCCTGGGGGCTGGGGCTGCTCTCAGTCTTTTCCGACTATCTGTCCCTCCCTCCTCACCCCCGGCCCAGCTCTGCCGCTCGGGCCTCTGCTTAACATCACCGTGACCCTGACCCGGCAGTTCCGTGATTGGCTGCTGCCTCAGCCTGCCTCTGCCTGTGTAAATGTGCCTATGCCGATCCGGCCGGCGTGGCGCTGGCTCCTCCCACAGGTGCATGTCGTGCAGTGGCGGAGACAAGAGACTGAATACGCTGCCAGTGCCTGCCCGATCTCTGAAAAACTACAGGTAACAGCAGTGCCTGTGCCACGACACCACTGTGTACATCTTTTTGTATTGCAATACATCTGTGTTGTGGGCGGCCATATTTTGATCTTGAAGAAAACAACCTATACATACAATATAGGCTTTTTTTCATTTTCATCAAGATCAAAATATGGCCACAACAGATGTATTGCAATACATTGCAATATAGAAAGATGTATATTCTCTAGGCTATATTTATATGGACATGGAGTGAAGCAGAATTATCCTCAAGAGCTATTTCACACTGCCAGCTGGCCACGTTATCAGTAAAGCGCCGCTAGTTTTAGCGGCGCTTTACCATCGTATTAGTGGCGCTATTCGGCCGCTAGGGGGGGGGGGGGTTAAAAAAAAATTGAAATTGCTAATCAGACAATGGCAGCTTGATCCTTCTTGTTAAGCTTTTGCATCAGGTTTCTCAAACCTTTGCATGCCTGCGCTTTATGTCATAATGACTAAGCCCCTCCCCTAAATGACATTGTCAAAAAGGGACCAAGCATGGATGACCTTAAAATGATGCCCCCCCCCCATAAAAAAGTTCAGCGGACGCCCATGGGTGCAAGTTGTCAGGGTGGATTTACAACCACTTTAAAAACTTGGCAGACTGCCTGTTTTTTTTCTTTTGACAGCTGAGTGAGCAGAGAACTCTCTACACTTGTTACATGAATGAATCAGGAAATTCTGCATAGAGATCGTGAGAGGGGTTGGATCGAGATCACCAGTTTTTGTGCAGCTCTAATGTGAATGCAGTCTATTGATTATCTCCTTACAATGACATCTAAAAGTAGGCGGGACATATTAGGCAGCAAGTAAACATGTTGTCCCTGAAGTTGACGTGTTAAAAGTATAAAAAATGTACCTGTCAGTCTGGTGTGTATGGGGCTGGGTAGCTGCAGACTGGTCATGGTTCCCATGCTGACCCGTATTCACAGCCAAAAGGGCCTACAATGGGCACGTGAGCATCAGAACTGGACCACAGTGCAATGGAAGAAGGTGGCCTGGTCTGATGAATAACACTTTCTTTTACATCATGTGAATGGCCAGGTGTGTGTCACTTAACTGCAGGGCTGGGACAAGGGGTGGGCAGAAGGGACACGTGCCCTGGGTGCTGTGGTGAGGGGGGCACGCTGGGAGCTTCTGCCACTTGCCTGCCTGACAGGAGAAACTATCATTCTCCATCATTTTACCGCACAATGTACGGATTCCCCAACATTGCCTTTCCAGCCACTCCAACGCTGCCTTATCTCTCCTTCTTAGTATTAACTATTAATCACTCCCCTCCTTCCAGCTCCACTTCTGACCTCAACTTGTTCTCCTTCCTGATGTTCTGTCGAGAAGTGCCCACCCATCGAATAGTGCCCGGGACGAACGGCGCATGCACGGTACGTCATAGCACAACTGCTGATTTGCCGATCAGCTGGGCTGACGTAACCATGGCGCATGCGCACATCGTAGGAGGTATCTCTCAATGGGAGATTCCATTTCACAGCCACAATTTAAACCTATACAAACAGCGGGGAAACGGGACCATCAGCACACTGTAAAGCCGCCCCGCAACAGCAAGGCACAAAGTGAGAACAACGGTCTCCCCCCGCTGTTTGTTTAGGTTTCAATTGTGCCCGTAAAATGGTATCTCCCATCGAGAAATACCTCCTACGATGTGCGCTTGCGCCCTGGTCACGTCACTCCAGCTGATCAGCAACTCAGCTGGAGTGCAGCATGCGCGGGCACTATTCGATGGGGGGTACTTCTCGACAGAACACCGGTCAACCGGCTCATCTCAACCCCAACCGTCTTGTCTGCACATCTCTCTACCTTATGTAAACAATCATGCAGTAAGTCGGCAGTGATGTCCCTGCTCCTCTCGCCTGTTAACTTTACACCCTTCTCTTTCTGTCTGCTCTCCCTCCATAAACCTTCACTGGACACATCCCTGCAGTCTCTGGACATTCCACACACCAATCTATCTGATACCCTTTCTATTCCAGTTTACTTTTATCTCTACTAATCTTTTCTGTCCTGTCCCCATAATGCACCCTTGCACATTCTCTTCACTCTTTTGCTCTGCTCTTTAATAACACTAAAGCCCTGTACACACGATCGGATAACCTATGGATTTTCGTCCGATGGATTTGACCATCGGAAATCCGATGAAACTGTTTTTCATCAGTCTTGGCCACATACCATCAGTTTAAAAACCGACGGCAACAAAACGACGGCACGTACAAAACGTACGACGCGCTATAAAAGGGCCGAACAAATCTAATGGCGCCACCCCTTGGGCTGCTTTTGCTGATTTCGTGTTACCGCGTGTTAGTAAAAGTTTGGTGAGAGCCGATTCGCGCTTTTCAGTCTCCGTGCTTTGCAGATCGTTTCCTGGTGTTCAGTTTGTGCTTGTGGGTTCGTATTTGTGATTCAGTGCGTGCAGTCAGGTCGTTACTGCCTTGCAGTGCCTTCTTGGCTATTCGTTTCCTGTTTTTCAGGTCGTTCTTCTCAGGCCTTGCTGTTCCACGGTGCGTTCTGTTTGAGTGCGTTCTGACCAGCCGACCGGTTTAAAACCATGTTTGAAGTGCGTTCTCGTTCTCGAGCTCGTGCTGGCTTTGGGCTTGGTGTTGCAGTTAACACTGTAACCCGAGTTCAGTCTGTGAACAGGGTGAGGAGGAGTTCATGGACTAAGAATTGGTTGCTCCAGCGGGACCAATTCTCTCATATGCCTCTGCTGCGGGAAATCCATGAGAATAATCCTGATGATTTCAGGAATTATCTCAGGATGACGGACCCCGTATTTCACCGTCTGTTGGATTTGCTGTCCCCCTATATCATGAGGCAGGACACTGTGATGCGCCAGGCCATCACTGCCGAGCAGAGGCTTTTTGCCACATTGAGATACCTGGCGACTGGGAGAAGCTTGCAGGACCTCAAGTTCTCAACAGGCATCTCCCACCAGGCTCTCGGGATCATTATCCCTGAGACGTGTTCGGCCATCATTCAGGTCCTGCAGAAGGACTATATGAAGGTAATTTTTCTCCTTTAACCTCACATTATATGTTTTGATTGTTTTTGAATCTTCTTATTTTTTCCCTCCTAACCCAAATTTGCCTGTTTGTAATATCCTGGTAATGTCCCCATTTCCCCCATGCATTTTTTGACCTGTAAAGGCCTTTTTGGGCCCTCCATGCCTTTTTCCCTTCACTAACCTCTCCAGCATGCTATCGTGGGCGCAAACCCAGCTAGCCTTCTATTTTCCTTTTCTTTTTTGTGGGGTCATTGCCCGCGTAGTTTGACAACTCTCCCTCCCCCCCCTAAAGATGTTACCAATTTTTTAGTTCTCAATCAAGCTCAGCAGAGTGGTCGAGCCTTTTTTTGGATCCCCACAATCACCTTAGGCCCCCCCTTAGTTTATTTTAGAATGTCCACTCAGCGGGGGTGAGGCATCTGCTAAGTGGGCCTTTGTTTATTGTTCGGAAATACTCCCCTAAATAATAATGTTAGAATGATGTTGGTCAACAATGTTTTTGTGTGTAATCTGCTTGCACTGTAAACATAAACCGTACTAATGTCTTCTTTTTGTTTGACTCCACAGTTCCCTAGCACACCACAGGAATGGCTGACTGTGGCCTCCCAATTTGCCCAGCGGTGGGATTTCCCCAACTGCGGAGGGGCAATTGATGGGAAGCACGTCCACATAGTGCCGCCACCCCGTTCGGGGTCATACTATTTTAACTATAAAGGTTTTAATAGCATAGTGTTAATGGCGGTGGTGTCGGCACGGTACGAGTTCCTGTATGTGGACGTGGGGAAGAACGGCCGAATGTCCGATGGCGGAGTATTCGCTGAGACGGAGTTCGCTCACCATCTGCAGGCTGGGGGTCTTGCACTGCCTCCAGATGCAGAGAACGTGGAAGGGCTACCGTTCGTTTTCATCGCGGATGAAGCTTTTGGACTAGGACCACACCTCATGCGGCCGTTTCCCCAACGCACCCTCACCCCGGAGAGGAGGGTTTTTAATTACCGGCTGGCCAGAGCCCGGAGAGTTGTGGAGAATGCCTTCGGGATAATGGCCAGCCGGTTCCGCCTGTTCCAGACAGCTATCAATTTGGCGGATTATAAACTGAACAACATTGTGTACTGCTGCTGCTTGTTGCACAATGTTTTAAGAAAATACTCGACAAATTATGTGTCATCAGTTGGGTCTGAGGCCGGTCCCTCTGAACTGATAAATCTGACCGGCCTCAGCACTGCCCGTACTGGCTTGGCCCCCCAAAGTGCCCGTGAAGTACGTCAGAAATACGTAGAGTACTTCACGGGTAGGGGGGCCATCGCAATGCCAGACCACATCTGAACTTTGATGTTACCTTTTTTAACCACTTGACCACTGGGCACTTAAACCCCCTTAATAACCAGACCAATTTTCAGCTTTCGGTGCTCTCACATTTTGAATGACAATTACTCATACAACACTGTACCCATATGAAATTTTTGTCCTTTTTTTCACACAAATAGAGCTTTCTTTTGGTGGTATTTAATCACTGTTGGGTTTTTTATTTTTTGCGCTATAAGAGAAAAAAGACTGAAAATTTTGTAAAAAAAATGATTTTTTTTTCGTTTCTGTTATAAAATTTTGCAAATTACTATTTTTTCTTCATAAATTTTGGCCAAAATTTATACTGCTACATATCTTTGGTAAAAATAAGTACAAATTGGTGTATATTATTTGGTCTTTGTGAAAGTTATAGAGTCCACAAGCTATGGTGCCAATATCTGAAAATTGATCACACCTGAAGTACTGACGGCCTATCTCAATTCTTGAGACCCTAACATGCCAGAAAAGTACAAATACCCCCCAAATGACCCCTTTTTGGAAAGAAGACATTCCAAGGTATTCAGAAAGAGGCATTGTGAGTTTTTTGAAGTTGTCATTTTTTCCCACAATTCTTTGCAATATCAAGATTTTTTTTTTCTCTTTTTTTTTTTTTCACAAAATTGTCATATTAGCAGGTTATTTCTCACACACAGCATATGCATTCCACAAATTACACCCCAAAACACATTCTGCTATTCCTCCCGAGTATGGCGATTCCACATGTGTGAGACTTTTACACAGCGTGGCCACATACAGAGGCCCAACATGCAGGGAGCACCTTCAGGCGTTCTGGAGCACCAAGGCCAATTCTGACATTTCTCTCCTACATGTAAAAATCATCATTTATTTGCTAGAAAATTACATAGAACCCCAAAACATTATATATGTTTTTTTAGCAAAGACCTTAGAGAATATAATGGTGGTTGTTGCAACTTTTTATCTCGCACGATATTTGCGCAGCAATTTTTTTAACGCGTTTTTTACGGAAAAAAATGTTTTGTGCTTAAAAAAAAAAAAAAAAACAGTAAAGTTAGCCCAATGTTTTTGCATAATGTGAAAGATGAAGTTACGCCGAGTAAATAGATACCTAACATGTCGCCCTTAAAAATTGCACACACTCGTGGAATGGCGCCAAACTTCGCTACTTAAAAAATCCCCATAGGCGACGCTTCAAATATTTTTACTGGTTACATGTTTTGAGTTACAGAGGAGGTCTAGGGCCAAAATGATTGCTCTCGCTCTAACGTTCGCAGAGATACCTCACATGTGTGGTTTGAAAACCGTTTTCATATGTGGGCGGGACTTACGTATGCGTTCGCTTCTGTATGCGAGCTCACGGGGACAGGGGCGCTTTAAAAAATAAAATAAAAATTATTCTTCATTTTACTTTATTTATTTTAGTTTGACATGTTTTTCCGCCCTAAACATTTTTTTGATCACTTTTATACCTATTACAAGGAACGTAAACATCCCTTGTAATAGGAATATGGCATGACAGGTCCTCTTTACAGTGAGATATGGGGGGGGGGGGGGTGTCAATAAGACCCCACATCTCACCTCTAGGCTGGGAAGCCTGAAAAAAATCCAAAAAAAAAAACAACAATCCTGGCTTTGATCGTAGCAGTGAGTCGGTAGAAGCACCGGAGGGCGGCGGGGGGGGGGACATCCCCTCTCGCCTCCCGTAAGAATGATCAAGCGGCGGAACAGCCACTATGATTGTTCTTATGGTGTAGGGAATCGCCGGCTGAAAAAGCTAATATCTGAATGATGCCTGTAGCTGCTCCCATTATTCAGATATCCCCGCACAAAGTCAAGGACGTCATATGACGGCCGGAGGGCGGGAAGTGGTTATTGCAGAGTATTGCCGGGCATTGCGGAGTATTGCTGGGCATTGCGGAGTATTGCCGGGCATTGCGGAGTATTGCCGGGCATTGCGGAGTATTGCCGGGCATTGCGGAGTATTGCGGACTATGGCAGGGTATTGCGGTGTATGGCAGGGTATTGCACAGGGTATTGTGGAGGGTATTGCACAGGGTATTGTGGAGGGTATTGCACAGGGTATTGTGGAGGGTATTGCAGAGTATTGTGGAGGGTATTGCAGAGTATTGTGGCGGGTATTGCAGAGTATTGTGGCGGGTATTGCAGAGTATTGTGGCGGGTATTGCAGAGTATTGTGCAGGGTATTGCAGAGTATTGTGCAGGGTATTGCAGAGTATTGTGCAGGGTATTGCAGAGTATTTTGCAGAGTATTGCAGAGTATTTTGCAGAGTATTGCGCAGGGTATTGCAGAGTATTTTGCAGGGTATTGCAGAGTATTTTGCAGGGTATTGCAGAGTATTGTGCAGGGTATTGCAGAGTATTGTGCAGGGTATTGCAGAGTATTGCACCAGGGTATTGCAGAGTATTGCACCAGGGTATTGCAGAGTATTGCACCAGGGTATTGCAGAGTATTTCGCAGGGTATTGCAGAGTATTTCGCAGGGTATTGCAGAGTATTTCGCAGGGTATTGCAGAGTATTGCACCAGGGTATTGCAGAGTATTGCACCAGGGTATTGCAGAGTATTGCACCAGGGTATTGCAGAGTATTGCACCAGGGTATTGCAGAGTATTGCACCAGGGTATTTTGCAGAGTATTGGCAGGGTGTATTGCAGAGTATTGGCAGGGTATAGCACAGGGATGGCTGAGCAGGGATGGATGGATGGCTGGATCTGTGACTGCAATTGTCACAGATCCAGCCCACAGTGCTGCTGCTGCCATCCGCTCCCTCCCCCTCCCCTCTCACACTGTACCGATCGGTACAGAGAGGGGAGGGAGGAACCGGCGTCATCAAATGACGCCGGTCTGTTTACAAGTGATTGCTCCGTCATTTGACGGAGCGATCACGTGGTAAACGGCCGCTATCAGCGGCGATTTACCGCGATTCGTGATCCGCCGGGTCCTCTGGACCCGGCGGTCACGGAGTTTCCCGTGTGCGCGCCCCAGGGGGCGCGCGGGAGCGCGATTCTGGGAGGACGTTATATAACGTCCTCCCAGAGTTAAGCAACCACCTTGTCGACGTTATTTGTCGGCAGGTGGTTGTTAAGTGGTTAAATAAAGAAAAATATTTGATTTACTACAAACTTGTGTTGTCATTCTTTGATTTGTGGTTTATGTGTCTCCCAGGTTCTAGTAGTGCCAAGTGTATTTCTCCTTATTAGTAAATAGCCTCCAATCTCAGAGGTAAAAACACTCATTTTGCATCTTCAGAACTGCTATTGAGCATAGAAACAACAAGGCACACCTTTTTTCGACTTCCCCAATGTTTTTATTGATTGCAACACAGTTTTTTTTTCGAAAGATTTTTTTGTGGTGTTTTGTGTGGCTTTTTTGGCAGAAACATGCATGGGTCAAAAGCCACATTTTTTTCATTAAAAAGTAATAAAATAACACAGTGAAAAATACAAACAGGAGATGGGGTGATGTTACCCCTGATCCATCCCAAATGTGAAGAAACACACTTTCTTTTTGGGGCTCAAATGGGTATCTTCAACATGATCCCATGGCTAGGGTAAACATGTGCTATCTGCCATCATGGGGGATCAATGGACGTGCTTTGGGGGTGAAAACCCTTCCTCTCCCCTACTTGAGGAGGGAGGAAGAGGTTGCACCCCCAAAACAGGGACATAGATATCCTGTGACGGCAGATAGCACATGTTGAGTCTTCAGTGTGTGCATCTTCACATTTGGGCTGGTGGAAATCCCATAGAAAAATTCCAACACATAACAAAACACACAAAAAGGGGGGGGGGGTCACACTATTCTCCCCAAAATATTTATCATGTTTTTATATTTTTGCTCAATCACATTCATTCTCTTTCTCATAATGTCCATTTCGCTACTGCATTCCATGATTTCCTGAATGATTATTTTGGCGCTGGCACTCGAGAATGGAGGATTTGGACTTCCTGACACACCCCCATGTTCAGTCCCTAAAAAGAAAAAAATATTTTAAAACTATGCAGGCCTACATCTGTATTTACCTTGAAGTTGTGGTGACAGACACTGACCTGTTGTGCTGATAAGCTCCACCTCTCCTTCCTCCACCTCTCCTTCCTCCACCTCCACTTTCTCCGCCTCCGCTTCCTGAACCTGCTGAACTTTGACTGCTTTGGGATCTTCAGGGAGTTTCTGTGGTGTTGGGTTCCTCGTCTCATGAGCATGGTGTCCTCCCACTCTCCTCTCCCCTATGGTAATAGAAAAAAAAATGTATCCTTTTAGCCCACAGACTTTTTAGGCCTGAAAATGGATTCTCAATGTTTTAAAGTGGGGTCCAATTGATATTTGGCCCTGAGTTTCAAGATGAACATATGAGATCTTGCAAACTCAACAAAGCAACATGTTATTTTGGAGGACACTCACAAATTCACTGGGATAATCACCAAGGTATCCACTGGACCACCTGTGTGTGACACCGTTAAGAAATTTGGTCATGTGGCCCAGAGTATAGTATCTTGATGAAGAACAAAAAAGAGTACACAACTGCTGGAGTGTCATCTCCTTTACCCAGAATACAGTTTATTCTTTCATTCACATTATAAATTTCCTTACAACACATCATCTAGCCAACAATGTGTAGATAAACATTGTTGAAGTAAAATGAGGCATGCCCACATGTAGTTTACGTGGATATGTGCCAAACATGTTTGGGGGAAGAGCAGCAATTTTTTGTTCAACACATTTAGCAAATAAGTGGACTCTCCACTTAACCGAAAACTTGAGATTTTAAAATGTGAAACCAGTCAAGCCAAGCACATGGTGCAAAACATGGAAGAATACATATTACAATGTGAAAGAACACAGTAAAATAAACTTACTTTTTTCAATGCTTTTTATAAGCTTCCTATACTGCTCCGGCTCCCTGAGCTTCAGGTCTGACCACCTTTTACGGAGTTGTTCCTTGGATCTCCTGACCCCATATTTTTTATAGAGAGTCTTCGCAACTTTGTCCATAATTTGTGACTTCCGGAGATTAGGGGTGTCGTATGGGCCATGCTTGCCATCGTAATCCTTCCTCCGTAGAATGTCCACCATCTCCGCCATCTCAGAAAAAGACATATTAGTCGCCTTGTATCTTTTTTGACTGGATCGGGACGTTTCCGCCTCCGGGCTTACCTCGTCGGTAATTTCAAGTAAAGAAGCCACCTGTGTCTGCGACATGTCGCCGTCTCACACTGTGCGCCGATCGTTAAGGGGCGGGGAAATCCTGGAAAAGTCCGTCATGGGCGGGCGACGAGGGCGGAGTTACACGCATGCCCAGGGTATAAAAAGGGGAAAGAAGTTATTAGGAATGCGCGGAGTAAGGACGACCGGAAGTGAACCAACGAAGTGAACTAAGGTAAGAAGGGAACTCGGGCCTGCAGTGGCCTATAATGGTTCATGATTGTAAAGGGCAATATTGTGATAAGTTGAGGAGAATCAATTCTGATTCTTTACTTTTTTTTCTTTTGTTTTTTACTTGTTGTTCAAAAAAGATGCAGAAACTACGAGAGCCGGAGGTGATGCTGATTTTTATAGAAAACTATAAGGAACAGCGCAACCTGTGGGAACTGAAACACCCAGCGTACCACAAGAGTGATGTACGTCGGGCAACTATTACCAAGTTAGCAGAGGATATGAAGCCATGGATCCCAGATGCAGACTACACTATGATCAATAATAAAATCAACAACCTGCGTAATTCCTATAAAAAAAATACAAGGAAGTGCGCCAGTCAAAGAGATCAGGAGCAGCAGCCGACGATGTAGTAAAGCCCAAGCTGTGGTACTACAGACATCTTCAATTTCTGGATGACCAGATCGAGGCCAGGGAATCTATTTCCAGCCTTCCCTCAACCCTTCCTTCCACCCTTCCCTCCAGCGTTCCTTCCACCCTTCCCTCCACCCCTGCAGAGGCGGAGGAGGAGCCTCCCGAGCTAGAAGAGCCAGATCTTCACATCTTCAGCCCGGTATAGTATTTTTGATCATAATTATTGTCCACTAAGTAATATTGTGTTGAACTGTTTGGATTAGCCATAAATGATATCAACCCCCCCCCCCCAAAAAAAAACAAAACAGGAAAGAGATCAAAATTGTGTGTGATAGATTCCCCAAATAATCCAATTTTGCATTTTCTTTTAAAAACAGGATGAGGCAAGCCAGGAGGAAGAGGGTCAGGAGTGTGGCAGGCAGGAGGAGGCAGGGCCAAGTGGGACTCAGCAGGTCCCCCAGGCCTAGTGGCAGCACCGTCTCCCAAGTGGCTCCCCTCCACGTCAGACCGCCAAAACAACGGCGGGTGACACAAGTGGAGGAGGAGTCACTAAAGATGATTCAGGAGGCTGCTGCTATCATGAGGGCCCCCCTCAACCCTACGGAGGGGTTTAGCACCTATCTGGCAGATAAGTTGCTCAGAATGGAGGCGGGACAACGGGCCGTTTGTGAGCACCTTATTTATATGGCCGTACACATGGGGGCAAGGGGGCTGCTGACTGAGGCCACCCATATCTTGCAGCAGGCCAATCCCTCTCCTCCTTCTCCTCCTCCTCCTGCCACATCACCACCCACAGTGGCCCAGCCTGCAAGGGTGCGTGGACGGGGCCGTGGAGAGAACGCTGCAGAGAGGCGTGGAAGGAAGGCTACAGGGAAGAGCAGGAGGTGATTCCCTGGCCTCGAGCTGCTCATCCAGAAATTGAAGGTTGATGGAGTACCACAGCTTGGGATGATGTATGTCTTTGGCTGCTGCTCCTGATTTCATGCTGTTGTTGATTTTATTATTGATCATAGTCAGGTCTGCATTTGGGATCTAATGACTTTATATTCTCTGCTAATTTCTGAATAGTTGCCCTTCGGTTTTTGTTTGTTTTTTGTCCGAAATAAAGGGAAATTTGATTTCAGCCAACATACATGCCTGATGTGTTTTTTTTGGAAGTAGCAATAAGATTTCATAAATACAATGTGTAATTAATAACAAGGGACACCAACCTCCATGAGTAAAAAATAAAAATAATATGTTGTTCTGAGAAATTGACACACCAAAAAATGCACAACAAATTTAAAGACAAAAACAAAAAAAAGGTATAATTTGTGAGGTCGGCCTTGAAGAATTAAACTAATTATTCCTAAGATCACAAGAAAGAAGAAAGACATACGTTTGTCAGAACTCAGGAGAAAGATCTGCTGCCAAAATGACATTTTAAAGACCGTTCTAAAGTAGTGATGAGCCGAACACCCCCGGGTTCGGTTCGCACCAGAACCCGCGAACGGACCGAAAGTTCGCACGAACATTAGAACCCTATTAAATACAATGGATGCGAACGTTCGAATTCTAAAGTGCTAATAACGACTATTATGCATGTTATTGTCCTAAAAAGGGTTTGGGAACCCGGGTTCTGCACCAGGAGACATGTATCAATGCAAAAAGAAGTTTTAAAAAACGGACGTTTTTCGGGAGCAGTCATTTTAATGATGCATAAAGTGAAAAAAAAAAAGTCAAATATTCCTTTAAATATCGTACCTGGGGGGTGTCTAAAGTATGCCTGCGAAGTGCCACGTGTTTCCCGTGTTTAGAACTGTCCCTGCACAAAATGACATTTCTAAAGGAAAAAAAAGCCATTTAAAACTGCTTGCGGCTTTAATGTAATGTCTGGTCCCGGTAATATGGATGAAAATCTTTAAGAAAAATGGCATAGCTACCCCATCACCCCCCCCCCCCCCCTACCCCATCCCATTACCAGCCCCTTTGGGTCTTGTTTGGATATTAAGGGGAATCCCGCACACAAAATAAAAAAGGCCCTATATACTCTGAACAGCAGTATACAGGCGGTGTAAACAAGACAGGGACTGTAGGTTTGTTCTTAAGTAGAATCTGTTTGTAATTTTGAACACGTACATTGTTTAAGTGTAGCTCCAGCCAAAAAATCTATTTTTAAGCTTTTTGGAAAACATAGGGAAGGGTTATCACCCCTGTAACATTTGTTTTGCTGTCTGTGCCCCTGTTCAGAACATTTCACCTCACTTTCCGTCCCAATGACAACTGTTTTTGAAATGTGGTGTTTTTATTGAAACAAGGATTGGTGATAAAGCATCAGTAGAGAGGAGACACCTTTCTCCCATATTAATTCTTACAGGAGAGAATTTTCCTTCCTAGGGGTAGATTTCCTCTCACTTCCTGTTGTCTTCTTCCGTTTGCAAGTAGGAGTCGTTTGTAAGTTGGATGTTTGAAAGTAGGGACCTGCCGTATATACTCTGCAGAAATTGGCCCCTTAGGTGTTGGTGTTGGCACAACACTGTAAGCACTCACAGTTACTCTTGGTGGGTGCTGGAACGCCCTGCTGTCAACTATTATATCAGGAATTGTAATTACATATTAGGCCTCATGCCCACTGGCGTTTTTACAGCTGCGTTTTTGAGCGTTTTTTACAGCTTAAAAACGCCTGTCCATGTTATTGTAAATATTTTTTTTTTTTTTTTTTTTGAAAAAAAAAAAAAAAAAAAACCTCGGAGCTAAAAACGCGACCGCGCGTTAGTGCGCGTTTTTTGCGCGTTAGTGCGCGTTAGTGCGCGTTTTTGCGCGTTTTTTGACGCTCGCGTTTTTTCCTGCCTAGTTCTGACGCTGAGGAACGCACTGGCCCTGGGTTTTTTTTACAGCTTACAAACGCCTATGCTCTTTACAGCTCAAAAACGCCTAGGTGGGCATGAAGCTATAGACTAACATGGACAGGCGTTTTTAAGCTGTAAAAAACGCTCAAAAACGCGGCTGAAAAAACGCCCGTGGGCATGAGGCCTAATTGTTGAACAGTGGTACTAAAAATTGGGTCTTTGATGGTGGTGCTGGTGCCACAACACTGTAAGGCCTGACAGTTACTCTTGGTGGGCGCAGCAATGGGCCCTGCTGTGAATTATTAGATCAATAATTATAATTGCATGCCCCTGTTGAACAGGGGCTGAAAAATTGGGCCTTAGGCACTGGTGCCACAACACTGCAACCCCTCACAGATACTGTACTTGGAGCACAGCAATGAGCCCTGTTGCAAAGTATTGCATCAAAAATTGTAATTACACGCCCCTGTTAAACAGGGGCTGAAAAATTGGGCCTTAGGCACTGGTGGCGGCACCCATAAACAAAAATGATCTTCCAAGCTATCATCATCAATCGGATCATTGAGGAGGAGGAGGATAGCGAGTCAACATAACAGCACAGGCACTCAGCATCAGCATCAGTCTTGAAGGGATGTGACATTTTAAAATCAATTAGTCTGTTATATCAGCATCAGGTGTGTGGTAGCTGGTGGTGATCCAAGACTGGTTCATCTTGATGAAAGTCAGTTGATCAACCGAGTCGGTGGACAGGCGCACCCTGTGATCCGTGACAAATCCTCCAGCAGCACTGAATGTGCGTTCTGAAAGAACGCTGGATGCAGGACAGGCCAGTAGCTCAATTGCATACTGTGCAAGCTCTGGCCAGTGATCCATCCTCAAGACCCAGTAAGCCAGAGGATTTTCGGTGGGGAAGGTGTCCAAGTCTGACCTTGCCCCTAGGTATTCCTGCACCATGTATATCAGACGCTGGCGATGGTTGCTGGAACCGATCATACTTTGGGGCTGCGGACTAAAGAATTGTCTGAACGCATCGGTCAGACGGCCACCTTCCCCACCGCTCCTTCTTTGACTGACCGAAGCCTCAGCAACTCGTTGTCCAGGACCAGGAGTTTGTAACCTCCCAGTCTCTGGGAACGCGTTGCACAGACCTTTCTGCAAGGCCTCCCAGAGTTGTCTCATCCTCTGCTCCCTCTGCGACGGTAACATAAGGTCCGCAACCTTACCCTTGTACCGTGGATCAAGGAGAGTGGCCAGCCAGTAATGGTCCCTCTCCTTGATCCGAAGAATACGAGGATCCTTCCGCAGCCTTTGCAGGATCAGGGAGGCCATGCAGCGTAGGTTAGCTGAGGCATTCAGTCCGGAGTCCTCTGGGTCACTAAGGACGACATGATCCGCAGCCACCTCCTCCCAGCCACGTACAAGTCCACTGGTTTCTTGGGACTGTAAATCATCCCTAAAAGACTGCTGCTGATGATGCTGAGTGCCAGGCTCCACCTCCATGCTGACACAATCCTCCTCCTCCTCCTCCTCCTCCTCCTCCTCTTCCTGTGCGATGGGTGGGACAGAAGGAACACTGTCTGGGTAAAGGGGGCCTTGAGAGGCAAGGAAGTCCTCCTCTTCCTGCCTCTGTTCTGCCTCAAGTGCCCTGTCCATTATTCCACGCAGCGTGTGCTCCAACAGGTGGACAAGAGGTACAGTGTCACTGATGCATGCACTGTCACTGCTCACCATCCTCGTGGCCTCCTCAAATGGTGCCAGGACAGTGCATGCATCCCTGATCATGCCCCACTGGCGTGGTGAAAAAAAACCAAGCTCCCCTGACCCTGTCCTGGTGCCGTAGTCGCACAGATACTCATTGATGGCCCTCTGCTGCGTGTGCAGCCGCTGCAGCATGGCCAACGTTGAGTTCCACCTGGTGGGCATGTCACATATAAGGCGGTTCTTGGGCAGGTTCAACTCCTTTTGCAGCTCAGCCAGGCGAGCACTGGCATTATAAGATCTGCGGAAATGCACACAGACTTTCTTGGCCTGCCTCAGGACATCCTGTAAGCCCGGGTACCTGCCCAAGAACCGCTGCACCACCAGGTTAAGGACGTGAGCCACACAGGGCACATGGGTCAGTTGTCCCTGTCGGAGGGCGGAGAGGAGGTTGGTGCCATTGTTGCAAACCACCATTCCTGGCTTAAGCTGGCGTGGCGTCAACCACCTCTCGGCCTGCCCCTGCAGAGCAGACAGGACCTCTGCCCCAGTGTGGCTCCTGTCCCCCAAACACACCAGCGCAAGCACGGCATGGCATCTTTTTGCCTGCGTACTTGCGTAGCCCCTTGAACGCCTACGGAGCACTGCTGGTTCCGAGGACAAAGCACAGGAAGAGGCCATGGAGGAAGAAGAAGAGGAGGGGGTGGAGGAGAGAGGTGTGTCACAACCAGTAGTAGCATTTTGGAGGTGTGGCGGTGGAACAACCTCCAACACTACTGCACCTTGTCCTGCATCCTTCCCAGCTGCCAAAAGAGTGACCCAATGGGCCGTGAAAGAAAGGTAACGTCCCTGTCCATGCCTGCTGGACCATGAGTCAGCGGTAATATGCACCTTACCGCTGACCGCCCTGTCCAGCGAGGCCAAGACATTGCCTTCCACATGCCGGTAGAGAGCCGGAATCGCCTTCCGTGAGAAAAAGTGGCGTTTGGGAACCTGCCACTGAGAAACCGCACATTGCACAAACTCACAGAAGGGGGCCGAGTCTACCAACTGAAAAGGCAGCAGTTGAAGCGCTAGCAATTTAGCCAAGCTAGCATTCAACCGCTGGGCATGTGGATGGCTGGGAGTGAACTTCTTTCGACGGTCCAGCAGCTGGGGCAGGAAAATTTGCCTGCTAGAATCGGACGTCGGTGTACTGCTAGCAAAGTGGTCGCAAGTACTTGGCTGTGACACACCTAATTCTACACCTTCATTCCTCTCAGTGCAGGTTTCAGAGAGGACTGAAGGTATAGTGGGGTTGGAGATCCCAGCTGATGCGGTGCAAGGAGAGGTCCGCTTTGTTCTTTGGTGTGGGTCTTTAAGGTAGGCTTGCCAACGAGCTGCATGGCAGGTCAACATATGACTGGTCAAGCATGTGGTGCCCAAGCGGCTGATGTTTTGGCCACGCGATATATGCTTGAGACATATGTTACAAACAGCAGCTGTGCGATCTGATGCACTCGCCTCAAAAAGGCCCACACCAAAGAACTTTTTGAATGACGGGCAGAGGCAGCGCCCTGCACAGGCGGAGCTCTGCGGTGTGATTCCGTCGGTGTGCTGCCCTTACGCTGGCCACCCAAGGGCATCCTGCCTCGTTGGAGATGTGCCTCCTCCTCATCCTCCTCCTCCTCCTCTCTCCTATTAGGCACCCACGTGGAGTCAGTGACCTCATCATCCCCTCCCTCCTCATCACTGGAGCCAATCTGGCAGTATGCTGCAGCTGCTGGAGCATGACTGCCAGATTGGTGTCCTTCTTGAGCATCCCCTCTCTCTGCTCTCACGCTACTGCCTTCCTCTAGCTGGGTATCATCATCAGATCCTTCGAAACGCTGGGCATCCTCCTGGAGCATGTACCCAACACGGTGCTCAAACAGTTCGGGGGACTCCTCAGGAGGAGGACATGGTGGGTCTAGGGAAGGAGTGACTGATGATGACATTGATACCAGGGAAGAGGACGCTTTGGCAGCTGCTTTGCCAGTACCCTGAGCCTGGGTGAGAGAGGATGAGGAGGATGAGGTGGGCTTGGTCATCCACTCTACCAAGTCTTCGGCATGATGTGGCTCAACATGTCCAGCTGCCGAAAAGAAGGACAAGCGTGTCCCATGGCCATGTGCTGATGACAATGCACCGCGTCCACGACCAGCACTGTTGCCCCCAGACACAGAGCCTGCTTGCCCTCTTTTATTGCCTCCTGACTGTCTGCCTCTCCTTGTTTGCCTTCCAGACATTTTAATGGATGGCCTGCAGGGAGATGGGAAAAACAGCAATAAGGGCTACCTTCAGGTGTATACTGTGCAGGAGGCTTAGCAACAATGACACTGACACTGTCCCCTGCCTATCCTTCTCTGTCCCTAAACACAAGGATTTGAAATATGGTTCAGCAAGATTGGTTTAGCACAGAATAGCACACTGACACTTTCCCTGAGTGTCCTTCTCTGTCCCTAAACTCAAGGATTTGCAATATGCTTCAGCAAGATTGGTTTAGCACAGAATAGCACACTGACACTTTCCCTGAGTGTCCTTCTCTGTCCCTAAACTCAAGGATTTGAAATATGGTTCTGCAAGATTGGTTTAGCACAGAATAGCACACTGACACTTTCCCTGAGTGTCCTTCTCTGTCCCTAAACTCAAGGATTTGAAATATGGTTCAGCAAGATTGGTTTAGCACAGAATAGCACACTGACACTTTCCCCGAGTGTCCTTCTCTGTCCCTAAACTCAAGGATTTGAAATATGGTTCAGCAAGATTGGTTTAGCACAGAATAGCACACTGACACTTTCCCTCAGTGTCCTTCTCTGTCCCTAAACTCAAGGATTTGAAATATGGTTCAGCAAGATTGGTTTAGCACAGAATAGCACACTGACACTTTCCCTCACTGTCCTTTCTCTGTCCCTACAAACAAGGTTTAGCACAGAATAACACACTGACACTCTCCCTACCTATCCTTCTCTGTCCCTAAACACAAGGAATCCAGGATTAGTAAAGAAAAAAAATGACACTGTCCCTGCCTATGCTTCTCTTTCCCTGCTCCGGAACACACTACACAAGGCCGCCGCGCTGGCGGCCTTTTATAGTGTGGGGCGTGTACTAAACCCCCTCAGCAATAATTGGCCACAGGCATCCTGCCTGTGGCCAATCATTGCTCTCCTCGCTGCCCGCGCTGTGATTGGCCAAGCATGCGGGGGTCACAGTGCATGCTTGGCCAATCACAGCGCCTGGATGACACTGCGATGGCGTAGTGCATTGTGGGCCATTCGCGTCACTCGAATTTGGCGCGAACGGCCCAAATCGTTCGATATTCGACGAACGATCGAACAGCCGATGTTCGAGTCGAACCTATGTTCGACTCGAACACCGAGCTCATCCCTATTCTAAAGCAACAAAACATGCGCTGCATTAAACGAAGCAATAACTTGCAGAATGACGAATGTGCTCTCTCCATTAGGAACGCTAGTTTTACCAGAACGAGCGCTCCCGTCTCCTAATTCAGTCTGAGCATGCGTGGGTATTTTAACCGATGGACTTGCCCATAGATGATCGGAAATTCCCATCGGTTTTTTATCCATCGGAAAAATTTAAAACAAGTTCTATTTTTTCCATCCGATGGAAAAAAAGACCGATGGGTACCATACACGATCGGTTTGTCTGATGAAAACCATCCATCGGACGGTTTTCATCAGTTAAACCGATCGTGTGTACGGGGCTTAACTCTTGTTCCTCAGACCCCCACCTATTCACTCTTTTCTTATCCTTAATAGCGGGTTCACACTGCTGCTCTGCGGCTTGGCTGCAGAGCGATTGCGCGGTTTACAGGCATAGTTCCCAACTGTCCCTGATTTCAAGGGATTGTCCCTGATTTGGAACAAAGTCCCTCTGTCTCTCTTTCCTCCTTATTTGTCCCTCATTTCGGTCTGATCTATATATTTAATCTATATATATAAAATGCACTTTTTATCTTTAAAAAACTGTTTCCCAGTTCTAAATCTTTCATCTAATTTCTAGATTGCTGCAGTTGTAAATTTCAAAAGCCAGTATAAAGGAATAGTAATGGTAAAAAAAAAAAAAAAAGCACTTGTGGGTTTAACTAATCTTTATTTTTATTTTTATAACACCCCTTTAAAGGGGTGTGGCAGGGGGGTGTGTCCTATGCCTACATACTTTTTTTTAATAGGCGTCCCTCATTCCCATCTCTAAAAGTTGGGAGGTATGTACATGCAGTTTTAGGCATGCCCACACTGAATCCTTTTCGACCGTGCGTTTTTATGAAAGTGCATCAAAGTCCGGGATGCTGCATCTTTGATGCGCTTTCAGAAAATGCACAGGCTAATAAAATTCAATGAGAGCGCACCTAAAACCGCAGGTAAACCGCACATACAATCACACTGGGGCTAAACCACAGCACACTGCTGTGAGCCTACTATAAGGCTAGGTTTCCACTATTGCGACCTGAAAGTCGCACGATTTTGATACGACTTGAAGCAATGCCTGTGTATTCTCAAGGTCTATGGACCTCAAGTCGCATCAAAGTGGGACCAAAGTAGTGCAGGGACTACTTTGAAGTCGCTGCGACTTGAAGTTGTACAGATATGAACGATACTCATTGGAAACCATGGGGTAAGACTTATGCGACTTTGCAGTCCCAAGTCGCATGACAAGTCGCACTAGTGATAACCGAGCCTAAGGCTAGGTTCACACCTTTGAATGTTGGGAATGTACACAAAATTGTGTTTTATCAACACACACAGAAGCGCACCGTCCATTAGTAGATTTGCAAACACACACATTTTCACATGCACCAAACCACATGTAAAAAAATTGTAAAAAGTCATTAAAAAAAATAATTAAAGTCTTTGTTAAGGCACAAGTATAAATCACTGGCAGCCCCTCTATTAGAGCCTGGTATACCACACTGTATAAGTCTTTTTAAAACAAGGCTTGTAAATACCTATTTAGAGCGATCTTCAGGACGGTCATGTGACTCGTGGACGCTTTTCAGCTCCGATTCGGGGCTTCTGCACTCTGCAAGAGAGGCTAAGATCTCCCTCTGATGTCAGCCGGGGAGATCACATGGCCGCTCAACCCCTTCTGCAGAAGCCCTGAATCGGAGCTGTAAAACGGCTGCGAGTCACATCAGTGGCGTCACTAGGGTTGGTGTCACCTGGTGCGGTAAAATATGGTGTCACCCCCCCCCCCAATAACTTTTTACAAATATTTTTTACCCTACTGTTTGCTCTCTGTTCTCCTTTCTTCCCCTTTTCTCTCTCTCTATCCATCTTTCTTGTTCTTTCTATCCCTTCTTCTTTCTCCCCATTTTTCTTTGTCCCTCCCCCGCCTCTCTTTCTCCAGGACCGGAATTCACATCTCAGGAGCCTATAGGCACTGGACTCTGAAGTGCCTCCCTCTCCCAAACAGCGTTGCCAGCCCACTACAACTTTTTTTATACACTGAGAAAACATAAAAGATCTACTAACAGAATGCATTTCTTTGAGAACCTGAAATGACAGCACGCTGCCTGACATTTTGGAGAATAAAATGTACATTATATACACTTCAAACAAAGTTTGTACAAAAAAAAAGAGGGGGAAGTATGATGCACCGAACTGTTAATCATACTGCCCCCTAGCAGCCTGCAATGATGAGTGGCTGGATTATCAAATTGCTATGGCTGCTCTTTGATTTCATGCTGATTTAGTGGGAATTTGCCCTAAAAGGGAAAGAGGGGGTGGAAGGTTAGAGACAGAAGGGGGGGGGGAGAGAGGAGGGTAGGGGTGTGACAGAGAGGGAGGGGGTGGGGGTAAGACAGAGAGGGAGGGGGTGTGACAGAGATGGAGGGGGTGGGTGTGTGACAGAGATGGAGGGGGTGGGTGTGTGACAGAGATGGAGGGGGTAGGGGTGTGACAGAGATGGAGGGGGTGGGGGTGTGACAGAGAGGGAGGGGGTGAGACAGAGAGGGAGGGGGTGATACAGAGAGGGAGGGGGGTGAGACAGAAGGGGGGGTGACAGATGGAGGGGGTGGGGGTGAGACAGAGAGGGAGGGGGTGAGACAGAGAGGGACGGGGTGAGACAGAAGGGGGGTGACAGAGAGGGAGGGGGGTGAGAGGGAGGGGGTGAGACAGGGAGGGGGTGGGGGTGTGATAGAGATGAAGGGGGGTGGGGGGTGACAGAGAGGGAGGGGGTAAGACAGAGAGGGAGGGGGTGAGACAGAAGGGGGGGGTGAGACAGAGAGGGAGGGGGTAAGACAGAAGGGGGGTGAGACAGAGATGGAGGGTGTGGGGGTGTGACAGAGATGGAGGGGGTGGGGGGGGTGACAGAGAGGGAGGGGTGAGACAGAGAGGGAGGGGGTGAGGCAGAGAGGGAGGGGGTGAGGCAGAAGGGGGGGTGACAGAGAGGGAGGGGGTGAGAGGGAGGGGGTGAGAGGGAGGGGGTGGGGTGTGATAGAGATGGAGGGGGTGGGGGTGACAGAGAGGGAGGGGGGTGGGACAGAGAGGGAGGGGGTGAGACAGAAGGGGGGGTGAGACAGAGAGGGAGGGGGTGAGACAGAAGGGGGGTGTGACAGAGAGGGAGGGGGGTGGGGTGTGACAGAGATGGAGGGTGTGGGGGTGTGACAGAGATGGAGGGGGTGGGGGGAGGGTGACAGAGAGGGAGGGGGTGAGACAGAAGGGGGGGTGACAGAGAGGGAGGGGTGAGACAGGGAGGGGGTGGAGGTGTGATAGAGATGGAGGGGGTGGGGGGTGACAGAGAGAGAGGGGGTGAGACAGAAGGGGGTGAGACAGAAAGGGAGGGGGTGAGACAGAGATGGAGGGTGTGGGGGGTGTGACAGAGATGGAAGGGGTGGGGGGGTGACAGAGAGGGAAGGGGTGAGACAGAGAGGGAGGGGGTGAGGCAGAGAGGGAGGGGGTGAGACAGAAGGGGGGGGTGACAGAGAGGGAGGGGGTGAGAGGGAGGGGTGAGGTGTGATAGAGATGGAGGGGGTGGGGGTGACAGAGAGGGAGGGGGTGAGACAGAGAGGGAGGGGGTGAGACAGAAGGGGGGTGAGACAGAAGGGGGGGTGAGACAGAGATGGAGGGTGTGGGGGTGTGACAGAGATGGAGGGTGTGGGGGAGGGTGACAGAGAGGGAGGGGGTGAGACAGAAGGGGGGGTGACAGAGAGGGAGGGGGTGAGACAGAAGGGGGGGTGACAGAGAGGGAGGGGGGTGAGAGGGAGGGGGTGAGACAGGGAGGGGGGGGAGTGTGACAGAGATGGAGGGGGTGAGACAGAGAGGGAGGGGGTGAGACAGAAGGGGGGGGGTGAGACAGAGAGGGAGGGAGTGTGACAGAGATGGAGGGTGTGGGGGGGTGGCAGAGAGGGAGGGGGTGGGGGGTGAGACAGAAAGGGGGGTGACAGAAAGTGGGGTGACAGAGATGAGTGAGACTCCCCCCCTCCTCACCTTTCCCCGGCTCTACCCCTCAGCTGTTTCCTGCACATTCTGTACATGCATTGCACACAGTCAGCCGGCACTGCCATTCTCACTGGTGACACAGACAGAGGGAATGGCATGTGCTGTGTGTGTGCACAGACCGAGTGTTTGGTGCCGCTGCCACGTACTGTAAGGTAGGCTCCTCCTCCTCTCCGGTCTCTTTCCACCTTATCCCAGGCTCCCGAGCGGTCAGCCTCCTCCTGGTTCCTCGAGTCCTGGCTTTCTGTTCATTCCCGCGCCGCGCTTCTCTCTGCCTATGGGTCATGATCTCCTGTCAGGCAGAGATCACTCTGTCTGACAGGGAAGGGAAGTGAATGAAAGACTTGTGCCGCGCGATGCAGGAGTGCGGTGGGCACACTCGCAACGCTCCGCTGCAGCTCTGCAATTAACAACTGAACTGTGTGTGTAGCGGCAGCCAGCAGCCCCGGTGTCACCCCTCTGGCGGGTGTCACCCGGGTGCGGCCCGCACCCCCCGCACCCCCATAGCAACGCCTCTGGGTGACAGAGATGAGTGAGACTCCCCCCCTCCTCACCTTTCCCCGGCTCTACCCCTCAGCTGTTTCCTGCACATTCTGTACATGCATTGCACACAGTCAGCCGGCACTGCCATTCTCACTGGTGACACAGACAGAGGGAATGGCATGTGCTGTGTGTGTGCACAGACCGAGTGTTTGGTGCCGCTGCCACGTACTGTAAGGTAGGCTCCTCCTCCTCTCCGGTCTCTTTCCACCTTATCCCAGGCTCCCGAGCGGTCAGCCTCCTCCTGGTTCCTCGAGTCCTGGCTTTCTGTTCATTCCCGCGCCGCGCTTCTCTCTGCCTATGGGTCATGATCTCCTGTCAGGCAGAGATCACTCTGTCTGACAGGGAAGGGAAGTGAATGAAAGACTTGTGCCGCGCGATGCAGGAGTGCGGTGGGCACACTCGCAACGCTCCGCTGCAGCTCTGCAATTAACAACTGAACTGTGTGTGTAGCGGCAGCCAGCAGCCCCGGTGTCACCCCTCTGGCGGGTGTCACCCGGGTGCGGCCCGCACCCCCCGCACCCCCATAGCAACGCCTCTGAGTCACATGACCGTCCTGAAGATCTCTCTAGTCTAAATAGGTATTTACAAGCCTCATTTTTAGAAAAGACTTATACAGTGTGGTATGCCTGAGGATCATAGAGGGGCTGGCAGTGACCATTTAAAAGTTTTGGATTTCTACTAATAGCGGCGGCGGGGAGCGGATACGGAGACACACAACAAGGAGCTGACAGGCAGAGAGGAGGGGGTAAGGGGGAGAGAGGAGAGCTGAGAGCAGGTTGCGGATGATGGAGGGACGTACTCTGACCACAGTGGTCAGGGCTCAGGGCTCAGCAGCCCTGATTTTCGTGGTTAGTACAGAGAGAAACAGGGCAAGATGGGTTTGTAAGGGCAGTTGCTGTAGCTGACTATGGATATACACCCATCAAGTAGGTTAGTACTGGACTATCTCGGTACTGATACACAAACAAATACTTTATAAAATATAATATTTAATACATATAAAAAACATGTACAAAAGACAATGAATAAAATTCAACCACAGGCAACTACTAACGGGATCACTCGAAAGATAACTGTTAATGTGGGATATAGACAAATTGATCCTCTACTAGTTTTGCGGATTGGTGAAAAAATTTGGTGTGGTTTCCTTTTCCCTGGCTAGTAGACTTTGTAGTTTACCTCCCCCACCCTTTCAACAACCTCGAAGGGACCCTGCCACTCGGCAAAAAACGTCTTTTCCACCGTGGGAACCAATACCAACACTCTGTCCCCAGGGCTGAAAGTACGGACCCTGGCACTTCGGTCATAGACCCTCCTTTGGGCCTCCTGGACTCGCTCCATATGTTCTCGCACCAGGGGTAGGACAGCTGCGATTCGATCCTGCATCAAGGAGACATGCTCTATGATGCTTCTATATGGGGTTGCCTCACCTTCCCATGTTTCTTTGGCAACATCTAGCAGCCCCCTGGGATGCCTACCATACAAGAGTTCAAAGGGGAATAGCCTGTGGACGCCTGCGGAACCTCACGTATGGCAAACATGAGATATGGCGGCAAAAATTCCCAGTTTCTCCCATCTTTGTCGACCACCTTTTTCAGCATACTTTTCAAAGTTTTATTAAATCTTTCGACCAGACCATCCGTTTGGGGGTGGTAGACAGAGGTACGGAGATGGGAGATTTTGTATAACTTACAAAGCTCCTTGGTAACCTTCGACATAAAGGGGGTGCCCTGATCGGTTAAGATCTCTTTTGGTTGGGATCCCCAGTCGACTAAAGACATGGACCAATTCCTTGGCGATAGCCTTAGCAGAGGTATTGCGTAAGGGTATGGCCTCAGGATAGCGAGTCGCATAGTCCAGGATCACCAGAATATGCTGGTGACCGCGGGCAGACTTCACAACCGGTCCCACAAGGTCCATGCCAATCCTCTCAAAGGGGACCTTGATTATTGGCAGAGGAACAAGGGGGCTGCGAAAATGGGGTGACAATGCCAACATTTTGCACTCGGGGCACGATTCGCAGTACTCCTTGACATCTGCATGCAACCCGGGCCAGAAAAATCTCTGGGCGATTCTCTCCCTGTTTTTTTCAACACCGAGATGCCCCCCCATTACATGACCATGGGCCAGGTCTAGCACCACTCTGCGGAAGGGTTTGGGAACTAGTAGCTGGTCTACCTTGTCCTCTCCATGTTTTATCACTCAATACAATAAATTGTTTTTAATTGCCATGTAGGGAAAGACATCACCTAATTAGGATCCACCGGTTCCCCATCCAACATCTTAACGTTTTCCCTTGCTCTCATGAGGGTGGACTCTCGTAGTTGCTCGGTACAGAAATCCTCTCTCCTGACCTCTAAATTGGGTACCACATTTTGGCTACCCTCAATGTCAGAGTCAGAGGGGTTCTCCTGTTCATTACCCTCAGGCTGGGAGCTAACTTCCAGGTCCTCCGGCTCCCCAGCCATGACAGGGAAAGGCAGAGGGTCTCCGGCTTCCTCGATCCCACCAACAGCATCCCCTTCCCTTTGGCAAAAAGGGTCTGGTGAGAGTTCCCGTGCTTCCCCAGCAGGGGGAGCTCTATCTACCAGCCTCCCTTTGCTCTCCCATAAATTCCAGAAATGGGGAAAATCTCTTCCCACTAAAGCTTCGTGAAGCAGTGAAGGTACCACCCCCACTGAATGTGTTACACTGCCCCAGGGGGTATCAACCTCAACCACCGCTGTCTGGTAATCTCGAGTGTCCCCATGGATGCAAGCTACCCCAATAATACTGGGGTGTAGTTTTTTGGGGTTCACACAATCAGTCCTGACTAGGGTCACCACACTACCAGAATCTAGCAGGGCTGTCAGTGGCTTTCTATCCACTGAAATAACACACATCTGTTTTTCAATGCGACTCTGACATGATGCAGTACATGCGACCTGTGCAAACAAAGAAATGCGTCTTTTCATATAAGCATAATCGCATTGCATAGGTTCATCATCTATAGGACAGTTCGCAGCAATATGCCCTAATGCATGGCAACAAAAACATCTTATATGCTCAACCCCCAGTCCTCTCAACGGTCCCAAAGACCTTCCTGGCTGCTTTGGCCAGTCTCCAGGTCTAGGAACCACAGTCTCATCATTTGGAACAACAGTCTTATCAAATCTCCCCAAGCTCTTGGACCCCGGAAAAGTCT
Source organism: Rana muscosa (assembly GCA_029206835.1). Lineage (NCBI taxonomy): Eukaryota > Metazoa > Chordata > Amphibia > Anura > Ranidae > Rana > Rana muscosa. The sequence continues at coordinate 37,100,382 of JARGYO010005626.1, forward strand.
TACCCGAACCGCTGGGAGATCTTGCACCCCTAGACACACCGAAGTGGGGCGTAGATGGATTCACCAAGTCCTCAGTAGCACTGTACCTCTCCACTAGGCCGACCAGTTGGGCTGCAATTTTGGGGTCGCCCTGTCCGATCCACTTCCTCAGAGCAGCAGGGAGCGCACGCAGATACCGGTTCATTACCACATGCTCCACGATCTGTGGGCCTGTCAAGGTCTCTGGCTGCAACCACTTCTTGGTGAGGTGGACCAGGTCAAACATTTGTGAACAGGGTGGCTTGTTGCTGGAGTAGGACCACTGATGCACCCGCTGGGCCCGGATTGCCATAGTGACATCAAAGCGTGCGAGTATCTCTGTCTTTAGAGTCACATAGTCCTGGGCCTTATCGGGTTCTAGGTCAAAATAGGCCTTTTGGGGTTCTCCTGTTAGAAATGGGGCCAAGAAACCCGCCCACTGCTCTTTTAGCCATCCTTCGCGGTCAGCAACTCTCTCAAAAGTCGCAAGGTATGCCTCAACATCATCAGCAGATGTCATTTTTTGTAGGTGATAAGATGCACGTATCATCTTTGCTTCCACTGGCACAGGAGGTGCGGACCCCTTTTTCAGTTCCACCAGAGCCTCTGCGAACTGCCGGTTCATTTCCTGCTGGGCCGTCTGTTGTGCTGCAGCGGCCTCTGCGACTTGGCGGTTGGTTTCTCGCTGAGCTGCATTGGCCTGTAGCAGGGCCTTTATCATTTCCTCCATCTTTAGAAAAGTGCCCGCTGAATCCACCACGTGTGGGAGATTAGCTCGTGGGGATCACCTTTTCTCAGAATGAAGGTCAGCGTACAGGCAGTTTCTTTAAAACCTGGCGTATTGCCAGCTTTATTTACAAGTGGTTTGCAATAGTCATACAAAATAAACAAAACAGTAAATAAAATCCTTGCCATCCAGCGCTAAACTAAACAGTAACCGCTCTCTATACGGTGAGGGGCTGGTTCCCGTCACCCACAAAACACAAGGTGAAGCAAACCTTTATTTTCCAATCCAACAAACAGAGCTCCTCTGACTCAGGTTCCCCTCTGAGTCTCAGGCCAGAGCCCTGCTGTGTTCTCTTCCTGGTCTTTTAACTTCCACCTGAGTGTGGACTCAGGTGGACCAGAACATCAGGACCGGAACCCAGCCTGCCACAGAGGCTGGAAAAACCGGACCGGATTCCCGTTCAGTCCCTTAAAATGGACCGAATGCAAGGTGAAATGTAGCGATTGTCATGTATCTCACCTCGCATACCGTCACACTACCTATTCCATTAGGCCCCTTTCACACTGAGGCGTTTTTACCGCGTTTTCGCGGTAAAAATAGCGCTGTAATAACGCCTGAAATAATCCTGCCCCAGCATTCTCAATGTGAAATCTCTGAGGGCTTTCACATTGAGGCGTTTTGCTGGCTGGGCGTTGAAAAAAATCCTGCAAACAGCTTTTTTAGAGCAACTTTAGGGCGCATAAAATAGCGCTGTAAAAACGCCTATCCCCATTGAAATGAATGGGATTCGCGGTAAAAACGCGGTAATGTCGCATAGGCATAAGCGTTATGTTAAAAAATAGCGCTAACGCCTATGCGTTTTTACCGCGTTCGCGCAAATTTTAGCGCGAACGTGGTAAAAACGCATACGCGTTAGCGCTATTTTTACCGCGATCGCGGTAAAATCGCGGTAAAATAGAGGTACAAAATCCTATAATTTTTGAGCGTTTTTTCAACGCCTCAGTGTGAAAGGGGCCTTACATCAAATAAAGTATGTCTGGAAGGCCAACAAGGAGAGGCAGACACACACAGGTCAATAAAAGAGAGCAATCGGGCTTTGTGTCTAGAGGCAACAGTGCTGGTCGTGGACACGGTGTATTTTCATCAGCACGTGGCCGTGGGGCACGCTTGACCTTTTTTTCGGCAGCTGGCCGTGTTGAGCCGCAACATGCTGAAGAGTTGGTAGAGTGGATGACCAAGCCGTCCTCATCCTCCTCATCCTCTCTCACCCAGCCTCAGGGTACTTTGTCTGCCAAAGCGGCCTCTTCCCTTGGCTCAATGGCATCAGTCACTCCTTCCCTAGCCCCACCATGTCCTCCTGAGAAGTCCCCCAAACTGTTTGACCACAGTGTTGGGTACATGCTGCAGGAGGATGCGCAGCGTTTTGAAGGCTCAGATGATGGTACCCAGCTTGAGGAAGGCAGTAACGTGAGCCCAAAGAGAGGGGGTGCCCAAGAAGGACAGCAAACTGGCAGTCATGTTCCCCCAACTGCAGCATACTGCCAGGTTTGCTCCAGTGACGAGGAGGGAGGGGATGATGAGGTCACTGACTCTACATGGGTGCCTGATAGGAGAGAGGAGGAGGAGGAGGAGGCACATCTCCAACGAGGCAGGATGCCCTCCAGGGGCCAGCTTAAGGGCAGCACACTGACTGCATCACACTGCAGAGCTCCGCATGTGCAGGGCGCTGCTGTCTCTGCGCGTTATTCCAAAAGTTCTTTGGTGTGGGCCTTTTTTGAGACATGTGCATCAGATCACACCGTTACTATTTCCAACATATGTCTCAAGCGTATCTCGTGTGGCCAAAACACCAGCCGCTTGGGTACCACATGCTTGAGGAGACATATGTCGACCTGCCATGCAGTCCGTTGGCAAGCGTACATAAAAGACCCACACCAAAGAACAAAGCGGACCTCTCCTTGCTCCTCATCAGCTGGGATCTCCAACCCCACTATACCTTCAGTCCTCTCAGAAACCTGCACTGAGAGGAATGAAGGTGTAAAATTAGGTGTGTCAAGTACTTGCGGGCAATCTGCTATCGGTATACCAACGTCAGATTGTACCAGGCAAATTTCCCTGCCCCAGCTGCTGCACAGCCGAAAGAAGTTCGCTCCCAGCCATCCACATGCCCAGCGGTTGAATGCTAGCTTAGCTAAATTGCTAGCACTTCAACTGCTGCCTTTTCAGTTGGTAGACTCTGCCCCCTTCCGTGAGTTTGTGGAATGTGTGGTTCCTCAGTGGCAGGTTCCCAAACGCCACTTTTTTTCACGGAAGGCGATTCCGGCTATATACCGGCATGTGGAAGGCAATGTCTTGGCCTTGCTGGAAAGGGCGGTCAGCGGTAAGGTGCATATTACCGCTAACTCATGGTCCAGCAGGCATGGACAGGGACGTTACCTATCTTTCACGGCGCATTGGGTGACTCTGCTGGCAGCTGGGGAGGATGCAGGACAAGGTGCAGTAGTGTTGGAGGTTGTTCCGCCACCACGCCTTCAAAATGCTACTAGTGGTGATTCTGCCACACCTCTCTCCCCCACCCCCTCCTCTTCTTCTTCCTCTATGGCCTCTTCCTGTGCTGATTTGTCCTCGGAACCAGCGGTGCTCCGTAGGCGTTCAAGGGGCTATGCAAGTACGCAGGCAAAAAGATGCCATGCGGTGCTTGAGCTGGTGTGCTTGGGGGACAGGAGCTACACTGGGGCAGAGATTCTGTCAGCTCTGCAGGGGCAGGCTCAGAGGTGGTTGAGTGAGTGAGTGTGAGTGAATAACTTGTATAGCGCTACAAATGCTAACTAAATCGCCTCCAGGCGCTTTGCATCCAGTGACGTCCTGATCCATCAGAAGAGGTGGGTCTTAAGTTTTTTCCTGAAGGCCCGATGGTTTTCTTCCATGCGGATATCCGTGGGTAGAGCGTTCCATAGCCGTGGTCCTTGGACTGCAAATCTTCGTTCTTCCTTTGTTTTGTAGCGGGACTTGGGGATGTGAAGGAGGTTTTGGTTTGTTGATCGGAGAGTGCGATTGGGGGTGTAGTGTTTGTAGTGGTTGACGCCACGCCAGCTTAAGCCAGGAATGGTGGTTTGCGACAATGGCACCAACCTCCTCTCCACCCTCCGACAGGGACAACTGATCCATGTGCCCTGTTTGGCTCACGTCCTTAACTTGGTGGTGCAGCGGTTCTTGGGCAGGTACCCGGGCTTACAGGATGTCCTGAGGCAGGCCAGGAAACTCTGTGTGCATTTCCACCGGTCATATAATGCCAGTGCTCGGCTGGCTGACCTCCAAAAGGAATACAACCTGCCCAAGAACCGCCTAATCTGTGACATGCCCACCAGGTGTAACTCAACATTGGCCATGCTGCAGCGGCTGCACATGCAGCAGAGGGCCATCAATTAGTATCTGTGCCAATATGGCACCAGGACAGGGTCAGGGGAGCTTGTTTTTTTTGCCATGCCAGTGGGTCATGATCAGGGAAGCATGCACTGTCCTGGCACCTTTTGAGGAGGCCACGAGGATGGTGAGCAGTGACAGTGCATGCATCAGTGACACTGTCCCTCTTGTCCACCTGTTGGAGCACACGCTGCGTGGAATATTGGACAGGGCACTTGAGGCAGAACAGAGGGAGGAAGAGGAGGACTTCCTTACCCCTCAAGGCCCCCTTTATCAAGACAGTGTTCCTTCTGGCCCGTTGATCACACAGGAAGAGGATGAGGAGGAGGAGGAGGAGGATTGTGTCAGCATGGAGGTGGAGCCTAGCACTCAGCATCAGCAGCAGTCTTCAAGGGATCATTTACAGTCCCAAGAAACCCATGGACTTGTACATGGCTGGGAGGAGGTGGCTGCGGATCATGTCATCCTTAGTGACCCAGAGGACTCTGGACCGAATGCCTCAGCAAACCTACGCTGCATGGCCTCCCTGATCCTGCAAAGCCTGCGGAAGGATCCTCGTATTTGTGATATCAAGGAGAGGGATCATTACTGTCTGGCAACCCTCTTTGATCCACGTTACAAGGGTAAGGTTGCGGACCTTATCTTGCCGTCAGCAGAGGATGAAACATCTTCGGGAGGCCTTGCAGAAAGGTTTGTGCAAAGCGTTTCCAGAGCCTGGGAGGTTACAAATTCCTGGTCCTGGACAACGTGTTGCTGAGGCTTCGGTCAATCACAGAAGGAGCGGTGGAGAAGGTGGCCGTCTGACCGATGCGTTCAGATAATTTTTTAGTCCGCAGCCCCAAGGTATGATCGGTTCCAGCGTCTGATTCACATGGTGCAGGAATACCTAAGGGCAAGATCAGACTTGGACACCTTTCCCACCAAAAATCCTCTGGGTTACTGGGTCTTGAGGATGGATCACTGGCCAGAGCTTGCACAGTATAAAATTGAGCTACTGGCCTGTCCTGCATCCAGCGTTCTTTCGGAACGCACATTCAGTGCTGCTGGAGGCTTTGTAACCGATCACAGGGTGCGCCTGTCCACCGAATCGGTCGATCGGCTGACCTTCATAAAAATGAATCAGTCTTGGATCACCAGCTACCAAGCACCTGATGCTGATGTAACCAAATAATTTTTTTTTTGGAATGTGAGATCCCTTCAAGACTGCCTATGCTGATGCTTAGTGACTATCCTGTTATGCTGAGTGACTATCCTCTTCCTCCTTAATGTTCATGCTGATAGCTTGTAAGAACATTTTTGGTTCTGGGCACCGCCACCAATGGCTGAGGTCCAACTTTTCTGCCCCTGTCTAACAGGGGCGTGTAATTAAAATTTTTGCTGCAATAATTTGCAGCAGGGCTCATTCATGCGTTCCAACTAGAGTTTCTGTGAGAGGTTGCAGTGTTGTGGCACCAGCACCAGTGCCTAAGGCCCAATTTTTCTGCCCCTGTTTAACAGGGGCGTGTAATTACAATTTTTGATGCAATACTTTGCAGCAGGGCTCATTCCTGCTCTCCAACTATAGTATCTGTGAGGGGTTGCAGTGTTGTGGCACCATTGCCTAAGGCCCAATTTTTCTGCCCCTGTTTAACAGGGGCGTTTAATTACAATTTTTGCTGCAATAATACTGTATATCTAATATTTCACAGCAGGGTCCGTTCCTGCGCCCACCAAGAGAAACTGTGAGGCCTTACAGTGTTGTGGCAACACCAACACCTAAGGTCCAAATTTCTGCAGAGTATATAGGGCAGGCCCTTACTTTCAAACATCCAACTTACAAATGACTCCTACTTGCAAACGGAAGGAGACAACAGGAAGTGAGAGGAAATCTACCCCTAGGAAGGGAAATTCTCTCCTGTAAGAGTTAATATGGGAAAAATGTGTCTCCTCTCCACTTATGCTTTATCACCAATCCTTGTTTCACTAAAAACCCCAAATTTTCAAAAACCAATTGTCATTGGGACAGAAAGTGAGATTAAATGTTCTGAACAGGTGCACAGACAGCAAAACAAATGTTACAGAGGTGATAACCCTTCCCTATGTTTTCCAAAAAGCGTAAAAATAGATTTTTTGGCTGGAGCTACACTTTAGAAATGTACCAGTTCAAAAATACAAACAGATTCTACCTAAGAACAAACCTACAGTCCCTGTCTTGTTTGCACCGCCTGTATACTGCTGTTCAGAGTATATAGGGCCTGGGGGCCCCACGCCTTTCCTTTTTTTAATTTGGGTGCGCGGGGTTCCCCTTAATATGCATACAAGACACAAAGGGGCAGGTAATGGGCTGGGGGGGGGGGGGGTACCCATGCCGTTTTTCTCAATGATTTTCATCCATATTGCCGGGACCAGACATTACATTAAAGCCGCAGGCAGTTTTAAATGACTTTTATTCCTTTAGAATTGTTATTTTGTGCAGGGACTGTTCTAAACACGGGAAACACGCGCCACTTCACAGGCATTCTATAGACACCCCCCAGGTACAATATTTAAAGGAATATTACACTTTTGTTTTTTCACTTTAAGCATCATTAAAATCACTGCTCCCGAAAAAAACGGCCGTTTTTAAAACTTTTTTTTGCATTGATACATGTCCCCTGGGGCAGGACCCGGGTCCCCAAACCGTTTTTAGGACAAAAACTTGCCTATTAGCCTTTAAAATTTGCAGTTTTGATTCCTCACGTTCGAGTCCCATAGACTTTAACGGGGTGCGAAAGTTCGCACAAACTTTCGGTCCGTTTGCAGGTTCTGGTGCGAACTGAACCGGGGGGGGGGGGGGGGTGTTCGGCTCATCCCTAGTCAGCAGCTACAAGTACTGCAGCTTCTGTCTTTTAAAATGTGGACACTTACCTGTCCAGGGCACCCGCAATGTCGCCACCAGAGGCCGATCTGTCCCTCGGCTCTCGGGTGCTGCCGCCGCCATCTTCAGTAAGGGAATCAGAAAGTGAAGCCTTGCGACTTCACTTCCTGGTTCCCTACTGCGCATGCGCGAGTAGCGCTGGGAGATCTGAATGGTCCCTGCTGTCTCCCGGGACCTGTGTGTCTCCCACAAGACAGCAGGGGGGACAGAGGAGGGGCCAGATATGGCATAAATATCCGCGGATACGGTGGCTATCTATGCCCGGAAGTGGGAGCAAATACCTGTATTATACAGGTATCTGCACCCGCCTCCCCCCTGAAAGGTGCCAAATGTGACACCGGAGGGGGGGAGGAATCCGAAAAGCGGAAGTTCCATTTTAGGGTGGAACTCCGCTTTATGGTGTAAAACCTTCTGTAGTTTAGCAGCCCCCCTCACCCCCCTTTTACTTACCTGAATCTGATCATTCTAATGACAGGGACGAACACAGCAGCTCCAGCTGCTGTCTCGGGTCCTCATTGGATAGATTGAAAGCAGCAGGAGCCATTGGCTCCCGCTGCTGTCAATCAAATCCAGTGACATGGTAGCTGGGGGGCGGGGCCGAGTCCTGCTGTTTGTGTCAATGAACGCAGCAGCAGGACTCGGGAAGGCGCCCGCACGAGTGCCCCAAGGGAGAGCGGGTCTCCAAGGGGGCACTCGAGAAGAGGAGGAGCCAGGAGCGCCGTGGGGGTCCCCAGAAGAGGAGGATCGGGGCAACTCTGGGCAAAAGCCTTGCACAGAGCAGGTAAGTATGACATGTATATAAAGAGAGATAATCCAATATGGTGTAGTACGTCTTGTTTAAAATCACACTTACAATTTTCCAGCGAAAAAAGCGCATTTGGTAATCATCCTATAAATATGTCAGTCCGCAATTTCGGGAAGCAGCGTTGGGTCTCTACACAACCTCCCCTGCGTTCCACTGCTCGCCGGACGTGACGTCACTGAGTAACTGGAATCCACGTGAAATTGTAAGTGTGATTTTAATTTTCTACTTAAATAAACAAGACATACTATACCATATTGGATTCTCTCTCTTTATATACGAGCCACAACGCTAAAGGAAGATTTATATGAAGTGTCATCTCCCTTCTCACCAACCCAAGCCTGATTGACCCACATGCAATACAGCTAAGGGGTCCATATTATCTGGCGAGTTAGAGCACAAAGGGGGTTTGTGGAGCACTGCTCACCGTGTGATATTGTTTGGAGCACTACAGTACTTTCGCATAACGTTTTGCACAGGAGCAACTATTGAAGAAAAAGTATTTTTTGTGAATTTTGGGACTTTTCAGTTTTCAACACTGACTGGCTACATTCTTGCTAGTTCACATTCAAATATGATTTTTTATATATATATATATTGTATGTGTTTTGATAGTCTTAAAGTGGTTGTAAACCCAATAATGTTTTTTTTTTTTTTCACAACCACCTGTAAGAGAAAGGCATAATGAGCTATTATGACTAGCATAATAGCTCATTATGCATCACTTACCTTAGATCGGGGCCCCGGAAGCCGTCCTCGTCTCCCTCTTCAGCCGCATCCATCGCTGCGGCGATAGCCGGAAGCTTACTTCCGGGTATCGCCGCTGCGGCAAATCACAGCGCCGCTCCGGTGCTGTGATTGGCCGGAGCGGCGGAGACGTCACTCTGCGCATGCGCGCGAGAGCTGTCACAATCGGCTACGCCCAACGATTGCTGAGAAGTAGCCGATTTTGTGAATAGGATTAACCCCATGAATGCGCCGTTGTCTACGGCGCGCATGCGCCGTAGACAGCGGCGCCTGTCTTTTTAGTAAATATCTCCTAAACCGTGTAGGTTTAGGAGATATTTCTTGCACCTACAGGTAAGCCTTAATCTAGGCTTACCTGTAGGTGCAAGTTGAAAAAGTGGGTTTACAACCACTTTAAGCCCTTTACACACGATCGGTTTTACTGATGAAAACAGTCCGATGGACTTTTTTCATCGGACAAACCGATCGTGTATGGGCCCCATCGGTCTTTTTTCCATCGGTGATAAAAAATAGAACATGTTTTAAATTTATCCGATGGAAAAAAAAACGATAGCAAATTACTATCGTCTGTGGGGAACTCCATCGGATTAAAAAAACCATGCATGCTCAGAATCAAATCGACGCATGCTCAAGAAGCATAGAACTTAATTTTTCTTGGCTCGTCGGAGTGTTTTACGTCACGGCGTTTGGGACGATCGGTTTTTTGACTGATGGTGTGTAGGCAAGACTGATGGAAGTCAGCTTCATCGGATTTCCGATGGAAAAATCCATCGGTTTAAAATCCATAGGAAATCCGATCGTGTGTACAGGGCTTTAGTGTATGCACAGCACTTGCACTTTTTCTGAATTTGCACTTTATTTCTGTTCTTGTTTGCGCTGTGATTTATGGTTTATTTTTGATTTGATTTTGATTTTGACACAGGGTCAGGAACAGCAGCATCAAGTAACAAACACCTAATATACTCAGCGTGGGTTATTTTTGTTTTTAAATGAGGTGCTTGCCTGCCAAGCCAAACTTCCAGGCTGCAGCAGGAAGTGACATCCCCTGGACATTTAGCTGTCAGATGGGGATCTGGATGTCATTTGATGAGGAGTAGAGATGGGATCAGACAATGTGATTAACAATAGTTTCACATCATGGGACATTTTTTGTTTTCCAGTAAAGGACTTCTCAAAGTTTGATCTGTTTATTTACTATTTATATATTTTTTGTGACTAATTAGGGGTATTATATACCCCATACTCATTCACATCCGGAAGGCTGATATCCCCTTATTTTTGAATGGGGCTTCCAGATTATAAGCCCCCTGCCTGCAGACCCCCACAACCACAAGGCCAGGTTTGTGGGCAAGAGGCCCTTGTCCTCATTCACTTATGTACAAGGTGCTTTGACAGGTTGGTCCCCCTGGCAAAGTACCCTCCCTATGTTGAGGGCATGTGACATGATATGTTACTGCCTGGTTTCATGGGCAGGCAGGCTAAATGCTAAGATGAGGGCTTGGTATAGATTTTGGGGGTGGGGTATCAGGACAACACAAGCATATAGCAACCAACCTCAGAGTTAAGTCAGAACTCCAGATCTGCTTACTTGTTAAAGATCAGTGACTTAGAAAGTACCAAAGACATTGGATAGCATTACAACCAGGCATTGGATAGCATTACAACCAGGCAACTAGAAATATCAGGAGAGATTAGCCACTTGCCGACCGCCCCACGTTTATGTGCTGCGGGGCGGTGGCTCTCCTGCGTGAAATCACACACCTGTACATGATTTTGCTCCTTTGGGTCTACGGCGCGCACATGCGCCAGTGGCAACCAGCTTCCGCTGTGATTGGACACAGCTGGAGCCAATCAGCAGGTCCAGTGGGACCCGCCGATTTTTTTTTCGAGAGGCAAAACGGCAGAATGTAAACAAGGCAGATCGCCATTCTGTTACAAGGAAAGACAGAGATCTTGTGTTTCTGCTAAGCAGGAACACAGATCTCTGTCTTCCCACAGTTAAAGCATTCCCCACAGTTAGCAAACACCCCCTAGGGACACATTTAAACCTTTGATCGCCGCTGATGTTAACTCCCTGTCAGTGTCATTAGTACAGTGACAGTGCATATTTGTTAGCACTGATCACTGTATTAGTGTCACTGGTCCCCAAAAAGTGTCACTTATGCCGTGTACACACGATAGTTTTTTTCGATGAAAAAAGACAGATGGACTTTTTTCAAAAATGATCGTGTGGGGGCCACATCGGTCTTTTTTCCATAGGTGTAAAAAAATAGAACATGTTTTAAATTTTACCGATGGAAAAAAAAACAATAGGAAATTCCGATCGTCTGTGTGGAATTCCATCGGAGAAAAAAGCCATGCATGCTCAGAATCAAGTCAACGCATGCTCAGAAGCATTGAACTTCATTTTTATCAGCACGTTAGAGTGTTTTACGTCACCGCGTTTAGGCCGGTCAAAATTTTGTCTGATGGTGTGTATGCAAGACTGATGGAAGTCAGCTTCAATGGAATTCCGACGGAAAAATCCATCGGATTTTATTCCATCGGAAATCCGATCGTGTGTAAAGTGTCTGATAGGTCTGCCGCAATGTCGCAGTCCCGCTATAAGTCACCATTACTAGGAATAAATAAAAAATCCATAAAAATATTTCATAGTTTGTAGACGCTTTAACTTTTGCGCAAACCAATTAATATACGCTTATTGGGATTTTTTTACCAAAAATATGTAGCAGAATACATATCGGCCTAAATTGATTAACTACTTAACGACCGCTCACTGTATATATACGTCGGCAGAATGGCACCGACAGGCACAATCACGTAGAGTGTACGTGATTGCCTTTGTACAGTTGGGGGGTCCAATCGGACCCCCCTTCTATACAGTGAGCGGTGGCTAAGTGTCCGGGAGCGTTCCGGGATGAGGGGGCAGCCATTCGTTTCTGGCCACCCCCTCGCGATCGCTCCCGGCGAATGGAAATGCCCCCTCTGTCTGTGTCAGACAGAGGGAGCAGGAGGAAGTGATGTCATCTCTGGTGCGGCGCTCACATATACCGAGCGCCGTACAAGAGAAGATATCAGGTCAGTGCACACAACACTACACTGACACCAGGACACATAGGGACATAAATCGCCCCCCCCAGGCCCCCCCAGACACCCCCCAGCCCCCAGTCACAGTGTCACTGATTGCAGTGACCATTTATTTAGTGATCACTGCAATCAGTGACATTTGTGACTGTAAAAGTGTCACCAAAGTTTAGTCTTAGGTCCAGTGTAGCCCCCTAACCCCCCCTAATAAAGGTTTAACCCCCTGATCACTCCCCAGATAACCCTTTCACCCCCTATCACCACTGTCGCTTAGTGATCATTTTTCTGATCGCTGTCTTAGCGTCAGTGATGCCGATCGGCAGCCAGTAATTTTTTTTAGGTTCGCCGCAGGTTTTTATAGCGTCAGGTACCCCAATATATTATCTAATAAAGGTTTAACCCCCTTGATCGCCCCCCAGGTAACCCTTTCACCCCCTATCACCACTATCACTAAGCGATCGTTTTTCTAAACACTGTCTTAGTGTCTGTGATGCAGATCGGTAGCCGGTAATTTTTTTTAGGTTCGCCGCAGGTTTTTATAGCGTCAGGTACCCCAATATATTATCTAATAAAGGTTTAACCCCCTTGATCGCCCCCCAGGTAACCCTTTCACCCCCTATCACCACTGTCGCTAAGCAATTGTTTTTCTAAACGCTGTCTTAGTGTCGGTGATGCAGATCGTAGCCAGTATTTTTTTTTAGGTTCGCCGCATGTTTTTATAGCGTCAGGTACCCCAATATATTATCTAATAAAGGTTTAACCCCCTTGATCGCCCCTCCAGGTAACCCTTTCACCCCCATCACCACTGTCGCTAAGCAATCGTTTTTCTAAATGCTGTCTTAGTGTCGGTGATGCAGATCGGTAGCTGGTAATTTTTTTTAGGTTCGCCCAGGTTTTTATAGCATCAGGTACCCCCATATATTATCTAATAAAGGTTTTAACCCCCTGATTGCCCCTAGTTAACCCTTTCACCAGTGATCACCATATAAGTGTTACGGGTGACGCTGGTTAGTTAGTTTGCTTTTTATAGTGTCAGGGCACCCGCCGTGTATATAACCCAATAAAGGTTTAACCCCCTGATCGCCCGGCGGGTGATATCAATTAGGTTTTAGCGTCAGAGAGGGTCTGAGTCACACCCCAGGCAGCGTCAGGTTAGTGCCAGTAACGCTAACACCCACGCGTGAAGCATACACCCCCCTTAGTGGTATAGTATCTGAACAGATCAATATCTGATCTGATCAGATCTATACTAGCGTCCCCAGCAGTTTAGGGTTCCCAAAAACGCAGTGTTAGCGGGATCAGCCCAGATACCTGCTGGCACCTGCGTTTTGCCCCTCCGTCCAGCCCAGGCCACCCAAGTGCAGTATCGATCGATCACTGTCACTTACAAAACAAAAACACACATAACTGCAGCGTTCGCAGAGACAGGCCTGATCCCTGCGACTCCAGTGCTGTAGGAGGTGATTTCACTACCACAGTTAAAAAAAAATAAGCAAATATGCCGAAGCATTGGGGCAGCAGGGGCGGAGGAGCGATTTTGCTCCTAATGCCGCGTACATACGGTCGAAATTCCGACGGAGGCTTGCCCGTGGAAAAGTCCGACCATGTGTGTGCGCCATAACTTTTTTGCGGGAGGATGCCCCCATGCTTCGGCATATATAAATGGTGCGTGTATGCCCATCATTGGAAGTGGGTGGATGAAGGGCGGTATTCTAATGGAGGGCATACCCACCGATCAATCTCTTTTTTCGTTCAGCCAACTGGCTGCATGAAAAAAAAAGATTACAAAACATGTCCAACAAGGACCAGCAACGTACTGGTATGTTGCTGGACTTTGAATGTTTATACCAGAATGATGCCTGCGGGTTTAGGTATCATCTTGGTATCATTCTTTTCAGCCTGCGGCCGGCTTTCATGTAAAAGCAATCCTAGCGGCTAATTAGCCTCTGGACTGCTTTTACAAGCAGTGGGAGGGAATGCCCCCCCCCGGATATAAAAAGCGCCATTGGGAAATTGGGAAAGCATTTTATCACACCGATCTTGGTGTGGTCAGATGCTTTGAGGGCAGAGGAAAAATCTAGGGTCTAGAAGACCCCAGTTTTTTCAAAAAAAGAGTACCTGTCACTACCTATTGCTATCATAGGGGATATTTACATTCCCTGAGATAACAATAAAAATGATAAAAAAAAAATACTTGGAAGGAACAATTTAAAAATAAAATAAAAAAGCAAAATTAATAATAAAAAAAAAAAAAAAAAAAAGCACCCCTGTCCTGCCCTGCTCTTGCCCAATGGCGAACGCAAGCGTCGGTCTGGCGTCATATGTAAACAGCAATTGCACCATGCATGTGAGGTATCACCGCGAAGGTCAGATCGAGGGCAATCATTTTAGCAGTAGACCTCCTCTGTAAATCTACTGGGGTAACCTGTAAAGGCTTTTAAAGGCTTTTAAAAATGTATGTAGTTTGTCGCCAATGCGCGTTTGTGCGAAATTTTAAAGCATGTCGTGTTTGGTATCTATGTACTCGGCCTAAGATCATCTTTTTTATTTCATCAAACATTTGGGCAATATAGTGTGTTTTAGTGCATTAAAATTAAAAAAGTGTATTTTTTAACCCAAAAAATGCGTTTGAAAAATCGCTGCACAAATACTGTGTAGAAAAAAAAAATGCAACACCCACCATTTTAATCTGTAGGGCCTTTGCTTTAAAAATATATATATATAATGTTTGGGGGTTCAACATAATTTTCTTGCAAAAAAAAAATGTTTTCATGTAAACAAAAAGTGTCAAAAAGGGCTTTGTCTTCAAGTGGTTAGAAGAGTGGATGTAAGCTTCCTAATGTTGTGTATAAAATGCCAGAACAGTTCAAAACCCCCCCAAATGACCCCATTTTGGAAAGTAGACACCCTAAGCTATATACTGAGAGGCATGTCGAGTCCATGGAATATTTTATATGTTGACACAAGTTGCGGAAAAACGCCAATTTTTTTTTTTTTTTTGCACAAAGTTGTCACTAAATGATATATTGCTCAAACATGCCATGGGCATATGTGGAATTACACCCCAAAATACATTCTGTTGCTTCTCCTGAGTACGGGGATACCACATGTGTGAGACTTTTTGGGAGCCTAGCCATGTACGGGACCCCAAAAACCAAGCACCGCCTTCAGGCTTTCTAAGGGTGTAAATTTTTGATTTCACTTCTCACTGCCTATCACAGTTTCGGAGGCCATGGAATGCCCAGATAGCACAAAACCCCCCCAAATGACCCCATTTTGGAAAGTAGACACCCCAAGCTATTTGCTGAGAGGTATTGTGAGTATTTTGCAGATCTCGCTTTTTGTCACAAAGTTTTGAAAATTGAAAAAAAAAAAAATATATATATATATATTTTCTTTCTTCATTTTCAAAAACAAATGAGAGCTGTAAAATACTCACCATTCCTCTCAGCAAATAGCTTGGGGTGTCTATATTCCAAAATGGGGTCATTTGGGGGGGTTTTGTGCGATTTTGGCATTTTATGGCCTTCGAAACTGTGATAGGTAGTGAGGAGTGAAATCAAAAATTTGTGCCTAGAAATCCTGAAGGCGGTGCTTGGTTTTCGGGGTCCCGTACGCGGCTAGGCTCCTAAAAAGTCCCACACATGTGGTATCCCCGTACTCAGGAGAAGCAGAAAAAAATATTTTGGGGTGTAATTCCACATATAACCATGGCATGTGTGTGCAATATATCATTTAGTGACAACTTTTTGTAATTTTTTTTTTTTTTTTTTTTGTCATTATTCAATCACTTGGGACAAAAAAATTATATTCAATGGGCTCAACAGGCCTCTCAGCGATTTCCTTGGGGTGTCTACTTTCTAAAATGGGGTCATTTGGGGGGGTTTTGTGCTATTTTGGCATTTTATGGCCTTCGAAACTGTGATAGGTAGTGAGGAGTGAAATCAAAAATTTGCGCCCTTAGAAATCCTGAAGGCGGTGCTTGGTTTCCGGGGTCCCGTACGCGGCTAGGCTCCCAAAAAGTCCCACACATGTGGTATCCCCGTACTCAGGAGAAGCAGCAAAATGTATTTTGGGGTGAAATTCCACATATAACCATGGCATGTGTGAGCAATATATCATTTAGTGACAACTTTTTGTAATTTTCTTCTTTTTTTTTTTTTTTTTAGTCATTATTCAATCACTTGGGACAAAAAAATAAAAAATTCAATGGGCTCAACATGCCTCTCAGCAATTTCCTTGGGGTGTCTACTTTCCAAAATGGGGTCATTTGGGGGGGTTTTGTACTGCCCTTTCATTTTAGCACCTCAAGAAATGAGATAGGCAGTCATAAATTTAAAGCTGTGTAAATTTCAGAAAATGTACCCTAGTTTGTAAACTCTATAACTTTTGCGCAAACCAATAAATATACACTTATTGACATTTTTTTTACTAAAAACATGTGGCTGAATACATTTTGGCCTAAATGTATGACTACAATTGAGTTTATTCGATTTTTCTTATAACAAAAAGTAGAAAATATCATTTTTTTTCAAAATTTTCGGTCTTTTTCCGTTTATATCGCAAAAAATAAAAATCGCAGAGGCAATCAAATACCATTAAAAGAAAGCTCTATTTGTGGGAAGAAAAGGACGCAAATTTCGTTTGGGTACAACATTGCATGTCCGCACAATTTACAGTTAAAGCAGCGCAGTGCAAAATTCTGAATTCACCTCTGGTCCTCTAGCTACCAAATGGTCCGGGGCTTAAGTGGTTAAGAAATATGTTTTTTTGCATTTTTTTATTAGATGTGTTTTATAGCAGAAAGTAAAAAATATATATATATTTTTTTCAAAATTGACGGTCTTTTTTTGTTTATAGCGCAAAAAAAAAAAATCGCAGAGGTAATCAAATACCACCAAAAGAAAGCTCTATTTGTGGGGGGGAAAAAAAAGACATCAATTTTATTTGTGTACAGCCTCGCATGATTGCACAATTGTGAGTTAAAGTAACGCAGTGCCGTATCACAAAAAATGGCCTGGTCATGAAGGGGGGTAAACCTTTCGGAGCTGAAGTGGTTAGTAAAGGCAACCTTCATATTTCTTTAGTACATGTGCTCACTGAAAGATTTCCACTCACCTTCCGTTCTGGTGACAAATGTCACATTTTGGATTTCCCATCACTTTCTGACTCACTGACAATGGCCATGGCGACAAACAGTGAGGTTGAATCTTTCCAGTAGGGATGCAGAGAACAAGGCAAGCCTCTTTCATGGGACTTGGAGTATAACATCCTTTAAAGGCCAAGTCCACCTTTCTGACCATATTTCACCCATATTTAGAGTGTAACATGAAACATATTCTCCTACCCCCCTGCACTCAAACCGCCCTCCCCCTTACTAAAGTTCTTCTCCCTTCTGCCTCCTATAATTTTTTGTTTTGGGGCTAGAGATACGTTGGTCTGTCAATGTCACGTGTCCTCTTCCACCAGCAGTGATTGTGTACTGACTGATGTAAAGAACATAATTATGTGGCATCGTTAACTGAAGCATTGTCTTGTGATCCTAGAGAGACACAATGATGTGCCCCCAAGGTGGTGGGTTCTTAGCTCCCCGGGATCATAAGAAGTGACTGCAATATTGCTGGATGTCACTCAGCCCAGAAGAGGAATAACCCTGGTGAATCTCAAAGTTATGAATTCGCAGGATATGATGAGTATTGCTTTTTTTTTTCCCTTCTCAGCTGATCCAGGGTAATTTGGTTTTTAAAATATTTCCTTAAAACCAAACTTAGGGAAATTCAATTTCTTTAACCACTAAAGCCCCGGACCATTTGGCTGGCCAAAGACCAGGCCACTTTTTGCGATTGGGCACTTGATTGCGTCGCTTTAACTGACAATTGCGCGGTCTTTCGACGTGGCTCTCAAACAAAATTGACGTCCTTTTTTCCCACAAATAGAGCTTTCTTTTGGTGGTATTTTATCACCTCTGCGGTTTTTATTTTTTGCGCTATAAACAAAAATATGATGCAATATTTTTTACTATTTGCTATAATAAATATCTCCAAAAAATATATATAAAAAATGTTTTTCCTCAGTTTAGGCCGATACGTATTTTTCTACATATTTTTGGTAAAAAAAAATCGCAATAAGCGTCTATTGATTGGTTTGCGCAAAAGTTATATCGTCTACAAAATGGGGGATAGTTTTATGGCATTTTTATTAATATATATTTTTTTTTTACTAGTAATGCGGTAGATCAGTGATTTTTATCGTGACTGCGACATTATGGCAGACACATCGGACACTTTTGACACCATTTTGGGACCATTGTCATTTTTACAGCGATCAGTGCTATAAATATGCACTGATTACTGTAGAAATGACACTGGCAGTGAAGGGGTTAACCCCTAGGGGGCGCTGAAGGGGTTAAGTGTGTCCTAGGGAGTGCTTCTAACTGTAGGAGGGATGGGCTGTGTGTGACATGACACTGATCACTGCTCCCGATTACAGGAAGCTGTGATCGGTGTCCTTGTCACTAGGAAGACTGGGGAAATGCTTGTTTACATCAGCATTTCCCCGTTCTTCCTCTCCGTGAGACGATCGCGGGTATCCCCGCGGACATCGTGTCCGCGGGACTTGCGGTCGGACTCACAGAGCTCGCGGCGGGCACGCACGTCCACAATGCCGCTTCTTAAAGGGGACGTATATATACGTCCATCTGCCTGCCCGTGCCATTCTGCCAACGTATATCGTCGTGCGATGGTCGACAAGTGGTTAAAAGGTGCCCCAAGAGTTGTAAAGACAGCCATGAGTAGATCAAATTTTGTCTGGTTAATTAGCGGTAGGGTAACCAAAACACATAAACCCAAGGTAAGTATAGTAGCAAGTCCTAGTTGCAATCTCAGAACACCCAAGAGGATAGTACGTGACGGGTCAAAATATATTAATGCATTAAAGTGTTTGTAATTAACGATAGATGGCCCACCATTTCGGAACTGATGGATACTGCAGGCCCTTTTGGACTTGAGTTCTGGAATGCGGCACAGTTGCAGCACTTTTTCTGGACCATTCCGAATCCCCGGAGCTATACTAGACCCCTGAATAAATTTGAGGAATACTACTCGGGCATAGATCCGCTACCACAGACTCTATCTAAAATGTATGCTTTTCTAAATACGCCAGAACAACAACCCGATTTGTCCTGTATTGCGAGGTGGGAAACTGAACTAGATTGTACGTTTCCTCTGACCCAAAAACAGAATATGATTAGTCTCTCCCTCAAGTCCTCGATATGCACAAAAATACAGGAAACCAACTATAAAGTTCTGACAAGGTGGTATTTGACACCTGTTCGTCTGCATGTGATTTTCCCAGATATACCAAAACATTGCTGGCGATGCGGCGAGGACAGGGGCACGATGTTACACATATTCTGGTCCTGCCCTAAACTGAGCGACTTTTGGACGACGGTACGAAATACATCGCAATGATTCACTGACTTTCTGATCCCAAATGATCCAGCGTTTTTTTTACTTCACGTGTCGACTTTAGCCCCCCGGGTATATAAAAAATCTTTGTTAAGACATCTGATTAATGCTGCTAAAGCCTGCATTCCCATGAAGTGGAAGGCTCAGAATCCACCGTCAGTGGTGATGTGGCTGTGGAAGGTGGAAAACATAAATAAAATATAGGATCTAATAATGACTGCACAGGATAGACATGAGACTTATAAAATGATATGGGCTAGCTGGAATATGTTTATACACTCGGATGAGGGAAAAGATCTTTTCGAGAGCTAAAATATTTAACACATCGTTGGGGGGCTGTGAGATCTATTTGATTCCGGAATAGATGGGCGCTTCCGGCCTAACACCGTCCTTCATTTTATTTTTTTCATTTTTTTTTTATTTTTGTTATGTAAGAAATGATGAGAATAGTAGCTGATAATGGCAATTCCAAGACATATATTATTTATTGTGTAATGTATTGGCATTTCTGTGTTATGTGATCAGGAGGCTGTGTCCTCCATTAGTATGGGCTTCTTTTTTCTTTTTTTTTAAGAAAACTCAATAAAAATTATATTTGAAAAAAAATAAAGTGTTTGTTCACCAATGCCAGAAGTCTGCCAAGCAAAATGGGTGCGTTGGAAGCTCTGGTGCATGAGGAGAGCTATGATATAATCGGTATTGCTGAAACTTGGCTTCATTCCTCACATGACTGGGCTATTAATATTCCTGGCTATGCACTCTTTCGGAAAGACAGGGTAAAAAGGAAAGGTGGAGGGGTCTGTCTCTATGTGAGAAGTGATCTCAAAGCGACTGTGAAAGAGGACCTGGTGGATGGAGAGTGGGATGAGTCTGAAGCATTATGGGTGGAACTGCATACAGATGTGCGTAGTTCAAAGTTAATCATTGGAGTTTGTTATAGACCACCCAATGTTAATGAGGAGGTGGAGACTCAGAGGCTCCTTGCACAGATGGAAAGGGCTGCAAGGGCTGGGACAGTGATAATAATGGGGGATTTTAACTACCCAGAAATTGACTGGAGTAATGGCACTGCTGGGACAGTTAAAGGGAAAAAATGTATAAACCTATTGCAGGACAATTTTATGGTCCAGTTTATTGAGGCCCCAACTAGGAATGATGCTCTGTTGGACCTGGTAATCTCAAACCATGCAGAGCGTATTACTAATGTTCAGATAAAGGAACACCTGGGTAGCAGTGACCATAACATGATTTCATTTGATGTTAGTTGTAAGCAAAAAACACATACGGGAAAGATAAAAACACTTAATTTCAAGAGAGCAAATTTTCCAAGGATGAGGGCTGCTCTCCAGGACTTAGACTGGGAGGGAATATTGGCATCAATGGGCACAGAACAGAAATGGGAATTCTTCAAAAAGACTGTTTGTGAACTCACTGAAAAGTATATTCCCATGGGCAATAAGTTTAAAAGGCTAAAAATAAAACCCATGTGGCTCACTGCCAAAGTTAAAGAGCTTTTAAAAAATATAAAAATGAGGGAACACTAGTGTCATTTAAATGTTACAAAGAATATAACAGGATATGTAAAAAGGAAATCAAGGATTCAAAAATTCAAAATGAACGACAGATTGCAAAAGATAGTAGGACAAACCCCCCAAAAATCTTCAAATATATTAATAGTAAAAAGGTCAGGTCAGAGCATGTAGGCCCTTTACAAAATAATCTAGAGTGGGTGACTGGGGACAAAGAGAAGGCTAATTTATTAAATACTTTCTTCAGCTCTGTGTATACAATGGAGCATGGGGGAGATCATGTCCAAAATAGGGGTGGTAGTGACACAGCCCCAAATCCACAATGGCTCAAAAGTGATATGGTCCAGAAATATTTAGACAGAATAAAGGTGGATAAAGCACCTGGACCAGATGGCATACACCCACGGATCCTAAAAGAAATAAGCTCTGTAATTTCAAAGCCATTGTATCTAATTTTTAGGGACTCATTAATGATGGGAATAGTACCACTGGATTGGCGCAGGGCCAATGTGGTGCCTATATTTAAAAAGGGAACAAAGTCTTTACCAAGTAACTATAGACCTGTTAGTTTAACTTCTATAGTTGGGAAGATACTGGAGAGATTAATAAAAGACCACATAGATGAGTTCTTGCTGGAAAAAAATATTTTAAGCAACAGACAGCATGGATTCATGAAAGACAGAAGTTGTCAGACAAACCTGATTTCTTTTTATGAAGAAGTAAGTAAAACCTTGGACAGAGCTGTGGCGGTGGACGTGGTATACTTGGATTTTGCAAAAGCGTTCAATACAGTTCCCCACACACGGCTCATGTGTAAGGTAAAGTCTACAGGCTTTGAAATATCAGTTTGTAAATGGATAGAAAACTGGCTAAAAGACAGAATTCAGAGAGTCGTGGTTAATGATTCTTACTCTGAATGGTCTAAGGTTATCAGTGGTGTACCCCAAGGTTCAGTGTTGGGACCCTTACTTTTTAATATCTTTATAAATGATATTGGGTCTGAGATCAAAAGTAAAATTTGTCTTTGCAGATGACACCAAGCTATGCAGTGGAATAACGTCCTTACAGGATGTCTCCAATTTACAAGCCGACCTCAATGCTCTGTCTAATTGGGCGACTATGTGGCAGATGAGGTTTAATGTTGATAAATGTAAAGTTATGCACTTGGGGGCTAAGAATATGAATGCATCATACATACTAGGGGGAGTACAACTGGGGGGATCCATAGTGGAGAAGGATCTGGGGGTTTTGGTAGATCACAAGCTCAATAATGGCATGCAATGCCAAGCTGCAGTTTCCAAAGCGAGCAAAGTCCTTTCTTGTATTAAGAGAGGTATGGACTCCAGAGAGAGAGAGAGATCATTTTGCCCCTGTACAAATCATTAGTAAGACCTCATCTGGAATATGCAGTTCAGTTTTGGGCCCCAGTTCTCAAAAAGGATATTGGGGAACTGGAGAAAGTGCAGAGAAGGGCAACCAAACTGATAAGAGGCATGGAGGAGCTCAGCTATGAGGAAAGATTAGAGGAACTGACTTTATTCACTCTTGAGAAGAGGAGATTAAACCGGAGCTCAGCCGGAAAAAAATAAATATTAAAAGCCAGCAGCTACAAATACTGTAGCTGCTGACTTTTAATATTAGGTTACTTACCTGTCCTGGAGTCCAGCGACGTCTGCAGCAGAGGACGAGCAATCGCTCGTCACTCTGTTGCCCCCACCGCCATCCTCGGTGAGGGAACCAGGAAGTGAAGCCTTGCGGCTTCACTGCCCGGTTCCCTATGGTGCATGCGCAAGTGGCACTGCCCGTTCTGACTGGCCCTCCTGTATTCTGGGAGCCGAGTGTCTCCCAGAACACTACGGATATTCTGTGGGAAGTGACGTGCTTCCCGCAGATTTCCCGCAGAGAGGACTCCCGGAAGTGGGTGCAAATACCTGTCTTAGACAGGTATCTGCACCCCCCCCTCCCCCCTGAAAGGTGTCAATTGTGACACCGGAGGGGGGGAGGGTTCCGATGAGCGGAAGTTCCCCTTTAGGGTGGAGCTCCGCTTTAAGGGGGGATATGATCAACATGTACAAATATATAAGGGGTCCATATAGTGAACTTGGTGTTGAGTTATTCACTTTACGGTCAACACAAAGGACAAGGGGGCACTCTTTATGTCTAGAGGAAAAGAGATTTCACCTCCAAATAAGGAAAGGTTTCTTCACAGTAAGAGCTGTGAAAATGTGGAATAGACTCCCTCCAGAGGTGGTTCTGGCCAGCTCAGTAGATTGCTTTAAGAAGGGCCTGGGTTCTTTCTTAAATGTACATAATATAACTGGGTACTAACATTTATAGGTAAAGTTGATCCGGGGAATATCTGATTGCCTCTCGGGGGATCAGGAAGGAATTTTTTCCCCTGCTGTAGCAAATTGGATCGTGCACTGCTGGGGTTTTTCACCTTCCTCTGGATCAACTGTGGGTATAGAATTAGGTATATGGGATTGTATGATATTATTATTATTATTATTTTTTTTTATGGTTGAACTGGATGGACTTGCGTCTTTTTTCAACCTGACTAACTATGTAACTATATGTAACTATGGTTCAGCAGGGACCGGACAAAATTAGATCCATGTATGGGCAGGCTGGTTGTACCGAAATTGATCAATCGATAGACTTCAATACAACCAGCCTGTCAGTTTTTTATATTTGCGATTACTGCCATCGGCTTAGCAACTAGCAGTAATCATTGTGTTCTACCAGTCAGGAAAGCTCCCTGCGCCCCCCTTGCCGCCTGAAGAACACAACAGCGCTGCAGGAGGCATTCCCCCATCAACACTGACTGTGGTTGCAGGAAAGAAAATTCTATGAACTGCCTAAAACAAAAAAAAATGCAGCTCAGGCTATAACATTCACCTCCTGACTGGAGAGGTCCCCCGCAGTAATTCATTTACATCACTAGATGTCCTCAGGTTTTCTCTCTCTGCATTACTGAGGAACAGTCAGTGCCAGAGAATAGCCGAAGCGAAAGATGACCCAGAGCATTAACATCAGAAAAAGTATACAAAAATTAAAAGCATAAAATATACACTGATGAGCATCAAGGGGGGACTAGGGGTTGGAAAAGATTTCCGGGAATTAGGCTTTAATCTAAAGTTTGGCTTTAAAGCTGAATCTAGGTATGGCTATTTTTGTATAATTACAGTGGTCCAGCCAGGACCAAGGTAAGTATTGTGACAGTGCAAGGCCATGCCACTGTGAAAACATAGGAGAAAGCGACACAGGATTCCCAATAATACAGTTTGAGTGGCTCCAGAACACCAATTTTGAGCAGGGATGTAGTTTTCATTTTTCTCCATGTTTTGTAATTCCTGGATCAGGGGCTGAATCATGGAGACTTCAAAGTGCTTTGGGTGGGAAAAAGTCTTCAACCCAGTGTCCAGGACTTTCCAAAGACCAGCGAGGTGTGTGGGCAGGTGCTCACAGACCTTATAATCTTGGACCTGATAATAGTCTGGTGCTCCACCCGAGAGAAAAGAAAGTCTCAGCACAGGAGACAGGAGGGCAGCACAGTGGTGTAGTGGTTAGCACTTTCACCTAGCAGCAAAAGGGTCGTTGGTTCGAATCCCGACTACGACACCATCTGCCTGGAGTTTGCATGTTCTCCCTGTGTCTGCGTGGGTTTCCGCCCCACACTCCAAAGATATGCTGGTAGGTTAATTGGATCTTGTCCAAATTGGCCCAGTATATATGTGTATACGACTGTGTCCCAAGCGTGTCGAGATTCTACGAGGTAAAATGACTGCACCAGCCAAGCAGACACTGGCTGCAAAAAGCACCTAGAGGTGATTTAGTTTGCATTTGAGCGCTATACAAGTCACTCATTCATTCAAACTAGGGTTGTCCCGATACCGATACTAGTACTAGTATCGGTATCGGGACCGATACCAAGCATTTGCGCGAGTACTTGTACTTGTACTCGCGCAAATGCTCCCGATGCTTCACCCGATACTTTTTTTTTTTTTTTGTGGCCGTAGAGGGCGGGAGGAGTCAGTGGCTGGGGAGGGCAGGAGAGAGGGCGGGGGAGTGCGGGCGGAGTCTGGCCGGAGAGGGCGGGAGGAGTCAGTGGCTGGGGAGGGCGGAAGAGGAAAGTGCGGGCGGAGTCTGGCTGAAGAGGGCGGGCACAGTCGGTGGACGGAGTCCGCGGGCGGAGAGCGAGTCCCTCACCTGCAGTTGAACCTGGTAAGCTGGCAGGGGTTCAGGGCGCAGCCGCATCAGGATCGGTGACCGGTGCTGTCACATTCGGTCGCCGTCAGCGGCTGAACGTTCCCACGCCCATCTTGGTACACCCTGCACTCGGCTGCAGTAAGCAGCAGCAGACATCTTGTTACACCCAGCCCGAGCTATATGGGCTGGGTGTAACAAGATGTCTGCTGTTGCTTACTGCAGCCGAGTGCAGGGTGTACCAAGATGGGCGTTGCAGCAGTTTTTTTTTTTCTTAAATCCTGTGTCATTTCCCCCCCACCCCCCGCAGCATTTCAGTGCCAGCCACCTATCAGTACCCACAAGTGCTACCTATCAGTGGAATCAGTGCCATCTACCAGTGCCACCTATCAGGTGGCACTGGTAGATGCCACTGATTGCATTGATAGGTGGCACTTATGGGCACTGATTGCACTGATAGGTGGCACTTGTGGGCACTGATAGATGGCACTGATTGCACTAATAGTGCAATCAGTGCCATCTATCAGTGCCCACAAGTGCCACCTATCAGTGCCCATAAGTGCCACCTATCAGTGCCCATAAGTGTCATCTATGAGTGCCCATAAGTGCCACGTATCAGTGCCCATAAGTGCCCACAAGTGCCACCTTTCTGTGCAATCAGTGCCACCTATCAGTGCCCACAAGTGCCACCTATCAGTGCCCACAAGTGCCACCTATCACTGCCCACAAGTGCCACCTTTCTGTGCCCACAAGTGCCACCTATCAGTGCCCACAAGTGCCACCTATCAGTGCCCACAAGTGCCACCTTTCTGTGCAATCAGTGCCACCTATCAGTGCCCACAAGTGCCACCTATCACTGCCCACAAGTGCCACCTTTCTGTGCCCACAAGTGCCACCTATCAGTGCCCACAAGTGCCACCTTTCTGTGCCCACAAGTGCCACCTTTCTGTGCCCACAAGTGCCACCTATCAGTGCCCACAAGCGCCACCTATCAGTGCCCACAAGTGCCCACAAGTGCCACCTTTCTGTGCAATCAGTGCCACCTATCAGTGCCCACAAGTGCCACCTATCACTGCCCACAAGTGCCATCTATCAGTGCCCCCAAGTGCCACCTATCAGTGCCACCTATCAGTGCCCACAAGTGCCACCTATCAGTGCCCATAAGTGCCATCGATCCGTGCCCATAAGTGCCACCTATCAGTCCCCATCTTTCAAACTGTCACATGACATTGAAAAAAAGTATCGGTAATCGGTATCGGCGAGTACTTGAAAAAAAGTATCGGTACTTGTACTCGGTCTTAAAAAAGTGGTATCGGGACAACCCTAATTCAAACCTTCCGCAGGAGTCAGTCCTTCTGCCCTGGTCAGTCAGAACTGAATGTAGGTGCAGGGCCGGTGCTACCAGTAGGCAAACACTGCTGCCTAGGGTGCAGCCACGGTTGCTGGCTTCCCTACTCTGCCGATTTTCTAACACTCCACTGGCTTCCTCACGAAGTCTGCCACAAAGCTGATCACTGCTGTTGTACACACCTCCGCGACTTGTACCTGCATATTGTGTATTTGATTTGTTTCTATTGAGTCCGTACCTCAATCGGAACAAATCAAATACACAATATAAAGTAATGAAAGTGATAAAACAAACAACAGAATAAAATAATTTTGCAGGGTAAACTAGATGTAGTATTCGGGGTCCGGGTACTCTCTCCACTCCTCCGTAGACGGGATGTGCCTAACTACATAATAGTAGATGTCCTCGGAATTGGTATGGGCCACCACGACCTTGTCAATGCAAATATGGCTTCCATAGTTCCACTTCCGATATACTCAGTGGGACTCTGTACAGGTGGTTGTCCCTTCCACAAGCACCTGCTGGTGTTTGGGAACCTGTAAATGGTCCCTGACAGCAGTCTTGTACCACTGCTGCCACTGTGCCTCTAAGGTACGAAACAAAGCTTCCAGGACAAAGGGAAGTCCATATAGTTCCCCAACATCCCTGATCATTCGCTGTTGGAGCCACAACAACCGTGTCCTAGGGGCAGGTAGGATGGTGGGTGTTGGGGGGTCTCTGGGTCACTGCTGATCTCCTCCACCTTCCTCCTCTTTTGACTCCATGTAAGGAGGGCGCCAGGTCTCCCAGGTGTTGGGGACCTTGCGATAGCACCCTCTTCTCATGCAAAACAGCAGTGGGGACTGGTGAAGATGTTGTGGATGAAACAACGTGAGACAAATCCTCTATTGGGTACATTTAGGGGCATCCCTCAAAGGTCAATCCTCAAGCTCCTCACAAGGGGCTGAAGGCCCACACACCACCACCAACTGTTGTGGTTCCTCGGCAGGTAGGGCAGACGGCTGTACCTCCGATGGTCCTAGAGAGCCATTTTTTTGGGGATGGGGGGGTGCAAGTAGCTGGTCTTAGTGTTCAAAATAGTCTAGCACTGGCCCTGTGTAGGTGTCATACCTGGTCAATCCTAGTGGAAGCTGGAAATCAGTATAGCAGGCACAGCACTACTGTGATTCCTGCTAGCTTCCGGGTCCTGTGCTGAGCAGTTGTCCTGCTGCTTAGTGGACACAGGAGGTCACTCGGCACGGGTGTCATTCAGAAAACACGTTGAATTTTTCTCATTGAATGCAAAGCATTCTCTAATTGGACATGGAGGAGAGGTGATGTCACGATCTCCACCTTGTCCAATCAGAGAAAACTGTGCATTCAGTGAGAAGATGCAAAGTATTCCCTGAATGACCCCCGAGCTGAGCATGTGCCCTCCTGTGTTCAGTAAGCAGCAGGGCAGCTGCTCAGCATGAGACCCGGAAGCAAGTGGAGATCACTATAGTAGCGGCCCCTATTAAAGTATTTCCAGCGGGATCGGCCAGATATGACATATACAGTATGTACTTACATTGATCCAAACTGGACTAATGTAACTATGCAAAAATAAATTTAAAAGTGTATGTCAAGCCAAAAACTCTCTCTATTTTGAGAAAGACCTAACAGCAGTACTAGCCTGTCTCTATCCTCTCTATCACTCTATTCTAAAAGAAAACATTTTGGCTGGACATACAAAAATCTGTACTGCTAGGTCATCTGTGCAACATTCTATTTACTCAGAACTTCGGACTGTGGCCTGGATCATATTTACAGTACGCCACTTGTGAACCATTGCCTAGATAGCAGGGTATTTCTGTTTTTTTTAACCAAACTGAAACAGTAGACAAAAATGAACAAGAAACTGTTGAGAGTGCCTGCAGTAATACATTCTGGCTTTACCTCTTGCTTATAATAATAATGATGTGAATGTACAGTATGTAAAGCTCTGCATACATACCTGTATAAATAAAATATTAATCTTATAACATGACTGGGTGCAAAAGTAAAGGAATTTGTACAATAACCATCAGGCTAAGTCTACATCAGATGCTGTGGGACGGCATTGGGCAGCTATCCCAGCGCAGTTCCACCGCATGACAAGGCAAAATGTCTTGTCTCCCTAACTTCCCAGTTTACACCTTACCACATTGCGGTGGTGTGCGGGCGGTGTGTGCTGTAAAAAAAATCACTGCATGCCGCGCCACTCGGCCAGCAATTGAACTTGATGAGAAGTCTGTGTGACATCTCAATGTTTGTTTACAAAAAAAGTATAGGAAACCGAGCGATGTGCCGAGATCAGCGCATCATCACTGCGCTGATCTCGGCCAAACCGCACAGCACCACACACTGCACTGCAAAGTAGCAGCTGGTGGGAATGAGGCCTTATCAAAAAGAATTGCTGTATATATTTTTTATAGTTTTGATGTAATATGTAGCCTTTTACAGAATAAATATGAAAAATAATCAGGACCAGTGGTTATAAACCTCAGTCAAGGAATCTGCGCAAAGCACATACAGTGGAACCTCGGATTGCGAGTAACGCGGTTAACGAGTGTTTCGCAACACGAGCACTGTATTTATTTTTTGAAATCCTAACTCGGTTTGCAAGTGTTGTCTCGCAAAACGAGCAGGATTCAAGCCAAAGTGGTTTGCAGTACCGCGTTTGGCCTGAGGTGGGGGGGGCACGGGAGCCGAGCGGCGCTGTTCGGAAATGATCGGAAAGACTCGGAAATACGCCGTTCCCGAGGTTTTCTGAGGTCAGCCGAGCTGTCCTCGGGCCTTTCCGTGTGTTGCCGAGGCCCTCCTGCGCCCCCCCACCTCTGGCCGCATGCGGTATTGCATGCCATTGAAGTCAATGCGCAACAATTTTTTTTCGTTTCCATTGACTTCAATGGGGAAACTCGCTTTGATATGCGAGTACTTTGGATTACAAGCATTCTCCTGGAACGGATTATGCTCGTAATCCGAGGTTCCACTGTATATCTGTAATGTTTACTTGTTTCTCTCAAAAGCTTTAAGTGTCGTTTCTCTCTAGTGCTTTGTTCCTCTGTTATCAGCATGAGTCACTTCTGAGAAGTTTTTCCAACACATGAGATAAATTTGTGTGCGGGGCTCAGCAGACAGCTTGTCTATTCACAACACAGTTCTTCTCCTGTGTGGAGGGGGGGGGGAGGGGGGTGTTTCTTTCCTCTAATCAGCTCTCACACACTGTAACTGCAGCCTCTTCTCCCCCTCCTCTGTGCTCCTGACAGATGCAGAAAGATTTTAACACTTTTCTGCCTTTTTGAAGGGTTTTAGATAAAAGAAGACTGCAGATTAACAAGTTAAACCTATATAGGAAGATTTGTTTTAACTTTGAGCACCATTCGAGGCTATTCACTTCACTGGGTATACGTGAGGGTTTACAACCACTTTAATCTTCTTATTCTGTATAAAAAAAAAAAAAAAGAGAGGAATGTATATGGGTTGAATAATATTAAAATCACTGAGCAGATATGCAAGACTATTTAGTTTGGAACTACAACCCCTGGCAAAAAGTATGGCATCACCACTCAAGGAAAATGTTCATTCAATTGTTTGTTTATTTGTGTAGAATAAAAACTAATAACAGACATACCTCAAAACTTTTTCCATTTAACATTCCAACCTTCTGGCTTTAAGAAACAGTTAAACAAAATAAAAAATAAAAAGAAAGAAAACTGTAGTCAGGTGCAACTGTTTTTGCAGATCAAGCAAAGGAATAAAATATGGAATCACTCAATTCTGAGGAAAATATTATGGAATAACCATGTACTTTGCAGTTCTAAAACAAACATCTGCATGAGATTACATCCTAAAAAATTATGTCATCATCACCAAACATCCTTTCAAATGATGGAATAAGAAAAGTGTCCAAAATCTCAATATGAACTTGTGCATTTATTGAAGGTTTAATGACTATTATCTCCCCGGTATCTTTACCTGACATGCAACCCCATCTCATCAATGATTGTGGAAATTTGCATGTTTTCTTCAGGCAGTCGTCTTCATACATTTCATTGGAACGGCACCAAACAAAAGTTCCAGCATCATCACCCTGCCCAATGCAGATTGGTGATTCATCACTGAAATCACTTTCATCCAGTCATCCACGGTCCATGATTGCTTTTCTACAATCTACAGGAATTTGGAGCCGTGGTGACGTCACTTCCGGTCGCGGCCGAGACCGGAAGTTTCTTTGTTTACAACGCTGATGAAGGGTGGCGGTAAAGAGCAGAAAAGAGCAGAAAAACCACGTGATGTTGCAAAAAGTTTTGGGAAAGTTTGCAGAAAAGTCCGAGCGTGTGTATGCTATGGGTGTTCCCGACCAACTCCGTTCGGACAAAAAAACACGGAAAAGTCCAATGGAAGTCCGACCGTGTGTACGGGGCTTTAGACTGATGTGTTGCACTTTATTTTATTGACATTTCCATTTATTTTCTATTTTTATATATATATATATATATATTACATATATATTTTTTTTTAGTTAATTAATTTAATTTTTTATTTTTTTTATTTTACTTCTTAATTTTATATATATTGCATATTTTATTATATAATATATTTTTGATTTTTATCTTTTTATTTATCTTTATACCTTTTTTTTGTATATATTTTTTTCATAAATTTTTTTGTTTTTCATTGATTGATTTTTGCTCACATTGTTTACATGGATATTTTATTGATTGTTTATTGTTCACCTTGCCCACACGGATTTTTCCATTGCACTGGATTGTTGCACTTTTTACGTTTGATTTATTCACATATGTACTGTATTTGAAGACAACGATTAATTGGTTGATTTATTTTAGTTAATTTACTGATTATTTTGTTTTGTTTCATTTATGATGGATGCCTTCATTTCACATAGTTATTTTAGTCTGGAGTAAGCGCCCCTCACCTCCTCTTATATTCAATACTGCTTTTCTACAGTATTCTTTATTTTTTATTTTTTTAAGTGTTTCTTAAAGCCAGAAGGTTGGAATGTTAAATAAAAATAGTTTTGCGGCATGTCTGGGATTATTTTTAATTTTTTTACATAATAAAACAATTGAAGAGTGGTGATTCCATACTTGGGGTTGTATCACCTGCAGAGCCTTGTAATGTTACAGTACAAAATAAGCCATTGCATCATTTCACAGGAGGGACAAGTTTGACCTGTCAACCGGGACATGTCAAGCAATGAAATGCTTTTGACTCACAGCAAATGGGCTCAATACACAAAGCTGTTTTATTCTTGTTCTGACATTATTTCCTTCATGCAACGTAGAGCTCATAGTTTTACTCATACCATAACTTATATTGCTCATATCTATAAAAACTAATTTCTCAGTAATGCATAATACACTATATTTAGCCTGCTCTAGTCATCGTATTTTACAACTAATGGAGCTATCAGAACACTGTCAATGTTATTTTAATGGCTAATAAACCTAAAGTAGAACTATAGGCAAAACTTTTTTTTTCATTTTGGATAGAATAAGGGAGGGTTATAATCCCTGTCAGATTCTTTTTCGCCATCTGTGTTCCATTGCATAGATTTACCTTCACTTCTTGTCCAATAGCCAAACAGGTAGTGAGGGCAAATCCCTGCAAATTAAGGAAATTCCGTGGGCACCCCCAAGTCATCAGAACCAGTGTCCCCATTGGAAGATTTCCACTCTATTACTTTTCTGGGGACAACTCAAAATTTTGGATTTTCTTTTACTTTCAATGATAATGGTAAACAGGACAAATAAAGATGGTGAATCTCCTTAACGGGGGAACAGACAGAAATACAAACTGACAAGCAGATTACAGAGGAGAAAAAAAACTCCCCTGTCACTGCCCACAGTAGCGCCAATAAACATCACTACATGCCCAAGAATTCATGGAACATATACTGTAGTTCTCTTAGGTGTACATACAGTACAGTCAGTGCTCTTAAAGTGAAAGAAAACCCTAAACTGCAGGATATTGTGACCGGATCAGCATGGATTAAAAAGAGGTGCGTAAACAGATCTTTTTTTACACAGGATATGCAGAATAGGTAGGACCTGGCTGGAAGGAACGTTTTTAAGAACAGCTGGCGTTATGCTTTTTCTTCCACTTTACCATGCAGCATCTTGTAGGACCTCCCACCCTGCTTTTGGACAGTGCAGGAATACTGCTTGCAACTGATGATGTCAGGCGTATTAAAATGTAGTTTTCTGTTGAATAGTTAATATAAAAAATATATAAATAAATAAAAAAGGTTATGGACTAAGCACTAACAGATAGAGGATTATGTACATTTGTAGCTTCAAACTGGAGTTCAGCTTTAAAGTGTACCTGCATTCAGACCACAGACATTTAATTGTTTATGTATTCCTAAAAGAGAGGTACGGGAATCTCAAAAAAAATTATAAAAAGTTATACTCACCGCAATGGCTGCAGCACCGATACCAGTTGCAGATATCTGCCACTGCCTCCAAGACCGAGGACGAAGCGATTAAACACTACTGATCACTCAACTCTCACTTCTCAGCCTGCAAAAAGCTGGTGACTGTCAGTCATTGGCTCTCTGCTCTGCCCCTCCAGCGCTCGCTGAAGTGCTGGGCTGTGGAGGGGGCAGCAGTGGCTGGCTCAGATTCTCCAATACAAAACAGATTATAGCACACACATACAAGAATTACATTTATCCTGCAAGGCTAGTTAAAAACACCTGAACATATACATAAAAATATATACAGGGGTTTGGTCACACTATATGGTCATATAGTGCTAAGGCCACAAACTGCGACAAAGTACCCCCGAATTTCGTGTGTCCTACCCTAGTAATAGAATGAAAGAACCTGCGTCTCAACCTTGGGAGCCAAACTCCTCTATGTGGGAGAACTGAAGGGATTCCTCCTATGCACTGGTGGCCACTAATAAGAGGTAATGGAGGAGGGGGAAGGGTGCTCCAGCCCAAAAAAACCTGGTCAGCTGAAAACGGGTCACAGGAGTGTAGAACTAAGTGCACTCCCTAATTTAATGAAAGAAGTAGAATTGTATGGGAATCTGTCTAATCTAAAAATAAATTATGGTAAATCGGAGGCGATGGGGGTATCACTTCCGGACTCCATAAAAAGTGGCCTAGAACATAGCTTTAAGTTTAGGTGGACAACTAAAGCATTAAGCATTAAACTATCTAGGAACACGAATGCCCACTAATTTAATAGATACTTTTGAACTAAATTTTTTACCATTAGTTAGGACAGTCAGAACATTGCTGGAAGGATGGAACAGGGGCACAAACTCATGGTTTGGGAGATGTAATATTTTAAAAATGAGTGTAGTGCCAAAATGTCTTTATCTTTTCCAAGAATTGCCGATTAAAATCCCCATGTCTTACTTCAGTCAAGTACGAGCCATGTTTACTAAATTTATATGGGCCAGTAGACGGCCAAGGATAAGTAGAACATTATTGACTCTACCTAAGAGGGCAGGAGGAATATCGGCGCTAGATATGTATAAATACTATCTGGCCGCCCAAGAATAGTGGACTGGAGTAGACATGGGGATTATAAACACTAAGATCAAAAATCTGCATTGCGATAAATTGGAAGGATTCAAGAGCCTCATTGATATCGATGTGGCTTAACAAAGTTGGAAGAGTAGGAATAATGGAAAAACTATTACCCATGACGATAGACGGAAAAAAACAAATTAAAGAAATATGGGCGCCATGGGAGTTATTTGTACAATCAGAAGAAGGCAAAAGGTTATTAGGAGAGTGAAGAGAAT
Source organism: Rana muscosa (assembly GCA_029206835.1). Classification (NCBI taxonomy): domain Eukaryota; kingdom Metazoa; phylum Chordata; class Amphibia; order Anura; family Ranidae; genus Rana; species Rana muscosa. The sequence goes on from JARGYO010005626.1 coordinate 37,134,413, forward strand.
AGTAGGTCTGGAAGGGAGAGAGGGAAGGCAGAGTAACTTAGACAGGTCCACATCAGAGGAGACCACAGGAGCTGTTTTTTTTTTTTTTTTTCTTTTCTCTCAAGTGTATAGTGGAGATAAGGAAAGGAAGAGGTCGGGGTTTAGGGGTAGGGAAGGGAGGAGGGATATGGAAATGGAGGAAGGGAAACAGGGATAGAGGAAAATGTGGTTATGGAGAAAAAAAATAGAAGAAAGTACCGTATTTATCGGCGTATAACACGCACCGGCGTATAACACGCACCCCAAGTTTAGGAGGGAATTTTAAGGAAAAAAACTTTTAGGAGGGAAATTCAAGGAAAAAAAACTTACATTTAAATGCAGCATGCAGCCTTGCCCAGTGTCCATCTGCAGCCTTGCCCAGTGTCCATCTGTCCATCTGCAGCCGTGCCCAGTGTCCATCTGTCCATCTGCAGCCTTGCCCAGTGTCCATCTGTCCATCTGCAGCCGTGCCCAGTGTCCAGTGTCCATCTGTAGCCTTGCCCAGTGTCCATCTGCAGCCGTGCCCAGTGTCCATCTGCAGCCGTGCCCAGTGCCTTTGCGATCGTGTCAGTCCCGGCGGTTTTTAAAATTTGGCGCCGATTTCTGTGGAGAGGAGCGAGCGGGGCCGAGTGTACTTCGGCTGGACTCGGCTCCTCTCGCAGTTCCGCCCATCTCCACTGACTGCGCCGCTGACGGAGAAAGCCGAGTGTACTTCGCCTAGACTCGGCTCTGCTCACAGTCACAGGCAGGACTGCGAGAGGAGCCGAGACTAGGCGAAGTACACTCGGCTTTCTCCGTCAGCGGCGCAGTCAGAGATGGACGGGACTGCGAGAGGAGCCGAGTAAAGCCGATTGTACTTCGGCTTCGGCTCCGCTCGCTCCTCTCGCTCGTTTTCAGCAGGGGAATTCGGAGTATCGGCGTATAACACGCACCCACGATTTTCCCCTGATTTTAAGGGGAAAAAAGTGCGTGTTATACGCTGATAAATACGTATAGATTAAAGAAACCTTTTTAATCCAATTATATAGTTAAAATGAATACAATTTGAAGAATGAGTACAATAAGAGGTATGTGATGTATTCTAAAATGTAATGATGTACATCTATACCCTGATAAAAGAAAATAAAGAATAAAATAAAATAAAAAATAAAAAAACTAAGTGCTCCCTTGTGACCCGCAAAAGTATAGACAAAAAAGCTTTGGCCATACGTCTCCTTTAACAAGCAGTAAAAGAGTCCCCACTCTATTGTTGCTTTTCCTTTAATAAATTAATCCTCAAAAATCACAACAAAATTGGGCTTCAGTCAGTTTCTAAGGACCCCTTCACCTTAAGGCAGCCCATTCTTTTAGAATGGGCTGCCAACATTCTCCAATTCACCGAAAACTAGACCTGACCTTTTTTATTTGCAAGGCAGTGCACCACAGTGCATTGTAATGCTCCTGAAGAAAGTAGATAAAGGAGCCATTTGAGGTGGTGATGAAATACTTTAGAGATAAAACAGTGGTTTAAGGGAAAGTAACACTTTGAACAATTAAATGTTTATTAAAGCTAAACGTTTAGTCCCTTGAAAAAGTATTCATACCCCTTGAAATTTTCCAATTTGTCATGTTACAACCAAAAACTTAAATATATTTTATTGGGATTTTATGTGATGGACCAACACAAAGTGGCACATAATTGTGAAGTGAAAGGAAAATGCTAAATAGTTTTTATTTTTTTACAACTAAATATCTGAAAAGTGTGGCGTGCATTTGTATTCAGCCCCCTTTATTCTGATACCCCTGACTAAAATCTAGTGGAACCAATTGCCTTCAGAAGTCACCTAATTAGTAAAAAAGAGTCCACCTGTGTGTAATTTAATCTCAGTATAAATACAGCTGTTCTGTGAAGCCCTCAGAGGTTTGTTAGAGAACCTTAGTGAACAAACAGCATCATGAAGGCCAAGGAACACACCAGACAGGTCAGGGATAAAGTTGTGGAGAAGTTTAAAGCAGGGTTAGGTTATGAAAAAATATCCCAAGCTTTGAACATCTCACGGAGCACTGTTCAATCTATCATCTGAAAATGGAAAGTGTATGGCACAACTGCAAACCTACCAAGACATGGCCATCCACCTAAACTGCAGGTCCGGCAAGGAGAGCATTAATCAGAGAAGCTGCCAAGAGGCCCATGGTAACTCTGGAGGAGCTGCAGAGATCCACAGCTCCAGTGGAGAATCTGTTCACAAAACAACTATTAGTCGTGCACACTACAAATCTCGCTTTTATGGAAGAGTGGCAAGAAGAAAGCCATTGTTGAAAGAAAGCCATAAGAAGTCCCATTTGCAATTTGCGAGAAGCCATGTGGGGGACACAGCAAACATGTGGAAGAAGGTGCTTTGGTCAGATGAGACCAAATTTAACTTTTTGGACTAAAAGCAAAATGCTATCTGTGGCCGAAAACTAACACTCCACATCACCCTGAACACACCATTCCCACTGTGAAACATGGTGGTGGCAGCATCATGTTATAGGGATGCTTTTCTTCAGCAGGGACAGGGAAGCTGGTCAGAGGTGATGGGAAGTTGGATGGAGCCAAATACAGGGCAATCTTACAAGAAAACCTGTTAAAGTCTGCAAAAGACTTGAGACTGTGGTGGAGGTTACAGTCAGAGCTACAATGGAATGGTTTAGATCAAAGCATGTTCATGTATTAGAATGGCCCAGTCAAAGTCCAGACCTAAAGCCAATTGAGATTCTGTGGCAAGACTTAAAAATTGCTGTTCACAGACCCTCTCCATTCAATCTGACAGAGCTTGAGATATTTTGCAAAGAAGAATGGGCCACCATTTCACTCTCTAGATGTGCAAAGCTGGAAGAGACATACCCCAAAAGACTTGCAGCTGGAATTGCAGTGAAATGTAGTGATTTAGGGGGGTTGAATACAAATGCACGCCACACTTTTCAGATATTTATTTGTAAAACATTTTTTGAAAACCATTTATCATTTTCCTTCCACTTCACAATTATGTGCCACTTTGTGTTGGTCTGTTACAAAAAATTCCAATAAAATACATTTACATTTTTGGTTGTAACATGACAAAATGTGGAAAATTTCAAAGAATACTTTTTGAAGGCACTGCATTACAATTGGAATAATTAGGATTACATAGTTCAATGATATTTATGTTTGTGAACTGTACATTTTTAGGAGGAAAATAAAATCGGGAGTGCTGTTAAAGAGACGCTGTCTCTGTTCATTCAGGACAAAGTGACAAAGTCTTTGTAAATACCTTCTCACCAACATCCACTGATACTCAGCACTGCAGAAATCCCACACTGCTCCTTCCAATGCCATAGTGGTTACCCACACTGCTCCTTCCAATGCCATAGTGGTTACCCACACTGCTCCTTCCAATGCCATAGTGGTTACCCACACTGCTCCTTCCAATGCCATAGTGGTTACCCACATGCCCAGCGTAAGAGACTAGAGCAGGATTTCTCAATCATGGTTTCATGGAACCTTTGAGTTCCCCCAGAGGTTACTAGGGGTTCCTTGACCAATGAGCAATTGCTGCCTCTCAGATAAGTTCCCACTGACATGACTGATTTTCTTTAGCCATCTGTAAGGGGGCATTCTTCCCAATGACAAATTAAAGAAGCATTCTTCACACTAACCATCACACTAATGTATCATGAGTTGTAGATGTAGACATTTTAAGTGGGGGTTCCCTTAGATTGGAAAGTTATTTCAAAAATTCCTCTGTTGAAAAGGTTGAGAAAGTCTGGACTAGAACATGTCACAATACTGGGACCATATGCATCAGCACTGCAACATGAGAGGAGGTCCCATGCTCCCTTATAATGAGTATTTTACACCATCTGTGACACTGAAGAAGAAGCAACTGGGGATCACTGAAGTGGTATCAATGGGGAGGAAGGTGGCTATACACAGACACTTTTTGAGGTTGATTTACTGAAGGCAAGTGCAGTTGCTCCAGAGCTTAGTAAATGAGGTAAAGCTTCACCTTGCAAAGTATACCCAATAACATGCAAGGACAATTTAAAAAAATGCATTTTTGCTTGCACATGATTGGATGATGGAAGTCAGCAGAACTTCTGCTCATTTACTAAACACAGGAGCAACTGCTCTTGCAGATTGCAACTGCACTTTGCAAAGTGCACAGTGTATTTACCTTTAGTAAATCAACCCCTTTGTCTTGAATAGTCGCAAAAAGGAATTGGAGTCCTAGGACAGACTGATTTGATTAGAAGAGAAGAGAAGGATGGTAAAGTGAGACGTATTTTCAGCTTTTCAAATAGTCGTTTACATTTTAAATCTGCACAGTAAACCATACACACTATTAGATTTTCTGCAGATTTTTGTCTTCAGATTTACCAAAACCATGTAGTGCATGGGCCTGTCTGATTGCATACAAATTGAAACTCTTATGTCGCGTACACACGATAATTTTTCCCGTCGGGAAAAATTTATTTATTTTTTTTAACAAGAAAAACGACCGTGTGTGGGCTTTTTGTCATTTTTCCCGACGGGAAAAACAGCATTAATCACGACGAGAAAAATTAGAACATGCTCAAATTTTTCTCGTCGTGATTCCCGTCGTTTTTTTCTGCGGCAGTTTTCCCATAGGGAAACACTGCCACGGAGCCCACACACGGTTGTTTTTCTCGACCAAAAAAAAAATGTCGGGAAAAACGGACGTGTGTAGGGAACCAAGCCGTTCCCTCGTTTTTCCCGTCGATTTTCTCTACGGTTCTTCACCGTCGAGAAAATCGATCGTGTGTACGCGGCATTAAGGTTTGACCTCATATTATATGGTTTTGGTAAATCTGAAGACAAAAGTCTGCAGAAAATCTAATAGTGTGTATGGGGTCTAACAGTGTGTACATCAGACTACAATGGCTTCTTGCATTTGGGTCCTCATCAGCAGGGCCGTCTTTAGCGCAGGGCAAATGGGGCACCTGCCCTGGGCTAAATCTTTGTAGGGGGGCCCGCGCTACCCGTGAATTGGGGCCCCGATGACGGCTTTGCAGAGTGCACAGAGGACATGGGAGGCTGTATTCCCGATCTAGCCAGCAGTGAGGGGGCGGGGCAGGGAGCTCCACTGACGCGCTGACCCCGCCCCATGTAGCCTGTATGCTCTGAACAGAGTGGCTGCAGTTAGAGCAGTGATCGGAGTGGGTGCGTCAGTAGAGCTCCCGGCCCCGCCCCCTCTATACTGGCTGGGAAATACAGAGGTCCGGGGGTGGGGCCGGGAGCTCCACTGACGCGCCCACTCCAATCACTGGCTCTCACTAGAGCCGCTCTGTTCCGAGTGGAGCTCCCGGCCCCGCCCCCTCTCTGCTGGCTAGTGCGCGAATACAGCCTCCTGTGTCCTCTGTGCACTCTGCAAAGCTGTCATCGGGGCCCCAATTCACGGGTAATCTCATGCAGTATGTCCGCAGTCTCTGGTAATCTCGTGCAGTATGTCCGCAGTCTCTGGTAATCTCATGCAGTATGTCTGCAGTCTGGTAATCTCGTGCCGTATGTCCGCAGTCTCTGGTAATCTCGTGTAGTATGTCCGCAGTCTCTGGTAATCTTATGCAGTATGTCCGCAGTCTCTGGTAATCTCATGCAGTATATCTGCACTCTCTGACCCTCTCCTGTAGTATGTGTATTAATGTGCCGCTTTACTTGCTCAATTATTTGGGATTGCTTCACTGCTCAGTGAGTGGTAATCAGTGGCGGTGCGTCCATAGTGGGCGCAGGAGCGCCGCCCCCTCTCTCCCCTGCACCGTCACTCAAGTCAACAATACATACATTCTCGCATTGCATGAATGTATGTATTGTCGCCGCTGCCGCCCACTATTCAGTTGTCCGGCCCCCCTGGCGAGCGCCGGCCATCTGAATAACAGCAGTTGGTTGGTTTTTGGAAGTGTCTATCAGAGCAAGCGGCTCTGATAGGCTTCCCGATTACAGCCTGTGGGCAGTAATCGGCTTCCAAATAGTTAACCAGAGGACGCATGGGCTGTGCGTTCCCTGGTTAATACTGACACGCGTCTCAGCTAATCAGGTTCACCGGGTCTGGTTACCGGTAACCTGATTGGCTGAAGTGATATCGAGGGCAGGAGAAGACATCGAGGATGGAAGAAGACATGAGGGAGCGGAGGGAGCGTGGAGGAGGACGGCGCTGACCCGAGGAAGGTAAGTGCCGGGCTGGGGACAAACTGACTGCATTTGGGGACAAACTGGCTGCATTTGAGGGGGCAAACTGGTGGCGTTTGGGCACAGTGGCTGCGTTTAATGGGCACAGAGGCGGCAATTGATGTTTTTTTTTTTTTCAGTTTGTTTGCGCCCCCCCAAAAATTTTGAGCACCAGCCGCCACTGGTGGTAATGATGTACATTAACCTATAGCAACCAATCAGTGATTGCAAATAATGTGCAGTAACCTCTAGCAACCAATCGGCAAGCAGAAATTATGTGTTGTAACCTCTAGCAACCAGCCAGTGAGCGGTAAGGATAGGCTGTAACCTCTGGCAAACAATTGTAATCGCTGTGTGATCTGCTGCAGTAAACTGATTTTCAGTCTATCTGCTATTTTTTTGTATGTCTCAGAATGGAGGGGGGGGGGGGGGCCCAAGAAAATGTTTGCCCAGGGCCCAATCAAAATTAAAGACGGCCCTGCTCATCAGTGCCGTAGTTCATCAACAGTGTAGTGCAGAAAAGCCCTCCACTACAGCACACCGCAATTCCTGCAGAGTTTTTGGAACCTGTAGTGTGTAGAAAGTCTAAAATATGTATCTTTTAGACTTGTGCACAACGGAAAAATTTGTTTAGTTTTCATTGTTTTTCGTTGATTCTGGACACAACTCCTACTTTCGTAACTTTTTTGGGGTTCGTTGATTCGTAATTTTCCGTGTCTCTCTCACAACGACGCTGCCTATTATGCCTAATGTGCTTTGAATGGATTTGTACTTTTCTAAATACATAGCGGTTATTTGTAATGATTAGAAATCTCGTATTTTACTTTCTATAGCCTCCGCCCCTGTACACCATTTTGAGAGGGAGTTCAGCACGGTGAGGGAGAAGCAGAGAGCAGAGCAGAGTGTTATTGTGCTTCAAATGGATTTGTACATTCGTAACTTTTTTCATAACGAATTATGCCGAAGACATTCGGGCATTCGCTATTTGCAATATAATTTTTTTTCGGATTCGGTTTTATTCGTAATTGCTTTGTTCAGAAATTCGAATGCTTCCGAATGTCTGAAAGTTGCTAAATTCGGACGAATTTCGATTCGTTACGAAACTAATTGCACAAGCCTAGTATCTTTCCATTTGTTCCATGAGCCTGGGGCACTCAACCCTCAAATATGTTCTCAGCAATTGCAGAGATGGTGCCAGAGCTGACAACAGTCATTTTCAAATTTGGAGGTTCCAGCTAAGGGAAAAGAGGCAGAACCCATCACTTAAGCTTTTATACTTTTTTACACACTACAGGTTTGCTTCACTCAAATGCAAGTTTGTTGCATCTGGCTTAAAGTGGTTCTAAAATCAAAAGGATTTTTACCTTAAAATGATTGTAAAGGATGTCCACTGTCCCCTATTATTTTTGCCATAGCAATTGAAACCCTAGCCATAGCCATTAGGCAAAATCCTGACATAAAGGGAGTAACCTGTGGGGATCAGATGCACAAATGCGGACTATTCGCGGACGATTTACTCCTCTTTCTTACCTCTCCCACTACTTCCCTCCCGAACCTATACAAAGTCATTTCTGATTTCTCTAAAATTTCTGGGCTTCGAGTAAATTTTACCAAATCACAGGCGCTAAATATATCCCTCCACTCTTCCACAGTTTCCCTCCTCAAACAGTCATTTAATTTTGAATAGAGCCCTTCTTCCATCAAGTATCTAGGAATTTCTCTAACTGCTCGAACAGAGTCCCTTTACGCAAGCAACTATCCACCCCTTTTCAATAAACTTATCTTAGATTTAAAAAATTGGGATAAATTTGAGCTATCTTGGTTGGGCAGGGTTAACTCCGTAAAAATTACCTTACTCCCTAGAATTCTGTATCTATTTCGCTCCCTCCCCATTCCCATCAGGAAAGACCAGTTACAATCTTTACAAAGTAGGATTCTCAAATTTATTTGGGGCAAATCGAGTTACAGAATTCCCCAGAACACTCTCTATTTACATAGGAAAAATGGGGGGGGGGGGGTGGGATTACCTAATTTATATAATTACTTCTTAGCTGCCAGACTAGCACAATTTTCTATGATTTACTCAAATAAAGAAAAACCGGACTGGGTACTATTAGAGGAACAGGCTGTCCCCCAATTCTCCTTAGACTACCTGCTTTGGTGCCCCCAAAGACGGAGACCACTCATCTTATTTCCTTCCCTATCTCAATCCTTTGCCCTTTGAGACAGACTCCGTTCTCTTCCTGCTCTAGTTTCTGATGCACAATCGCTTGCACACATTTTTAATAACCCAAAGTTTTATCCTGGTTTAGATACCATGGCCTTCAGTTGGTGGACGAACAAAGGTCTATATCGGATAGGACAATACTTTACGTCACAAGGTCCTATTACTATGTCCCACTGCCTAGGTAAATTGGATCTCCCGGATTCTGAAAAACGTAGATTTTGACAGATTTCACAATTCTTACATGATATTTGGAAGGAGAAACCTCTTCCTCCTAAATTTACAGATTATGAGCTCTGGTGTGGATTGGCCGTGGGACAAAGGGGAGGAATTTCTGTCATCTACTCTTCGCTTACTTGCCCAAATTCGAAATCCTCATATATGACAGCATGGGAGGATGACCTCCAGCTAAACTGGGACCTGGGCACATGGCATAGGGCATGTTTTAACTCATTCCAAGGTATTTTGAACATTTCCCTTATGGAAGCTAACTTGAAAGTTTTTATGAGGTGGTATATGACTCCTGCCAGACTTGCGACCATCTACTCAGCATCAGATCCCAATTGCTTTAGAGGCTGCCAACTCTTGGGTTCGATGGTGCATGTCTGGTGGGAATGCCCTAGGATCAGGCCGGTCTGGAAGAGGATTTTTAACCTCATATTTAAGGTTACTAAGTGTTCGATTCCCAGGTCTGCTTCTATTGCTCTCCTCAATGCCTGTATTCCAAACGTCTCTAAACCCACTAGGAAGCTGATCCACTTTATGCTACTTGGGGGGAAAATCATTATTGCTAGATCCTGGAGGCAGCCAAGGGTTTCCATGATGGCTATACAAAATAAGATCTCTTGGATTATGGCGCAAGAGAAGTTGGTTTGCATCTTGGCAAATACAATCCCTAAATTTGAGGCAGTGTGGGAACCCTGGGCTGTTTTCTGTGGCATTTCTCTGATGGTTAGGAACGACTCTGATCACTCTAGTTCCTAAAAACAACTCGTTAGGCATGTGATTTCTTCCCTTTTTTTCTTCTCTTTTCCTTTTTCTCTTTCTTCTTTATCTTTTTTTTTACATTTTTTATTTTATTTTTCTTATATTTTTGTCTTCATGTTTTTAGACATGATTCAAGGGTTTGATAAAATTGATTGTTGTATAAGTATTTTGGCATCTCTATAATTTGAATCTGATATACATTTCAGAGTTTAAGTATAATTGAATTATTCTTTTATTGTCATAGTTCCCTGGTATTGGATTTAAGTGAGGGTGGCGGGCTGGGGGGGGGCCTGACCGGGGCACAGGATGATCCCGTTAGGGGTACCCAGGATGGGTAGGACTTCCCAGACTGTCTGACCTTCGGGTCCAGTTTTCATACTGTTCTCCTTTCCAGTTTCCAGGGGTTGTTTTATAACTTCAGTTCCTCATCACATAGTTGCTTTCTGAAATATCTATAGAGGATTTGATGCTGAGTCTATGTTTTATGAGGGGAAAAATGTGATATGTTAATTGTGATATTACCCTTTGTCATGATTTACCTATGTGTTATGTTATATCTGTACAAGATCTGATTTGAAAAATAAAAATCTATTGAACGGAAAAAAAAATGATTGTAAAGTCTCATTTTTTTTTTAAAATAACAAACTTACTTACCTGCCCTGTTGCAGTTGGTTTTGCACAGAGCAGCCTGTATCCTCCTCTTCTCGGGTCCCTCTTCGCTGCTTCTGGCACCTCCCTCCTGCTGAGTGCCCCCACAGCAAGCAGCTTGCTATGGGGGTGCCTGAGCCGAGCTGCAGCTCCGTGTGTCCCCTGATTGGCTAAATGACTTTGATTGACAGCCGCGGGAGACAATGGTGCCGCTGCTGAGTCTTAGCCAATCAGGAGGGAGAATCCCGGACGGCTGAGGGACTCGTGGACATCGCTGGACAGAGATGGGGCTTGGGTAAGTATTCAGGGGTGCTGGGGGGCTGCTACACACAGAAGGCTTTTTATTTTAATGCATTAAATAAAATAAACTTTTGCCTTTACAACTCCTTTAATGTAGTACCTGCATTAAGGTAACACAAACTTTCACTAACTGTTTGCTTCCCCCTTTCCCTAAATACTTACCTGAGTCCTGTATCGATCTAGCACTGCCTGTCTGCAGCAGCGCTGCTCTCTTTTCTTGGTCTCACAGGGCAGATTTATAGCAGTAGGAGCCATTGGCTCCTGCTGCTATTAAGAAAAAAACAATGAGGAGGGATTGGGGGACAGGGCTGATTCCTGTATTGATCCAGTGCTATGCCCGGCTGCAGGTCTTCTATCCCTCTCTTCCTGGTCTAACAGGCTTTGCTGAGAACAGTGGGAGCCATTGTCTCCTACTGCTGTCAGTCAAATCCATTGAGCAGAGACAGGGGGGTGGGGCGGGGCCGACCCGGGCTGTGTGCATCTGTGTTGGGCCTGTGCCCACTCCACCAGTCCAGCATACCTGTTACCTCACTCCCAGTAACAGAATGGGGTCCCGCCGAACACATAGCGCGGACCTCATGCATGCTTCCTTCTCATACCTTGTGAACAGGCCATAGATCTCCGTAACGTGGGTTCGGTTCCAGTTGTATTGGATACAGACCACTAGAGAGGGAGCCAGCATATTGACCCCCTCGCTACCAGAGGACCTGTCATCTTACCAAGTACAACGCTTAAAGACTGGTTGCATTGTGTCTTGAACTTGTACTTAGTTACTCATAGCAACTACACTCCTACTTCTTGTCTTGTCGAGTTACCTCTTTTCATAGTGGTGTTACTTCATACCCACTTGTGCTATACAGACCCTGGTTCTTTAGATATGCCAGAACCCACATGCACCCCTTTGAATAAGTTCAGACCAGGCCATCGAACAGTTAATATAACTTTACTGCTGAAACTTCAACATTGCAGTCCAATATGAACAATGTCCGTTTCATAACCCTAACTACAGTTGTGTGGCTGCCCAGGCATACCTCCATGAGGTGTGACAGCAGGAAGGTAAAGTCACCTGGTTGCATCCAGGGGGGTAGATATATTTCGCCCAGATTCAGGCTTTACGCCGACTTATACAACTAGGTGGAGAGTTGTATAAGGCTAGTGGGCTCATGGATGACTCATACCTCTAGGGAGAGGGCTGGGCGTCGTGCAGACAGGGAGTTGATGAGACCAGCTGAAGCTTGTCAGCTCATTTAGGCCTCTATAAGAACTCCCAGCTTCATTAGATGTTAGCTCATGCCTGGAACCAGACCTGTGTGGACTGTCTAGGGAGAGTGAACCCCTGTGCGGTGAGACAAAGCCTGTGTGGCTATTTGCTTGGACATTTAAAACCAGGGACTTAGGGACTAGGACAGCGCTAGGCTGATCCCAGTTGTTAGTTAGGAAACCTGTATGTTTAGTCAGAGGTCAACTTGACCAGGATTTTTTTTGGTTATGTTTCTTTTGCTTTGCTGTGTTTTGTCACTGTAAATAGAAAATAAACCGCACCTTTTTGATTTTGAAAACCACAACCTCCGTTTGCTGGGCCTGTTTTGTGTGGGGAGCCCATCCCGGGGGTCACACACACCCGCTGCCGAGCTAACCCCCTCACAGTTGGTGGAGAACCAGTGGCAGTTTTTTTTTTAAGCCAGCATGGAGGAGATACTGAAACAGCTGGCTCTAGCAAATGCCAATCAACAGCAGACAAATGCAGGTTTGCAAAGGAGCCTTGCAGCCCAGCAGCAAGCTCATCAACAGAGCCTTGCAGCCCAGCAGCAAGCTCACCAACAGAGTCTGGAAGCTCAGCAACAAGCCCAGCAGCAATCTGAGGCCCGCTTCATAGACCTGTTACAGAAGCAAGAGCAGAGACTACAACAAATGGAAGCAGTAATGCAGCAACGTCCGCAGACCAGTGAGGAAAGCCGTCCCACTAATACCGCGTCCTTTGGGGTGAGTCGTTTATTGACAAAAATGACTGGAGAGGATGATCCAGAGGTATTTTTGACCACATTTGAAAGGACCGCTGAAAGAGAAAAGTGGCCTGAGGAGCAGTGGGCTGGACTGGTGGCTCCTCTGTTAACTGGTGAATCGCAGAAAGCTTACTATGACCTAGAGCCTAACCAAGCAAAAGACTATGTGATGCTAAAAGCTGAAATTTTGGCAAGGCTGGGTGTCACCCAGGCTGTCCGGGCTCAGCGTGTGCATAACTGGACTTTCCAGCTTGGAAAACCCCCCAGGTCTCAAATGTATGATCTCATTCACCTGAGCAGAAAGTGGCTACAGCCAGAGACTTTGTCCGCACCAAAGATTGTGGAACGTGTTGTAATGGATCGGTTTTTGAGAGCTCTTCCTACTGCCATCCAAAAGTGGGTAAGCCATGGAGACCCAGAGACGGCCGATGGTCTTGTGGATCGTGTGGAGAAATACTTGGCTACAGAGAACCTGACGGCCTCTTCCAGAGACACTCGGACTTTCCACCCTAAGACCAGACCATCCCCAGGGGCGGATAAGAGGATTCCAAGGGGTGAGGGTGGAGAGAGTGAGAGGGTGGGAGCTCTACCCCAAGTTTGGCGAGAACAGCCTGGGAAATCAGCGGCTCAAGAGGCGGCAAGAAGGATCGTTTGCTACCGCTGCCGGCAAGCGGGACATATTGCAGCCAATTGCCCGGTTGTGGAGGAACCCATGCAGTGTGACTTTCTGACGGGCAGACGTCAATCGCTGTGTGCGACAGTCGCATGCACTGCCATTCGAGGAACTGAGAAACATTTATGCAAAATGTGTGTTAATGGTAGAAATGTTGTGGTATTGCTGGATTCAGGTAGCCTTGTGACCCTGATAAAGGCTGAGTTAGTTAAAACAGAGGTCTCTGGGAATAGCAAGGTAGCTGTTATTTGTGTGCATGGGGACACCCGAGAGTATCCAGTGACTACAGTGTGTTTCGAGACCCCCAAAGGTACCCTCTCTCATCCAGTGGGCTTAGTATCTCAGTTACCGCATGACGCCATTGTGGGAAGGGATTTTCCGAAGTTCTGGGAACTGTGGGATGATCCTGAGCCCCTCACTGGTGCCCCTATGTACCAGGAATGTGATAGCCAGAACTCCCCTGAGAGTGGTGAGGACTCTCCGGAATTTCCCTTATCAGTATTGGCAGGGGAGACTCAAGAAACTGGAGAGGAGCCCACCTCCTCAGACGAAAACCTACCGTCTGTGGAGTTTTCTGATCTTGAGGTTCACAGGGAAAACTTTGCCACAGAACAGTTGAAAGACCCCGCCCTAATAAAGGCACGGGAAAACGTAGTGAAAATAGATGGCGAGTTAGTGAACCCAGATAATACCTGCACTTACCCATACTTCAGCGTAGAGAAGGACCTACTGTATCGGGTGGCAAAAAGGGCAGAAGAAACCGTTGAGCAGCTTGTGGTGCCCAAACCTTACAGGAAGTTGGTGTTGGAGTTGGCCCATGGGCACATTCTTGGAGGTCATCTGGGGACAGAGAAAACCCGAGAGAGGGTATTACAGAGATTCTATTGGCCGGGGGTGATGAAGGACGTAGAAAATTATTGTTCCTCCTGCCCTGTGTGTCAGAGGTTGGCCCCGATGCCACATTTCCGTAGCCCGCTGGTCCCTCTACCCATCATTGAGGTCCCGTTTGAGAGGATCGCCATGGATTTGGTAGGTCCTATAATCAAGTCCACTAGGGGGCACCAGTACATATTAGTTATAATGGACTATGCCACCCGTTATCCAGAAGCGATCCCTCTCCGAAATACCTCGGCCAAAACCATAGCCAAAGAGCTATCTCTTGTTTTTAGCCGGGTGGGTATTTGTAAAGAACTGCTTACGGACCAAGGTACACCCTTTATGTCCCGGGTTATGAAAGAGCTGTGTAAATTGTTCAAAGTGACGCAATTGCGTACGTCTGTGTATCACCCCCAAACTGATGGGCTGGTTGAAAGATTCAACAAAACCCTAAAACAAATGTTGAAGAAAGTGGTGGATAGAGATGGAAAGGATTGGGACTGTTTACTTCCTTATTTGATGTTTGCTATTAGGGAGGTGCCCCAATCCTCTACGGGATTCTCCCCCTTTGAGTTACTGTATGGGAGACACCCAAGAGGGCTGTTGGATATTGCCAAGGAAACTTGGGAAAGTGAGAGTTCTCCCCACAGGAGTGTGATTGAGCTTGTCGCCCTGATGCAAGATCGAATTGCACAGGTAATGCCCATCGTGAAGGAACATTTGGCCCAAGCGCAGTTGGCACAGCAGAGAGTGTACAACCGTGGAGCCAAGACCCGTACCTTTTCCCCGGGGGATAGGATATTGGTACTTGTCCCTACGGTTGAAAGTAAATTCCTTGCCAAATGGCAAGGCCCCTACGAGATAATGGAAAAAGTGAGCGAAGTGAATTACAAGGTCAGACAACCAGGAAGGCGAAAGCCCGAACAGATCTATCACGTTAATCTGTTGAAAGCCTGGAGGGATAGAGAGTCCCTAGTCGCAGACACTTGGTCACCAGCTCAAACTGGTTGCGTGATTCCTGAGGTTGGAATAGCAGCCACCTTGTCACAACCCCAACAACAGGAGGTTAAGGAGTTTGTGCTTCGCAACAAGGAGGTATTCTCTGAGCTGCCGGGACAAACATCTGGGGTAGAGCATGACATCATTACCCCGCCCGGTGAAAGGGTGAAGTTAAAACCCTATCGGATCCCAGAGGCTCGACGGGAGGCAATACGGGAGGAAGTACAGAAAATGCTGAACTTAGGGGTGATAGAGGAGTCCCAAAGTGATTGGTCTAGTCCCATCGTGTTGGTGCCTAAACCGGATGGGAGCTGGCGATTTTGTAACGATTTTCGTCAGTTGAACAAAGTTACAAAATTTGACACCTACCCCATGCCACGTATAGATGAGTTGATCGACCGGCTGGGAACAGCCCGATACATGACGACTCTTGACCTCACAAAAGGGTATTGGCAAATCCCCCTGGCCAAGTCGGCCAAAGAGAAAACCGCATTTGTAACCCCAGACGGGGCGTTCCAATATAAAAGAATGCCGTTCGGGTTACAGAATGCGCCGGCCACATTCCAGCGGAAAATGGACCAGATGCTGAGGCCCCATCGGAAGTATGCTGCGGCTTACCTGGATGACGTAATTGTCCATAGCACAGATTGGGCCTCACATCTGCCAAAAGTGCAAGCAGTCCTGGACTCTGTTCGGGAAGCGGGGTTTACGGCTAACCCCAAGAAGTGTACCATTGGGCAGGAGGAGGCCAAATATCTTGGGTACACCATTGGGAGGGGAGTAATAAAACCCCAACTCAACAAAGTCGAGGCCATCCAGAGTTGGCCACGTCCCAACAGCAAGAAGCAGGTACGAGCCTTTCTGGGAATCGCTGGGTATTATCGGCGATTCATTCCCCACTTTGCTTCTAAGGCTGTGCCCCTAACCAACCTGACGAAGGGGAAAGGGTCGGTCATGATTAAATGGACCCCCGAGGCTGAGGCAGCATTCCAATTCTTGAAACAAGCCTTATGTAGCCAGCCAGTGTTGTACTCACCCGACTTCTCTAAAGACTTTGTCGTACAAAGTGATGCGTCAGATGTGGGGTTAGGAGCAGTATTGTCCCAGGTCTGGAACGGGGAAGAGCACCCAGTCATTTACCTCAGCAGGAAGTTGAAGTCCCATGAGGTAAATTACGCCACCGTTGAAAAGGAGTGTTTAGCGGTGAAGTGGGCTCTAGATTCCCTTCGGTACTACCTGCTAGGTAGGCACTTTGACATGGTTACGGATCACGCTCCGTTAAAGTGGATGGCTCAAAACAAGGAAACAAATAGAAGAGTGAATAGGTGGTTCCTGGCCCTCCAGGAATTCAACTTCACAGTAAAGCATCGCCCTGGCGTTCAAATGGGGAATGTGGATGCTTTGTCTCGAGTACATGAATGCCTGATTGCTGGTGTTCCAACCCCGAGGTTATAACAAGAGGGGGGGGTATGTGACAGCAGGAAGGTAAAGTCACCTGGTTGCATCCAGGGGGGTAGATATATTTCGCCCAGATTCAGGCTTTACGCCGACTTATACAACTAGGTGGAGAGTTGTATAAGGCTAGTGGGCTCATGGATGACTCATACCTCTAGGGAGAGGGCTGGGCGTCGTGCAGACAGGGAGTTGATGAGACCAGCTGAAGCTTGTCAGCTCATTTAGGCCTCTATAAGAACTCCCAGCTTCATTAGATGTTAGCTCATGCCTGGAACCAGACCTGTGTGGACTGTCTAGGGAGAGTGAACCCCTGTGCGGTGAGACAAAGCCTGTGTGGCTATTTGCTTGGACATTTAAAACCAGGGACTTAGGGACTAGGACAGCACTAGGCTGATCCCAGTTGTTAGTTAGGAAACCTGTATGTTTAGTCAGAGGTCAACTTGACCAGGATTTATTTTGGTTATGTTTCTTTTGCTTTGCTGTGTTTTGTCACTGTAAATAGAAAATAAACCGCACCTTTTTGATTTTGAAAACCACAACCTCCGTTTGCTGGGCCTGTTTTGTGTGGGGAGCCCATCCCGGGGGTCACACACACCCGCTGCCGAGCTAACCCCCTCACAGAGGTGATAGTCCATGCTGGTGTTCTCCATGACTTGGATGTCTTCTAAAAATCCTGGTGCCTTCAGAAAAAAAACGGAATGACTTAGAAGTCCCATCCCGATACCACTAGCCGCAAGCAGGAATAGAACCAACCAATGAACCCTGGACATGAGACTTCCCCCTGTTTGTAGAACAGGTGGGCTGGCTGGGACCAAAAAGCTTGGGAACCGAACACACATAACTTAACCCTTTCCCCCAGCCTGGGCCAGCTGCTAACTTACTGATCTAACATAGATACAACCTGCTTACAGACATCTTATTGTAAGAGGTTCCTCAGACAGTTCAGCACTAAATGGAACATCTCACTGCATGTAGAAATATATTCACAGCACCAATAGGGTACCCGGGCTCACAGCATACTGTAAGTACAAAATACTGAGCAATTTTAGCTGCAGCTCCTCAAACTTGGTATACCTGATATCATATACAAAATGCCCCACAGGACTTTATGTTGGGGATGGGTCAAATCCTTTGCCAATAAATGAATTGCCTGCCAGCACTAGGGCTGTTTGTTTGAATACCAGTCACGACACTACCTGCATAGAGTTTGCATGATCTCCCTGTGCTTGTTTGGATTTACACCCACACTCCAAGGACATGCCGGTAGGTTAATTGGCTCCTCTCTAAGTTGGCACTAATATGTTTATGTATGAATATAAGTTAGGGACCTTAGACTGTAAGCACCTTGAGGGCAGATACTGAAATGAACGTACAGTTTATATATTTGTAAAGTACTGCTTAAACTGTTGACTTTTTAAAATTACCTATAATAAAATGAATGACAACAATAAAACAAATGTTCCTGTTGTAGCCCATTTCTATAGCAGAGGTCACAGCATAAAGGATCTCAGGATTATGGCACTGATGGGCAACAGAAAGCGGCTGGGATGGGAATGTAAATTCACACAAAAACTGAATTTGTAATCTGAAAAGAATACCTGATTCTCTTAATACCTTTGATCACGAGTAGGGACGAGCCGAACCCCCCCCCCCCCCCCGGTTCGGTTCGCACCAGAACCTGCGAACGGACCGAAGGTTTGCGCGAACTTTAGAACCCTATTAACTATGGGACTCGAACGTTCGAAATCATAAGTGCTAATTTTAAAGGCTAATATGCAAGTTATTGCCCTAAAAAGGGTTTGGGGACCCGGGTCCTGCCCCAGGGGACATGTATCAGTGCAAAAAGAAGTCTTAAAAACTGATGTTTTTTCGGGAGCAGTGATTTAATGATGCATAAAGTGAAAAAGAAAAAGTGAAATATTCCTTTAAATATCGTACCTGGGGGGTGTCTATAGTATGCCTGTGAAGTGGCATGTGTTTTTCCCGTGCATAGAACTGTCCCTGCACAAAATGACATTTCTAAAAAGAAAAAAGAGTCATTTAAAACTGCTTGCGGCTTTAATGTAATGTCTGGTCCCGGCAATATGGATGAAAATAATTGAGAAAAATTGCATGGGTACCCCCCCCCCCCCCAGCCCACTACCAGTCCCTTTGGGTCTTGTATGGATATTAAGGGGAACCCCGCACCCAAATTAAAAAAAGGAAAGGCGTGGGGCCCCCAGGCCCTATATACTCTGAACAGCAGTATACAGGCGGTGCAAACAAGACAGGGACTGTAGGTTTGTTGTTACGTAGAATCTGTTTGTAATTTTGAACTCCCTGCCTGTGGTATTAGTATGAGAACACCAGCAATTGTATTCAGGTAAGCTTTAGGTGCACACTGTGCAAAGGACACTAAAGCAAAATACTGCAGCTCCCTGCCTGTATTTGTATCAGAACACCAGCAATTGTATTCAGGTAAGCTTTTGGTGCACACTGTGCAAAGGACACAGTACACTAAGTGAAACACTGCAGCTAGCACAATCACCTGCCTGCCTGTCAGTATAGAGAATAACAGGAACGGATCTAGCTAAACTGAATACAGTGTGCAAATATATATACAACACCTAGGATGCATATATATCCTCTACACACTGTAACTGCAGCTAACTGACTCGCCTTCCTGCTCTATCTAACTCAAATCAAATTACACTGTCTCTCTCTCTCTCTTTCCTTTAACCAACGCCGCAACACACTACACAAGGCCGCCACGCAGGCGGCCTTATATAATGTGGGGCGTGTACTAAACCCCCTGAGACATAATTGGCCAAAGCCACCCTGGCTTTGGCCAATTATGTCTCTCCGTCTTTTCCACGCTGTGATTGGCAAAAGCATGCGGGTCATAGTGCATGCTTGGCCAATCATCAGCCAGCAATGCACTGCGATGCCGCAGTGAATTATGGGCCGTGACGCGCCACTCGAATTTGGCGCGAACGGCCCATAATGTTCGAAATTCGACGAACAGGCGATATTCGAGTCGAACATGGGTTCGACTCGAACTCAAAGCTCATCCCTAATCACGAGTATATGGGCATTTCAGTGGGAATCTCATTCTCACTGTTATGGCAAATGTGCCTGGACTTCTTATCCCCTAGTTAATTAGTCCAATAATACATTTAAGCTCAATTACTATTACTATTCAAGTGTGTCAAGAAAAATAGTTGTTTTTCATTAACTGATTTAAACTGTATTTAATTGCTTCTCTGGTATGGGCAGTTAGTATAAAAGAACCTTTATTGGAAGAGAGGACTGTACTTGGACTTCTCATCTCAATTACTCCAATTACAGTCCCGATCTCTATCTTTATAACCTGAAAGAGGGGTTTTTGCCTGAGTTATTCGACTATACTGTTTGCAGATCCCATCCCGTATACATATAGTAAAAACACTTTTCCTCAAAGAAGGGATTTTAAAGTGGTTGTAAACCCTTTACAACCACTTTAACCTACAGGTAAGCCTAGATTAAGGCTTACCTGTAGGTGCTTGAAATATCTCCCAGACCTGCGCGGTCTAGGAGATATTTGCAAATCGCCATACGGCGATTTCTTCTGCGCATGCGCCGAAGATAGAAAGGGCACGCTGTGCCATTTCTAGCTGGGGTCATGCCGTTAAAGGCCAATCACAGAGCCAGAGTTGGCGGCCCCGGAAGGAAGAGGGGTGAACAATGGATGCACGCTGCCAGCGAGGAAGACGGGGACATCGCGGGCCTCTGCTGCAGGTAAGTGTCACATAATGGGCTACTATGCAATGCATAGTAGCCCATTATGCTTTACCTTTGCAGGGAAACAAAGAGGAAGTAACACTCATCAGGGTTTACTTCCTCTTTAAGTGGACCACAAACAGTGATGTATGAAAAAAGTTTAAATTTTATTGACATATATAGAAAGAGCTAATACATAATGAAACATCAAACACAGAAGTGATTTAGATAAAAACAAACACATATAATTGGGGATATATAAAAACCAGCAAAGAACAGAAGCCCAAAAGCTGTCAAACGACAGACCATCCTGGATGTTTTTTATATATTCCCCAATTATATGTGTTTGTTTTTTTATCTAAATACCTCCTGTGTTTGATGTTTCATTATGTATTAGCTCTTTGTATATGTCAATAAAATTTTAACTTTTTTCATACATCACTGTTTGTGGTCCACTTAAAATCCCTTCTTTGAGGAAAAGTTTTTTTTACTATCCTGATAACCTAATCATTTACAATAGCCACTACTAATCAAGTATGTCAAGAAAAAGTAGTTGCATTTTTAAATAGAAATTATTTCATTGCTCCTCCTTGTAACTTTTATATAATACAGTGAAACCTTGGATTACGAGCATAATCCGTTCCAGGAGAATGTTTGTAATCAAAAGCACTCGCATATCAAAGCGAGTTTCCCCATAGAAGTCAATGGAAACTAAAATAATTTGTTTTGCATTGACTTCTATGGCATGCAATACCACATATGGGCAGAGGTGGGGGGCGCCGGAGAGCCTCGAAAATACTCGGAAAGGCTCAGGGACACCTCGGCTGAACTTGGAAAACCACGGGAACGGAGTATTTCCGAACGGCTCAGATCGGTTCTGGCGCCCCCACCTCAGGCCAAATGCGGTACTGCACACCGCTGTGGCTTGAATCCTGCTCGTTTTGCAAGACAACACTCGCAAACCGAGTTAGGATTTTAAAAAATACAGTGCTCGTATTGCGAAACGCTCGTTAACTGCGTTACTCACAATCCGGGGTTTCACTGTAATGTGTTTTTTAACAAATTTCAAAAATTTATAAAGCTTTTAAAAAGAGATCTAAATGATCCTAGAAAGATTGCATCTTCAAAGTAGTATTTAGCCCAAAACTAAAAATGTAATATATTGCAGCTTACCAATCACTAGATGGTGGTGGGTGTATTTGTTTTCTCTTATCAGGCTTTTTCGCTCGGTTTTCGCCTGGTGATCTGGCCAGTAACACAGAGAGTGTCCCCACTCTGGATGAATGAGGAAGCACCTTTGCAAAGCAGCATTGTCATTCTGGGGACAGGGGAGTGTTAGATACTAGCAGATTCAAATACACTAACAAATTGAAGCTTAACTCCGGCTCACACCTTAAAAACTGCATTCAGTTTTTTTTTTCCTTTTGGGATAACGGAAAATTTCATCAAATACTTAACGTAATTTTCCTTTCTTGATGCCAATCCATGGCAGCATACATGTGATATAGCTCCGCCCCTGTATCCACTGTGACAGCAGGCAGGTAAAGTCGCTGGATTGCATCCAGGATGGGAGATATATATGTCCTAGATTCAGGCTTTATGCCGATTTATACCACTAGGGGGAGTGCTGGGAGTCTTGCAGGGGAAGAGTTAATGAGCCCAGCTGAAGCAAGTGGGCTCGTTAGGGCCTCTACAAGAACTCCCAGCATGCTAAGGGAGATGCTCAAACCTGGAACCAGATCTGTGTGAATAGTCTGGGGAGTGTGATCTCTGTGCGGTGAGCCAAAGCCTGTGTGGTTACTGTAAGAACTTCAAAAAGCAGGGAGCTAGGGACTGGGACAGCACGAGGCTGTACCCAGTTGTTAGTCAGGGACACCAATGTGTGTAGTAAGCGGTCAAGTTGACCAGGATTTCTTTTCATGTTTCTGTTTGTTTTGTTGTTTTTTCCTTGTAAATAGTTTGAATAAACCGCACCTTTCGTTTTTGCCACTATAAACCCTGTCTGCTGTGCCTGTTTTGTGTGGTGAACCCATCCAGGGGGTCACACACACCCGCTGCTGAGCTAACCCTCTCACAGTTGGTGGAGAATGCGGGCAGTTTTTTTTTAAAGGCCAGCATGGAGGAGATACTGAAACAGCTGGCTCTAGCAAATGCCAATCAGCAGCAGACAAATGCAGGTTTGCAAAAGAGCCTTGCAGCTCAACAACAGACAAATGCAAGTTTGCAACAGAGCCTGGCAGCCCAGCAGCAAGCTCATCAACAGAGTCTGGCAGCTCAGGAACAAGCCCAGCAGCAATCTGAGGCCCGCTTCATAGACCTGTTGCAGAAGCAAGAACAGAGACTACAGCAACAAATGGAGACATTAATGCAGCAACGTCCGCAGACCAGTGAGGCAAGTAGTTCCACTAATACTGCGTCCTTTGGGGTGAGTCGTTTACTGACAAAAATGACTGGAGAGGATGATCCAGAGGTGTTTTTGACCACATTTGAAAGGACTGCTGAAAGGGAAAAGTGGCCTAAGGAGCAGTGGGCTGGACTGGTGGCCCTTCTGTTAACTGGTGAATCTCAGAAAGCTTACTATGACCTAGAGCCTGACCAAGCAAAAGACTATGTGATGCTAAAAAATGAAATATTGTCACGGCTGGGTGCCACCCTGGCCGTCCGGGCTCAGCGTGTGCATAACTGGACTTTCCGGCTTGGGAAACCCCCCAGGTCTCAAATATATGATCTCATTCACCTGAGCAGGAAGTGGCTACAGCCAGAGACTTTGTCTGCACCAAAGATTGTGGAACGTGTTGTGATGGATCATTTCCTGAGAGCTCTTCCTACTGCCATCCAAAAGTGGGTAAGCAATGGAGACCCAGAAACGGCCGATAATCTTGTGGATCGTGTGGAGAAGTACTTGGCTACAGAGAACCTGACTGCCTCTTCCAGAGATTCATGGACTTTCCACCCTAAGACCAGACCATTCCCAGTGGCGGGTAAGATGATTCCAAGGGGTGAGGGTGGAGAGAATGAGAGGGTGAGAGTTCTACCTAATGTCTGGTGAGAACAGCCTGGGAAGTCAGGGGCTCAAGAGGCAGCAAAAAGGATTGTTTGCTACCGCTGCCGGCAAGAGGGACATATTGCAGCAAATTGCCCGGTTGTGGATGAACCCATGCAATGTGACTTTCTAACGGACAGACGTCAGTCGCTGTTTGCGACAGTCGCATGCACTGCCATTCGTGGAACTGAGAAACATTTATGCAAAATGTGTATTAATGGTAAAAATGTTGTTGTGTTGCTGGATTCAGGTAGCCTGGTGACACTGATAAAAGCTGAATTAGTCACTACAGAGGTCTTAGGGAATAACAAGGTAGCTGTTATTTGTGTGCATGGGGACACCCGAGAGTATCCTGTGACTACAGTGTGTTTTGAGACCTCCAAAGGTAACCTCTCTCATCAGGTGGGGTTAGTGTCTCAGTTACCACATGATGCCATTGTGGGAAGGGATTTTCCAAAGTTTTGGGAACTCTGGGATCGTCCTGAGCCCCCCCGCTGGTGCCCCTATATACCAGGAATGTGATAGCCAGAATTCCTCTGAGAGTGGTGAGGACTCTCCAGAATTTCCCTTGTCGGTATTGGCAGGGGAGACTCGAGAAACTGGGGAGGAGCCAACATCCTCAGACGAAAACATGCCGTCTGTGGAGTTTTCTGATCTCGAGGTTCACAAGGAAAATTTTGCCACAGAACAGTTAAAAGACCCCACCCTAATAAAGGCACGGGAAAACGTAGTGAAAATAGATGGCGAGTTAGTGAACCCAGATGAGACCTGCACTTACCCGTACTTCATCGTGGAAAAGGACCTACTGTATCGGGTGGCTAAAAGAGCAGAAGAAACCATTGAGCAGCTTGTGGTCCCCAAACCTTACAGGAAGTTGGTGTTAGAGTTGGCCCATGGGCACATTCTTGGAGGTCATCTAGGGACAGAGAAAACCCGAGAGAGAGTATTGCAAAGATTCTATTGGCCTGGGGTCATGAAGGAAACAGAAAATTATTGTTCCTCCTGCCCTGTGTGTCAGAGGTCGGCACCGATGCCACATTTCCGTAACCCGCTGGTACCTCTTCCCATCATTGAGGTCCCCTTTGAGAGGATCGCAATGGATTTGGTAGGTCCGATAATGAAGTCCGCTAGGGGGCATCAGTACATTTTGGTTATATTAGACTATGCCACCCGTTATCCGGAAGCGATTCCTCTCCGAAATACCTCGGCCAAAACCATAGCCAAAGAGCTATCTCTTGTTTTTAGCCATGTGGGTATTTGTAAGGAACTGCTTACGGACCAAGGTACACCCTTTATGTCCCGGGTTATGAAAGAGCTGTGCAAGTTGTTCAAAGTAACACAATTGCGTACATCTGTGTATCACCCCCAAACAGTTGGGTTGGTTGAAAGATTCAACAAAACCCTAAAACAAATGTTAACGAAGGTGGTGGATAGAGATGGAAAGGATTGGGACTGTCTAATTCCCTATTTAATGTTTGCCATAAGGGAGGTACCCCAATCCTCTACAGGTTTCTCACCCTTTGAGTTACTCTATGGGAGACACCCAAGAGGGCTGTTGGATATCGCCAAGGAAACTTGGGAGAGTGAGAGTTCTCCCCACAGGAGTGTGATTGAGCATGTCGCCCTGATGCAAGATAGAATTGCACAGGTAATGCCAATCGTAAAGGAACATTTGGCCCAAGCGCAATTGGCACAGCAGAGAGTGTACAACCATGGGGCCAAGACCCGTACCTTTTCCCCAGGGGATAGGGTATTGGTACTTGTCCCTACGGTTGAAAGCAAATTCCTCGCCAAATGGCAAGGCCCCTACGAGATAATGGAAAAAGTGAGCGAAGTGAATTACAAGGTCAGACAACCAGGAAGGCGAAAGCCCGAACAGATCTATCACATTAATCTGTTGAAAGCCTGGAGGGATAGGGAATCCCTAGTCGCAGAATCTTTGTCACCAGCTCAGTCTGATTGCGTGATTCCTGAGGTTGGAATAGCAGTCACCTTGTCAAACCCCCAACAACAGGAGGTTAAGGAGTTTGTGCTTCACAACAAGGAGGTTTTCTCTGAGCTGCCGGGACAAACGTCTGGGGTAGAGCATGATATTATTACCCCGCCCGGTGAAAGGGTGAAGCTAAAACCCTATCGGATCCCAGAGGCCCGACGTGAGGCAATACGTGAGGAAGTACAGAAAATGCTTAAGTTGGGGGTGATAGAGGAGTCCCAAAGTGATTGGTCCAGTCCCATAGTGTTAGTGCCTAAACCGGATGGGAGCTGGCGATTTTGTAACGATTTTCGACAACTGAACAAAGTTACAAAATTTGACACCTACCCCATGCCACGTATAGATGAGTTGATCGACCGGCTGGGAACAGCCCGATACATGACAACTCTTGATCTCACAATAGGGTATTGGCAAATTCCCCTGGCCAAATCGGCCAAGGAGAAAACCGCGTTTGTAACCCCAGACGGGGCGTTCCAATATAAAAGAATGCCGTTTGGATTACAAAACGCACCGGCAACATTCCAGCGGAAAATGGACCAGATACTGAGGCCCCATCAGAAGTATGCCGCGGCTTACCTGGATGATGTCATTATCTATAGCACAGATTGGGCCTCACATCTGCCAAAAGTGCAAGCAGTCCTAGACTCTATCCGGGAAGCTGGGTTTACGGCCAACCCCAAGAAGTGTACCATTGGACAGGAGGAGGCCAAATATCTTGGGTACACCATTGGGAGAGGAGTAATAAAACCCCAGGTCAATAAAGTCGAGGCCATACAGAATTGGCCACGTCCCAACAGCAAGAAGCAGGTACGAGCCTTTCTAGGAATCGCTGGTTATTATCGGCGATTCATTCCCCACTTTGCTTCTCAGGCTGTGCCCCTAACCAACCTGACAAAAGGGAAAGAGTCTGTCATGGTTAAATGAACCCCAGAGGCTGAGGCAGCATTCCAATTCTTAAAAAAAGCCTTATGTAGCCAGCCAGGGTTGTACTCACCAGACTTCTCTAGGGACTTTGTCGTACAAAGTGATGCATCAGACGTTGGGTTAGGAGCAGTTTTGTCCCAGGTCTGGAATGGGGATGAGCACCCAGTCATTTACCTCAGCAGGAAATTGAAGTCCCATGAGGTAAATTATGCCACAATTGAGAAGGAGTGTTTAGCGGTGAAGTGGGCTCTAGATTCCCTTCAGTACTATCTGCTAGGTAGGCACTTTGACATGATTACTGATCACGCTCCTTTAAAGTGGATGGCTCAGAACAAAGAGACAAATAGAAGAGTAAATAGGTGGTTCCTGGCCCTACAGGAATTCAACTTTACAGTAAAGCATCGCCCTGGCGTTCAAATGGGAAATGTGGATGCTTTGTCTCGAGTACATGCATGCCTGATTGCTTGTGTTCCAACCCCAAGGTTAAAACAAGAGGGGGGTATGTGACAGCAGGCAGGTAAAGTCGCCGGGTTGCATCCAGGATGGGAGATATATATGTCCTAGATTCAGGCTTTATGCCGATTTATACCACTAGGGGGAGTGCTGGGAGTCTTGCAGGGGAAGAGTTAATGAGCCCAGCTGAAGCAAGTGGCCTCATTAGGGCCTCTACAAGAACTCCCAGCATGCTAAGGGAGATGCTCAAACCTGGAACCAGATCTGTGTGAATAGTCTGGGGAGTGTGATCTCTGTGCGGTGAGCCAAAGCCTGTGTGGTTACTGTAAGAACTTCAAAAAGCAGGGAGCTAGGGACTGGGACAGCACGAGGCTGTACCCAGTTGTTAGTCAGGGACACCAACGTGTGTAGTAAGCGGTCAAGTTGACCAGGATTTATTTTCATGTTTCTGTTTGTTTTGTTGTTTTTTCCTTGTAAATAGTTTGAATAAACCGCACCTTTCGTTTTTGCCACTATAAACCCTGTCTGCTGTGCCTGTTTTGTGTGGTGAACTCATCCAGGGGGTCACACACACCCGCTGCTGAGCTAACCCCCTCACACCACCCACAGGACCTGTTTAAATCTATAAAAGAAAAGCTAGAGAAACCTCCCCCATTCTCCATAAAAATAACAAGATTAAAAATGGAAGGGTTTGTATGCTGCCATGGATTTGCATCAGAAAAGGAAGATTACGGTAAGCATTTGATACAATTTTCCATTTTCCTGATATCAATATGGCAGCAAACATGTGATAAATAACAAGCTAAACAGGGAGGGCTAAAATGTATAATCAAACTTTATTACAATGGACATGGAAGCCTTGACTGGCATTCTGTCAAAGTCCATTAATGTTGAGCCCCTGGATCTTCCCTGTAGCACTGTGACAACCAGCCTGCTGCTTTGCAGAGTTCTCCATAGACATTTTGCATGCACTGCCCCGAACCTAACGACATAGAAATGGACCTAGCTGAATGAGCCTCTATCACTTCTGGAGGCTCTTGCCTGGTTGCACTGTAAGTTTTCTGGATGAACCTGACACTCCAAGATGACAAGGTTTTGCTGTAGTTTCCACAAACAACCTCCCAGAGGATTTTACTTAGAAAGCGACTTGAAGGTAGGCATTTTAGACACTTGGTACATACAGCTTGTGTAGGTTAGGTACTGTCTCTGTGTATATACATTAAACAAAACAACTATTGTTGTTGTAGTTCAGTCTTTTAGCCATGTCCGACTCTTTGTGACCTCATGGACCATAGCGTGCCAGGCTTTTCTGCCCTCCACTGCCTCCCGGAGCTTGCCTTCATGTTCATTGTTTCGATGATGCTACCCATCCATCTTGTTTTCTGTCGTCCACTTTTTCCATCCATGTTTCCCAGCATCAGGGTCTTTTCCAATGAGTCCTCTCTTCGCATTAGATGGCCAAAGTATTTGAGTTTCAGCTTCAGGATCTGTCCTTCCAGTGAACATTCAGGGTTGTTTTCCTTCAGGATTGACTGGTTCGGTCTTCTTGTCATAAAAGGGACTTTCAAGAGTCTTCTCCAACACCATAGTTCAAAAGCAATTACCGTATTTAATGGCGTATAACATGCACAGGCGTATAACACGCACCCTAATTTTAAGAGGGAAGTTTAAGGAAAAAAACTTTCAACAGACCCTTTTACATTCCAAAGCCCCCCCTGCACATTACACAGACCAAAGCTCCCCCTGCACATTACACAGATGAAAGCCCCCCCTGCACATTACACAGACCAAAGCCCCCCCCTGCACATTACACAGACCAAAGCCCCCCTGCACATTACACAGACCAAAGCCCCCCCCTGCACATTACACAGACCAAAGCCCCCCTGCACATTACACAGACCAAAGCCCCCCTGCACATTACACAGACCAAAGCCCCCCCTGCACATTACACAGACCAAAGCCCCCCCCTGAATATTACACAGACTAAAGCACCCCCTGCACATTACACAGACTAAAGCCCCCCCTGCACATTACACAGACCAAAGTCCCCCCTGCATATTACACAGACCAAAGCCCCCACCCCTGCACATTACACAGACCAAAGCCCCCCCTGCACATTACACAGACCAAAGTCCCCCCCTGCACATTAAACAGACCAAAGCCCCCCTGCACATTACACAGACCAAAGCCCCCCCTGCACATTGCACGGATCACACCACACATTACACAGATCCCCACACATTACGTAGCCCCCTATACATTACACAGCATTTTCCCCCTGCACAGTACACAGCTCCATTACATTGCACAGCCCCGTTGCACTCCCAGGAGACCCCCCAGTCTCCTGGGACAGCACTGCCAGCGCACTCTAAAGTTTTAAAAAAATCACTGCCAGTCCCTTCTCATACATACTGTGTCACTGTTCTTTCCGGTTGGTCACATGATCGCTCTCCTCTGATGTTTCATGTGACCGCTCTCTTCCTCCAATCTAAAGCTACATTCGGAGGAGGAGGAGGAGAGCGTCCAGAAAGAACGGGTAAATTAGGTATTTGCTGGCTATGACACTTACTACAATACTTCAAAGGATCTATGTGAAGGGATTTGCAGTGATTTTTTTAACCTTTACAGTACGCCGGCGGGCTGTCCCAGGGCCAGGAGAGGCAGGACGGCCGGCATGACACCCCCGCCCCCCCGTTGGTAAAAGAAAGGGATATCGGTTTATAACACGCACCCACGATTTCCCGCTGATTTTAAGGGGAAAATAGTGTGTGTTATACGCCAATAAATACGGTAATTATTTGGCGTTCAGCCTTCCTCATGGTCCAACTTTCACAGCCATAGGTTACTACTGGGAATACCATAGCTTTGACTATACGGCACTTTGTCAGTAGGGGATGTCTCTGCTTTTTATTATGTTGTCTAGGTTTGCCATTGCTTTCCTCCCAAGAAGCAAACGTCTCTTTATTTCATGGCTACAGTCACCGTCTGCCGTGATCTTGGAGCCTAGGAAGATAAAATCTGTCACGGTTTCTATTTCTTCTCCTTCTATTTGCCAAGGAGTGATGGGACTGGTTGCCATGATCTTAGTTATCTTAACCACTTAAGCCATTTTGTAGCTAAAGGACCAGAGGTGTTTTCAGAATTTGGCACTGCGCTGCTTTAACTGAAAATTGTGCGGACATGCAATGTTGTACCCAAACTAAATTTGCGTCCTTTTCTTCCCACAAATAGAGCTTTCTTTTAATGGTATTTGATTGCCTCTGCGATTTTTATTTTTTGCGATATAAACGGAAAAAGACAGAACATTTGAAAAAAAATGATATTTTCTACTTTTTGTTATAAGAAAAATCGAATAAACTCAATTTTAGTCATACATTTAGGCCTAAATGTATTCAGCCACATGTCTTTAGTAAAAAAAATGTCAATAAGCGTATATTTATTGGTTTGCGCAAAAGTTATAGCGTCTACAAACTAGGGTACATTTTCTGGAATTTACACAGCTTTTAGTTTATGACTGCCTATCTCATTTCTTGAGGTGCTAAAATGGCAGGGCAGTACAAACCCCCCCCCCCCAAATGATCCCATTTTGGAAAGTAGACACCCCAAGGAAATTGCTGAGAGGCATGTTGAGCCCATTGAATATTTTTTTTTGTCCCAAGTGATTGAATAATGACAAAAAAAAAATACAAAAAGTTGTCACTAAATGATATATTGCTCACACATTTCATGGTTATATGTGGAATTGCACCCCAAAATACATTTTTCTGCTTCTCCTGAGTACGGGGATACCACATGTGTGGGACTTTTTAGGAGCCTAGCCGCGTACGGGGCCCCGAAAACCAAGCACCGCCTTCAGGATTTCTAAGGGCACAAGTTTTTGATTTCACTCCTCACTACCTATCACAGTTTCGAAGGCCATAAAATGCCAAAATAGCACAAAACCCCCCCAAATGACCTCATTTTAGAAAGTAGACACCCCAAGGAAATTGCTGAGAGGCATGTTGAGCCCATTGAATATTTTTTTTTTTGTCCCAAGTGATTGAATAATGACAAAAAAAAAAAAGTTGTCACTAAATGATATATTGCTCACACATTCCATGGTTATATGTGGAATTGCACCCCAAAATACATTTTGCTGCTTCTCCTGAGTACGGGGATACCACATGTGTGGGACTTTTTAGGAGCCTAGCCGCGTACGGGGCCCCGAAAACCAAGCACCGCCTTCAGGATTTCTAAGGGCACAAGTTTTTGATTTCACTCCTCACTACCTATCACAGTTTCGAAGGCCATAAAATGCCAAAATAGCACAAAACCCCCCCAAATGACCCTATTTTGGAAAGTAGACACCCCAAGCTATTTTCTGAGAGGCATGGTGAGTATTTTACAGCTCTCATTTGTTTTTGAAAATGAAGAAAGAAAATAATTTTTTAAATTTTTTTTTCAATTTTCAAAACTTTGTGACAAAAAGCGAGATCTGCAAAATACTCACCATACCTCTCAGCAAATAGCTTGGGGTGTCTACTTTCCAAAATGGGGTCATTTGGGGGGGGGGGGGGGTTTGTGCCATCTGGGCATTCCATGGCCTCCGAAACTGTGATAGGCAATGAGAAGTGAAATCAAAAATTTACACCCTTAGAAAGCCTGAAGGCGGTGCTTGGTTTTTGGGGTCCCGTACACGGCTAGGCTCCCAAAAAGTCTCACACATGTGGTATCCCCGTACTCAGGAGAAGCAACAGAATGTATTTTGGGGTGTAATTCCACATATGCCCATGGCATGTTTGAGCAATATATCATTTAGTGACAACTTTGTGCAAAAATAAATAAAAATTAATTGTCTTTTTTCCGCAACTTGTGTCAACATATAAAATATTCCATGGACTCGACATGCCTCTCAGTATATAGCTTGGGTGTCTACTTTCCAAAATGTGGTCATTTGTTTTTTTTTTAACTGTTCTGGCATTTTATACACAACATTAGGAAGCTTACATCCACTCTTCTAACCACTTGAAGACAAAGCCCTTTCTGACACTTTTTGTTTACATGAAAACATTTTTTTTTTTTGCAAGAAAATTATGTTGAACCCCCAAACATTATATATTTTTTTAAAGCAAAGGCCCTACAGATTAAAATGGTGGGTGTTACATTTTTTTTTCCACACAGTATTTGCACAGCGATTTTTCAAATGCATTTTTTGGGGAAAAAATACACTTTTTTTAATTTTAATGCACTAAAACACACTATATTGCCCAAATGTTTGATGAAATAAAAAATATGATCTTAGGCCGAGTACATAGATACCAAACACGACATGCTTTAAAATTTCGCACAAACGCGCATTGGCGACAAACTACATACATTTTTAAAAGCCTTTAAAAGCCTTTACAGGTTACCACGTTAGATTTACAGAGGAGGTCTACTGCTAAAATGACTGCCCTCGATCTGACCTTCACGGTGATACCTCACATGCATGGTACAATTGCTGTTTACATATGACGCCAGACCGACGCTTGCGTTCGCCATTGCGCAAGCGCAGGGCAGGACAGGGGTGCTTTTTTTTTTATTATTATTAATTTTGCTTTTTTGTTTTATTTTTAAACTGTTCCTTCCATATATATATATTTTTTTATCATTTTTATTGTTATCTCAGGGAATGTAAATATCCCCTATAAAAGCAATAGGTAGTGACAGGTACTCTTTTTTTGAAAAAACTGGGGTCTATTGGACCCTAGATCTTTCCTCTGCCCTCAAAGCATCTGACCACACCAAGATCGGTGTGATAAAATGCTTTCCCAATTTCCCAATGGTGCTTTTTATATCCGGGGGGGGGGAAATTCCCTCCCACTGCTTGTAAAAGCAGTCTAGAGTCTAATTAACCACTAGGATTGCTTTTACATGAAAGCCGGCCGCTGGCTGAAAAGAATGATACCAAGATGATACCTAAACCCACAGGCATCAATCTGGTATAACCATTCAAAGTCCAGCAACATACCAGTACGTTGCTGGTCCTTGTTGGACATGTATTGTAATCTTTTTTTTCATGCAGCCTGTTGGCTGAACGAAAAAAGAGATTGATCGGTGGGTATGCCCACCATTAGAATAACGCCCTTCATCCACCCACTTCTAATGATGGGCATACATGCACCATTTATATATGCCGAAGCATGGGGGCATCCTCCCGCAAAAGTTATGCCGCACACACATGGTCGGACTTTTCCACGGGCAAGCCTCCGTCTGAATTTCGACCGTATGTACGCAGCATTAGGAGCAAAATCGCTCCTCCGCCCCTGCTGCCCCAATGCTTCGGCATATATGCTTTTTTTTTTTAACTGTGGTGGTGAAATCACCTCCTACAGCACTGGAGTCGCAGGGATCAGGCCTGTCTCTGCGAACGCTGCAGTTATGTGTGTTGTGTTTTTTAAGTGACAGTGATCGATCAATACTGCACTTGGGTGGCCTGGGCTGGACGGAGGGGCAAAACGCAGGTGCTAGCAGGTATCTGGGCTGATCCCGCTAACACTGCGTTTTTGGGAACCATAAACTGCTGGGGACACTAGTATAGATCTGATCAGATCAGATATTGATCTGTTCAGATACTATACCACTAAGGGAGGTGTATGCTTCACGCGTGGGTGTTAGCGTTACTGGCACTAACCTGACGCTGCCTGGGGTGTGACGCAGACCCTCTCCGACGCTAAAACCTAATTGATATCACCCGCCAGGCGATCAGGGGGTTAAACCTTTATTGGGTTATATACGGCGGGTGCCCTGACACTATAAAAAGCAAACTAACTAACCAGCGTCACCCGTAACACTTATATGGTGATCACTGGTGAAAGGGTTAACTAGGGCAATCAGGGGGTTAAACCTTTATTAGGTAATATATGGGGGTACCTGATGCTATAAAAACCTGTGGCGAACCTAAAAAAAATAACTGGCTACCTATCGGCATCACCAACACTAAGACAGCGATCAGAAAAACGATTGCTTAGCGACACTGGTGATAGGGGGTGAAAGGGTTACCTGGGGGGCGATCAAGGGGTTAAACCTTTATTAGGTAATATATGGGGGTACCTGACGCTATAAAAACCTGCGGCGAACCTAAAAAAAATAACTGGCTACCCATCGGCATCACCGACACTAAGACAGCGATCAGACAATCGATCGCTTAGTGACACTGGCAAAAGGGGGTGAAAGGGTTACCCTGGGGGGGCGATCAAGGGGTTAAACCTTTATTAGGTAATATATGGGGGTACCTGACGCTATAAAAACCTGCGGCAAACCTAAAAAAAATAACTGGCTACCGATCGGCATCACCGACACTAAAACAGCGATCAGAAAAACGATCGCTTAGCGACAGTGGTGATAAAGGGTTATCTGGGGCGATCAGGGGGTTAAACCTTTATTAGGGGGGGGATTAGGGGGCTACACTGGACCTAAAACTAACTGTAGTGACACTTTTACAGTCACAAATGTCACTGATTGCAGTGATCAGTAAATAAATGGTCACTGCAATCAGTGACACTGTGACTGGGGGCTGGGGGGTGATCTGGGGGGCCATTTATGTTCCTATGTGTCCTGGTGTTAGTGTAGTGTTTGTGCACTAACCTGTGTGTCTTCTCTCGTACGACGCTCGGTATATGTGAGCGCCGCATTCTGCTACTGCTACTCGTCCTGAGTATGGCAATTCCCCATGTGTGAGACTTTTCCACATCCTGGCCACATACGGAGGCCAAACATCCAAGTAGCACCATCAGGCGCTCTAAAGGCATAAAATACACATTTCATTTCCTGAGTACCTATCACATTTTTGAAGGCCCTGGAGAACCAGGACCATGGAATTACCCACAAAATGACCCCATTTTGGAAAGAAAACAACCCAATGTATATTCTATGAGGCATAATAAGTCTTTTGAACATGTAATTTCTTTCCAAAAGTTTTGGGAAAATGTGGAAAAAAAATTAAAACATTTTTTTTTAACAAAGTTGACAATTTAGAAGATCTTTCCAACACATAGTATGTACATAGCAAAAATAACACCCCAAAATACATTCTGCTACTCGTCCTGAGTATGGTGATACCCCATATGTGAGACTTTTCCACAGCCTGGCCACATACAGAGGCCCAAAATGCAAGTAGCACCTTCAGGCTTCTAACACATAGCATGTACACACCAAGAATTACACCCCAAAATACATTCTGCTGAGCAAAAGGTAATAAAAAAAAAGGCTCACCTATGGTTTTAGCAGGCAGGAATACCGTTCCAGAGCAGTCAAAGCATTGGTCCAGACAGCCAAAGGAAATGTCCAGGAATTGTCCAGGCAGCAGACAGATATAGAAACGTATGAACATGGTCCATGGTTTAGCAGGCAGTTCAGGTAACAGGCAGAAGCATGGCCAGTTCAGGTGGCAGGCAAAGGCATGGCCAGTTCAGGTGGCAGGTAGAGGCATGGCCAGTTCAGGTGGAAGCACTATAACATTTAGGCCTTGGTCAGGTAAGACCTAAGGACAGGGGTAGAGGCTTCTTCCCACCCAAATCTCTACGAAGCCTCAGAGTCTCCAGACCCTAATCCGAGAAAAACAAAATCCGGAGAAAAACATTTTCTCCACTCGGAAACTCTTTTCTGGAGCCCCTCAAATATGTGAGACCCCTGTGCTGTACTCAAATGATCAGTTTAGGAGGCAGGCAAAAAGCATGGTCATTTAACAGGCCGAGGTCAATTCACGTTGAAGGCAGAAACATGGTTGGCAGAGGCATAGTCAAAAACAGTCCGGGTCATTCACAGAAATGGCAGATGGTGGAAACTGGAAAAAAAAATCATCTTTACTTTACTAATATTTTAGTAAAGTATGATAGCTCTGAAAGCACTTTCCAATACAAAGGCCTGTCTGGGAGGGACATTGGGGACAGTAGTATCGGGTGTCACGACAAATTCCTCTACTTGAACACACACGACACTTTTTTTGCGGTTTGCGACCTGTTTGGGTAAGAGGGAGGATTTCGGAAAAGTGCCTTTCGTGGAGTCTGGCTTCTGCATCGGAGTGAATTAGTTGAGGGGCTTGGCCATGGGGATAGAGAAGGGCTTCGATCACGTATTCTTGAAATTTTAGATAGGTTAGGGAACGTTGGGTGCACGTAGAAAAAATTATATAAGAATTGAACAGGGCTAGTTGCATCAAATAAATGGCAACTTTTTTGTACCAAAACAGTGATTTCCTGGTGGCCAAGTAGGGCTGCATCATCTGGTCGTTCATATCCACCCCCCCATGTAAAGATTATAGTCATGCACACATTTTGACTTCTGGACGGGGCCTCTTCTTCTCTGCAGTTCCACCAAGGAGTCATCATGCATTGTGGAAAGGATGTAGACATCTCTTTTTTTACCTCTCCACTTCAATGCTAGGACCTCTTCAGTCCTTATACTGGCCATTTCCCCCTGTTTCAATTTCTTGGCAACCAATCTCTGTGGGAAGCCTTTACGGTTGGTCCGTGCTGTCCCACAGGCCACAGTTTTCTTTTTGTACAGATGGCGAAAAAGTGTGAGACTTGTATAGAAATTGTCTACGTATAGATGGTAACCTTTCCCAAGTAATGGTTCAATCAGCTGCCAGACAATTTTGCCACTTGTTCCCATGTAGGTAGGGCATCCAGGGGGGTTTAGCTGTCTGTCTTTTCCCTCATAAATTATAAAATCATATGTGTAACCCGTGGCTCTGTCACATGCCTTATAAAATACATCCAGATGAAGCTACGCGAAATCCCCTCTTGCGAAACGCGTTGACATCACTCACCTACGTCACGTGACGCCTGCTTCTGACATCCCGGAAGTCCGCCCGTGGAGGACGCAGTGGAACGCGGAAGGATTCGTTCGGCTCACAGCGGTGACATACCGCTGCTCTGCACATCATCCCATATGCGGTGGCTCTCCTCAGGAACTTTATATTCATATTTGTGACGAGGTGATATCGAGCCGAATTACACAGGAGTTATATGCTCCATGCGGTCATCGAAGGTGTTATGGGTAAACACTGAACAGCATCGCTTCCACGATCAGGCTCCCCTTCACTCGGGTATCGTATGCCTCTATTTGCTACCTTAGTATAGCTAGGCTGTGAGCCACACCAACTGATCATACTGCCGAGCTGTTATATTAACCACCTCGCGCCCGCCGTACGAGAATATACGGCCGCAAGGTGGTTGTCAAATGCCGGGAGGCCGTTAATATACGGCCTCCGCTATTTGGCCACTGGGGGGCGCGCGAGCGCCGCCGGCGGCACGCACGCGCGCCCGGCGCATCACTGAGATGCCGATGCGCGTGCCTGGCGGCCGCGATGTCCGCCAGGCACCCGCGATCGGCGGTTACAGAGACAAGGACATGGATCTCTGTGTGTAAACACAGAGATCCATGTCCTGTCAGGGAGAGGAGACCGATGCTGTGTCCCTTGTACATAGGGACACAGATCGGTCACCTCCCCCAGTCAGTCCCCTCCCCCCACAGTAACAATCACACATAGGGAACACATTTAACCCCTTCCTCGCCCCCTAGTGTTAACCCCTTCCCTGCCAGTCACATTTATACAGTAATCAGTGCATATTTATAGCACTGTTCGCTGTATAAATGTGAATGGTCCCAAATTAGTGTCAAAAGTGTCCGATGTGTCCGCCATAATGTCGCAGTCACGAAAAAAATCACTGATCGCCGCCATTACTAATAAAAAATATATATATATAAAAATGCCATAAAACTACCCCCTATTTTGTAAACGCGATAACTTTTGCGCAAACCAATCAATAAACGCTGATTGCGATTTTTTTTTACCAAAAATATGTAGAAGAATACGTATCGGCCTAAACTGAGGAAAAAAATATATAAAAAAAAAAAATTGGGATATTTATTATAGCAAAAATCAAAAAATATTGCTTTTTTTTCAAAATTGTCGCTCTATTTTTGTTTATAGCACAAAAAATAAAAACCGCCGAGGTGATCAAATACCACCAAAAGAAAGCTCTATTTGTGCGAAAAAAAGGACGTCAATTTTGTTTGGGAGCCACGTCGCACGACCGCGCAATTGTCATTCAAAGCGTGACAGTGCTGAAAGCTGAAATTTCGCCTGGGCAGGAAGGGGGTATATGTGCCCAGTAAGGAAGGGGTTAAACTGCAGTGTTTATATTTACATCTGATGTCCTGCATCACTGCTGCTTGTTTGTCATCTTTCACCATCTCTGCCATCAGGTCCTTGACGTGACATTTTCACCAGTGTATTTCACTATTGTCATACCATCCTTGTGGACACCACAAATTAAATCTTCTCTGTTCCTTATTGGACTTCCACCGTACTGGAAACCTTCCATCATTTTTTGTTCCCCTGAGGTCCTACTCCCCTTCCCCTTTCCCTTGTTGTTTGTTTGTTCCCCTTCCCCCCCCCCCCCCCCTCCCTTCTTTCCCACCCCTTTTCCCTCTATTGCACGGGCTATAGCCTTCCTGGGATCTATGTGGGATTTATCTGCTTAGTTCATACCATTTTGGTTTTATATTTTTGCAAGATTTCTTGCAGCAGATTGCCCGCACATAGACATCAGGTGTCCGGACGTTTTGTCACTGTTTCATGTATTGTGGCCACTGTCCTGTTTTATGTTCTTTATTGTTTTTGGTTAAACTTGGATAGCTAGTTGCTTTTCCATATACTGTGTCTGTTTTCGCAATCACATTTCTCCTCCAGAGGATTGTTTTTATGGAAAAATATTTTTTTCAATTATTTAATAAATTTCCCATTTTTGTACTTTCCTACTGACTTTGGAGTCTCTCATTTTGGTCCTTGGATCCCCCATTAATTTGGTCGGGACCCTTCTTTCCCCCCCTTTTTTGTTTTCTTATAAAATTTTACCCCACGTCTGGCTCTTTTACTGGGGAGGTATTGCTTTATTCCAAGTCTTCCTGTGAAGTGTACTAATGATTCATCTAAACATGTATTTATATCAGAGGTAAACATCTGCTTGAAGCTGGCGCAAAAAAAATTGATTAGGGGCCGAATTTTGAATAGTTTATCATAATTGGGATGATTTCGAGGGAGGCATTGGGCATTGTCGTTGAAGTGTAGAAACCTCATTATCATCTCGTAACGGGTTCTTTTCATAAAAGATGAATAGACTGGCATGTGGTAGATAGGTCGGGTAGACCAGTAGGAATGGAGTTAATTTTTTTTTGTCAGCCCCATGTTGAGGGTTAGGCCAAGGAAAATTTTAAATTCTTCCATGGTGAGGGGTTTCCAAACAAAAGGACGGGCATAGTAAGAATTTGAATTGTTGGCAATATGTTGACTGGCGTATAGATTACACTGCTCAACAATGTAGGTTAAAATATCATCAGTAAAAAATAAGTCAAAATAATAAATCGGGGTAGTATTTTCTGACTGTATCTGAGGGCCTGGCTGGGCTGTAAAAGTGGGAATGACAGGTTCTACTGACGTATCGGGCAGCCATGTTGGATACAGTAGAAGATCGGGGAGGCTAGTATGGGCCCTGCCTCGTTGTTGATGGGACGCCCCGTTGCTAGCATTTGGCCTATCCTCTAGGGAAGTTGCAGAACTGCTGGTGGATGCCTGCCTATCCTGGTGTGCTGTGCTGCTGGTGGATGCCTGCCTATCCTGGCGTGCTGCGCTGCTGGTGGATGCCTGCATATCATCATGGAGTCCTGCGCTGCTGGTGGATGCCTGCTGGTGGATGTCCTGGAGTGCTGCGCTGCTGGTGGATGTCTGTGCCTGCTCATAACTCCTGATCTCACTTGTTAGGATTCTATCCTCAGTTTCTATTTTAGAGCCACTACTTTCCTCTGGATAATATTCACTATCCGATTCTGACAGAGAGAGTTCCCCGCTACTCTCGTCTGACATATCCTGGAGTATCTGGAGAGCCTCCTCGCTGCTATAGAATCGTTTAGCCATGTGGGCAGATGTGACAGATGTTTGCGGGCAGCTGTTGGCGGTCAGATGTTGGCGGGCAGCTGTGGCAGATGTTGGCGGGCAGCTGTGGCAGATGTTGGCGGGCAGATGTGGCAGCTGTTGGCGGGCAGATGTGGCAGCTGTTGGCGGGCAGATGTGGCAGCTGTTGGCGGGCAGATGTTTACTGCCAGATGTTGGGGGTCAGATGTGCCAGATGTTGGCAGGGCAGATGTTGGCGGGCAGATGTGCCAGCTGTTGGCGGGCAGATGTGCCAGCTGTTGGCGGGCAGCTGCTGGCAGTCAGATGTTGGCGGGCAGATGTGCCAGATGTTGGAGGGCAGCTGTTGGCGGTGAGATGTTGGCGAGCAGATGTGCCAGATGTTGGCGGGCAGATGTTTACTGGTATGACTGGTGTTTTCACTGTTTTGGGGACACTGTGTTTTGGGGACACTGTGTTTTGGGGACACTAGCTGGGTGATCAGTGGGTAAACAGCAGACAAACAGCTAAAAACTCACTGATCTCCCGGCTGCAGCACAGATTGTCTCTTCCTCTCCTCATTGACAGGCTCTGTGTGAGGAGAGGAAGAGATGAGAGCAGTTACAACTGCTCTGTGTTTACATTACATGGCGGCTGTGATTGGACAGCCGTCATGTCATCAGGAGGGCCAATCAGATGGCCCTCCTGACGTGCACACCTTTTTGGTCTCTGGGGTGCACAGGCAGATCGGGATTGCGCCGCTGCGCGGGCACGTGGCGGCGCGATCCCCTCACAAATGCCAGCCTCCACCTCTTTGTTTACATCACGATGGCTGTGATTAGACACAGCCATCGTGCCGATCAGGAGGGCAAATCACAGTGCCCTCCTGCTGTTTCGAGATGCGGCGTGTCCGCGGGACACGTGCGCATCGGGATCCCGTGCGTGCGCGCCCCTCCGCGATCCCGCTCCTTCTGAGGGACGTTCGGGAACGTCCACTTAGAAGGAGAGAGCACCCACCCGGCCGTATATGTACAGTGGCCGGGTGGGAAGTGGTTAAAAATGCAGCCGCATGGAAACTGCATGGTGCGTTTGTACCATGCAATTTCCATGTGCGGGAAATTGCACCTTGCATCTTAGTGGTACCCCTACACGTTTTCTGTGCAGCACCTCATTTTGTGCGCAGCTGCTTGTCCCCTTCACATCTTCCCCACCACAGCCCTGCCCCCCTTCACATATCACCCCACACAGTATTGCCCCCCTTTACATATCCCCACACACAGTATTGCCCCATCACATATCCCCCCCACACAGTAATGCCCCCCTTCACATATCCCCCCACACAGTACATCACATACCACCCCCACACAGTATTGCCCCATCACATATCCCCCCACACAGTATTGCCCCATCACATATCCCCCCCACACAGTATTGCCCCATCACATATCCCCCCACACAGTATTGCCCCACACAGTATTGCCCCCTTTCACATATCCCCCCACACAGTAATGCCCCCTTTCACATATCACCCCACACAGTAATGCCCCCTTTCACATATCCCCCCACACAGTAATGCCCCCTTCACATATCCCCCCACACAGTAATGCCCCCCTTCACATATCCCCCCCACACAGTAATGCCCCTTCACATATCCCCCCACACAGTAATGCCCCCCTTCACATATCCCCCCACACAGTATTGCCCCCCTTCACATATCCCCCCACACAGTATTGCCCCATCACATATCCCCCCACACAGTATTGCCCCATCACATATCCCCCCACACAGTATTGCCCCATCACATATCCCCCCACACAGTATTGCCCCATCACATATCCCCCCCACACAGTATTGCCCCATCACATATCCCCCCCACACAGTATTGCCCAATCACATATCCCCCACACAGTATTTCCCCATCACACATCCCCCCACACAGTATTGCCCCATCACACATCCCCCCACACAGTATTGCCCCATCAAATATCCCCCTCACAGTATTGCCCCATCACATATCACCCCCTACACAGTATTGCCCAATCACATATCACCCCACACAGTATTTCCCCATCACATATCACCTCCCACACAGTATCGCCCCATCACATATCCCCCCCACACAGTATTGCCCAATTACATATCCCCCCACACAGTATCACCCCCCACACAGTATTGCCCCATCACACATCCCCCCACACAGTATTGCCCCATCAAATATCCCCCCCACAGTATTGCCCCATCACATATCACCCCCCATACAGTATTGCCCCATCACATATCACCCCCACACAGTATTGCCCCATCACATATCACCCCCACACAGTATTGCCCCATAACATATCCCCGCCACACAGTATTGCCCCATCACATATCCACCCCCATACAGCACAGGCCCCCATTCCCCCGCTCCCCATCCTTCACATTTACATATATTTTCCTCCCTTCCCTCTCCTACCTTTCACAGAGCGGAGAGCAGGAGGCGGGACAATCCTGAAGTGAAGGCACAGCAGCACTGGGCAGGTCGCGGGTGTCCTGCCGAAAAGGTCCCCCGGTGTTCTGCCGATGAAGGTCCCCCCGGCAGGTAATGACCCCCCTGTACTGCACAGGCGCACACTTGCGTAGTACGAACCACAACAGAGCCGCCCCGTGTTGACTTTTCAGCAAACTGGTGAGTGGCTGCTAGGACCGCCTCCTGGCAGCCAATTACCTCCCTAATAACGTGACAGCCAGCTACCTCTCTGGTCCCGCCCCCAGTCCAGAATTGGCCTACCTCCCGCCGTCCGCTCCTCTCTACCCTGCTATTGATAGCGGAGGAGGTTGGGGACAAAAGCGGTGACTAAATGGCGCGATCGCGGTGGTCCGGAAAGAGCAGCAGCTCGGGCTGGACGCGGACCGCGGGCCGCCATTTAGTGATGCCCGATATACATCCTTGCTACACTCCTTTCTCAATTTTTGAACCGGTCAGTTGTTCCATGTCCTGTTTTAACTGTTGCTTCTTGACTTGCATACAGGTTTTTCAGAAGACAGGTGAGGTGGTCTGGTATTCCCATTTCTTTCAGTATTTGCCACATCTTGTTGTGATCCACACAATCGAAGGCTTTACTGTAGTCAATAAAGCAGAAGTAGACATTCTTCTGGAACTCCCTTGCTTTCTCCATGATCCAGCAAATGTTGGCAATTTGATCTCTAGTTCCTCTGCCTCTTCGAAATCCAGCTTGTACTTGTGGTAACGCTCGGTTAACATGCTGCTAAAGCCTAGCTTGTAGAATTTTCAGCATAACCTTGCTAGCGTGTGAGATGACTGCGATTGTAGGGTAGTTCGAACATTCTTTGGCATCAGAATGTAAAACGGACCTCTTCCTCTTCTGTGGCCATTGTTGAGTTTTCCAAATTTGTTGGAATATTGACTGCAGCACTTTAACAGCATTATCTTTTAGGATTTTAAATACCTTAGCTGGGAAACCATCACTTCTGCTAGCTTTGTTATTAGCAATGCTT
Organism: Rana muscosa; assembly: GCA_029206835.1. Classification (NCBI taxonomy): domain Eukaryota; kingdom Metazoa; phylum Chordata; class Amphibia; order Anura; family Ranidae; genus Rana; species Rana muscosa. The sequence goes on from JARGYO010005626.1 coordinate 37,177,342, forward strand.
TCTAAAGCACACTTGACTTTACTCTCTAGGATATCCGATTCCAGGTCAGTGATTGCATCATTGTGGTTATATGGGACATTCAGATAATTCTTGTATAGTTCTTCCGTGTATTCTTGCCATCTCTTCTTTATTTCTTTTGCTTCTGTCAGGTCCTTGCCATTTTTGTCTATTATCGTGCCCATCTTTGCACAAAACGTTCCCTTAAATGGGTTGTAAAGGTTTGTTTTTTATTTTCTAAATAGGTTCCTTTAAGCTAGTGCATTGTTGGTTCACTTAACTTTTCCTTCAATTTCCCTTCTAAATGTTTTTTTTCTTTGTCTGAATTTCTCACATCCTGTTCCTCCTTAGTAAGCTTGCCCCCATCATCGCTGATTAACCCTCAGTCAGAATGTCTCGGATGATGGGGGCAAGCTTACTGAGGAGGAACAGGAAGTGAGAAATTCAGACAAAGAAAAAAAATATTTAGAAGGGAAATCGAAGGAAAAGGTAAGTGAACCAACAATGCACTAGCTTAAAGGAACCTATTTAGAAAATAAAAAACAAACCTTTACAACCCCTTTAATATCTCCAATTTTGTTGAAAAGTTCTCTGGTCTTTCCCATTCTGCTGTTTCCCCGAATTCTTTGCATTGATTGTTTAAAAAGGTATTTTTGTCTCTTCTTGCTATCCTCTGGAAGTCTGAATTCAGTTGGGTATATTTTCCCTTTTCTCTATTGCTTTTTGCCTTTCTTCTTTGTTTGAATATTTGTATGGCCTCATAAGATAGCCACTTTGCTTTCTTGCAGAAGAGATAGTGATTTAGATCATATCTGATCTGATAGCAAACAGGAACGAACAAGTCTTCTGGACTGCAGCACTCCAAAAAATATAAAAGCCTTTATTTTAAAATAAGGAATCCAAAATACATGCTGTACATCACGGCACACAGGTCAAAAAAATTCAGCTAACATGTTTCACAGTATTCTAGTGCTTATTCATATGAATGGCTATGAATAAGCACTAGCATAATGTGAAACATGTTAGCTGAATTTTTTTGACCTGTGTGCCGTGATGTACAGCATGTATTTTGGATTCCTTATTTTAAAATAAAGGCTTTTATATTTTTTGGAGTGCTGCAGTCCAGAAGACTTGTTTGTTCCTGTTTGCTGTCAATAGCATTGCTTGCACCCTCGGCTGCTGGGAGGAGATGATTTGAAGGATTCCCACACCTGAGCGGCTCCCTTTCTCCTATATCTGATCTGATCTGATGTTTTCCACTTTCTTCAATTTATGCCTGAATTTTGCCATAAGAAGCTCATCGTCAGAGCCACAGTCAGCTCCAGGTCTTGTTTTGACTGACTGTATAGAGCTTCTCTATCTTTGGCTGCAGAGAATATAATCAGTCTGATTTCTGTATTGACCATCTGGCGATGTCCATGTATAGAGTCGCCCCTTTGGTTGTTGGAAACGAGTGTTTGCTATTACCAGTGGGTTCTCTTGACAAAACTCTATTAACCTTTGTCCTGTTTCATTTTGTACTCCAAGGCTATATACTTACCTGTTATTCCGGATATGCTTTGACTTCCTACTTTAGCATTCCAATCTCCCATTATTAGAAGAATATATTTTTTTGGAGTTAGTTCTAAAAGATGTTGTAGATCTTCATAAAAGCGGTCAACGTCAGCTTCTTCGGCATCAGAGGTTGGTGCATAAACTTGGATTATGGTGATGTTGAGAGGTTTGCCTTGGATACGGACAGAGATCATCCTGTTGGTTTTGGGATTGTACTCCAGTACTGCTTTCTTCACTCTTTTGTTGAATATGAGGGCTACACCGTTTCTTCTGAGGGATTCGTGTCCACAGTAAGAGATATAGTAGTCACCTGAGTTGAATTTGCCCATTCTAGTCCATTTTAGTTCACTAAATCCCAAGATATCGATGTTCAATCTTGACCACATCCAGCTTACCCTGATTCATTGATCCTACATGCCAGGTTCTTATGCAGTATTCTTCTTTACAGCATCAGACTTTCCTTTCACTACCATCCAAAGCTGAGAGTCCTTGCGGCTTTGGTCCAGCCTTTTCATTACCTCTGGAGCTACTTGAAATTGCCCTCCGCTCTTCCCCAGTAGCACATTGGACATCTTCCGGTCTGGGGGACTCATCTTCCGGTGCCATATCTGTTAACTTTTTGTTTCTGTTGAGGTTTTCTTGAAAACAACTATGATGCCGCGTACACACGACTGTTTTTCTCGAAGAGAAAAACGGAATTTTTTCCTTTCGCCGAGAAAAACGATCGTCTGTGGGCTTTATGTCGTTTTTCTCGACGTGAAAAACGGCATTAAAAACGACGAGAAAAATTAGAACCTGCTCTAATTTTTCTCGCCGTTTTGCACGTCGTCGTTTTTCTCGTCATGAAAAATGATCGTGTGTAGGCTTTAACGACGTGAAAAAAAGCGCGCATGATCAGAAGCAAGTGAGGAGAAGGGAGCGCTCGTTCTGGAAAAACTACTGTTCTGAATGGAGATGGCACATTCGTCATGCATGAAATTATTACATCGTTTAATGCAGCGCATTCTTTTCTTCGTTCTAATGCTGCAATAATCCAATTCTCTTGCTGCTGATATTCTCCCAGAGTTATGAAAAAGTTTGGTCTTTAGTATTTATTGTTTTATCATGATTAATCTATATTTTTTGTAAGCCAGATCTCCCTAAATACCCTAAAATTTGGACTTTACATTTTTTTGTGCATTTTTTTAATTTCAAATTTTTGGTATTAGATTTTAGACTGTTTTTCCATATTATTTGCTATTTTGGAGTGTGTCAAGTTACCACAACATTATTATTTATTCTAATTTACCCTCAATGAGGTTAGTGTCCCTTGTTAATTTCACAATTTTTTAGCCACTGTCCCTGCCTACTCACTACCAAACTGGCTATTTAGAATAAAAACACATGTTAATTTTGTATCTTCAAACAAAAATTCAATTTATTATGGCCTAAAAACTAATTAAAAGGTAAGCCAAAACAAAACCATATGTAAAGTAAAAATAAAGAAGCCAGGAAGACAGCACTGGAGACCCTGCTGAAATTAGTGCAGACCCAGATCACCACAGCAAACACCAAAGGATGTGAAGACGAAAATTGGGCCCATCTGAGGCACATATCCTGGGCTCATTTGCTGGTTTTTTTTTTTTACCTTCCCTGCAGCCTTCCTTGGAGGCTGTGTCCGTGGAGGAGGGACTGGAGCAGGAGCAGGGACTGGTACAGGAGCAGGGACTGGGACAGGAGCAGGGACTGGGACAGGAGCATGGAGTGGGGCAGGAGCATGGAGTGGGGCAGGAACTTGAGCAAACAAATATGAAAGGTCCACAACGTCGGTGAAATCCTTCAGTTTGCCCAACATGCCCATATTTACCACCTTCAATATCAGTGTCTCACTTTTAAGCCTCTGGTCCAGTTCCATTTGGGGCAGTTTCTCCCCAATAAGGGCAGCAAATCCCTCTGCAGCGGTGGGGGGCTCTCTGAGTGCCACAGTAGCCTCCCTAATTAGGGCCTGGGTCTCCTCCTCCATTTGAAGCAGCCTCCTTGACCTTTTTGCTGGAATCCGCAGTGGAGGGATCTGGGGCCTGGTGTTGTGCTGGGTCCCACTGGGGCCTGCCTCTTCCTGGGTCCCACTGGGGCCTGCCTCCTCCTGGCTTCCAGTGGCACCTGCCTCCTCGTGGGTCCCACTGGGGCCTGCCTCCTCCTGGGTTCCACTGGGGCCTGCCTCCTCATCCTGTTAAAAAAAGGTACATAGAGTTATTTTCGCCTTCATCTTTCACACACATTTGTCACCTCATGACATTTGCTAATTGAATGCTACTAAATATTAAAGTTAATCATTCTGACACCAGCATTTTTCTTTTTTGTACCCTTAATTTTTGGCCACTGCTGTCTATTGATATGTCAGACACTTTGGTTTAACTGGTAACATTTTTCACACATTTTTTTAAACTTTGACAACATTCAACTTTTATTATTCTAAATATTTTGTGAAATATTATACCTGGCTCCAAATATTTAAATCAGTCTCCTCCAGGAGTTGAGGTTGTTCCTCCAAAGAGACCTCAACTTGGCTGGAGGCTTGGCTGCAGGGAATGCTGGAGGGAAGGCTGGAGGGCTGGCTGCAGGGAAGGCTGGAGGTCGTTCTGGGTGGAAGGGTGGAAAGGGATTCCCTGGATTCCAGGTGTTCATCGAGGAAACTCAGGTGCTGGTAGTACCACAGATTAGGGATGTATCGGTCCTCTGCACCTGCTCCTGACCGCAGCGATTTTTGGACTTTATTACGTTGAGCCCGGTATGTGCCCCTAATGGTCCCAATTTTTGTCTTCACATCCTGTAGTGTTGCTGTGGGGATCCGAGTTTGCACAAATTCCAGCAAGGTCTCCAGTGCTCTCTTCCTGGCTGCTTTATTTTTATTTAGTTTATTTTTTGTCTCCCATAAAATTGGAAGATTCTTCCATCTTTGCAGGAATTCAAGCATAAACTCCGGGTCCTTAAATACCTTCATTTTCTCTGCAATTCAAAACCCAAAAAAATAAAAAGGAATGTCAGTCAGGACTACTCCAAATCTTTCTCACCATATATAGGCCACTAACGTAGCAATTGATCAGTCATCATAGAGTTGAGTGAACACCTGTATGTTTGTGTTGAACTCTTTTTTGCAAACTTTGTAAAAAGCTAGAGTTCGTGACCTGACTTTACCCGAACTTGACCCCGAACCCAAACCCCATTGAAGTAAATGTTGCCCTGAAAATCTGGGGACTAAAAGGACTCCCCAAAAATAAAGGAGTACCTCGAACTGTCCCTGCACCAAGTGTCATTTGTGTTTATTCAAAATTAACACAAAATTCACTCCTGGGTATAATGAATTGTTGTCTCCTGTCAAATGCAATACATAGAAAAGTCATTGATACAAACATTGGGAAAGCATTGTGGTTCCCCCAAATATCCATACCAGGCCCTTCAGGTCTGGCAAGGATTTTAAGGGGAACTCCACCACAAATTCTGGGAAAAAATGGCGTGGAGTCCCCCCCCCAAAATCCATAACAGACCCTTATCCGAGCACGCAACCTGGCCGGCCACAGGGGAAGAGGGGGGGACGAGAGAGCGGCCCCCCTCCCTCCTGAACCGTACCAGGCCACATGCCCTCAACATGGGGAGGATGTCCCCATGTTGATGGGGACAAGGGCCTCATCCCCACAACCCTTGCCCGGTGGTTGTGGGGGTCTGCGGGCGGGGGGCTTATCGGAATCTGGAAGACCCCTTTAACAAAGGGGACCCCCAGATCCCGCCCCCCCTATGTGAAATGGTAATGGGGTACATTGTACCCCTACCATTTCACCACAAAACTTGGCAATATCTAAAAAATGACAATACACGTTTTTGGACAATTCCTTTATTATTGGTTTGGTTTTTCTTCCATCTTCTTCCTTCTTCTTTTCTGCATTCGAGTTTCTTCCTCCATCTTCCTCTTCATCTTCATCTCCATCTTCATCTTCCTTCTTGCTTCGGGCTTCTCGTCCGCATCTTGCTTCGGCTTCTTCTTTGTTCTCCCGCCGCTCCGTTTGAATTGGAGTTTCCCGCTGTGTGACGCTTAAGTTATGCAGTTCTCCTCTAGGTCCGCTGCGAGCCGGTGGACCCGCCCCCCTCTGACAGCACGGGGAAAGTACCTGTGAAATCTATGTGCGTCAGAGGGGGGCGGGGTCGCCGGACCAAGAGGAGAACTGATGAACTGAAGCGTCACACAGCGGGAACCTCCAATTCAAACGGAGCGGCCGGAGAAAGAAGAAGCCGGAGCAAGATGCGGACGAGAACACCGAAGGAAGAAGGAAGATGAAGAGGAAGAGGAAGATGGATGAAGAAACACGAAGCAAGAAAAGAAGGAAGAAGATGGAAGAAAGCCAAACTCAAAAATAAAGGAATGGTCAAAAACTGACTCTTGTAATTTTTTACATTTTGTACACTTTCTTCGTGAAATGGTAGAGGTACAATGTACCCCTTACCAATTCACATGGGGGGGCCGGGATCTGGGGGTCCCCTTTGGTAAAGGGGTCTTCCAGATTCCGATAAGCCCCCCGCCCGCAGACCCCCACAACCACCGGGCAAGGGTTGTGGGGATGAGGCCCTTGTCCCCATCAACATGGGGACATCCTCCCCATGTTGAGGGCATGTGGCCTGGTACGGTTCAGGAGGGAGGGGGGCCGCTCTCTCGTCCCCCCTCTTCCCCTGCGGCCGGCCAGGTTGCGTGCTCGGATAAAGGGTCTGGTCTGGATTTTTGGGGGGACTCCACGCCATTTTTTTTCAGAATTGGGGGTGGAGTTCCCCTTAAAATCCTTGACAGACCTGAAGGGCCTGCAACTCGAATTTTGGGGGACCCCCACGTTTTTTGTTTTTAGGTAAAAATTACTTTTCAATGTCTTGCCATTTGCCGGGAGCCAAGAATTCATTATAGCCGCGATTGACATTTAAATGTTTTTTCAAACTTCAAAAATGACACTTTGTGCACGGCCAGTACTAACAGCACGGGAAGCAAGCGCCAAGTTACATGCATATTGCCCAACCCCGGCCCCGAACATACAGTGAATGTTTAGGTTTATGCTCCTGGACACAGGCAAAATAAAAGGTCTGTACGGTCACTAAATTTGCTGTTCGGGGCCGCTCAACCCTCGACATATCAAGTATGAAAAATGTTACGTACCCGCGATCTACACGTTCGTTGCTTCCGACCTTCTTCCACTCACTGAACGTCGCTTTCAACAATGTTTTTTGGAGTTATATACAGTGCGCATGAGTGACGCTCCGCACGCTTTCCCGCCCCTGACGTTCGTTAGACTACTTTCCCCGCCCCTTCTCGCTCGTCCTTAATGACGGAGAGTGAAAACATGGCGGAGAATCAACGACATGAAGTGGAAAGAGGGGAAGGAAGCAGGCCCAGACCCAGAAGGTATAAAGCTACTAACATGGCTTTTAAGGAGATGGTGGAGATGGTCACCATATTGCTGAGGAGGATTATGACGCGAAACATGGGCCCTACAAAAAACCGAATCAAGTGAAGGCCAAGATCATGGATAAAGTGGTCAAAGCGCTCTTCCATAAATTTGGTGTTCGCAGGTCGAAGGAACAGATTCGCAAACGATGGTCGGACATTAAGTTGCGTGAGCCGGAGCAATATAAAAAAATTTAAAAAGTGATCAGAAAAAGTAAGTAGATTTACATTAACTCTGATTTTTGGGAATACCGTGGTGCTGCATGTGCTTTTTATATAATGTATGTAGTATAGTTCAAGATGTCCTGTTTCATGTTTTTGGACACACGAATCGATCGTAGAAATGGTCGTTCAAACGTTCACTAAATCACAAGCTTTTGGTCCGATTCATTGTTTGAACGACATTTGATCATTCCTAATAATAGGCATGTTCAAATGTAGTTAGCAATGTATTCCACCAAAACATCGTTTGGGTGGTATTGAACGAGGATTTCAACGTTGGATTCTTGTGCCCAAGAACATGAAACAGGACATCATGAAATGTTGATGTGAGAATTAATTATAAACATGTTTGTGTAGGTGTTGGTAATTATATTTAACTAATGTAACTAGATTCAGTGTACGTTTACGAGAGTATGCTCAGCAGCTGCTTACACATCTGGACTCATTAGCACAAGTGTGGGCCACAAGAACAACCTTTTGATGGTGTCACACACAGGTGATCCAGTGGATACCTGGTGTGTTTCCATGTGTGAAACATGACCAAAAGAGATTAATCTACCATCTTGGGAAATGGATACAATCATGTGTTCATCTTCTAAAAAAAAATCCTAAATACAATTGTAACACACTTCCCAAGAATGATTAATATTCCTCTTTCAGGCCTCAATATATTTAGTTACACAAGTCTACCTTTGGGTTATATCTCCTAGGGCTTCAAAGAGCTAAGAGACACGAGGCTGCAAACCCTGCACCACCAACTCAAGACCCACAACCGCAGGATGTGGCTGAAGAGGGAAATGGCAACTCACCAGGTCAGTGTCATACATCACAGCCTCAGGTAATAGATGTAGGCCTGTATATTTAGTAAGACGTTTTTTTGTTTCCAATTAAAGGGACTTTAATGCCTGCGGCCCCAGCAACCTTCACCCGACCCACTGCCCAGATGTTGAGGAAAGAAGTGAGGGTCTGCTCTCTGGAGGTTGAAAACATAAAAGCCAACCTGTTCCAGATGTGCCAAACAACCAAACTCATGGAGAAAAGACTGAAAAAAATTGAACATATTCTTGGGAGGGTTTAAAACTTGTAGATATTTGAAAAAAGTTTTGTTTAGTTTTTTGGGGGGGGGGTAATCTTTTATTTCTAAAGTTATATTGTACGTGTTGTACATTTTTGTACAGAGTTTTATAAAACAAACAAAAAATTAAAATCCCCAAAAAATGTTAACATTTTTTTATACAAACCAGAAATTTTTTATACTCCTATAAAAAAAATTGAAAACTAAACAATGTGTGGCTTCTTATATCAATGTTGCCCCCCCCCCTAAAAAAATGTGTGTGTTTACACTCTATAAATGATGGTAATTTACTTGTTAGGAAAAAACATGGCACTACAACTGCACTAGTATAACCTAGGACAGTGATGGTGAACCTTGGCACCCCAGATGGTTTGGAACTACATTTCTAATGTTGCTCAGGCACTCTGCAGTGGAGTTGAGCATCATGGGAAATGGAGTTGCAAAACATCTGGAGTGCCAAGGTTCACCATCACTGACCTAGGAGAAAGAACAAATACAACAAAAGAAAAGCAAACAAGATGTTTTCATTATATTTTTTTTTATTATGACAATAATTTAGTTAAAAATGATCAGGCATTGCAATGGCCCCCCTACCCATAAAATATTCAAGATAGCATTGGGGGGCCAAGCCTGTAGGGCCAGCTAACTGGGCTGCCAATGGTCCATTCAAGCACTGTGTGCCCTGAAGGGCAACTGTAGATAGATAATTGTTCGAGTTTTTTATTAAAAAATTGTGGAGTATGCAACAGCACATGATCAAATGGTTCCATTTATACTCCGCCATGTTTATAGCAGTCTGAAAAATGCGGAACCGACTGGCCATGATGCCAAAGTCATTTTCGACCACCCTTCGCGCTCTGGCCAGCCGATAATTAAAGACCCTCCTCTCAGGGGTGAGGGACCTTTGTGGAAAAGGCCTCATCAAATGGGGTCCAAGCGCAAACGCCTCATCTGCCAGTAAAACAAACGGGAGGCCATGTTCATTTTCTACAGCAGGTGGCAATGCCAGGTCCTCTGAAAGAAGCCGGTCAGCAAACTCGGTCTGGGCGAAAACACCACCGTCAGACATCCGCCCATTTTTCCCAACATCAACATAGAGAAACTCATAGTTGGCAGACACCACCGCCATGAGCACAATACTGTGGAAGCCTTTATAATTATAAAAAAAGGATCCAGAATGGGGTGGTGGCACGATGCGGACGTGCTTGCCATCAATGGCTCCTCCACAGTTGGGAAAGTTCCACCACTGAGAAAACTCAGATGCCACATTCTGCCATTCCTGTGGCGTCGATGGTAACTGTGGAGTCAAAGCAAAAAAAAAAATTAATATACTTTGCTACATAAACATTGCAAGCATGTTAGCACAAAACACTCTGGGAAAAAACATCAGTATAGCATTAATTTGGAAGGAGGATTTTAGAGCGGAGCTACGCAGCCAAAATAATAACAAATTACACAGCAGCTCCAGCTACAGCAGCTGCAGAGGTTTGCTAATTGTACACTTACCTGTCCTGGAGTCCAGCAACGTCCGCAGCAGAGGACGAACAATCGCTCGTCACTCTGCTGCCCCCTCTGCCATCCTCGGTGAGGGAACCAGGAAGAGAAGCCTTGCGGCTTCACTGCCCGGTTCCCAAACGCACATGCACGAGAAGCGCTGCGCAATTCTGACTGGTCCTTCTGTGTTCTGTGAGACAAGTGTTTCCAAGAACACTACCGGTATTCTGCGGGAAGTGACTTGGCTCCGGCAGATTTGCCGCAGAGATGACTCCCGGATGTGGGTGAAAATACCTGTCTTAAACAGGTATCTTCACCCCCCTCCCCCCTGAAAGGTGACAATTTTGACACCGGGGGAGGGTTACGATGAGCGGACCAAAAAAATTTAGGATGGAGCTCCGCTTTAATAAGAGCTAAAAATTAGCACAAAAAACATCACCCACTCTGATGGACCTGTGAAATTCTTATAGGGTGGGGGGGTTGAGATGAGTTGGGGACATCATAAATAAAAGCTCTAGTACTATGTAATTTATTTGGGTAGATTAGACAAAAGAAAATAATTAGGGGGGGGGGGGATTCAGGCAATCTAAGCACTACAATGGAGCAGCCCAAAAAAAATGGGGAGTGACTAGGCTAGGTGTGTTTGGGCCCAGGATATAATGCTGGAGAGCTTTTTTTTTTAAAATATGCATGTAGGCCAAAAAAATGGAACATTCAAAGCTTACAACATGCAGGGGGACAAAGGGGACATTCACAGCATATTCAAATCATGGTAATTAGAGACAGTTCAAAAAATACTATACATTATGTGACAGCAGGAAGGTAAAGTCACCTGGTTGCATCCAGGGGGGTAGATATATTTCGCCCAGATTCAGGCTTTACGCCGATTTGTACAACTAGGTGGAGAGTTGTATAAGGCTAGTGTGCTCATGGATGACTCATACCTCTAGGGAGAGGGCTGGGCGTCGTGCAGACAGGGAGTTGATGAGACCAGCTGAACCTTGTCAGCTCATTTAGGCCTCTATAAGAAACTCCCAGATTCATTAGGTGTTAGCTCATGCCTGGAACCAGACCTGTGTGGACTGTCTAGGGAGAGTGAACCCCTGTGCGGTGAGGCAAAGCCTGTGTGGCTATTTGTTTGGACTTTTACTAAACCAGGGACTTAGGGACTAGGACAGCACTAGGCTGATCCCAGTTGTTAGTTTAGGAAACCTGCATGTTTAGTCAGAGGTCAAACTGACCAGGATTTATTTTGTTTGTTTCTTTTTGGCTTTGCTGTGTTTTTGTCACTGTACATAGAGAAATAAACCGCACCTTTTGATTTTGAAAACCACAACCTCCGTCTGCTGGCCCTGTTTTTGTGTGGGGAGCCCAACCAGGGGGTCACACACACCCGCTACCGAGTTAACCCCCTCACAGTTGGTGGAGAACCAGTGGCAGTTTTTTTAAGCCAGCATGGAGGAGATACTGAAACAGCTGGCTCTAGCAAATGCCAATCAACAGCAGACAAATGCAGGTTTGCAAAGGAGCCTTGCAGCCCAGCAGCAAGCTCATCAACAAGCCCAGCAGCAATCTGAGGCCCGCTTCATAGACCTGTTACAGAAGCAAGAGCAGAGACTACAACAAATGGAAGCAGTAATGCAGCAACGTCCGCAGACCAGTGAGGAAAGCCGTCCCACTAATACCGCGTCCTTTGGGGTGAGTCGTTTATTGACAAAAATGACTGGAGAGGATGATCCAGAGGTATTTTTGACCACATTTGAAAGGACTGCTGAAAGAGAAAAGTGGCCTGAGGAGCAGTGGGCTGGACTGGTGGCTCCTCTGTTAACTGGTGAATCGCAGAAGGCTTACTATGACCTAGAGCCTGACCAAGCAAAAGACTATGTGATGCTAAAAGCTGAAATATTGGCAAGGCTGGGTGTCACCCTGGCTGTCCGGGCTCAGCGTGTGCATAACTGGACTTTCCAGCTTGGAAAACCCCCCAGGTCTCAAATGTATGATCTCATTCACCTGAGCAGGAAGTGGCTACAGCCAGAGACTTTGTCCGCACCGGAGATTGTGGAACGTGTTGTGATGGATCGTTTCTTGAGAGCTCTTCCTACCGCCATTCAAAAGTGGGTAAGCCACGGAGACCCAGAAACGGCCGGTAAACTTGTGGATCGTGTAGAGAGATACTTGGCTACAGAGAACCTGACGGCCTCTTCCAGAGACTCTCGGACTTTCCACCCTAAGACCAGACCATCCCCAGGGGCGGATAAGAGGATTCCAAGGGGTGAGGGTGGAGAGAGTGAGAGGGTGGGAGCTCTACCCCAAGTTTGGCGAGAACAGCCTGGGAAATCAGCGGCTCAAGAGGCCGCAAGAAGGATCGTTTGCTACCGCTGCCGGCAAGCGGGACATATTGCAGCCAATTGCCCGGTTGTGGAGGAACCCATGCAGTGTGACTTTCTGACGGGCAGACGTCAGTCGCTGTGTGCGACAGTCGCATGCACTGCCATTCGAGGAACTGAGAAACATTTATGCAAAATGTGTGTTAATGGTAGAAATGTTGTGGTATTGTTGGATTCAGGTAGCCTTGTGACCCTGATAAAGGCTGAGTTAGTTAAAACAGAGGTCTCTGGGAATAGCAAGGTAGCTGTTATTTGTGTGCATGGGGACACCCGAGAGTATCCAGTGACTACAGTGTGTTTCGAGACCCCCAAAGGTACCCTCTCTCATCCAGTGGGCTTAGTATCTCAGTTACCGCATGACGCCATTGTGGGAAGGGATTTTCCGAAGTTCTGGGAACTGTGGGATGATCCTGAGCCCCCCACTGGTGCCCCTATGTACCAGGAATGTGATAGCCAGAACTCCTCTGAGAGTGGTGAGGACTCTCCAGAATTTCCCTTGTCAGTATTGGCAGGGGAGACTCAAGAAACTGGAGAGGAGCCCACCTCCTCAGACGAAAACCTACCGTCTGTGGAGTTTTCTGATCTGGAGGTTCACAGGGAAAATTTTGCCACAGAACAGTTAAAAGACCCCGCCCTAATAAAGGCACGGGAAAACGTAGTGGAAATAGATGGCGAGTTAGTGAACCCAGATAATACCTGCACTTACCCATACTTCAGCGTAGAGAAGGACCTACTGTATCGGGTGGCAAAAAGGGCAGAAGAAACCGTTGAGCAGCTGGTGGTGCCCAAACCTTACAGGAAGTTGGTGTTGGAGTTGGCCCATGGGCACATTCTTGGAGGTCATCTGGGGACAGAGAAAACCCGAGAGAGGGTATTACAGAGATTCTATTGGCCTGGGGTGATGAAGGACATAGAAAATTATTGTTCCTCCTGCCCTGTGTGTCAGAGGTCGGCCCCGATGCCACATTTCCGTAGCCCGCTGGTCCCTCTACCCATCATTGAGGTCCCGTTTGAGAGAATCGCAATGGATTTGGTAGGTCCTATAATCAAGTCCGCTAGGGGGCACCAGTACATATTGGTTATAATGGACTATGCCACCCGTTATCCAGAAGCGATCCCTCTCAGAAATACCTCGGCCAAAACCATAGCCAAAGAGCTATCTCTTGTTTTTAGCCGGGTGGGTATTTGTAAAGAACTGCTTACGGACCAAGGTACACCCTTTATGTCCCGGGTTATGAAAGAGCTGTGTAAATTGTTCAAAGTGACGCAATTGCGTACATCTGTGTATCACCCCCAAACCGATGGGCTGGTTGAAAGATTCAACAAAACCCTAAAACAAATGTTGAAGAAAGTGGTGGATAGAGATGGAAAGGATTGGGACTGTCTACTTCCTTATTTGATGTTTGCTATTAGGGAGGTGCCCCAATCCTCTACGGGATTCTCCCCCTTTGAGTTACTGTATGGGAGACACCCAAGAGGGCTGTTGGATATTGCCAAGGAAACTTGGGAAAGTGAGAGTTCTCCCCACAGGAGTGTGATTGAGCATGTCGCCCTGATGCAAGATCGAATTGCACAGGTAATGCCCATCGTGAAGGAACATTTGGCCCAAGCGCAGTTGGCACAGCAGAGAGTGTACAACCGTGGAGCAAAGACCCGTACCTTTTCCCCGGGGGATAGGATATTGGTACTTGTCCCTACGGTTGAAAGTAAATTCCTTGCCAAATGGCAAGGCCCCTACGAGATAATGGAAAAAGTGAGCGAAGTGAATTACAAGGTCAGACAACCAGGAAGGCGAAAGCCCGAACAGATATATCACGTTAATCTGTTGAAAGCCTGGAGGGATAGAGAGTCCCTAGTCGCAGAAACTTGGTCACCAGCTCAAACTGGTTGCGTGATTCCGGAGGTTGGAATAGCAGCCACCTTGTCACAACCCCAACAACAGGAGGTTAAGGAGTTTGTGCTTCGCAACAAGGAGGTGTTCTCTGAGCTGCCGGGACAAACATCTGGGGTAGAGCATGATATTATTACCCCGCCCGGTGAAAGGGTGAAGTTAAAACCCTATCGGATCCCAGAGGCCCGACGGGAGGCAATACGGGAGGAAGTACAGAAAATGCTGAACTTAGGGGTGATAGAGGAGTCCCAAAGTGATTGGTCTAGTCCCATTGTGTTGGTGCCTAAACCGGATGGGAGCTGGCGATTTTGTAACGATTTTCGTCAGTTGAACAAAGTTACAAAATTTGACACCTACCCCATGCCACGTATAGATGAGTTGATCGACCGGCTGGGAACAGCCCGATACATGACGACTCTTGACCTCACAAAAGGGTATTGGCAAATTCCCCTGGCCAAGTCGGCCAAAGAGAAAACCGCATTTGTAACCCCAGACGGGGCGTTCCAATATAAGAGAATGCCGTTCGGGTTACAGAATGCGCCGGCCACATTCCAGCGGAAAATGGACCAGATGCTGAGGCCCCATCGGAAGTATGCTGCGGCTTACCTGGATGACGTAATTGTCCATAGCACAGATTGGGCCTCACATCTGCCAAAAGTGCAAGCAGTCCTGGACTCTGTTCGGGAAGCGGGGTTTACGGCTAACCCCAAGAAGTGTACCATTGGGCAGGAGGAGGCCAAATATCTTGGGTACACCATTGGCAGGGGAGTAATAAAACCCCAACTCAACAAAGTCGAGGCCATCCAGAGTTGGCCACGTCCCAACAGCAAGAAGCAGGTACGAGCCTTTCTGGGAATCGCGGGTTATTATCGGCGCTTCATTCCCCACTTTGCTTCTAAGGCTGTGCCCCTAACCAACCTGACGAAAGGGAAAGGGTCGGTCATGATTAAATGGACCCCCGAGGCTGAGGCAGCATTCCAATTCTTGAAACAAGCCTTATGTAGCCAGCCAGTGTTGTACTCACCCGACTTCTCTAAAGACTTTGTCGTACAAAGTGATGCGTCAGATGTGGGGTTAGGAGCAGTATTGTCCCAGGTCTGGAACGGGGAAGAGCACCCAGTCATTTACCTCAGCAGGAAGTTGAAGTCCCATGAGGTAAATTACG
Source organism: Rana muscosa (assembly GCA_029206835.1). Classification (NCBI taxonomy): domain Eukaryota; kingdom Metazoa; phylum Chordata; class Amphibia; order Anura; family Ranidae; genus Rana; species Rana muscosa. The sequence continues at coordinate 37,192,585 of JARGYO010005626.1, forward strand.
CCACGGTTGAAAAGGAGTGTTTAGCGGTGAAGTGGGCTCTAGATTCCCTTCGGTACTATCTGCTAGGTAGGCACTTTGACATGGTTACGGATCACGCTCCGTTAAAGTGGATGGCTCAAAACAAGGAAACAAATAGAAGAGTGAATAGGTGGTTCCTGGCCCTCCAGGAATTCAACTTCACAGTAAAGCATCGCCCTGGCGTTCAAATGGGGAATGTGGATGCTTTGTCTCGAGTACATGAATGCCTGATTGCTGGTGTTCCAACCCCGAGGTTAAAACAAGAGGGGGGGGTATGTGACAGCAGGAAGGTAAAGTCACCTGGTTGCATCCAGGGGGGTAGATATATTTCGCCCAGATTCAGGCTTTACGCCGATTTGTACAACTAGGTGGAGAGTTGTATAAGGCTAGTGTGCTCATGGATGACTCATACCTCTAGGGAGAGGGCTGGGCGTCGTGCAGACAGGGAGTTGATGAGACCAGCTGAACCTTGTCAGCTCATTTAGGCCTCTATAAGAAACTCCCAGATTCATTAGGTGTTAGCTCATGCCTGGAACCAGACCTGTGTGGACTGTCTAGGGAGAGTGAACCCCTGTGCGGTGAGGCAAAGCCTGTGTGGCTATTTGTTTGGACTTTTACTAAACCAGGGACTTAGGGACTAGGACAGCACTAGGCTGATCCCAGTTGTTAGTTTAGGAAACCTGCATGTTTAGTCAGAGGTCAAACTGACCAGGATTTATTTTGTTTGTTTCTTTTTGGCTTTGCTGTGTTTTTGTCACTGTACATAGAGAAATAAACCGCACCTTTTGATTTTGAAAACCACAACCTCCGTCTGCTGGCCCTGTTTTTGTGTGGGGAGCCCAACCAGGGGGTCACACACACCCGCTACCGAGTTAACCCCCTCACAATTAGCAAGCATACAAAAACATAGATTGTGATGTTTATAAAGGAGAAAACTTACCTTAATATAGTCCTCCTGAAGGACCTGGATAATGGCAGAGCAGGTCTCAGGGATAATGACGCCCAGAGCCTGGGGGGAGATGCCTGTCGAGAACTTGAGGTCCTGCAAGCTTCTCCCAGTCGCAAGGTATCGCAACGTGGCGATGAGCCTCTGCTCAGCAGTAATGGCTTCCCGCATAACGGTGACCTGCCTGGTGATATAGGGGGACACCAAAGCCAAGAGCTGCTGAAAAACGGGGTCAGACATCCTAAGAAAATTCCTGAAGTCATCAGGGTTATTCTCCCGAATCTCCCGCAGCAGAGGCATATGACATAATTGGTCCCGCTGGAGCAACCAATTCTTGGTCCAAGAACTCCTCCTCACCCTGTTCATGGACCGGAACAGGGACATAGCAACAAGCCCAGCAGCAAGCACAGCACGATCTCGGCGACAAGAACGTACCCGCAACATGGCTTCAAAACGTCGTCTAATCAGAACGAACTAAAAGAACGCACTGAAGAACAGCAAGGACTCTGAAGAACGAGCTGAAAAACAGTAACGAGTGGACAAGAACGCACTGCAAAAACAGATACGAACTCACTACACGCACTGAAAGCCAGATACGAACCCACAAGCACAAACTGAACTCCCGAAAACGATCTTTAAAGCACGAAGACTGAAAAGCGCGAATCGTCTCTTCCCAAACTTTTACTAACACGCGGTAACACAAAATCAGCAAAACCAGCCAAAAGGGTGGCACGAACAGAATGAAACTTCCCCTTTATAGTGCCGTCGTACGTGTTGGACGTCACCGCGCTTTGCTAGATCATTTTTTTTCACGATCGTGTGTAGGCAAGGCAGGCTTGAGAGGAAACACGAAAAATAACGTCGAGAAAAACAACGTTTTTTTTCATGACATGAAAAACGGTCGTGTGTACGCGGCATTACACATTCATAAATGTAATAGGTTAGAAAATCAGTCCATATTGTAAAAGAACAACTGTGATAAAACGTCTTTCTGAATAAAGTGAGGTAGATCTTCTCACAGAGATTCCATGAGAAATAAGCCAAGGAAAGACTAGGAAGTGCACCTTACATGCGTGCCTACGACCACCATAAAGCCTCTTACCAGATGGATGTGATCCCCAATTACAGAGCTCAACAGTGCATAGGGAGCCTCAAATCCTTGGCCGGAGTCTCCAAATCAGGTAAGCATGGTCAGCAGGGTCTCAATGTAAAAGCATCACTTAGTAATCGCCACAACTCCAAAGTGAACTATTGCTTAGGCAGATCAAGGCAATCAGATAGTGGATGGCCCCCCTGACAACCAGCATCAGTGGGCGTGATGACATCACACGTTTGTGGCCCCGCCCAACACATTTTGGGTCACAGCACGTTGCCAGGAGAAACCGCTATCTGATTGCCTTGTATCTGCCTGAGCAATAGTTCACTTTGTAATTGCCTTCCACAAGCAGTGGTGTTAGCAGGAAGCATTGATAGTTTAAAAAACTATTAGATGGGCATCTTAACAATCACAACATACATGGATATGAGATTTACTATTGACATAAACTCACACACACACCACAGATTGAACTAGATGGAATGGTGTCTTTATTAAACTTTGCCAACTATGTAACCTGTTCCAGACTTTGGAGTAAATAGCATTTGTTGACGTCCTTTCTGGGACCTTGCCAGGATTAATCCACTTCCAGAGGATGGCCCAAGTCCTCCAATCCTTCCCTCTCAATTTCCAGTCCATCCTGGGACAGGTGTTGTGGAAACACTGGTAGCTGAAGTGCTTGGTCAAAGCCGAGTTTCATGGCTAGGGTAAACCCAAGGCCTATGTGCCAATCGGCATACTTGTTATTACAGTGGGACCCTCAGACAGCAGTCTCCGCTGGAACTTCATGACCAAAGGCAGTAGAGGAAAGGTATTTTCTAGGTGACTATGGCCTCGTACACACGACCGATTTTCTCGTCGTAAAAAACACGTCGTTTTTTTCGACGAGATTCTTGTTAAGCTTGTCGATTTTCTCGTCAAGCTTTCTATGCGTACACACTGTCATTTTCCAATTTCCTCGTGGTTCTCTGCGCTCACGTCCAGCACGTACGACGGCACTATAAAGGGGAAGATCTTTTTTCTTGGCGCCACCCCTTGGGCTGCTTTTTCTGATCTCGTGTTACCGCGTGTGAAGTAAAAGTTTGGGAAGAGACGATTCGCGCTTTTCAGTCTTCGTACTTTTCAGATCGTTTTCTGCCGTTCAGTTTGTGCTTGTGGGTTCGTATCTTGACTTTCAGGGCGTCTAGGCAGGTCGTATCTGTTTTACAGTGCGTTCTTGCCTGTTCGTTTCTGAATTTCAGTTCGTTATTCATAGGCCTTGCTGTTCTAAAGTGCGTTCTGTTCTGTACGTTCTGATTAGACGACCGTTTCCTAGCCATGTCGCCTGGACGTTCTCGTCGTCGAGTTCGTGCTGTGCGTGCGCTTGGTGTTGGTCTGCTTGTTTTGGACCAAGACCAGTCCATGAATGGTGTGAGGAGGAGTTCATGGACCAAGAATTGGTTGCTCCAGCGGGACCAATTCTGCCACATGCCTCTGCTGCGGGAGATCGTCGAGAATAATCCTGAGGACTACAGGAATTTTCTGAGGATGTCTGACCCCGTTTTTCAGGAACTGTTGGCTTTGGTGTCCCCCTATATTACCAGGAAGGACACCGTTATGCGGGAAGCCATCAGTGCTGAGCAGAGGCTCATCGCCACGTTGCGTTACCTGGCAACAGGGAGAAGTCTTCAGGACTTGAAGTTCACCACAGGCATCTCCCCCCAGGCTCTGGGCCTCATAATCCCAGACACCTGTTCTGCTATTATACAAGTCCTGCAGGAGGACTATATTAGGGTAAGTTTTCTCCCTTAACATCACATTTTATGTATTACATGTATGCTAATGTATTGTATTTCTTTCATCCTTCCCTAATTACCATGATTGTAATATGCTGAGAATGTCCCCTTTGTCCCCATGCATGTTGGAAGCTTTAGATTGCCCCTTTTTTATCCTCCCTAAATATTTCCCCTCACTAACTTTTCCAGCAGGGGCGCCTGTTGCTCCAAATGTTGGGGGGTTCCAACCCCAATTTCGGAAATAAACTTCCTCCTTTTTTGCTCTGTTGCCTAATAAACGCCCCCAGTTGTCCCCTCCAATGCAGCCATTTTGTTCCCTCAAATGCAGCCATTTAGTCCCCTCTAATGCAGCCAGTTTCCCCCCAGCCCTGCACTTACCTTCTTGTGGTCAGCGCCATCCTTCTTCTGTCCTTGATGTCTTCTCCTTCCCTTCATGTTGCATCAGCCAATCATGTTACCATTAAACAGACTTGGTGAACATGATTGGCAGAGCAGCCTGTCAGTGTTTACACAAGGAATGCCCCCCTCCTTGCGTCCCCGATTTTTCTTTGAGGAAGCCAATTACATCCCTCAGGTTGTAATTTGCAAGACTATTTTAATACCTGTTTCTGCTCTGCAATTTTAACCCCCTAAATGCCGCAATTATTCATATGTCGGTCGCTTTACAAGAAGCCATCCACCTGAATAGTGTGCGGCATAGACAATACATAGGTTCATGCAACGCATGAACCTATGTATTGTTCTGAGTGATGGGCACAGGAGAGAGGGGACAGTGCTCCAGCGCCCACTCTGGACGCACCGCCACTGCAATGCTATCCTGTGGCCAAACACATCTCCCCCCCCCAAAAATAATTTAGTAATGGCCCATCAGAGGGGGTGATGAATATGATAAATGAGCCTTCCATTATACTTTTTTTACACACCTTAATAAACGTATAATTAAATTGATGTTGGTCTCTAATTTTTTGGGATAGAATTTCCTTGTAATGTATGCCTTTGTTTTTATAATATTATTTCATCTTGTTTCACTCCACAGCTTCCTTCCACGCCACAGGAATGGCAGACTGTGGCATCGGAGTTTGCCACGCGGTGGGACTTCCCCAACTGCGGTGGTGCCATAGACGGGAAGCACGTCCGCATCGTGCCGCCACCCCCGTTCTGGGTCCTACTACTACAATTACAAGGGGTTTCATAGCATTGTGCTGATGGCGGTGGTGTCAGCACGGTATGAATTCCTCTATGTTGATGTAGGGAAGAATGGCCGGATGTCCGATGGGGGATCCTTCATCCAGACAGAGTTTGCCCTCCGTCTCCAGAGTGACGACCTTGCATTGCCACCGGATGCAGGAAATATTGAAGGACTCCCCTTTGTTTTCTTGGCTGATGAAGCCTTCGGACTCGGACGGCATCTTATGAGGCCATTTCCACAGAGGACCCTGACCCCAGAGAAGAGTGTGTTCAATTACCGGCTGGCCAGGGCCCGAAGAGTCGTTGAAAATGCCTTCGGCATAATGGCCAGCCGGTTCCGCCTTTTTATGACTTCCATCCACTTGGCGGACTACAAAATAAACTATGTAGTGTTATGCTGCTGTGTGCTACACAACTTTCTGAGCCAAAAATCTAATTCCTATATGGCCTCAGTTTTGCCAGAGGCTGGACTTTCCCCTGCAAATCCCCTTCCGGGCCTGGAATCTGCCCGTCTTGGCTTGCCACCCCAAAATGCCCGTGTGGTTCGGGACAAATACATGGAGTATTTCACGGGTAGGGGGGCAATTCCTATGCCAGCCTATGTCTAAGTATCCCAATAAAAATCTTGTTTAAACCTTTAATTATTTGTTCTTTCCTGTCTCCTAGTTTGTCTTTGTGCATTTGTAGTGGCAAGTGTATTTTACTTTAGTAAATAACAACCAATTTCACTATGTTACCTTACAAAAGAACCAAATAAGCTTAGAGAGTATTATAAAAAGAAGCTACACGTTGTTTGTGGTCAAATATTTTACTCTCTGCACATTCTCTTTTTTATTTATTTTTTTGTTTTACTTTGGGGTTGGCCTGGCCACAACCCGGCAAATTTTGGCTTATGAAAATACAAAAATACCACTTGCATTTCTAAAATTACAACATTGGATACCTCTGAGCAATCTGAGACATTCAGTTACACAAACTATGTCTCTATGTGCCCATCCTAATATGGGGTCCTGCCACCCCTTGCCCAGCCAAAAATTCAATATGCACACATTTTTACTTTTTTGCAAATAGGAAGTTTACAATCCTGATCCCTATTGTCAACATGTGCTATCTGCCATCAGGGGTGATCAATGGACGTGTTTTGGGGGTGCATCCCCTTCCTCAGTTCACCGACTTTTGATACGAGGAAGGGGTTGCACCCACAAAAGACGTACATGGATATCCCCTGATGGCAGATAGCACATGTTCACACACTGTGTGCATATTCAATTTTTGGCTGGTTTGTTACTCAAAAAATTATAAAAAAATATAAAAACAAACATGTAAAAACAAATGTGTTTGGATGGCTTATTGAATTCTCCCCAAAACATCGAGAATGTCTTTAAATGTTTGTTCCATCACATGGATTCTTTGTTTAATTAGGTCCAGTTCCGTGCTACATTCCATCACTTGCTGGATGAGGCGGAGGGCACTGTCAGCAGAGAACCGTGTGCTATCCTTCACATTTCCATCCCCTAAAAACCATTAAAAAAAATAAATAAAACTCTGCAGGCCTACCTCGCTTACCTTAAACTGTGGTGTCAGATACTGACCTGTTGTGGTGACCAGATCCACAACGTCATCCACCTCTCCTTCCTGCACTTCTCCTTCCTCCACCTCAACTTCCTGCACATCTTTCGGTTGTGGATCTTTGGGAGTTTGGGGTTGCTTGGAAGTTGTGGGGTGCATGTGCTCCCTGGAGTGTCCTCCTCCCAGTCTTCTCTCCCCTATGAGAATAAAACCAAAGGTCTATTTATCACACTGTAAAAATCTCATTGTCAAACTAAAAACAGGCTAAATTGTTTGGAAGTGGGGTACAAGTGTGTGTTTGTGCGGAATTTAAAGAAAAATGCATTATTTATGACCCCAAATATGTTTAGTATTCACATTTGGATGTAATTTTTTGGACATGGAGGCACCACAAATAAACTCTGATGCACCTGTGTGGGACACCCAAAAAAGGCGGGTCTGGTGGCCCACACTATAGTGCTCCAAAGTACAGATGTGGAAGCAGCTGCTGAGTGTCCTCTCCTTTACACTGATAAAAGTTTGCATTTCATTCTCCTTACAAACACATCATCTAGACTTCAAAATTATCCACAATACTTGATCAAAAATGGCAGATGTCTAATTACTTTTCTGGCTCTTAAATAAGCCAAAACCGCGGATAGTGGCCGAACGAAGTGTCGGTAACGTAACGAACGATTACTGTGCGCAACCTAGTTCAAAATATTACATTTTGGAAGGGAGTCCAATATGATAAAAAAAAAAAAAAATGTCAGTTTCTAAAAAGATTAATAGCAGAAAGGTCGTCATTTTACTTACTTTTAGCGAGCATCCTCTTTATGATCCTCAACTGGTCTGGCTCCCTCAGTTTGAGGTCTGACCACCTCTTTCTGAGCTGCTCATTTGAGCGTTTCACCCCGAACTTCGCCCTCAGACTCTTCACAACTTTAGTGAGGATTTTGGCCTTCCTTCTATTTGGTTTGCTATACGGCCCATGCTTGGCATCATAATCAGCCTTGACCAAGATGTCCACCATCTCCGCCATCTCCGCCAAAGACATATTCGATGCCTTGAATCTCCTCCTTGATCGTGACGTGTCCTCGGTCTCCGGGCTTGTCTCCTCGCTAGTTGCGGAATTATCAGACACCTGCTGTAACTCCGCCATATCTGTCTGCGCGCCGAAAGAGAAGGGGCGGGGAAAAGATGTTAGTTAGAACGTCATGGGCGGGCGACGTGTGCGGAGCGACGTGTTCGAATTTTGACGCATGCGTGGTGTGTATATAGCAAACACACATGTGACTATAGTACGTTCGGTGTGCGGAGAGAGGAGTTCAAGTGACGGACGTGCGAACGAAGGTATGTGATTTTGTGAGACTTGTAAAAATTGTTGGCCTATACTGTCTTGAGATTGGTGGAGGATATATATGGTGACTAGGATGTGAAGGAGGTTAGACTGTTTGCCTCACATTATTTAAATATAATTTATTTTACTTGCAGATACAATATGAATGTCTTTATTAGCGACAAAGAGTTCCTGGCGGAATTTATTGACCGGGTAAGGGAGCTGCCGGCTCTGTGGGAGACCAAAAACCCCATCCATAAAAAAAAGGGGTGAGAAAAGCAGCGCTGGAGAAGCTGCTCCCATTTGTGCATACCAAGGTGCCCACAGCCAAAGCAAAACAAGTGGACACTAAAATTGGGAGCTTGAGAGGTACCTACAGGACTGAACGCTCTAAGGTGCTGGCTTCTCAGAGGTCAGGAGCAGCAGCAGATGATGTTTATGTCCCGATTTTGTGGTACTACAGCAGGATGTCCTTCCTGGATGACCACATTGAGCCAAGGCCATCACTCTCCACTCTTCCCCCCCAGACTTCCCTGCAGCCAACCTGAGCCTTCTCTGGAGCAAGAGGAGGCAGCCATCCTGGATGATCCTGATTTGTCCATCTGGAGCCAGGTATAGTATTAACTGAAAATGTAGTGGGATAAAATTAATGTTTCCCAAATATGTCAGGATGAGAAACATACATTATTTTGTATTCCACAAGTGAAATCATGATCTGTAGACATTATTCTGCACTTAATTGTGTGGTAAATAGTCAAGCTGATGTAGTGGTAAATTTAAAGCAAGGATTTATGCATTTACATTCTAATTGCTTCCATCAGGATTACAAAGTTTGATGCAAAGATTAAACCAACATATTAAACTATGTTCCTTTTTCATATACAGGATGAAATCAGCCAGGAGGAGGGTCTGGAAACTGTCAGGCAGGAGGAGGAAAGGCCCAGTGGCAGCCAGGAGGTGGCAGGGCCCAGTGGCAGCCAGGAGGTGGCAGGGCCCAGTGGCAGCCAGGAGGTGGCAGGGCCCAGTGGCAGCCAGGAGGTGGCAGGGCCCAGTGGCAGACAGGAGGTGGCAGGGCAAAGGAGAAGCACCAGATCCCAGGTGCCTCCCATCCGGCTTCACAAAAGAGGCAGGAGGGACAGGACCACCAGTGAGGCAGCAATGGCCCTTATTAAAGAGGCCCATGCCACCCTCAAGGAGCCCACATCCCCTGAAGAGGCCATTGCCGGCCTAGTGGAGGCTAAGTTCAAGGTGATGAGCATGGAGCAACGCCTCCTATGCGAGCCCCTGCTCATCACCTTGCTCAACAAGGGGGTGATGGAGCAAATTACCCCCAATACCGCCATATGTGAGGTGGCCCAACTGACCCAACCTCAACCTCCACCTCCACCTCCACCTTCCTCTTCTGCCCCACCCCCTTCTGCTACACCTCCACCTTCTGCCCCACCCCCTTCTGCTACACCTCCACCTTCTGCCCCACCCCCTTCTGCTACACCTCCACCTTCTGCCCCACCCCTTCTGCTACACCTCCACCTTCTGCCCCACCCCTTCTGCTACACCTCCACCTTCTGCCCCACCCTCTTCTGCTACACCTCCACCTTCTGCCCCACCCTCTTCTGCTACACCTCCACCTTCTGCCCCACCCCCTTCTGCTACACCTCCACCTTCTTCTTCTGCCCCACCCCCTTCTGCTACACCTCCACCTTCTTCTTCTGCCCCACCCCCTTCTGCTACACCTCCACCTCCTCCTCCTGACAGGAGTACCCCTCCAGTGGGCCAGCCTCCAGCCAAACGAAGAAGGAAGGCTGCAGGAAAGGCTTCAGGAAAGGCTTCAGGAAAGGCTGCAGGGAAGGTTGCCAGGAAGAAGAGGAAGTGATGGCCTTGCTTCATTGTGGTCGGACAGAAGGCAGCCTGTTGTAGTACCACACACTTGGGACATATATCTGACCTGCTGCTGTTCCTGACCTCTGGGAGGCCAGCATCAGATTGTGTTCTGAAATGTGGGCCTTCTCAAGCTCCCAATTTTAGTGTCCACACAGGGTTGCTGTGTGCTCTGGGGTCCCAGGGATGCACAAATGGCAGCAGCTTCTCCAGCGCTGCCTTCTCTTTATTTAATTTATAAACATGAATAAATGTGTTTTTTGTTTAAGTTCATACTTGACTATGTGTATTTTTAAATAAAAAAAATCAAGCTTTGGAGTAAGCAGATACATTTGACTGACAATAAAAGGCACAGATATCACCCCCCCCCCCCCCCAAAAGAATAACTAAATCTGATTAGCACAAAAACATGGTGTGAAATTTTAAAAATATAGATTCCAAAATTAAATGGGAGATCGCTATCAAAACATTGAGAAATTATAATTAACATCATTTTGAAAAATCTAACCATTTAAATTATTTCTAAAAACTTGCACGATATAATACACATAAATCTTATAAAGAGCAGCATGAAAAATGTTAAAAATAAGGCAGAACTCTGTGTGAATATCAGCAGCAAAAGAAGGTCACTCGTTTTGATTAATGTAACATTCTAACGAAGATTTCAATGCAGAACATTTAAACTATGAAATATTTATGAGCGTGACGAATGTGCTCTCTCCATTATGAAGGCTTGTTTTACCAGAAGATGCGCTCCCGTCTCATAGTTGCTTGTGAGCATGCGCGCTTTTGGAAGAGTCGTAAAAGCATACACACGAACCATTTTCTCGTCACAAAACAGGCCGACGAGAAACACGACGAGGAAATCTGGAATCCTGACGAGAAAATAGAGAGCAGGTTCTCTATTTTCTCGTCGAGATTCTCGTCAAGTTTCTCGTCGTAAAACCATACACACGAACGTTTTTCTAGACAAAAAAACTCTTGCTGCACTTTTCTTGACTGTTTTGGACGAGAAAATCGGTCGTGTGTACGAGGCCTATTCCTTGGGTGAGCGAGAACGTCCACTTCCCCCACCAACAATTGAGGATAGCAAGAGGGGCACCTTCTAAATGGATGGTTCAGCTGAGGAAGGCCCCATGCTTTAGTGATATGGGCAAGATGTTCAAATTAAATACCCATTCATTGGGAACCAAAAAAACATGGTGTGACAGACCCTTTCAGCATCCTGGCCACCCAGAAGGTAGCCCCTGAAGATTACATTCGGTCAGGGACCTGATAGTTCCACTTCTATTAGAACCTGCCATCGGTTCTCCTTGTTTCTGAATGTATGACCCTGCTGCTGTGTTAACCTCATTCAGAATAAACCTCATGCAAAATAATCAGTCAAGCCCGAATGTGAGGCGACAGCGCACATAGTGTTATCCCAACTGCTTGGATTTTCTGCACATTGAAGACTACCCTGTCTAAAGGGAAACGCCACCTGTCTTGCATTCTAAGATGACTGTAGGTGGTGAGTAGTGATGAGCCGAACACCCCCGGGTTCGGTTCGCACCAGAACCCGCGAACGGACCGAAAGTTCGTACGAACATTAGAACCCTATTAAATACAATGGATGCGAACGTTCGAATTCTAAAGTGCTAATTATAACAACTATTATGCATGTTATTGTCCTAAAAAGGGTTTGGGAACCCGGGTTCTGCACCAGGGGACATGTATCAATGCAAAAAGAAGTTTTAAAAACGGTCGTTTTTCGGGAGCAGTCATTTTAATGATGCATAAAGTGAAAAAAAAAAAGTCAAATATTCCTTTAAATATCGTACCTGGGGGGTGTCTAAAGTATGCCTGTGAAGTGCCACGTGTTTCCCGTGTTTAGAACTGTCCCTGCACAAAATGACACTTCTAAAGGAAAAAAAAGCCATTTAAAACTGCTTGCGGCTTTAATGTAATGTCTGGTCCCGGTAATATGGATGACAATCTTTAAGAAAAATGGCATAGCTACCCCATGACCCCCCCCCCCCCCCTACCCCAGCCCATTACCAGCCCCTTTGGGTCTTGTATGGATATTAAGGGGAACCCCGCACATAAAATAAAAAAGGCCCTATATACTCTGAACAGCCGTATACAGGCGGTGCATACAAGACAGGGACTGTAGGTTTGTTCTTATGTAGAATCTGTTTGTAATTTTTAACAGGTACATTGTTTAAGTGTAGCTCCAGCCCAAAAATCTATTTTTAAACTTTTTGGAAAACATAGGTAAGGGTTATCACCCCTGTAACATTTGTTTTGCTGTCTGTGCCCCTGTTCAGAACATTTCACCTCACTTTCCGTCCCAATGACAACTGTTTTTGAAATGTGGTGTTTTTCTTGAAACAAGGATTGCTGATAAAGCATCAGTACAGAGGAGACACCTTTCTCCCATATTAATTCTTACAGGAGAGAATTTTCCTTCCTAGGGGTAGATTTCCTCTCACTTCCTGTTGTCTTCTTGCATTTGCAAGTAGGAGTCGTTTGTAAGTTGGATGTTTGAAAGTAGGGACCTGCCGTAGATACTCTGCAGAAATAGGCCCCTTAGTTGTTGGTGTTGGCACAACACTGTAAGCACTCACAGTTACTCTTGGTTGGTGCTGGAACGCCCTGCTGTCAACTATTATATCAGGAATTGTAATTACATATAATTGTTGAACAGTGGTAGTAAAAATTGGGCCTTTGATGGTGGTGCTGGTGCCACAACACTGTAAGCCCTGACAGTTACTCTTGGTGGGTGCAGCAATGGGCCCTGCTGTGAATTATTAGATCAAGAATTGTAATTGCATGCCCCTGTTGAACAGGGGCTGAAAAATTGGGCCTTTGGTGGTGGTGGTGGTGTTGACACAACACTGTAAGCCCTCAGAGTTACTCTTGGTGGGTGCAGGAATGGGCCCTGCTGTGAATTATTAGATCAAGAATTGTAATTACATGCCCCTGTTGAACAGGGGCTGAAAAATTGGGCCTTAGGCACTGGTGGCACAACACTACAACCCCTCACAGATACTGTACTTGGAGCACAGCAATGAGCCCTGTTGCAAAGTATTGCTTCAAAAATTGTAATGACACGCCCCTGTTAAACAGGGGCTGAAAAATTGGGCCTTAGGCACTGGTGCCACAACACTCCAACCCCTCACAGATACTGTACTTGGAGCACAGCAATGAGCCCTATGGCAAATTATTGCTAAAAAAATTGTAATTACACGCCCCTGTAAAACAGGGGCTGAAAAATTGGGCCTTAGCCACTGGTGGCGGCACCCATAAACAAAAATGATCTTCCAAGCTATCATCATCAATCGTATCATTGAGGACTCGGAGGAGGAGGATAGCCAGTCAACATAACAGCACAGACACTCAGCATCAGCATCAGTCTTGAAGGGATGTGACATGTTAAAATCAATTAGTCTGTTATATCAGCATCAGGTGTGTGGTAGCTGGTGGTGATCCAAGACTGGTTCATCTTGATGAAAGTCAGTCGATCAACCGAGTCGGTGGACAGGCGCACCCTGTGATCCGTGACAAATCCTCCAGCAGCACTGAATGTGCGTTCCGAAAGAACGCTGGATGCAGGACAGGCCAGTAGCTCAATTGCATACTGTGCAAGCTCTGGCCAGTGATCCATCCTCAAGACCCAGTAAGCCAGAGGATTTTCGGTGGGGAAGGTGTCCAAGTCTGACCTTGCCCCTAGATATTCCTGCACCATGTTTATCAGACGCTGGCGATGGTTGCTGGAACCAATCATACTTTGGGGCTGCGGACTAAAGAATTGTCTGAACGCATCGGTCAGACGGCCACCTTCCCCACCGCTCCTTCTTTGACTGGCCGAAGCCTCAGCAACTCGTTGTCCTGGACCAGGAGTTTGTAACCTCCCAGTCTCTGGGAACGCGTTGCACAGACCTTTCTGCAAGGCCTCCCGGAGTTGTCTCATCCTCTGCTCCCTCTGCGACGGTAACATAAGGTCCGCAACCTTACCCTTGTACCGTGGATCAAGGAGAGTGGCCAGCCAGTAATGGTCCCTCTCCTTGATCCGAAGAATACGAGGATCCTTCCGCAGACTTTGCAGGATCAGGGAGGCCATGCAGCGTAGGTTTGCTGAGGCATTCGCTCCGGAGTCCTCTGGGTCACTAAGGACGACATGATCCGCAGTCACCTCCTCCCAGCCACGTACAAGTCCACTGGTTTCTTGGGACTGTAAATCATCCCTAAAAGACTGCTGCTGATGATGCTGAGTGCCAGCCTCCACCTCCATGCTGACACAATCCTCCTCCTCCTCCTCCTCCTCCTCCTCTTCCTCTTCCTGTGCGATGGGTGGGACAGAAGGAACACTGTCTGGGTAAAGGGGGCCTTGAGAGGCAAGGAAGTCCTCCTCTTCCTGCCTCTGTTCTGCCTCAAGTGCCCTGTCCATTATTCCACGCAGCGTGTGCTCCAACAGGTGGACAAGAGGTACAGTGTCACTGATGCATGCACTGTCACTGCTCACCATCCTCGTGGCCTCCTCAAATGGTGCCAGGACAGTGCATGCATCCCTGATCATGCCCCACTGGCGTGGAGAAAAAAAACCAAGCTCCCCTGACCCTGTCCTGGTGCCGTAGTCGCACAGGTACTCATTGATGGCCCTCTGCTGCGTGTGCAGCCGCTGCAGCATGGCCAACGTTGAGTTCCACCTGGTGGGCATGTCACATATAAGGCGGTTCTTGGGCAGGTTCAACTCCTTTTGCAGCTCAGCCAGGCGAGCACTGGCATTATAAGATCTGCGGAAATGCACAAAGACTTTCCTGGCCTGCCTCAGGACATCCTGTAAGCCCGGGTACCTGCCCAAGAACCGCTGCACCACCAGGTTAAGGACGTGAGCCACACAGGGCACATGGGTCAGTTGTCCCTGTCGGAGGGCGGAGAGGAGGTTGGTGCCATTGTCGCAAACCACCATTCCTGGCTTAAGCTGGCGTGGCGTCAACCACCTCTCGGCCTGGCCCTGCAGAGCAGACAGGACCTCTGCCCCAGTGTGGCTTCTGTCCCCCAAACACACCAGCGCAAGCACGGCATGGCATCTTTTTGCCTGCGTACTTGCGTAGCCCCGTGAACGGCTACGGAGCACCGCTGGTTCATAGGACAAACCGCAGGAAGAGGCCATGGAGGAAGAAGAAGAGGAGGGGGTGGAGGAGAGAGGTGTGTCACAACCAGTAGTAGCATTTTGGAGGCGTGGCGGTGGGACAACCTCCAACACTACTGCACCTTGTCCTGCATCCTTCCCAGCTGCCAAAAGAGTGACCCAATGGGCCGTGAAAGAAAGGTAACGTCCCTGTCCATGCCTGCTGGACCATGAGTCAGCGGTAATATGCACCTTACCGCTGACCGCCCTGTCCAGCGAGGCCAAGACATTGCCTTCCACATGCCGGTAGAGAGCCGGAATAGCCTTCCGTGAGAAAAAGTGGCGTTTGGGAACCTGCCACTGAGGAACCGCACATTGCACAAACTCACGGAAGGGGGCCGAGTCTACCAACTGAAAAGGCAGCAGTTGAAGCGCTAGCAATTTAGCCAAGCTAGCATTCAACCGCTGGGCATGTGGATGGCTGGGAGTGAACTTCTTTCGACGGTCCAGCAGCTGGGGCAGGGAAATTTGCCTGCTAGAATCGGACGTCGGTGTACTGCTAGCAGAGTGGCCGCAAGTACTTGGCTGTGACACACCTAATTCTACACCTTCATTCCTCTCAGTGCATGTTTCAGAGAGGACTGAAGTTATAGTGGGGTTGGAAATCCCAGCTGATGCGGTGCAAGGAGAGGTCCGCTTTGTTCTTTGGTGTGGGTCTTTGAGGTAGGCTTGCCAACGAGCTGCATGGCAGGTCAACATATGTCTGGTCAGGCATGTGGTACCCAAGCGGCTGATGTTTTGGCCACGCGATATACGCTTGAGACATATGTTGCAAACAGCAGCTGTGCGATCTGATGCACTAGCCTCAAAAAAGGCCCACACCAAGGAACTTTTTGAATGACGGGCAGAGGCAGCGCCCTGCACAGGCGGAGCTCTGCGGTGTGATTCCGTCAGTGTACTGCCCTTACGCTGGCCACCAAAGGGCATCCTGTCTCGTTGGAGATGTGCCTCCTCCTCATCCTCCTCCTCCTCTCTCCTATTAGGCACCCACGTGGAGTCAGTGACCTCATCATCCCCTCCCTCCTCATCACTGGAGCCAATCTGGCAGTATGCTGCAGCTGCTGGAACATGACTGCCAGATTGGTGTCCTTCTTGAGCATCCCCTCTGTCTGCTCTCACCCTACTGCCTTCCTGTAGCTGGGTTTCATCATCAGACCCTTCGAAACGCTGGGCATCCTCCTGGAGCATGTACCCAACACTGTGCTCAAACAGTTCGGGGGACTCCTCAGGAGGAGGACATGGTGGGTCTAGGGAAGGAGTGACTGATGATGAGTCTGACATTGATACCAGGGAAGAGGACGCTTTGGCAGCTGCTTTGCCAGTACCCTGAGCCTGGGTGAGAGAGGATGAGGAGGAGGAGGAGGGCTTGGTCATCCACTCTACCAAGTCTTCGGCATGATGTGGCTCAACATGTCCAGCTGCCGAAAAGAAGGACAAGCGTGTCCCATGGCCATGTGCTGATGACAATGCACCGCGTCCACGACCAGCACTGTTGCCCCCAGACACAGAGCCTGCTTGCCCTCTTTTATTGCCTCCTGACTGTCTGCCTCTCCTTGTTTGCCTTCCAGACATTCTAATAGATGGCCTGCAGGGAGATGGGAAAAAAGCAATAAGGGCTACCTTCAGGTGTCCTTCTCTGTCCCTTGAAACAAGGACTTGCACAGTGAAAGAAACTGACACTCTCCCTACCTACAGTTTTCTGTCCCTAGAAAAAATGTTTTTTTTAAGCACAATATAGCACAAGGAGAATTCACTCACTGTCCTTCCAGGTCCCTGGAAACAAGGACTTGCACAGTGAAAGAAACTGACACTCTCCCTACCTACAGTTTTCTGTCCCTAGAAAAAATGTTTTTTTTAAGCACACTATAGCACAAGGAGAATTCACTCACTGTCCTTCCCAGTCCCTAGAAACAAGGACTTGCACAGTGAAAGAAACTGACACTCTCCCTACCTACAGTTTTCTGTCCCTAGAAAAAATGGTTTTTTTAAGCACAATATAGCACAAGGAGAATTCACTCACTGTCCTTCCAGGTCCCTGGTAACAAGGACTTGCACAGTGAAAGAAACTGACACTCTCCCTACCTACAGTTTTCTGTCCCTAGAAAAAATGTTTTTTTTAAGCACAATATAGCACAAGGAGAATTCACTCACTGTCCTTCCAGGTCCCTAGAAACAAGGACTTGCACAGTGAAAGAAACTGACACTCTCCCTACCTACAGTTTTCTGTCCCTAGAAAAAATGTTTTTTTTAAGCACAATATAGCACAAGGAGAATTCACTCACTGTCCTTCCAGGTCCCTGGAAACAAGGACTTGCACAGTGAAAGAAACTGACACTCTCCCTACCTACAGTTTTCTGTCCCTAGAAAAAATGTTTTTTTTAAGCACACTATAGCACAAGGAGAATTCACTCACTGTCCTTCCCAGTCCCTAGAAACAAGGACTTGCACAGTGAAAGAAACTGACACTCTCCCTACCTACAGTTTTCTGTCCCTAGAAAAAATGTTTTTTTTAAGCACAATAAAGCACAAGGAGAATTCACTCACTGTCCTTCCAGGTCCCTAGAAACAAGGACTTACACAGTGAAAGAAACTGACACTCTCCCTACCTACAGTTTTCTGTCCCTAGAAAAAATGTTTTTTTTAAGCACAATATAGCACAAGGAGAATTCACTCACTGTCCTTCCAGGTCCCTAGAAACAAGGACTTACACAGTGAAAGAAACTGACACTCTCCCTACCTACAGTTTTCTGTCCCTAGAAAAAATGTTTTTTTTAAGCACAATAAAGCACAAGGAGAATTCACTCACTGTCCTTCCAGGTCCCTAGAAACAAGGACTTACACAGTGAAAGAAACTGACACTCTCCCTACCTACAGTTTTCTGTCTCTAGAAAAAATGTGTTTTTTAAGCACAATATAGCACAAGGAGAATTCACTCACTGTCCTTCCAGGTCCCTGGAAACAAGGACTTGCACAGTGAAAGAAACTGACACTCTCCCTACCTACAGTTTTCTGTCCCTAGAAAAAATGTTTTTTTTAAGCACAATAAAGCACAAGGAGAATTCACTCACTGTCCTTCCAGGTCCCTAGAAACAAGGACTTACACAGTGAAAGAAACTGACACTCTCCCTACCTACAGTTTTCTGTCCCTAGAAAAAATGTTTTTTTTTAAGCACAATATAGCACAAGGAGAATTCACTCACTGTCCTTCCAGGTCCCTAGAAACAAGGACTTACACAGTGAAAGAAACTGACACTCTCCCTACCTACAGTTTTCTGTCCCTAGAAAAAATGTTTTTTTTAAGCACAATATAGCACAAGGAGAATTCACTCACTGTCCTTCCAGGTCCCTGGAAACAAGGACTTGCACAGTGAAAGAAACTGACACTCTCCCTACCTACAGTTTTCTGTCCCTAGAAAAAATGTTTTTTTTAAGCACAATAAAGCACAAGGAGAATTCACTCACTGTCCTTCCAGGTCCCTAGAAACAAGGACTTACACAGTGAAAGAAACTGACACTCTCCCTACCTACAGTTTTCTGTCCCTAGAAAAAATGTTTTTTTTAAGCACAATATAGCACAAGGAGAATTCACTCACTGTCCTTCCAGGTCCCTAGAAACAAGGACTTACACAGTGAAAGAAACTGACACTCTCCCTACCTACAGTTTTCTGTCTCTAGAAAAAATGTGTTTTTTAAGCACAATATAGCACAAGGAGAATTCACTCACTGAAATGTGGGCCTTCTCAAGCTCCCAATTTTAGTGTCCACACAGGGTTGCTGTGTGCTCTGGGGTCCCAGGGATGCACAAATGGCAGCAGCTTCTCCAGCGCTGCCTTCTCTTTATTTAATTTATAAACATGAATAAATGTGTTTTTTGTTTAAGTTCATACTTGACTATGTGTATTTTTAAATAAAAAAAATCAAGCTTTGGAGTAAGCAGATACATTTGACTGACAATAAAAGGCACAGATATCACCCCCCCCCCCCCAAAAGAATAACTAAATCTGATTAGCACAAAAACATGGTGTGAAATTTTAAAAATATAGATTCCAAAATTAAATGGGAGATCGCTATCAAAACATTGAGAAATTATAATTAACATCATTTTGAAAAATCTAACCATTTAAATTATTTCTAAAAACTTGCACGATATAATACACATAAATCTTATAAAGAGCAGCATGAAAAATGTTAAAAATAAGGCAGAACTCTGTGTGAATATCAGCAGCAAAAGAAGGTCACTCGTTTTGATTAATGTAACATTCTAACGAAGATTTCAATGCAGAACATTTAAACTATGAAATATTTATGAGCGTGACGAATGTGCTCTCTCCATTATGAAGGCTTGTTTTACCAGAAGATGCGCTCCCGTCTCATAGTTGCTTGTGAGCATGCGCGCTTTTGGAAGAGTCGTAAAAGCATACACACGAACCATTTTCTCGTCACAAAACAGGCCGACGAGAAACACGACGAGGAAATCTGGAATCCTGACGAGAAAATAGAGAGCAGGTTCTCTATTTTCTCGTCGAGATTCTCGTCAAGTTTCTCGTCGTAAAACCATACACACGAACGTTTTTCTAGACAAAAAAACTCTTGCTGCACTTTTCTTGACTGTTTTGGACGAGAAAATCGGTCGTGTGTACGAGGCCTATTCCTTGGGTGAGCGAGAACGTCCACTTCCCCCACCAACAATTGAGGATAGCAAGAGGGGCACCTTCTAAATGGATGGTTCAGCTGAGGAAGGCCCCATGCTTTAGTGATATGGGCAAGATGTTCAAATTAAATACCCATTCATTGGGAACCAAAAAAACATGGTGTGACAGACCCTTTCAGCATCCTGGCCACCCAGAAGGTAGCCCCTGAAGATTACATTCGGTCAGGGACCTGATAGTTCCACTTCTATTAGAACCTGCCATCGGTTCTCCTTGTTTCTGAATGTATGACCCTGCTGCTGTGTTAACCTCATTCAGAATAAACCTCATGCAAAATAATCAGTCAAGCCCGAATGTGAGGCGACAGCGCACATAGTGTTATCCCAACTGCTTGGATTTTCTGCACATTGAAGACTACCCTGTCTAAAGGGAAACGCCACCTGTCTTGCATTCTAAGATGACTGTAGGTGGTGAGTAGTGATGAGCCGAACACCCCCGGGTTCGGTTCGCACCAGAACCCGCGAACGGACCGAAAGTTCGTACGAACATTAGAACCCTATTAAATACAATGGATGCGAACGTTCGAATTCTAAAGTGCTAATTATAACAACTATTATGCATGTTATTGTCCTAAAAAGGGTTTGGGAACCCGGGTTCTGCACCAGGGGACATGTATCAATGCAAAAAGAAGTTTTAAAAACGGTCGTTTTTCGGGAGCAGTCATTTTAATGATGCATAAAGTGAAAAAAAAAAAGTCAAATATTCCTTTAAATATCGTACCTGGGGGGTGTCTAAAGTATGCCTGTGAAGTGCCACGTGTTTCCCGTGTTTAGAACTGTCCCTGCACAAAATGACACTTCTAAAGGAAAAAAAAGCCATTTAAAACTGCTTGCGGCTTTAATGTAATGTCTGGTCCCGGTAATATGGATGACAATCTTTAAGAAAAATGGCATAGCTACCCCATGACCCCCCCCCCCCCTACCCCAGCCCATTACCAGCCCCTTTGGGTCTTGTATGGATATTAAGGGGAACCCCGCACATAAAATAAAAAAGGCCCTATATACTCTGAACAGCCGTATACAGGCGGTGCATACAAGACAGGGACTGTAGGTTTGTTCTTATGTAGAATCTGTTTGTAATTTTTAACAGGTACATTGTTTAAGTGTAGCTCCAGCCCAAAAATCTATTTTTAAACTTTTTGGAAAACATAGGTAAGGGTTATCACCCCTGTAACATTTGTTTTGCTGTCTGTGCCCCTGTTCAGAACATTTCACCTCACTTTCCGTCCCAATGACAACTGTTTTTGAAATGTGGTGTTTTTCTTGAAACAAGGATTGCTGATAAAGCATCAGTACAGAGGAGACACCTTTCTCCCATATTAATTCTTACAGGAGAGAATTTTCCTTCCTAGGGGTAGATTTCCTCTCACTTCCTGTTGTCTTCTTGCATTTGCAAGTAGGAGTCGTTTGTAAGTTGGATGTTTGAAAGTAGGGACCTGCCGTAGATACTCTGCAGAAATAGGCCCCTTAGTTGTTGGTGTTGGCACAACACTGTAAGCACTCACAGTTACTCTTGGTTGGTGCTGGAACGCCCTGCTGTCAACTATTATATCAGGAATTGTAATTACATATAATTGTTGAACAGTGGTAGTAAAAATTGGGCCTTTGATGGTGGTGCTGGTGCCACAACACTGTAAGCCCTGACAGTTACTCTTGGTGGGTGCAGCAATGGGCCCTGCTGTGAATTATTAGATCAAGAATTGTAATTGCATGCCCCTGTTGAACAGGGGCTGAAAAATTGGGCCTTTGGTGGTGGTGGTGGTGTTGACACAACACTGTAAGCCCTCAGAGTTACTCTTGGTGGGTGCAGGAATGGGCCCTGCTGTGAATTATTAGATCAAGAATTGTAATTACATGCCCCTGTTGAACAGGGGCTGAAAAATTGGGCCTTAGGCACTGGTGGCACAACACTACAACCCCTCACAGATACTGTACTTGGAGCACAGCAATGAGCCCTGTTGCAAAGTATTGCTTCAAAAATTGTAATGACACGCCCCTGTTAAACAGGGGCTGAAAAATTGGGCCTTAGGCACTGGTGCCACAACACTCCAACCCCTCACAGATACTGTACTTGGAGCACAGCAATGAGCCCTATGGCAAATTATTGCTAAAAAAATTGTAATTACACGCCCCTGTAAAACAGGGGCTGAAAAATTGGGCCTTAGCCACTGGTGGCGGCACCCATAAACAAAAATGATCTTCCAAGCTATCATCATCAATCGTATCATTGAGGACTCGGAGGAGGAGGATAGCCAGTCAACATAACAGCACAGACACTCAGCATCAGCATCAGTCTTGAAGGGATGTGACATGTTAAAATCAATTAGTCTGTTATATCAGCATCAGGTGTGTGGTAGCTGGTGGTGATCCAAGACTGGTTCATCTTGATGAAAGTCAGTCGATCAACCGAGTCGGTGGACAGGCGCACCCTGTGATCCGTGACAAATCCTCCAGCAGCACTGAATGTGCGTTCCGAAAGAACGCTGGATGCAGGACAGGCCAGTAGCTCAATTGCATACTGTGCAAGCTCTGGCCAGTGATCCATCCTCAAGACCCAGTAAGCCAGAGGATTTTCGGTGGGGAAGGTGTCCAAGTCTGACCTTGCCCCTAGATATTCCTGCACCATGTTTATCAGACGCTGGCGATGGTTGCTGGAACCAATCATACTTTGGGGCTGCGGACTAAAGAATTGTCTGAACGCATCGGTCAGACGGCCACCTTCCCCACCGCTCCTTCTTTGACTGGCCGAAGCCTCAGCAACTCGTTGTCCTGGACCAGGAGTTTGTAACCTCCCAGTCTCTGGGAACGCGTTGCACAGACCTTTCTGCAAGGCCTCCCGGAGTTGTCTCATCCTCTGCTCCCTCTGCGACGGTAACATAAGGTCCGCAACCTTACCCTTGTACCGTGGATCAAGGAGAGTGGCCAGCCAGTAATGGTCCCTCTCCTTGATCCGAAGAATACGAGGATCCTTCCGCAGACTTTGCAGGATCAGGGAGGCCATGCAGCGTAGGTTTGCTGAGGCATTCGCTCCGGAGTCCTCTGGGTCACTAAGGACGACATGATCCGCAGTCACCTCCTCCCAGCCACGTACAAGTCCACTGGTTTCTTGGGACTGTAAATCATCCCTAAAAGACTGCTGCTGATGATGCTGAGTGCCAGCCTCCACCTCCATGCTGACACAATCCTCCTCCTCCTCCTCCTCCTCCTCCTCTTCCTCTTCCTGTGCGATGGGTGGGACAGAAGGAACACTGTCTGGGTAAAGGGGGCCTTGAGAGGCAAGGAAGTCCTCCTCTTCCTGCCTCTGTTCTGCCTCAAGTGCCCTGTCCATTATTCCACGCAGCGTGTGCTCCAACAGGTGGACAAGAGGTACAGTGTCACTGATGCATGCACTGTCACTGCTCACCATCCTCGTGGCCTCCTCAAATGGTGCCAGGACAGTGCATGCATCCCTGATCATGCCCCACTGGCGTGGAGAAAAAAAACCAAGCTCCCCTGACCCTGTCCTGGTGCCGTAGTCGCACAGGTACTCATTGATGGCCCTCTGCTGCGTGTGCAGCCGCTGCAGCATGGCCAACGTTGAGTTCCACCTGGTGGGCATGTCACATATAAGGCGGTTCTTGGGCAGGTTCAACTCCTTTTGCAGCTCAGCCAGGCGAGCACTGGCATTATAAGATCTGCGGAAATGCACAAAGACTTTCCTGGCCTGCCTCAGGACATCCTGTAAGCCCGGGTACCTGCCCAAGAACCGCTGCACCACCAGGTTAAGGACGTGAGCCACACAGGGCACATGGGTCAGTTGTCCCTGTCGGAGGGCGGAGAGGAGGTTGGTGCCATTGTCGCAAACCACCATTCCTGGCTTAAGCTGGCGTGGCGTCAACCACCTCTCGGCCTGGCCCTGCAGAGCAGACAGGACCTCTGCCCCAGTGTGGCTTCTGTCCCCCAAACACACCAGCGCAAGCACGGCATGGCATCTTTTTGCCTGCGTACTTGCGTAGCCCCGTGAACGGCTACGGAGCACCGCTGGTTCATAGGACAAACCGCAGGAAGAGGCCATGGAGGAAGAAGAAGAGGAGGGGGTGGAGGAGAGAGGTGTGTCACAACCAGTAGTAGCATTTTGGAGGCGTGGCGGTGGGACAACCTCCAACACTACTGCACCTTGTCCTGCATCCTTCCCAGCTGCCAAAAGAGTGACCCAATGGGCCGTGAAAGAAAGGTAACGTCCCTGTCCATGCCTGCTGGACCATGAGTCAGCGGTAATATGCACCTTACCGCTGACCGCCCTGTCCAGCGAGGCCAAGACATTGCCTTCCACATGCCGGTAGAGAGCCGGAATAGCCTTCCGTGAGAAAAAGTGGCGTTTGGGAACCTGCCACTGAGGAACCGCACATTGCACAAACTCACGGAAGGGGGCCGAGTCTACCAACTGAAAAGGCAGCAGTTGAAGCGCTAGCAATTTAGCCAAGCTAGCATTCAACCGCTGGGCATGTGGATGGCTGGGAGTGAACTTCTTTCGACGGTCCAGCAGCTGGGGCAGGGAAATTTGCCTGCTAGAATCGGACGTCGGTGTACTGCTAGCAGAGTGGCCGCAAGTACTTGGCTGTGACACACCTAATTCTACACCTTCATTCCTCTCAGTGCATGTTTCAGAGAGGACTGAAGTTATAGTGGGGTTGGAAATCCCAGCTGATGCGGTGCAAGGAGAGGTCCGCTTTGTTCTTTGGTGTGGGTCTTTGAGGTAGGCTTGCCAACGAGCTGCATGGCAGGTCAACATATGTCTGGTCAGGCATGTGGTACCCAAGCGGCTGATGTTTTGGCCACGCGATATACGCTTGAGACATATGTTGCAAACAGCAGCTGTGCGATCTGATGCACTAGCCTCAAAAAAGGCCCACACCAAGGAACTTTTTGAATGACGGGCAGAGGCAGCGCCCTGCACAGGCGGAGCTCTGCGGTGTGATTCCGTCAGTGTACTGCCCTTACGCTGGCCACCAAAGGGCATCCTGTCTCGTTGGAGATGTGCCTCCTCCTCATCCTCCTCCTCCTCTCTCCTATTAGGCACCCACGTGGAGTCAGTGACCTCATCATCCCCTCCCTCCTCATCACTGGAGCCAATCTGGCAGTATGCTGCAGCTGCTGGAACATGACTGCCAGATTGGTGTCCTTCTTGAGCATCCCCTCTGTCTGCTCTCACCCTACTGCCTTCCTGTAGCTGGGTTTCATCATCAGACCCTTCGAAACGCTGGGCATCCTCCTGGAGCATGTACCCAACACTGTGCTCAAACAGTTCGGGGGACTCCTCAGGAGGAGGACATGGTGGGTCTAGGGAAGGAGTGACTGATGATGAGTCTGACATTGATACCAGGGAAGAGGACGCTTTGGCAGCTGCTTTGCCAGTACCCTGAGCCTGGGTGAGAGAGGATGAGGAGGAGGAGGAGGGCTTGGTCATCCACTCTACCAAGTCTTCGGCATGATGTGGCTCAACATGTCCAGCTGCCGAAAAGAAGGACAAGCGTGTCCCATGGCCATGTGCTGATGACAATGCACCGCGTCCACGACCAGCACTGTTGCCCCCAGACACAGAGCCTGCTTGCCCTCTTTTATTGCCTCCTGACTGTCTGCCTCTCCTTGTTTGCCTTCCAGACATTCTAATAGATGGCCTGCAGGGAGATGGGAAAAAAGCAATAAGGGCTACCTTCAGGTGTCCTTCTCTGTCCCTTGAAACAAGGACTTGCACAGTGAAAGAAACTGACACTCTCCCTACCTACAGTTTTCTGTCCCTAGAAAAAATGTTTTTTTTAAGCACAATATAGCACAAGGAGAATTCACTCACTGTCCTTCCAGGTCCCTGGAAACAAGGACTTGCACAGTGAAAGAAACTGACACTCTCCCTACCTACAGTTTTCTGTCCCTAGAAAAAATGTTTTTTTTAAGCACACTATAGCACAAGGAGAATTCACTCACTGTCCTTCCCAGTCCCTAGAAACAAGGACTTGCACAGTGAAAGAAACTGACACTCTCCCTACCTACAGTTTTCTGTCCCTAGAAAAAATGGTTTTTTTAAGCACAATATAGCACAAGGAGAATTCACTCACTGTCCTTCCAGGTCCCTGGTAACAAGGACTTGCACAGTGAAAGAAACTGACACTCTCCCTACCTACAGTTTTCTGTCCCTAGAAAAAATGTTTTTTTTAAGCACAATATAGCACAAGGAGAATTCACTCACTGTCCTTCCAGGTCCCTAGAAACAAGGACTTGCACAGTGAAAGAAACTGACACTCTCCCTACCTACAGTTTTCTGTCCCTAGAAAAAATGTTTTTTTTAAGCACAATATAGCACAAGGAGAATTCACTCACTGTCCTTCCAGGTCCCTGGAAACAAGGACTTGCACAGTGAAAGAAACTGACACTCTCCCTACCTACAGTTTTCTGTCCCTAGAAAAAATGTTTTTTTTAAGCACACTATAGCACAAGGAGAATTCAC
Source organism: Rana muscosa (assembly GCA_029206835.1). Classification (NCBI taxonomy): domain Eukaryota; kingdom Metazoa; phylum Chordata; class Amphibia; order Anura; family Ranidae; genus Rana; species Rana muscosa. The sequence continues at coordinate 37,218,735 of JARGYO010005626.1, forward strand.
TCACTGTCCTTCCCAGTCCCTAGAAACAAGGACTTGCACAGTGAAAGAAACTGACACTCTCCCTACCTACAGTTTTCTGTCCCTAGAAAAAATGTTTTTTTTAAGCACAATAAAGCACAAGGAGAATTCACTCACTGTCCTTCCAGGTCCCTAGAAACAAGGACTTACACAGTGAAAGAAACTGACACTCTCCCTACCTACAGTTTTCTGTCCCTAGAAAAAATGTTTTTTTTAAGCACAATATAGCACAAGGAGAATTCACTCACTGTCCTTCCAGGTCCCTAGAAACAAGGACTTACACAGTGAAAGAAACTGACACTCTCCCTACCTACAGTTTTCTGTCCCTAGAAAAAATGTTTTTTTTAAGCACAATAAAGCACAAGGAGAATTCACTCACTGTCCTTCCAGGTCCCTAGAAACAAGGACTTACACAGTGAAAGAAACTGACACTCTCCCTACCTACAGTTTTCTGTCTCTAGAAAAAATGTGTTTTTTAAGCACAATATAGCACAAGGAGAATTCACTCACTGTCCTTCCAGGTCCCTGGAAACAAGGACTTGCACAGTGAAAGAAACTGACACTCTCCCTACCTACAGTTTTCTGTCCCTAGAAAAAATGTTTTTTTTAAGCACAATAAAGCACAAGGAGAATTCACTCACTGTCCTTCCAGGTCCCTAGAAACAAGGACTTACACAGTGAAAGAAACTGACACTCTCCCTACCTACAGTTTTCTGTCCCTAGAAAAAATGTTTTTTTTAAGCACAATATAGCACAAGGAGAATTCACTCACTGTCCTTCCAGGTCCCTAGAAACAAGGACTTACACAGTGAAAGAAACTGACACTCTCCCTACCTACAGTTTTCTGTCTCTAGAAAAAATGTGTTTTTTAAGCACAATATAGCACAAGGAGAATTCACTCACTGTCCTTCCAGGTCCCTAGAAACAAGGACTTGCACAGTGAAAGAAACTGACACTCTCCCTACCTACAGTTTTCTGTCCCTAGAAAAAATGTTTTTTTTAAGCACACTATAGCACAAGCACAAAACACACTGACACTCTCCCTACCTATCCTTCTCTTTCCCTAAACTAAAGGAATCCAGGTTAAGCAAGAAAGAAATAAAAGTCACTGTCCCTGCCTATGCTGCTCTATCCCTGCTCCGGAACACACTACACTAGGCCGCCGTGCTGGCGGCCTTTTATAGTGTGGGGCGTGTACTAAACACCCTCAGCAATAATTGGCCACAGGCATCCTGCCTGTGGCCAATCATTGCTCTCCTCGCTGCCGGCGCTGTGATTGGCCAAGCATGCGGGGTCACAGTGCATGCTTGGCCAATCACAGCGCCTGGATGACACTGCGATGGCGTAGTGCATTGTGGGCCATTCGCGTCACTCGAATTTGGCGCGAACGGCCCAAATCGTTCGATCTTCGTCGAACGATCGAACAGCCGATGTTCGAGTCGAACGTATGTTCGATTCGAACACGAAGCTCATCCCTAGTGGTGAGCCATCCTGTAGCACTGGCATCAGTGGTGACAATAGCCCAGTACAATTAACCTGCCGGACGGGATCGAGTGAGGATCCCCTGACATGCCCATCACCAGAGGCTCCTGCGCATCTGAGGAGAAGCACTTTGAATCAGCTTAAGTGCTGCTATCTGCATTGCAAAAGGAAATCCTTTGGAATATTCAGAGAATCCAGTGTGCCCAGGATAGCATATGGATGCAACACATCATCGAAACCGTTGCATTGGGAAACTGATCACTGCTTGTCCCATTCTGAGAAGGAGGAGAAAAGTACTTGCTTGAGCATTGAACTGGGCCTCTGTAAAGATGACTGGTCAGGTCTGCTTCAACTGTCTTGACACCTCCTATCCAGCCAAAACATTTCAGGCTGGCCAGAAGAACCCCTTTTGAACTAGTAGGTCATTTATACTCTGAACCAACAGTAGAATACTATCCAAGTAATAATGGATTTGAAGCATCCTCGTTTCCTCAGAGTGGCGACACAGAGCAGGGAGGAGAGCTCTGAAAGGAAGACACACAAACTGGAAATGTCCACCTCCCACCAAGACGAAGTTTCTTTAAATTCAACACTGGTCTCCGGTCTTCTTTTTACGGGACACAGAGGAGAATAAAAGCCTGTAAATCTCTGTGGGAGGACTTAGAATCATTCCCCATAGCAGTTGTAAAATACTAATGTACTGAGAGAGGACATCCACCTCCTGAGCATAATCTGCTATTCTGGTCCAGATGAAGAAATGTTTTGTAGGGTGATGTCTGAACCACCAAAACTAACGGAGTTTTACTGTAGAAGGCACACACGGATCCCCAAAAAAAGGGATTTTTATAACAGCTTACCTGTAAAATCCTTTTCTTGGAGTACATCACGGGACACAGAGCGACTTAGTCATTACTAATGGGTTATATAGTTTACCTTCAGGTGCTGGCACTGGCAACTTCCAAACCGGAAGTACCCTCCCCTATATAAGCCCCTCCCATCCGGGAGCACCTCAGTTTTGTAGCAAAGCAATAAGTGTCCCAAAAAGAGGGGTGGGAGCTCTGTGTCCCGTGATGTACTCCAAGAAAAGGATTTTACAGGTAAGCTGTTATAAAAATCCCTTTTTCTTTTTCGTACATCACGGGACACAGAGCGACTTAGTCATTACTAATGGGACGTCCCAAAGCAATGCCCAATGAGGGGAGGGATACACTATACATAAGCTGGGCGCCATCAGGCATGAGGCTCTTTTGCGGCCTGCAACACACTGCGCCCAAAGGCGACATCCTCCTGACTTTTGACGTCTACCTGGTAGAATCTAGTAAACGTGTGTACTAAGGACCATGTTGTGGCCTTACAGACTTGAGCCAGGGAGGCTTGGTGATGCACTGCCCATGAAGTTCCAACTGCTCTTGTGGAGTGCGCCCTAACTTTGAACGGAGGCGGTCTCCTTTTCAAGCCATAGGCTTGTATTATGACCTGTCGAATCCACTTGGCTAAAGTAGATTTTTGATGCTGCCTGACCCTTTCTGGGGCCTTCCGGCAGAACAAACAAAGTATCCGTTCTACGAATCTGAGCAGTGGCTTTAAGATAAGCTTTAACTGCTCTTACTACATCCAAAGAATGTAATAACTTTTCCTCTACCGAACTAGGTTTGGGGAAAAAGGAAGGAAGAACCACATCTTGGTTCAAATGGAACCTCGATACCACCTTAGGAAGAAGGCTGGATGAGGACGTAATACTACTCTGTCCTTATGGACAACCAGATATGGCTCCTTACAGGACAAGGCGGCTAATTTCGATACTCTTTTAGCCGAACAAATGGCTACTAAGAAAATCAATTTCCTGGTGAAAAGAACCAGGGAAATATGCTGTAATGGTTCAAATGGTTGTTTCTGTAGAACCGACAGAACCAGGTTTAAAGCGGAGGTTCCGCGGTGCATAAATTTTTTTTTTTTCAGTGCATTCTATGCTACTACTTATGCATGTGTAGTACTCACTTGCCCAGCGCTGCTATACATCCCCCGTCCGTTTTCATAATAAATAACTCTTTATAAAAACACTTCCTGGATTTGCCATTTTGCTTGTGGGCATCTTGAAGCCCACAAGCATATTCTTCCGTGTAGAGGTGAATGCGCGTCACGTGACCAGGTAGACAAGTCACGTGACGATTGAATTATCGTCATGTTTACTCTTTTACTCCTGGGAAGCAGGACACTTTGCTCCCAGGAGACATTGCTACACACATCCCGGCATACACAGCGACTCATAGGACAGCAAAGGACACGCCTACTCCCGCGGGAGGAAATCCCGGAAGTAGCAATGGAGAAAGATGATCAACGAAAACGACACAAAAAAAAAAAAAAGGTTAGGCATTCTTTTCTATTTATGCTAATAGGAAATGTTTTAAGCAATCTTTAAAATGTGGGTGAACCTCCGCTTTAAGACCCATGGACATATGGGAATACTAACCGGAGGGCTAATACGCATCACTCCTTGTATGAAAGCTTTGACTAATGAATGCAAAGCCCAGGGCCTTTGAAAAAATATTGACAAGGCCGTCTGACCCTTGATAGTACTCAAGGCAAGCTTCCTATGTACAGCCCACTGTAGGAAGTCCAGAATTCTACCTATTACGTACTTACGTGGATGCCATTTCTTGGCCTCACACCACGTGATGTACGCCTTCCAGATCCTATAATAGATCTGCCTGGATACCGGCTTCCTGGCATTGATCATGGTAGATACCACAGGATTAGAGAGCCCTCTCTTTTTTAGAATGTGGGCTTCAATAGCCAGGCCGTCAAACCTAGGGCTGGTAAGGAAGGGTAGTATATCGGTCCTTGCGAAAGCAGGTCCGGACGATGTGGGAGGGTCCAAGGACTTCCCACTGACATTTTTACAATCTCCGCGTACCATGCCCTTCGGGGCCACGCTGGAGCCACCAGAATCACTGGTTTCTTTTCTACCCTGATTCTGCGGATTAATCGCGGTGGGAATGCATATATCAGCTTGAACTGATCCCAAGGGAACAATAGGGCATCCGAACCGCAAGCTAGGGGATCCTTTGTGCGAGACACAAATCTGTCCACCTTTGCGTTGAATCTGGATGCTAGCAGATCTACATCTGGTGTTCCCCACCGCTGGCATATTGCCTGGAAAACCTCGGGGTGAAGAGACCATTCCCCCGGGCACCGCGGATATGGCTGTGACATATCTTTCTGCCCATTCCAGAATGCAATTCGCTTCCCTCTGGGCTGCACGACTCCTGGTGCCACCCTGGTGATTGATATATGCCACTGCTGTGGCATTGTCTGATTGAATTCTGACAGGTGACCCTTGGAGTTTGGATGTCCATGCTACTAGGGCATACCGGGCTGCTCGTATCTCTAAGAGATTGGTGGGCAGGGCCTTCTCTGCTTCTGACCACTTGCCCTGGAGAGACCATTGCTCCAGTACTGCCCCCCAGCCTATGAGGCTGGCATCTGTAGTGACCACCTTCCAAGAAACCGGACTGAAGGGTTTCCCTTTTTCCAGATTCTGGGGCACCAACCACCAATGGAGGCTCTTGCGAACGGAAGGGGACAGGGACATTGGTAAGTCTAAAGCCTGAACTTTTTTGTTCCAGGCTGACAGTATGGCCCTCTGCAAGTTCCTTGAATGGAATTGACCGTAGGGTACTGCTTCGAATGAAGCCACCATTTTTCCCAGCAGCCTCATACACAGGCGTATGGATGGTTTTCTTTTTTGTACCCACTAAGTGGGTCAAATCTTTCAAAGACGACACCTTCTCTGGAGGTAAGAAAATCTTTCTCTGATTTGAATCCAGTCTTAGCCCCCAAGTATTCCAGACTTTTGACTGGTTTTAGGGCTGACTTGTCTCGGTTGATAATGCAACCGTGAGATTCCAGATACTTGATTATCTTGTGAACGACCACTTCTAGTTTTTTCACTGAGTGGTCTATCAGCAACAAGTCGTCTAGATATGCCATTATCGTTACACCTTGTGTTCCTAGTTTGGCCAATCGTAGGGCCAGAATTTTTGTGAACACTCGTGGTGCTGTGGCCAGACCGAAAGGTAAGGCTCTGAACTGAAAATGGCGCCCTTCTACTGCAAAGCGTAGAAATTTCTGGTGGGCCGGACAGATGGGAATATGCAAATAAGCATCCCTTATGTCGATCGAGGCTAACCATTCCTGCCCTTGTAGGGCGGTGGCCACCGATCGGATCGACTCCATCCGAAAAAGTCCTGATATGTAGGAACTTGTTTAGCCCTTTTATATTTAATATGGGCCTCACGTCCCCATTTGGTTCGGGGACTGTGACATGGTTCGAGGAAAACCCGAACCCGCTTTCTTCCAAGGGAACCTTCATGATTACCCTTGGAGCAATAGTTGTTCTAGTGCCAGAAGGAGGGATCCACTCTTCTGGGGATCGCTTGGCACGTTTGACCTTATAAAATGGGCAGGAGGAATGTCTTTTAACTCCAGCCTGTATCCCAGACTTACTGCGGAGATCACCCATCTGTCTCTGATGGTGTCCCGCCAGGTCTCTGTGAACAACTGAAGTCTTCCCCTCACCCGATTGAGTGGGGGCAACCCTTCATGACTTGGGGGGAGGTTTTGTACCTCTCTTGACCCAGGGTTTCTTGTTACCCTGTGATTGTCCCTGATTTCTGCCCCCTGGATTTGACCGCGGAGGCCGTCGGAACTGTTTCACAGCCGATGTGCCAGGGACTGGAGAAGTAGGCCTCTTAAAAGAAGGACTTCTACCCTTGTTCTTAACCGGCAAGAGTGTACTTTTACCGGCAGAAGTTTTCTGGATATATTTGTCCAGATCATCTCCATGAAATGGGAAGCTAATCAGCAATTTCTTACAGGGAGCTTCAGCAGACCAGTTTTTGAGCCATAGAAGCCTACGCATATGTCTACAGACAGCGTAAAGCGGGATGCCTGTTGGATTGTATCCTTTATGGCGTCCACCGCAACACAAGGCTCTAGGTAGGTCAGCTAGGGCAAGAGCCTGCTGATCTGGTAAGTCCCTTAAGACTTGTTTCAACTGATCTTTCATTGCTTGGCAGACTCCAATCGCTGCTACTGCAGGTTGTGTCACCATGCTTGCTGTAGAGAAAGCAGATTTTAGTAAAGACTCCAATTTTTTATCTATTGGGTCTTTGAACATTGGAACATTATCTACTGGACATGTCAGTGATTTATTTACACAAGAGATGGCTGTGTCCACTGTAGGGACCCTCCATTTTTTTATGAACTTATCCTCCATGGGATAGATCACTGGAAATCTCTTGGGGGGAGTAAATATTTTATCAGGATGCTCCCAATCCTGGTAAATAAACCCTTCCAATAAAGGGTGGATTGGGAAGGAACAGACAGCCTGGGGAGCTTTCAGCGACCCCAGCGAGGAAACCGTAGTGGTTGATGGTTCCGCCAGAGGCATTTTAAATGCTGATCGGACCATGTTAGTCAGAGACTGAACCCATAATCTTTCAGCCTGAGATGCTGAGAAAGGTTCTTCCACTGTTGATTCCTCTATAACTGAATCAACCTCATCCTGATCCCCTTCAGGTAGGTCGATCTCTGTGTGGGGCTGTTCCTCCACTAACAGGCACTCTGAAGGAGGAGACGGAGATCGGACGCGCTTTCCCTGTGACAGGGAAGCAGCGATCATGCTGTTAATCTCTCTTCCAATCCTCCCAGAGTTGAGGATAAAACCTCCTCTGTTATATATACAGGAGCAGGTGGACTGGGGACAGCCGCAGCACCAGGCACTCCTGCAGGGTTCCTACGGCTACTGACCTCTGAATTTTCAGGGGAGATTGGTGCAGTACAAGCATGCCCAATATCCTCAGAGCCCGATGGAGACCCCTTTGGCTTCCTGGAAGACTTATTTCCGGAGCGTCTGGACGACATATCCTTTAAGCACAAAGCTGAGGTATTCCCGTCGTCATACACCAATTTTGCTGGTAATAGTCTAACACAGTTGCTGCTATATACCAGCTGGTGTCCACTAAAGTGCCTTTCTATGGGGATGCCTGCATCAACCGCCTCTGTGTGCCACCGTTTTGTTGCTAGCTCTGTTTGCATCCAGCTGACACTTGTACTGTGTCTTTTATACATGCTGGGTCGCCTGCACATGCGCAGAAGCGCCGCGGCGCGCATCATCCACCCGCCCCGCCCCTTTTTTTCATAGGAGGCGCGTGCATGCGCCCGCGCGCGAGGCCGTGCGCCATTGGCGCCCTTTTTTGAAACCAAGCAGGGACTAGGAGCCAGAAAGACAAATTAGGCTTGGGGGTCCCCCAATAGAACCAAGTTCCTGGGGGCCCCCACTTACCTGTTCCCCGCCGCAGGACTCTGTTTGGTCCACAGAAGCCCAAACTTCACCTATCACGGCAGGCATTGTAATTAAACCTTCAGGGACCGGGTTCCCAAGGATTCCACTCCCCTGGACCTGTATAGCACCCTGCACAGAAAACATCTTGGTCGTGGGTATGACCAGAGCTCTGGATCCCAGGGTCCAGCCCTCTTAAGAGAGGCATTACAGGCAAAACCTTGCTCTTCTGTTGCAAGGCCCGGGTACCGACCGTTTAGCTATGAAGCTTTTTTGGTGGGATCCGGAACAGCTTACTAAGGCCCGTAAAAGAACCTGTACGCAAGCCCAGGAAAACACATGTTACTCTTTGGCCAACACCTTAGACACTGGCAAAAAACTGAGGTGCTCCCGGATGGGAGGGGCTTATATAGGGGAGGGTACTTCCGGTTTGGAAGTTGCCAGTGCCAGCACCTGAAGGTAAACTATATAACCCATTAGTAATGACTAAGTCGCTCTGTGTCCCGTGATGTACGAAAAAGAAATGGGCTTTACCATCTGTGTGCACAAACAGCCACCCTGGCCCCCACCACACTAACCTTGGGGGAGGGGGATATCTCCCATCAACAATACTTTTGTAGAGGATGAAGAGATTGAAAAGGACCTTATATCAGCATATGGGGAGGCCTGCCAAATATGACAGACTGTGGGCCCCTGGCTTGATACGCTGGGGCTAAGCCGTAAAAAGCTTGTTCAGATGAGGCTTCTGCAATGCCCCTAAAACCAAAGGTTCATGTGGGCACTGAAAATATAAAGGGTATTATAATGATAAGGGGAAATACACATCATTAAGATACTTGTAATTTTGTTCTGTGCTTGTTTGTAACGTGACAAACGGAAGTATATTGTTGTACATTTGTTTTGCTTTTGCTTCTATGTGAAATAAAAAACTTTTGATTAAAAAAAAAAAGAAAAGAAAAGGACCATGGTTGTGCATCCTTCAGAAAGACGCACTTGCATGCACACCCTTCCATCCCCTCCTGAAGTTTTCCATTCTGGCAAAAGGATCTTGAGTCCTGGAATGCAGAGTGGACCAAACTAGCAGGGAGAACTCACCGGAACCTCAACCTCCTACGAGGAGGAAGGCCAGACTAACTCTTCTTGCTCTTGGAATAGTGCTTAGCGTTGGGATGTACATTTTTATTCGTGACCAATAAACAGTGTCTGACATTCCAAGGATGTGTACCGCTCTATGAAACTTAAACACTGTTATACAGCAATCAAGAGCCGGCTGCGAGCACCATCCATCTGCATAGCAAATTGAGCACATCCAGGGTTGAGCAGCGGTGAGTCTCTTTGAATAGTCACAACTTCTGATAAGAGGGAAAAACTTGTCATCATACAGGCACTTATAACCACCCTGCCTGAGGACAGGTTTGTTGACCAAGGACTGGGCTTTATAGCCCTCTTCATTGTCACTGAATGCAGCACTGCCTTGGGGGTACATTGATAACAACAAATGCTACTTCATCCACAAAATCTGCCAAGAACTTAAGCTCACCAGGAGCACTAATAACCTGCTTGTCACGTACCTGACGGTGACGAGCCCGGATCTGCAGAGGGAGGCCTCTCTTACGGCTTCCACCGGCGGCCCCTGGTACTGAAGACAGGAGGCACGGAGGTAGAAGGGGTACGAGTGCCTGGCAGGATGGATCAAGGTAGAGTAGAGTCTGAAGACTGGGACGGATCCAGGCACCCAGGAAGTATGGCAGGCTGAACCGGAACCAGGAACACAGCAACTGGACTGGAACTGATGAGACTGGCTGGACTGGAACCAGGATACAGCAACTGGACTGGAACCAGAAACAAGCAACTGGACTGGAACTAGGAACAAGCAGCTGGACTGGAACTGATGAGGCTGACTGGACTGGAACCAGGACACAGCAACTGGAGAGATTGGTCGGACAAGCCGGGTCGGTAGTATTGGCTGGCGGCAAGGTACTGGAGGATCAGGCAGAAGATTGGTCAAACAAAGCCGGGGTCAGAGGCAGGCAGGAAACTGGAAGGGTCAAGGTAAGCCGGGTCGGATGCACGTAAATACACGAATCAGGTCTCTTTGGGTACTACACGCTGTAGAGCAGACAGCAGGGACTGTCTGTCACAGGCATGTTTAAATAGCTCTTCTGGCGCGCTTTGTGGAGCGTGCGCGCGCCCCCGCTAGGCGCGTGCGCACGCACGTGCTCGCCATCGCCCGCGCGCGTGGACGTGCCCGAGATTCGGAATCAGGAAGTCCAGGAATCCTGTAGCTGACAGGATTTCTATGACATTGCCCCCCCCAAGGGGCAGCCTCCGGATGCCCAGCCGGGTGAACCTTCCAGGGTGAGTCCTTTTGAAAGCCTGTATCAAACTCCTTGCATGGATATTCTCCTCGGGTTCCCATGAGTTTTCCTCAGGTCCGTAGCCCTTCCATTTAATTAGGAATTGGTTCTGGTTATTTCTTCTCCTGAAGTCCATGATAGCTTCTACTTCTAATTCCTGCTCACCGTCAATAATGATCGGATCAGGGTGATCCGGCTTCCGATCTGGAAACGGATTAGAGACTGTGGGTTTTAGGAGAGAGACATGAAAAACTGGATGGATTCTAAGAGAGTCAGGAAGTTCCAATTCATAAGCTACTTCATTAATTTTCCTCTTAACAGGGAATGGACCTAAAAATTTGGGGCCCAGTTTTTTAGAAGGGCATGCCATTCTTAGGTTTGTGGTAGATAGCCATACTTGGTCGCCGGGTACCAACACTAATTCACCCCGTCTCTTCTTGTCATAGATTGTCTTGTTGCGTTCTTGAGTCTTGGTCATGGTCTCTTGTAGAAGCTGGTTATTGACCGAGAAAAAATGTAACTTTTCCTGGACTGCAGGTACAGGACACTCAGGAAGGGAGTTAGGCAGAAAAGTAGGATGAGAACCATAGTTTGCAAAGAAAGGAGTCTGGCAGGTAGCGGAGTGGATGGAATTGTTATACGCAAACTCGGCCAACGGAAGTAGGGAAACCCAGTTGTCCTGAGCAAAAGAGGAGAAGCATCGCAGGTATTGCTCGAGCGTCTGATTCGTTCTCTCCGTCTGTCCGTTGGTCTGTGGATGGTAAGCAGAGGAAAACGATAATTCGATTTTCAAGGTTTTGCAAAGGGATCTCCAGAATCGAGAGGTAAATTGAACCCCGCGATCGGAAACAATATTGGCTGGTACCCCGTGGAGTCTGACTATTTCTCTGATGAATACCTGTGCGGTTTCAGGAGCGGAGGGAGTCCCTTTCATAGGGATGAAGTGTGCCATCTTGGACAGACGGTCCACAATAACGAAGATGGTGGAATGGTTCTCGGCCGGGGGTAACTCGACAATGAAGTCGATGGACAACATTCTCCAGGGCCTATCTGGAACGGGTAAGGGTTTTAGTAGTCCCCAGGCCTTGGATCTGGAACCCTTGTTTCGGGTGCAAGTTGTATAAGAATCTACAAACCTCCTACAGTCTTCACGTACTCGAGGCCACCAGAAGGTGCGCTGTACCAGGTCAGTGGTCTTGGCAACGCCAAAATGCCCGGCCAGGGCGTGGTCGTGGCAGAGTTCTAATGCGGTTACTCTTAGTTTCTCAGGTACGTAGATTCTGTCTTGGTACCACAATAGTCCATCCTTAACCTGCAATTCCGGCTCGGAGAACTGTCTCTGCCCGGTGGAAGCTTGTTTGATTTGAGTGAATAGGTTCTCCTGTAGAAGAAGGAAATTTCCGGGGGCAAGGATGGTATCAGGCGGAGAAGTCTCCTTGGACTTATGGAACATCCGAGACAGGGCGTCAGGCTTAATATTCTTGGCCCCAGGACGATAAGTAACATGAAAAGAGAACCGGGAGAAGAAGAGTGCCCACCTGGCTTGCCGTGGATTCAATCTTCTCGCGGCTTTCAGGTACTCCAGGTTCTTGTGGTCAGTGAATATTAGGATCGGATGAGCCGCGCCCTCCAGCAGGTACCGCCATTCTTCTAGTGCAGACTTGATCGCTAGTAGCTCCCGATCCCCCACGTCGTAGTTCCTCTCTGCTGCAGAAAGCTTGCGGGAGAAGAAGGCTACTGGGTGGAGCAAGGCTTTGACTCCCTGTCTTTGGGACAGTATTGCTCCTACCGCTATTTCGGAGGCGTCTACCTCAAGTACGAATGGTAGTGAGGAGTCTGGGTGTTTCAAGATAGAGGCTGAGGTAAATAGGGCCTTCAGGCGTTCAAAAGCTTCTTGGGCTTCAGGAGACCAGTGAAAACGTGTTCCTTGCTTGGTGAGTTGAGTAATGGGTGCGATAATAGCTGAAAACCCCCTGATGAACTTGCGGTAGAAGTTGGCGAATCCAACGAAACGTTGGATTCCCTTCTTGTCCACCGGTTCTGGCCAGTCCAGGATTGCGGTAATCTTTTGAGGATCCATCTTGATGCCCTCGCTGGAAATGATTAACCCCAGAAATGATATACTCTCTTGCTCGAACTTGCATTTTTCGGCCTTCGCATACAGGCCATGCTGGCGGAGCCGACCCAACACATTTTTGACATGTCTGCGATGAGAATCAAGGGAGGAAGAAAAAATTAAGATATCATCAAGATAAACAATAACAAAGAGGTCTAGTGTCATGATCAGTGTCATTGCCTGGGTCACCTGCTGGTGGTGCTATTGCTTTCAGCACCAAAGGGTGCAGTTCTGGTGGCCAGCAGTGGGTGTCTCCCATTTGTCTGGAGCCGAAATCATCTCCTGCAATCAGGCGTCACCTGAGACTGATTGCAGGAGGTGTGTATAAATACCCAGCAGACACTAAAGCATTTGCTCTGGTATTGTCTTGGAACCCAGACCTGTATGCCTGAACCTGAACCTGAACCTGAACCTTGTGACCTGTTATCTGTACCTTGTATCCTGTGTTCCTGAACCCTGCATCCATCCCTGGACCCCTGCCTCTGTACCTTGTATCCTGTGTTCCTGAACCCTGCATCCATCCCTGGACCCCTGTCTTGCAGACTCATCCCTTCCTCCTGTTGTCCCTTCCGGCTCCCTGTTCAATCGGACTGATCTCTCGTGTATGACCCTGGCTTGATTACATTTACGCTTTAATCTCTAAACTGTATTTACGTTGGTGTAGGGAGTTGTTTTGTGTGTCACTGTGGTTGTTTGCTGGTTGCCTTTATTGTTTTAGGAATTATCCTTTCAATAAACTCATATATATATTTACTTACCTTGTGCCTAGTTCCTTTTAGTGCAGCCCACTGATCTGCGTACCCTGTGCTGGATGCCGTGTTAGGCATCCGTGACAGAATACCAGAGCCATTCAAGCAGATCGGCTGCACTTGGGAATTGGGTCTGGGCACTGCTATTGCTTTAAAAATGCAGCTTGACGATATTCTGTATTTTTCGCTACTAGCAACAGAGGACAGGGAGTTTTGTTCTCAAACATTAAGTGAACACACTAGAGAGCAGTTGTTGGAATGCATCCGCATAGCCCATGTTTTTGTGGATCTGGGCAGTTTTGTGTTTGAGGATGTGCAAGATCTGATCTGTATCTGTACAGAGTTGGCCCTGTCTGATGCCTCCAGTGGAGACGATGACTATACACCCCCTTTTAGTGCAGCTCAGGTAGAGTCCTTGGTGTGGCTGTTGGAAGATGACTCAGTCTTTTTCCTTGAGCAGTACTCAACTTGTCCTACACAGGTGCTTGCAGCATGTATTGAGTCAGTGCAGTCTCTGGTCAGACAAGCAGTATGCAAACCTAACTTTGTGCAATCATTACTACAGGCCTGGTCAAGTTTATTGTACTCAGCCCCTGTCGGTTCCCTGCCACCCATTCCTGTGTCTAGACACCAGCCTGCTGGGATGTCTGCGTCTCCTTTACTCCCAACTACCACAGTGGCCAACCAATACACCCTCCTACCAATGAAGTACCAGTACCCTGTTTCCCCCTGCTGCACTTACCCTGCCTTTAACCCTCCTGCTTCGTCTCGGCTGCCTCCATAGGTTCCCCTAAGACCCCCTTCAAAATCCACACCCTCTGCTTCACCATCCTTCCGCTCTTCGCCTCTACCAGCTGCATCCACCACCTACAGCCCTGTATACATATACAAATCTTCGGTGGCTAAACCAAAGAAAAAACGGAAGTTCTTTCCAACTCACACGATCCTGCCAGTAACCCAGCCTGTCTCCGCACCAGCCGACCTGTTGCAGCCTGTCTCCGCACCAGCCGACCTGTTGCAGCCTGTCTCCGCACCAGCCGACCTGTTGCAGCCTGTCTCCGCACCAAGCGACCTGTTGCAGCCTGTCTCCGCACCAAGCGACCTGTTGCAGCCTGTTTCCAAACCAAGCGACCTGTTGCAGCCTGTTTCCAAACCAAGCGACCTGTTGCAGCCTGTTTCCAAACCAAGCGACCTGTTGCAGCCTGTTTCCAAACCAAGCGACCTGTTGCAGCCTGTTTCCAAACCAAGCGACTTGTTGCAGCCTGTCTCCGCACCAAGCGACCTGTTGCAGCCTGTTTCCAAACCAAGCGACCTGTTGCAGCCTGTTTCCAAACCAAGCGACCTGTTGCAGCCTGTTTCCAAACCAAGCGACTTGTTGCAGCCTGTTTCCAAACCAAGCGACTTGTTGCAGCCTGTTTCCAAACCAAGCGACTTGTTGCAGCCTGTTTCCAAACCAAGCGACCTGTTGCAGCCTGTTTCCAAACCAAGCGACCTGTTGCAGCCTGTTTCCAAACCAAGCGACCTGTTGCAGCCTGTTTCCAAACCAAGCGACCTGTTGCAGCCTGTTTCCAAACCAAGCGACCTGTTGCAGCCTGTTTCCAAACCAAGCGACCTGTTGCAGCCTGTTTCCAAACCAAGCGACCTGTTGCAGCCTGTTTCCAAACCAAGCGACCTGTTGCAGCCTGTTTCCAAACCAAGCGACCTGTTGCAGCCTGTTTCCAAACCAAGCGACCTGTTGCAGCCTGTTTCCACACCAGCCGATCCGCTCCAGCCTGTTTCCACACCAGCCGATCCGCTCCAGCCTGCTTCTACACCAGCCGATCCGCTCCAGCCTGCTTCCACACCAGCCGATCCGCTCCAGCCTGCTTCCACACCAGCCAATTCGCTCCAGCCTGCTTCCACACCAGCCGACTTGTTCCAGCCTGTTTTCACACCAGCCGACTTGTTCCAGCCTGTTTTCACACCAGCCAACCTGTTCCAGCCTGTTTCCACACCAGCCAACCTGTTCCAGCCTGTTTCCACACCAGCCAACCTGTTCCAGCCTGTTTCCACACCAGCCAACCTGTTCCAGCCTGTTTCCACACCAGCCAACCTGTTCCAGCCTGTTTCCACACCAGCCAACCTGTTCCAGCCTGTTTCCACACCAGCCAACCTGTTCCAGCCTGTTTCCACACCAGCCAACCTGTTCCAGCCTGTTCTCACACCAGCCAACCTGTTCCAGCCTGTTTTCACACCAGCCAACCTGTTCCAGCCTGTTTTCACACCAGCCAACCTGTTCCAGCCTGTTTTCACACCAGCCAACCTGTTCCAGCCTGTTTTCACACCAGCCAACCTGTTCCAGCCTGTTTTCACACCAGCCAACCTGTTCCAGCCTGTTTTCACACCAGCCAACCTGTTCCAGCCTGTTTTCACACCAGCCAACCTGTTCCAGCCTGTTTTCACACCAGCCAACCTGTTCCAGCCTGTTTTCACACCAGCCAACCTGTTCCAGCCTGTTTCCACACCAGCCAACCTGTTCCAGCCTGTTTCCACACCAGCCAACCTGTTCCAGCCTGTTTCCACACCAGCCAACCTGTTCCAGCCTGTTTCCACACCAGCCAACCTGTTCCAGCCTGTTTCCACACCAGCCAACCTGTTCCAGCCTGTTTCCACACCAGCCAACCTGTTCCAGCCTGTTTCCACACCAGGAGAAATTGAAAATAATACCTGTCACCTGTATCTCATAGGCACCACATCCCTTCATTACGAAGCTATATAGAAATATGAAGGTATTGGGACTTTTAAGGTGCAACAACTACACAATATTCAATATAAAAAATATAATTTTATTACAAAAAAATATATGAAAATTCATATGTACAAATATACATGAACCATCAAAATAAACATAATAGAGTTTCCAAAGTGCATACAGACAAAATTCTCTACATGTTTCGCCATTTTGTAGGCTTCCTCAGGAGTTTGTCATGCAAATACTGGAAACAAAAAAAGAAAAATAATAAATACATAATATTATTTACTCAAATTTCAAACTCAAAATTACAAAACAGAATATTATTAAGAAAAAAAGGATAACTGAAAACCATAACCAGCCCAATGGTTGCTCAAAAGTTCATCTCAAAATTAGATCTATTTATTCAAGGTATATGACCTTATTAGTATCAGTTGTAAGTACATTACCTGTAAATTTTGATGGTACAATCTAAAATGAAGAATGACCAGATAGCCAATGAGCTATCCCACACGGGGGCGCCCGTAAGGAGGGGATCATATGGTGTATCATAGAGGGGGAGAAATACTGGCACAAATAACCACCCGGATATTACTAGCACAGGAACAGAGGGCCATCTGGGGGAAATTACAAAGAAAATTCGAATGAAGTCAAATAACAATCTATGTATAAGAGTAAAGGCGTCTAATCTAGTTATACGGCACATACCCCATCAGTATTTACCTGTTTATGGCTGTTGATAGTAAAAAATATAAATTAGAATAGGCAAAAAAGGGGGCAGTATCTCCAAAGTACCCCAATCAGTGTCCACTCTAAAGGAAACAGAAATAGTGGAAATTACTATAAATATATATAATAATCCCCTCTAGTTGGTAATCAGAATTAGCCATATACTTGCTAGCTGATATATACCTGGTTAATCCAATTGGATAAAGTGTGTCCACATTAGGGCATCTCTGCCGAAAAACTTGTTTTACAAAACCGATCAATCAGTTTACTGAAAAAATATAAAATATAAAAACCATTTGGGATTAAAGACCAAAGTAAACCAGACAACAGGATAAAAACCAATGTTGCCCATAAAGAGATCTAGTGCCTAAGTAATTTACCTTTGACTGATATCTAAGAACTTCTTCTCCCCAGAGTGTTGGTCATGCTACTGATTTACAAGGCTGCGATCCGGACTATATACCCCCCTCCCCCTTCCCATTGGACGCACAATGGCGCCAAATCAATGGGCGGAGCGGGCACGTCAGTTCCGACATCCGCCCATCGTCAGATCCGACCCGGAAGTGACAATTCCACCACTGAAAAACCGGAGACGTCCGCCGGAAGCACCACCCCGCTCATCAGGAGAAAACATCCTGACGAGCTGGACGCACCATAAGACGGATCCGGAAGGGGAAAAAACATGCCTAAAGTATAGAAAAGGGCAGACTTCCTTTTAAAATCACGGCAGAAAGGGCACATTGGATGTTAAAAAATGGGGCCAGGATATCCGGTGGGCTTAGTCAGATGGCGCTCAGATTGTCTCCCAAAGGAGAACAAAGAGAAACGCCCTGGGCGCCCATATGATCACCAAATCCCCCCCAAAAAAGAAAAGGGAAACGCCACCCTAAAAAATGTGGTAAACTCAATTGAAATCAATTACATATAATGTAGATTTATCAATGATTAAAGAGAGCCCCTATGGAATATAGAAATGGTACATTCAGTCACCTGTACATAAAGACAAATTTAATAAACAAAAATAAAAATAACAAAACAAAATTTAATTTGTTTTAAACAGAGTCTACATATACAGCATAACGATTTTTTTCCTACAAAAAGGGTTTGAAACTGATGGACTCATTTAACCCAGGATACATAGTAGCTCTCAAGGTATGTATCCATCTGGTTTCTCGTTGTAGGAGATTTTTGTCCACATCCCCACCTCTTTCATTAAGAGGTATGTATTCTAAAGCAAAGAATTTAATCTTTGACAGATCGAAGGAGTGGAAAAGACCACTATGTCTACTAATAGGAGTCTCCATTTTTTTCTTTTGAATGAGAGATACATGGTCTCTCATTCTGTGAAAGAAAGGCCTCTTCGTTTTACCAACATAGAAGGCCTTACAATCACAGATCATCAAATAAATTACGCCAATTGACTGGCAATTGCTAAAGAAATTTGGTCTATACGTAACTCCATTAGGGAAAACTATTTCAGTAGAATCATATATAAACCTGCAAAATTCACAATGACCACATGGGGCCGAACCCTTTCTACTCTCAACCCTCTTGATTTGGAGATGGCTATGAACTAGTTGATCTTTTAAAGACCTAGATTTTCTATAGGTAATTTGGGGAAATGGCTTAATATATTTGGAGATAATCTTATCTGTTGCTAGCAAAGGCCAGAATTTTTCAATAATTTTTCTTACTTTCTGATGTTCACCAGAGAACCTGGTAATTAATCGTACCGTTTGGTCAGTAGTTTGAGGTTTCTTAGGATGTATTAGATCTTTCCTGTTTTTATTTTTTGCTCGTTTATAAGCTTTTTTGAGGGTTGAACGACTATACCCTCTAGCAATTAGTCGAGATTGGAGGGCAGAGGCCTCCGTCTCGAAATCTACTTCCTTACTACAATTTCTTCGAATTCGTAAATACTGACTGTATGGGATACTTTGTACCAGAGTCCTGGGATGAGAACTTGTGGCATGCAGGATGGTATTGCCTGAAGAGGGCTTTCTATATAATGAAGAGCCCAAGGTGCCATCAGAGTTTAAGTAAATAGAAATATCCAGAAAATTTATCACATTCTGGTCACAAATCATCGTAAATTTGAGATTAAAGGAATTTACAGCTAATGAAGACATAAAAGATGTCAATTCCTCTAAGGAGCCAGTCCACACAACAAAAATGTCATCGATAAAGCGTCGCCATATCAAGACTTTATCAAAAAACATTTCAAATGATTCTAAAGAAAAAATCTCCCGTTCCCACCCCCCCAGGTACAGGTTGGCGTACGACGGGGCACACTTGGTCCCCATCGCAACACCCTGCACCTGGAGGTAGTGGGAACGGTCGAAAACAAAAATATTGTTGGTAAGTATGAACAGCAACAATTCCAAAATGAAATTGTTGTAGGGCCTGGCTCCAGGTCCTCTCTCAGAGAGGAAGCCGTCTATAACTTTAATACCCCTAGTGTGGGGGATAGAGTTATAGAGGGCTTCAACGTCTATAGCTACTAGCCATGACCCCGGTGGTACACATAGACCATCCAAAGATCTCAGTAGATCGGCGGTGTCTTGAATGTAGGAACTTAAAGAACCTACATGGGGCCTCAAATAGTCGTCTACCAGCTTACTAGCTGGTTCTGTAAGGCAACCAATCCCTGACACAATCGGACGGCCAGGGGGATTTTCCAAATTTTTGTGCACCTTTGGCAGAGCATAAAACGTGGGAAGTCTCGGCTTATCAATAACCAGGAATTCACACGTCTTTTTGTCTATAAGGTTATCACAAAATGCCCGATTAATGAGAATACGGTATTTTGTCTCCGCATATTTTACCTGTGCAAAAGGAATAGAGCGATACCAACTTTTATTTGAAAGGAGGTTCATGACCATCTGCTTATATTTGTTTAAATCCATTACCACTATGATACCTCCTTTATCCGAGGGTTTTATCACTAATTGTTCGTTCTGTTTTAAAGATAACACGGCTTTTTGTTGGGATGGCTTAAGGTTGGTATTTCTTCTAAACCTTTTCCAATTGGTACTCTGTAGTTCCTTTGTAACTTGTTGGGTGAATGCCCAAATGTTGGGGTTTCCTTGGAGAGTAGGAAAGGTCCTGGATTTCGGTTTATATAGATTAGGTGGAGGAAAAATTCTCTCCGTGGAAATCTCATCTACGAGGCCAGACTGGGGTTCCTCAGGGGGGTCATCTAGTGGATTACCTTCTTCCCATAATTCCATTAATTCATTTATTGCCTGAATCTCCTTAATTGTTTTATTTTGCCAAAGATCTTCCCCCATGGAATCCATGGGAGAACGTTGATAATCCCTGTCAAACATAATCTTAAAAGTAAGTTTTCTCGCAAAGAGGTTGACGTCCTTTATAATTTCAAAGGCATCAACCTCCTGATCAGGACAAAAAGTCAGGCCAAGGCCCAAAACCTCCGTCTGATCCGGTGTAAGTAAATGTGAAGACAAATTAATTACTTGGAAATTACTTTGGAAGTTGCTTTGAGTGCCTGTGAAGGAATGGGTGTCTTTTTGTTGTCCACAATTGGGGGTGGTGAAAAGATTGGCGCAGTGCGAAGATCCCCTATATTGGGGATTTGAAAGTCCCCCGAAGGGGTAACTATTGATTGATTTAACTTCGGTGCATTAAGAATATTAGAAAAACTGGGTGTGGATAAATTAAGGTGACCATCACCTGTGGGATGAGTGGGAGGGGGTACATTTTTGGACTGTTAACGTAAACCCTGACGATTCATGTCCTGTTGAGTACGTTTAGAAAGCGCTGACATCGAAGGTGCTCGATCAGTCTTTCTTTTATTAGAACTAGCTGACATGTTTGAGGCATTACCTGGTAGGGACGAGGAAGATAAAGATGATTCATCAGAATCAGTGGCTTCCTGATTTTTATTTGTTTGCTTACGAGCTGAGGATTTGGATTTCCTCCATTGGTTTTCAGTAGTCCACCGATAGGCTGTGTTTGATTCATATGCCAGACGATCCCTATAGTATTTTTTATCCTTAGTTTTAAGGATATTGGAGACAAAAGACTCCAAATGTTTTTCTAAGAGAGCCTCTCTATTAGAGAAGGTTTCCTCCGAAGTCAAGTTGGAATTTTCAACATACAATTTTTCTATGTCGTTATTGACTATCTCTAAATCTTTAGCATAGTTTTGGCAAAGAGCCTCCATCATCTTAAATGAACATGACTGTAAGTTTGATTCCCAGTCTAATTTGAATTCTGTCTCCACTTTAAATATATTAGGAAAAATCTGTATACGTAATCCTCACGGTACAATTTTATCCTCTAAATATTTCAAGAAATACCTGCGATTCCAAAAAATACGTGCTTTCTTTTCCAATAAACGTTGAAGGCTATTGAAAAAGCGTTCAAGGGTAATCCCACCAAATGTAGACCCTTGGGCTAGATGGATTTTAGTCATAAGGCCATCAAATGCCGACCCTCTATAGGTAGCCATGCTGATTGAAAAAAAGACTCTGTTATACAAAATAGAAACTATAAAAGGATTAATCTTTAAACCCAATTCAAAAGAATAATCTAATGAACTACAAAAATGATATAGAGGTGACAGGTAGAAAATGAGCGTTTGCCACCCGGTATAATCACAAGGAGAAATTGAAAATAATACCTGTCACCTGTATCTCATAGGCACCACATCCCTTCATTACGAAGCTATATAGAAATATGAAGGTATTGGGACTTTTAAGGTGCAACAACTACACAATATTCAATATAAAAAATATAATTTTATTACAAAAAAATATATGAAAATTCATATGTACAAATATACATGAACCATCAAAATAAACATAATAGAGTTTCCAAAGTGCATACAGACAAAATTCTCTACATGTTTCGCCATTTTGTAGGCTTCCTCAGGAGTTTGTCATGCAAATACTGGAAACAAAAAAAGAAAAATAATAAATACATAATATTATTTACTCAAATTTCAAACTCAAAATTACAAAACAGAATATTATTAAGAAAAAAAGGATAACTGAAAACCATAACCAGCCCAATGGTTGCTCAAAAGTTCATCTCAAAATTAGATCTATTTATTCAAGGTATATGACCTTATTAGTATCAGTTGTAAGTACATTACCTGTAAATTTTGATGGTACAATCTAAAATGAAGAATGACCAGATAGCCAATGAGCTATCCCACACGGGGGCGCCCGTAAGGAGGGGATCATATGGTGTATCATAGAGGGGGAGAAATACTGGCACAAATAACCACCCGGATATTACTAGCACAGGAACAGAGGGCCATCTGGGGGAAATTACAAAGAAAATTCGAATGAAGTCAAATAACAATCTATGTATAAGAGTAAAGGCGTCTAATCTAGTTATACGGCACATACCCCATCAGTATTTACCTGTTTATGGCTGTTGATAGTAAAAAATATAAATTAGAATAGGCAAAAAAGGGGGCAGTATCTCCAAAGTACCCCAATCAGTGTCCACTCTAAAGGAAACAGAAATAGTGGAAATTACTATAAATATATATAATAATCCCCTCTAGTTGGTAATCAGAATTTTAATTTTTAGCCATATACTTGCTAGCTGATATATACCTGGTTAATCCAATTGGATAAAGTGTGTCCACATTAGGGCATCTCTGCCGAAAAACTTGTTTTACAAAACCGATCAATCAGTTTACTGAAAAAATATAAAATATAAAAACCATTTGGGATTAAAGACCAAAGTAAACCAGACAACAGGATAAAAACCAATGTTGCCCATAAAGAGATCTAGTGCCTAAGTAATTTACCTTTGACTGATATCTAAGAACGTCTTCTCCCCAGAGTGTTGGTCATGCTACTGATTTACAAGGCTGCGATCCGGACTATATACCCCCCCTCCCCCTTCCCATTGGACGCACAATGGCGCCAAATCAATGGGCGGAGCGGGCACGTCAGTTCCGACATCCGCCCATCGTCAGATCCGACCCGGAAGTGACAATTCCACCACTGAAAAACCGGAGACGTCCGCCGGAAGCACCACCCCGCTCATCAGGCTACCTATAGAGGGTCGGCATTTGATGGCCTTATGACTAAAATCCATCTAGCCCAAGGGTCTACATTTGGTGGGATTACCCTTGAACGCTTTTTCAATAGCCTTCAACGTTTATTGGAAAAGAAAGCACGTATTTTTTGGAATCGCAGGTATTTCTTGAAATATTTAGAGGATAAAATTGTACCGTGGGGATTACGTATACAGATTTTTCCTAATATATTTAAAGTGGAGACAGAATTCAAATTAGACTGGGAATCAAACTTACAGTCATGTTCATTTAAGATGATGGAGGCTCTTTGCCAAAACTATGCTAAAGATTTAGAGATAGTCAATAACGACATAGAAAAATTGTATGTTGAAAATTCCAACTTGACTACGGAGGAAACCTTCTCTAATAGAGAGGCTCTCTTAGAAAAACATTTGGAGTCTTTTGTCTCCAATATCCTTAAAACTAAGGATAAAAAATACTATAGGGATCGTCTGGCATATGAATCAAACACAGCCTATCGGTGGACTACTGAAAACCAATGGAGGAAATCCAAATCCTCAGCTCGTAAGCAAACAAATAAAAATCAGGAAGCCACTGATTCTGATGAATCATCTTTATCTTCCTCGTCCCTACCAGGTAATGCCTCAAACATGTCAGCTAGTTCTAATAAAAGAAAGACTGATCGAGCACCTTCGATGTCAGCGCTTTCTAAACGTACTCAACAGGACATGAATCGTCAGGGTTTACGTTCACAGTCCAAAAATGTACCCCCTCCCACTCATCCCACAGGTGATGGTCACCTTAATTTATCCACACCCAGTTTTTCTAATATTCTTAATGCACCGAAGTTAAATCAATCAATAGTTACCCCTTCGGGGGACTTTCAAATCCCCAATATAGGGGATCTTCGCACTGCGCCAATCTTTTCACCACCCCCAATTGTGGACAACAAAAAGACACCCATTCCTTCACAGGCACTCAAAGCAACTTCCAAAGTAATTTCCAAGTAATTAATTTGTCTTCACATTTACTTACACCGGATCAGACGGAGGTTTTGGGCCTTGGCCTGACTTTTTGTCCTGATCAGGAGGTTGATGCCTTTGAAATTATAAAGGACGTCAACCTCTTTGCGAGAAAACTTACTTTTAAGATTATGTTTGACAGGGATTATCAACGTTCTCCCATGGATTCCATGGGGGAAGATCTTTGGCAAAATAAAACAATTAAGGAGATTCAGGCAATAAATGAATTAATGGAATTATGGGAAGAAGGTAATCCACTAGATGACCCCCTTGAGGAACCCCAGTCTGGCCTCGTAGATGAGATTTCCACGGAGAGAATTTTTCCTCTACCTAATCTATATAAACCGAAATCCAGGACCTTTCCTACTCTCCAAGGAAACCCCAACATTTGGGCATTCACCCAACAAGTTACAAAGGAACTACAGAGTACCAATTGGAAAAGGTTTAGAAGAAATACCAACCTTAAGCCATCCCAACAAAAAGCCGTGTTATCTTTAAAACAGAACGAACAATTAGTGATAAAACCCTCGGATAAAGGAGGTAACATAGTGGTAATGGATTTAAACAAATATAAGCAGATGGTCATGAACCTCCTTTCAAATAAAAGTTGGTATCGCTCTATTCCTTTTGCACAGGTAAAATATGCGGAGACAAAATACCGTATTCTCATTAATTGGGCATTTTGTGATAACCTTATAGACAAAAAGACGTGTGAATTCCTGGTTATTGATAAGCCGAGACTTCCCACGTTTTATGCTCTGCCAAAGGTGCACAAAAATTTGGAAAATCCCCCTGGCCGTCCGATTGTGTCAGGGATTGGTTGCCTTACAGAACCAGCTAGTAAGCTGGTAGACGACTATTTGAGGCCCCATGTAGGTTCTTTAAGTTCCTACATTCAAGACACCGCCGATCTACTGAGATCTTTGGATGGTCTATGTGTACCACCGGGGTCATGGCTAGTAGCTATAGACGTTGAAGCCCTCTATAACTCTATCCCCCACACTAGGGGTATTAAAGTTATAGACGGCTTCCTCTCTGAGAGAGGACCTGGAGCCAGGCCCTACAACAATTTCATTTTGGAATTGTTGCTGTTCATACTTACCAACAATATTTTTGTTTTCGACCGTTCCCACTACCTCCAGGTGCAGGGTGTTGCGATGGGGACCAAGTGTGCCCCGTCGTACGCCAACCTGTACCTGGGGGGGTGGGAACGGGAGATTTTTTCTTTAGAATCATTTGAAATGTTTTTTGATAAAGTCTTGATATGGCGACGCTTTATCGATGACATTTTTGTTGTGTGGACTGGCTCCTTAGAGGAATTGACATCTTTTATGTCTTCATTAGCTGTAAATTCCTTTAATCTCAAATTTACGATGATTTGTGACCAGAATGTGATAAATTTTCTGGATATTTCTATTTACTTAAACTCTGATGGCACCTTGGGCTCTTCATTATATAGAAAGCCCTCTTCAGGCAATACCATCCTGCATGCCACAAGTTCTCATCCCAGGACTCTGGTACAAAGTATCCCATACAGTCAGTATTTACGAATTCGAAGAAATTGTAGTAAGGAAGTAGATTTCGAGACGGAGGCCTCTGCCCTCCAATCTCGACTAATTGCTAGAGGGTATAGTCGTTCAACCCTCAAAAAAGCTTATAAACGAGCAAAAAATAAAAACAGGAAAGATCTAATACATCCTAAGAAACCTCAAACTACTGACCAAACGGTACGATTAATTACCAGGTTCTCTGGTGAACATCAGAAAGTAAGAAAAATTATTGAAAAATTCTGGCCTTTGCTAGCAACAGATGAGATTATCTCCAAATATATTAAGCCATTTCCCCAAATTACCTATAGAAAATCTAGGTCTTTAAAAGATCAACTAGTTCATAGCCATCTCCAAATCAAGAGGGTTGAGAGTAGAAAGGGTTCGGCCCCATGTGGTCATTGTGAATTTTGCAGGTTTATATATGATTCTACTGAAATAGTTCTCCCTAATGGAGTTACGTATAGACCAAATTTCTTTAGCAATTGCCAGTCAATTGGCGTAATTTATTTGATGATCTGTGATTGTAAGGCCTTCTATGTTGGTAAAACGAAGAGGCCTTTCTTTCACAGAATGAGAGACCATGTATCTCTCATTCAAAAGAAAAAAATGGAGACTCCTATTAGTAGACATAGTGGTCTTTTCCACTCCTTCGATCTGTCAAAGATTAAATTCTTTGCTTTAGAATACATACCTCTTAATGAAAGAGGTGGGGATGTGGACAAAAATCTCCTACAACGAGAAACCAGATGGATACATACCTTGAGAGCTACTATGTATCCTGGGTTAAATGAGTCCATCAGTTTCAAACCCTTTTTGTAGGAAAAAAATCGTTATGCTGTATATGTAGACTCTGTTTAAAACAAATTAAATTTTGTTTTGTTATTTTTATTTTTGTTTATTAAATTTGTCTTTATGTACAGGTGACTGAATGTACCATTTCTATATTCCATAGGGGCTCTCTTTAATCATTGATAAATCTACATTATATGTAATTGATTTCAATTGAGTTTACCACATTTTTTAGGGTGGCGTTTCCCTTTTCTTTTTTGGGGGGGATTTGGTGATCATATGGGCGCCCAGGGCGTTTCTCTTTGTTCTCCTTTGGGAGACAATCTGAGCGCCATCTGACTAAGCCCACCGGATATCCTGGCCCCATTTTTTAACATCCAATGTGCCCTTTCTGCCGTGATTTTAAAAGGAAGTCTGCCCTTTTCTATACTTTAGGCATGTTTTTTCCCCTTCCGGATCCGTCTTATGGTGCGTCCAGCTCGTCAGGATGTTTTCTCCTGATGAGCGGGGTGGTGCTTCCGGCGGACGTCTCCGGTTTTTCAGTGGTGGAATTGTCACTTCCGGGTCGGATCTGACGATGGGCGGATGTCGGAACTGACGTGCCCGCTCCGCCCATTGATTTGGCGCCATTGTGCGTCCAATGGGAAGGGGGAGGGGGGGTATATAGTCCGGATCGCAGCCTTGTAAATCAGTAGCATGACCAACACTCTGGGGAGAAGACGTTCTTAGATATCAGTCAAAGGTAAATTACTTAGGCACTAGATCTCTTTATGGGCAACATTGGTTTTTATCCTATTGTCTGGTTTACTTTGGTCTTTAATCCCAAATGGTTTTTATATTTTATATTTTTTCAGTAAACTGATTGATCGGTTTTGTAAAACAAGTTTTTCGGCAGAGATGCCCTAATGTGGACACACTTTATCCAATTGGATTAACCAGGTATATATCAGCTAGCAAGTATATGGCTAAAAATTAAAATTCTGATTACCAACTAGAGGGGATTATTATATATATTTATAGTAATTTCCACTATTTCTGTTTCCTTTAGAGTGGACACTGATTGGGGTACTTTGGAGATACTGCCCCCTTTTTTGCCTATTCTAATTTATATTTTTTACTATCAACAGCCATAAACAGGTAAATACTGATGGGGTATGTGCCGTATAACTAGATTAGACGCCTTTACTCTTATACATAGATTGTTATTTGACTTCATTCGAATTTTCTTTGTAATTTCCCCCAGATGGCCCTCTGTTCCTGTGCTAGTAATATCCGGGTGGTTATTTGTGCCAGTATTTCTCCCCCTCTATGATACACCATATGATCCCCTCCTTACGGGCGCCCCCGTGTGGGATAGCGCATTGGCTATCTGGTCATTCTTCATTTTAGATTGTACCATCAAAATTTACAGGTAATGTACTTACAACTGATACTAATAAGGTCATATACCTTGAATAAATAGATCTAATTTTGAGATGAACTTTTGAGCAACCATTGGGCTGGTTATGGTTTTCAGTTATCCTTTTTTTCTTAATAATATTCTGTTTTGTAATTTTGAGTTTGAAATTTGAGTAAATAATATTATGTATTTATTATTTTTCTTTTTTTGTTTCCAGTATTTGCATGACAAACTCCTGAGGAAGCCTACAAAATGGCGAAACATGTAGAGAATTTTGTCTGTATGCACTTTGGAAACTCTATTATGTTTATTTTGATGGTTCATGTATATTTGTACATATGAATTTTCATATATTTTTTTGTAATAAAATTATATTTTTTATATTGAATATTGTGTAGTTGTTGCACCTTAAAAGTCCCAATACCTTCATATTTCTATACTGTTTCCACACCAGTCAACCTGTTCCAGCCTGTTTCCACACCAGCCAACCTGTTCCAGCCTGGATTTTCGGTGCCCGTCACCCAGCCTGACGTTTTGGTGCCCGTCTTTCAGCCCGCTGAACCAGTGCCTGCCATCTGGCTTGCTGAACCTCTGCCCGGTGGCCAGTTTGAAATACCTCTGCCCGGTGGCCAGCTTGAAGACCCAGCGCCATTTGCCCAGCCCGCTGACATGGTGCCTGCTGAACCAGTTCTCGATGCCCGGCTTGCCGCTGATTTTGCCCTGCTTGATTCCCAGCCTGACTGTGATGCCCTTGTGTTGTTCGCCTCCGTTAGGTTCATGCACATTGCCCTGCCTGTTTTCATTTCCAGATCCCAATTTCCAGACCCTGGTGGTGGGGTGCGTGTTCCATTGCCGGACTCAGGTGCCACGCCTCCCAGTAGGTTTAAGGACTCTGGCCGGAGGAGCACAAGTAGTCCGCAGACACAGGGGAGACTTTTTGGGACCTTTCCGCATCTACCAGCACTGCCAGATCAAGGGCAGAATGGAGCGTCCGGAGGCCACTCCTTGGGAGGGGGAACTGTCATGATCAGTGTCATTGCCTGGGTCACCTGCTGGTGGTGCTATTGCTTTCAGCACCAAAGGGTGCAGTTCTGGTGGCCACCAGCGGGTGTCTCCCATTTGTCTGGAGCCGAAATCATCTCCTGCAATCAGGCGTCACCTGAGACTGATTGCAGGAGGTGTGTATAAATACCCAGCAGACACTAAAGCATTTGCTCTGGTATTGTCTTGGAACCCAGACCTGTATGCCTGAACCTGAACCTGAACCTTGTGACCTGTTATCTGTACCTTGTATCCTGTGTTCCTGGACCCCTGCCTCTGTACCTTGTATCCTGTGTTCCTGAACCCTGCATCCATCCCTGGACCCCTGTCTTGCAGACTCATCCCTTCCTCCTGTTGTCCCTTCCGGCTCCCTGTTCAATCGGACTGATCTCTCGTGTATGACCCTGGCTTGATTACATTTACGCTTTAATCTCTAAACTGTATTTACGTTGGTGTAGGGAGTTGTTTTGTGTGTCACTGTGGTTGTTTGCTGGTTGCCTTTATTGTTTTAGGAATTATCCTTTCAATAAACTCATATATATATTTACTTACCTTGTGCCTAGTTCCTTTTAGTGCAGCCCACTGATCTGCGTACCCTGTGCTGGATGCCGTGTTAGGCATCCGTGACACTAGGAAGTCCCGTAGAACATCGTTGATAAAATACTGGAAAGTGGCAGGGGCGTTACACAACCCGAATGGCATTACCAAGTACTCAAAATGTCCATACCGGGTACGGAAGGCGGTCTTCCATTCGTCACCTTCTTTGATACGGATCAAGTTGTAGGCTCCGCGGAGGTCAAGTTTGGTAAAGATGGTGGCAGTTCCTAGTCTCTGAAATAACTCTGGTACCAGGGGGAGAGGGTAGCGATTTTTTACTGTAATTTTATTCAATTCCCGGTAATCCACACAAGGTCGAAGGGTGTGGTCCTTTTTCTCTACAAAAAAGATGCCTGCGCCTGCTGGGGATGTGGAAGGGCGGATGAACCCCTTTTGCAAGTTCTCATCAACATAATTTTTTAAAGCCCCTTGTTCCACCTCCGTTAAAGGGAAGATTCTACCGAACGGAATCTTTGCTCCAGGAAGTAGGTCGATGGGGCAATCGTAGGCCCGATGGGGCGGTAGAGTCTCTGCCTTTTGTTTACTAAATACGTCAAGAAAGTCGTGGTAAACTTCTGGGATGGATTGACGGGTGCCATCTTCGGTGTCAATGCATAGTAACGAGGCCGGCCCAGGAGGTTTATATGAGCCACAGGACTGTTGGCAATAGGAAGAAGGAAAGGCAACTATTCCCGTAGTCCAGTTGATAGTGGGATTGTGGGCTTGTAACCAAGGCATACCAAGGATCAAGGGAAACAACGGGGAAGAGATGATGTCCAGACACAAGCATTCTTGGTGGGTTCCAGAGGTGGTAAAGATGGTAGCGGGTATAGGAGTGGTCTCCTGGGTCACAGGTCCGGACTTAATGACGGAACCATCAGCCAGATGGACACGAAGTCCGTGGGTCTTGGTACGAAGGGGATTTTGGTGTTTAATGGCAAAGGTTGAGTCCATAAAGCAGCTGCATGCTCCGGAATCAATAATGGCGGGTACTTGCAAAGTCCTTCCTGGGAGCTGTAATGAAACAGAGAGGGCAAGGTGAGATGTGGTTTTGGCTTGTAGGTTAGTCATGTTAGAAGAAACTGAAAGAAACTTACGAAGCTTCAGGGGACAGGTTCTAACGAAATGTCCGGGGTCCCCGCAGTACAGGCACAGATTATTTATTCGGCGGCGCTGGCGTTCCTCAGGAGCGAGGGATGGACGAAGGAGCCCGAGCTGCATTGGTTCAGGCGTGTCAGATGTGGGAGTTGGAGGTGTAGCAGGAGCCGAGTACAGGTGACTAGGAGCCCGAGGAAGCATCCAGGTTGGGCGGGAGAAGCCAGTGGTCCTCTCAGCCCTCCGTTCCCTCAGACGTCGGTCAATCTGGATGGTTAGATCAATCAACAGGTTGAGTGTCTGTGGTACACCAACTCTAGCTAGCTCGTCCTTCAAGGAATCGGAAAGTCCTAAGCGAAACTGATGGCGGAGGGCGGCATCATTCCAATTGGTATCCGCACTCCACCGCCTGAATTCTGCCACATAGTCCTCGGCTGGTCTGCGTCCTTGTTGAAGGGAACGCAAGGCGGCTTCTGCGGTTACTGAGAGTTGGGGATCTTCGTATAGAAAAATGTGTATATCCAGGGCGCTCCAAGCATTTGAATCCTGACAGATAAGGTCTGTGTTGGAGAGGGTAGCAAATCTTCACACACTTTAGGCAGCACTCAGGGAGACAAGCAATCTCTAATGGAAACAGAAAAACAAACAAGGCGCCTCTAAGTGCAGAAGTATAAAACTTTTAATATCCCCTAAAAGGGTTAAAAACACTTACAAGATAGTGGATGAAAAACAGGCATGTAGTAGGTAAGTGCGTCCAGGAGATGTTCCAGTGGCAGGGCAGTCCCAGTCTCTGATATTAAAGCTTCCAGGAAAGTCCACGATAACAGCTGATTGTGCTGTGAATGTTCAGAGGACACAGTAACGCTGGAGCCTGGGGATGATGTCAGAGGAAGCGAGACAGAAACCAGCATGGAACACGAACAGGAAGTGGACAGGAAGTGTGTCATGGAGGCGGGATGCGTTTCGGAACAGCTCATTGGTTCCTTCTTCAGCCAGTGACCTGGTCACTGGCTGAAGAAGGAACCAATGAGCTGTTCCGAAACGCATCCCGCCTCCATGACACACTTCCTGTCCACTTCCTGTTCGTGTTCCATGCTGGTTTCTGTCTCGCTTCCTCTGACATCATCCCCAGGCTCCAGCGTTACTGTGTCCTCTGAACATTCACAGCACAATCAGCTGTTATCGTGGACTTTCCTGGAAGCTTTAACATCAGAGACTGGGACTGCCCTGCCACTGGAACATCTCCTGGACGCACTTACCTACTACATGCCTGTTTCATCCACTATCTTGTAAGTGTTTTTAACCCTTTTAGGGGATATTAAAAGTTTTATACTTCTGCACTTAGAGGCGCCTTGTTTGTTTTTCTTTTTCGGGGATCTTCGTATAGCTGGGCCAGGGCATCGAAAAAAGCAGCGAGGTTGTTTAGTGATACATCCTTCTGTTCAAAGAGATGGTGGGCCCAGCTCTGAGGGTCTCCAGCGAGCAAAGAGACCACAAAGCCCACCTTGGTGGCCTCTAGAGAAAAGGTACGGGGCTGTAGGGCAAAATACAGTTCACATGAATTCCGGAAGGCCCTAAACTTGCTCCGATCCCCGGAAAATCTTTCGGGTGTAGGAACCTTAGGTTCAGGAGGAAGCATGACCACTGTGGGTGAGGAACTTGTTCCGGCTGTGGAAGCAGAGGCGTGGGGCCCCTCTTGGATGGCAGAAGGATTGGAGAGGACCCGCACTTGTTCTTCCAAGCGGGTGTATCCTTGTTGAAGACTCTTGACTGCTTCAGACAAACCTGCCAGGTGCCGACAGAGTTCCTCCATAGGTGAGGCTCCCTGCCCGGGCTCAGACATGGCTGTCTGCTACTGTCACGTACCTGACGGTGACGAGCCCGGATCTGCAGAGGGAGGCCTCTCTTACGGCTTCCACCGGCGGCCCCTGGTACTGAAGACAGGAGGCACGGAGGTAGAAGGGGTACGAGTGCCTGGCAGGATGGATCAAGGTAGAGTAGAGTCTGAAGACTGGGACGGATCCAGGCACCCAGGAAGTATGGCAGGCTGAACCGGAACCAGGAACACAGCAACTGGACTGGGACTGATGAGACTGGCTGGACTGGAACCAGGATACAGCAACTGGACTGGAACCAGGAACAAGCAACTGGACTGGAACTAGGAACAAGCAGCTGGACTGGAACTGATGAGGCTGACTGGACTGGAACCAGGACACAGCAACTGGAGAGATTGGTCGGACAAGCCGGGTCGGTAGTATTGGCTGGCGGCAAGGTACTGGAGGATCAGGCAGAAGATTGGTCAAACAAAGCCGGGGGTCAGAGGCAGGCAGGAAACTGGAAGGGTCAAGGTAAGCCGGGTCGGATGCAGGTAAATACACGAATCAGGTCTCTTTGGGTACTACACGCTGTAGAACAGACAGCAGGGACTGTCTGTCACAGGCATGTTTAAATAGCTCTTCTGGCGCACTTTGTGGAGCGTGCGCGCGCCCCCGCTAGGCGCGTGCGCGCACGTGCTCGCCATCGCGCGCGCGTGGACGTGCCCGAGATTCGGAATCAGGAAGTCCAGGAATCCTGTAGCTGACAGGATTTCTATGACACTGCTCCTTCAGCAATTCATAAGTAAAGGTGATCCTGGTTCCTGACTGTATTGTGCTTGCTACGAAGTCCTGCGATCACTGGCTAACAAGCGCCCCCTGCCTCTCAACAATAAATCTTTCAGATATCCATCAATTCATTGATCGAGGACACAGCCAACAGAAGCTGAATCTTCCCTATGAAGAATAACACTGACAAAATGCATAATGGTAGTGTCCACACCCTTGCAGTGCTGTAAAGTGTGTGTTACTGCAACTCATGTTAAGTGTGTTAGCACGTTGCAGTGCCATTCTTTTACCCAGAGAAGCGGCATTTCCCTCCTAGGTAGGGTATAATTTTGTTCTGCTTACTTATGTAAAACTTCATATCACTACTGCCTCTCCTCTTGAATCAACCTCTTCACCTTTCCATTCATTGTGGAATAGGGAAAGCTGTGGCTTGGAAACTTTATGTATGTTTGGACTTCGAAGGCAGTCACCTGGGTCATCCCATTCCAGGTCTGCCTTACCACCCTAATGAATGATTGTACTCAAAAGGCACTCAAAACCTGTGTAGCGGGGTGCTAAATTTAGGGGAAGTGTTTGGGTGGTAGTTATACCCAAACACCCTAATTGTTAGAGTTCTTGCAACCATTTTTGTCTGCAGGGAGAGTATTGGTGTATAGTTCCCTGTGGCCTGCAGGTGACGCTGCCATAGTAGGCCAGGGTTGAACCGCTAATCCAGTGCTGTACCTCGTGTGTCCCCTCTCAGCAGCCGTACGGTGGGTGTGGTAGGCCTGCTGTGCATGCTGGGAGAGGATATAAAAGGGGCAGACGCTGCCTGTTCAGGGTTCATTGTCGGGGGTCCTACCAGGGAGTGTGTGTTCCTGTCCGTCCTGGGCACCTTTGGCCCAGGGGCAGAGGTCGGTGGATCAGTCCCAGGCACCTTTAGTCCTGGGGCTGCAACAAAGGCCTGGGTCCAGCACCTTCGGCTGGAGCCCACCGGGGATCGAGGAGTCTCAGGGTGCCGCCTTGCGAGGGGACCCGTATCCTAGATGAGGAGGCTGGGGGAGGAACCGTTCCGAGGGACTGGTGCAGAAGTCACGGTGAAGGAAGGGTCCCGATAACTCTCTGGAGGGATGTCTTCTCCTTAACAGAGGCCAAGTTCACCAGGTCTGTGGCAGAGACCAAGTTCACCAGGTCTGTGGCAGAGACTTTGGGTAAAGTTCGAGCATCATTTTGGCTGCTAGTCCCAAGCTAGGAGACTATCCGAATGGGCTGAGTCTGCTTGAGAATCGGAGCAGTGAATTGGGTTACGTTTGTGCCTGGACCTCTTCCACACCTTAAGCTGTCCTGTCCTCCCTCCAACCTTTCCTGTCAGAGACTGTGTTTTACAAGAGAATAAACTCTACGTTGGAGTTGCAGCTGGTGTGGACATTCAATTTACTGTGGGGATACAAGGACTTGTCTTTATTTAATATAGAAGTGAGAAACATTCTCTGGCTGTCTGACTGTGGAAGACCCATCAACAACACCGCTCAACCTCTTCACACAGGAGGGTACGGGCTTGTGGCGCGGTGTGCCCCTCTATTCCTGCGAGGAGCCGAACAAGGCAGGTAAAGAGAGGGGTGGGTGCGCTACACCTGCTTAGCCTTTTCAAGGAGGACAATCTTCCTTCGTCTACCTTTGATGAAGCTAGGTGTAAGGCAAGGTTAAATGGCTTGGATAAAGGTGCCCTCAGAGCTGGGAATAAAGATGGCTGTGATGGGCTTGGGGCATCCTTGGTTAGGAGGGCTAACTGTGATGCCCTGAACTCATCTGCAGAGCTGCGTCCTTGACATTGTGCCTGGAGTCCACTGGCATAAGTGACTGGAGAACTCAGAGACTCACTATGCACTTGCCAATGAAGAGCCATGACTTTCTGGCTCACAGAAATCAATGCCCTTAGAGAGGTCTTGGCAGCAATATCCACAGACATGTTAGTCTGAAATGAATGGGCTCAAATGACACTGCACTGAATCATATGAGAATTGCTGTTCTTGTGCGATTCACATGTGGGTTATAGTGTGAACTAGGGCTTATTGCATTAAAAACCTTTTTCATGTATAATTTGTAATTAATATATGTACTGGGGTAAGTCATATTTGTTCACTACACTTGCAGGCTCTGCTTCCCATATTGCAGTACTACATAACGGCTGTGCTTTATTACTCCTTTTTACAGGAAGAGTCTACGAGTCGGCTGACTCTGTGAAAACTATGTATTGCCTGTATGTGCACAGGGTTACATCTAGTGGCAAATTCACAGTTGTCTATATTTAACACAAGAACAAAAAACATTTAAAGTGAACTTGTGCCCAGACTTTGGACATTCAATGATTTTGCCCAACACTCAACACCATTGCCTAGTGCAGTCCCAATACAGGACAAGGCAAGAAAAGTTTTGTTCCCTATTAAGCAACTTCACACCACTGCACTATGGTGGTGTGTGCTAAAGAATAATGCTGCATGTAGTACTTTTTCCAGCGTAATGCAGTGGGACACAATTCACAGCATAGCACCGCACTGTGGACAATAGAGGCATTTTTTTTTTTCATTTTGGATAGAGCATGGGAGGGTAGTAAACCCTGTCAGATTTTTTTTCGCCATCTCTGTCCGTTGCAGAGATTCTCCTTCATTTCCTGTCCCTTAGCCAAACAGGAAGTGAGAGGAAATCCCTGCAAATTAACCCTTTGAGAGCCGGGCCATAAACAAATGACAGCCTCAAGGTGGCTCTACAAATCCGGGAGGCCGTCAACAGACGGCCTCGGCTATTCCGGCCACTGGAGGGCGCATCACTGAGATGCCGATGCGCGTGCCTGGCGGCCGCGATGTCTGCCAGGTACCCGCGATCGGCCGGTACACAGACAAGGATGTGGATCTCTGTGTGTAAACACAGAGATCCACGTCCTGTCAGGGAGAGGAGACCGATGCTGTGTCCCTTGTACATAGGGACACAGATCGGTCACCTCCCCCACTCAGTCCCCTCCCCCCACAGTAGTAATCACTCCCAGGTTACACATTTAACCCCTTCCTCGCCCCCTAGTGTTAACCCCTTCCCTGCCAGTGTCATTTTTACAGTAACCAGTGCATTTTTATAGCACTGGTCGCTGTAAAAATGACAATGGTCCCAAAATGGTGTGAAAAGTGTCCGATGTGTCCGCCATAATGTCACAGTCACAATAAATATCGCTGATCACCGCCATTGCTAGTAAAAAAAAAATTATAATAAAACTGCTATAAAACTATGCCCTATTTTGTAGACGCTATAACTTTTGCGCAAACCAATCAATAAACGCTTACTGAGATTTTTTCTAACAAAAATATGTAGAAGAATACGTATCGGCCTAAACTGAGGAAAAAAATATATAAAAAAAAAATAATAAATTGGGATATTTATTATAGCAAAAAGTAAAAAATATTGTGTTTTTTTCAAAATCGTTGCTCTTTTTTTGTTTATAGCGCAAAAAATAAGAACCGCAGAGGTGATCAAATACCACCAAAAGAAAGCTCTATTTGTGGGAAAAAAAGGACGTCAATTTTGTTTGGGAGCCACGTCGCACGACCGCGCAATTGTCATTCAAAGCGTGACAGCGCTGAAAGCAGAAAATTGGTCTGGGCAGGAAGGGGGTTTAAGTGCCCAGTAAGCAAGTGGTTAAAGAGGAACTGCAGTCTGCTCATATAATTTATAATACAAACATCTTTGCCATTCTGAAGCTTCCCTCTAACCACGTTGTATATTATTTTATATATACTGTGATTCTGTACTTGCAAAATATGCTGCAGAAATCTCCCTCCTCTAAGTCTGGCTGCAACCATTTTAACTGTGGGCAGCTGAAACTGTTGCCTTGTTCACTTCCTGGATTTACACAGACACACCCCTCCAGCTCTGCAGCCCTCATTGGCCCTCTTATAACCCACCCCCCCCTTCCTGGCAAACTCTCACAGGGGTGAGAGAGAGAACTGTGCATGATGTCATAAGTCTAGGCTAATGACCAGACAAGAAACAGGAAGTGGGCTGTAGAAGGTATTTACTGGCAGAAAAAAAATGTTTTACTATCCAAAGTAAAAACAAGAAGGGCATAAGATTTAATAGATGGAAAGTTGAAAAAATTACTGAAGGTACGCTTTAAGGGAATTTTTTGGGGATCCCCAGGTCACCAGAAATAGTGTCCCTATTGGAACATTTCTCGTCTATTACTTTTCTGGCGACAACCCAATATTCTGGGATTTTTATTTACTTTCCCTTTCAATGACAATGGTAACCAGCACAATTAGAGAGGGTGAATCTCCTTAATAGGGATGAGCTTCGTGTTCGAGTCGAACATACGTTCGACTCGAACATCGGCTGTTCGATCGTTCGACGAAGATCGAACGATTTGGGCCGTTCGCGCCAAATTCGAGTGACGCGAACGGCCCACAATGCACTACGCCATCGCAGTGTCATCCAGGCGCTGTGATTGGCCAAGCATGCACTGTGACCCCGCATGCTTGGCCAATCACAGCGCCGGCAGCGAGGAGAGCAATGATTGGCCACAGGCAGGATGCCTGTGGCCAATTATTGCTGAGGGTGTTTAGTACACGCCCCACACTATAAAAGGCCGCCAGCACGGCGGCCTAGTGTAGTGTGTTCCGGAGCAGGGATAGAGCAGCATAGGCAGGGACAGTGACTGTTATTTCTTTCTTGCTTAACCTGGATTCCTTTAGTTTAGGGAAAGAGAAGGATAGGTAGGGAGAGTGTCAGTGTGTTTTGTGCTTGTGCTATAGTGTGCTTAAAAAAAACATTTATTCTAGGGACAGAAAACTGTAGGTAGGGAGAGTGTCAGTTTCTTTCACTCTGCAAGTCCTTGTTTCCAGGGACCTGTAAGGACAGTGAGTGAATTGTCCTTGTGCTATATTGTGATTAAAAAAAACATTTTTTCTAGGGACAGAAAACTGTAGGTAGGGAGAGTGTTTTTTTTCTTTCACTCTGCAAGTCCTTGTTTCCAGGGACCTGGAAGGACAGTGAGTGAATTGTCCTTGTGCTATATTGTGCTTAAAAAAAACATTTATTCTAGGGACAGAAAACTGTAGGTAGGGAGAGTGTCAGTTTATTTCACTCTGCAAGTCCTTGTTTCCAGGGACCTGTAAGGACAGTGAGTGAATTGTCCTTGTGCTATATTGTGATTAAAAAAAACATTTTTTCTAGGGACAGAAAACTGTAGGTAGGGAGAGTGTTTTTTTTCTTTCACTCTGCAAGTCCTTGTTTCCAGGGACCTGTAAGGACAGTGAGTGAATTGTCCTTGTGCTATATTGTGCTTAAAAAAACATTTATTCTAGGGACAGAAAACTGTAGGTAGGGAGAGTGTCAGTTTATTTCACTCTGCAAGTCCTTGTTTCCAGGGACCTGTAAGGACAGTGAGTGAATTGTCCTTGTGCTATATTGTGATTAAAAAAAACATTTTTTCTAGGGACAGAAAACTGTAGGTAGGGAGAGTGTTTTTTTTCTTTCACTCTGCAAGTCCTTGTTTCCAGGGACCTGTAAGGACAGTGAGTGAATTGTCCTTGTGCTATATTGTGATTAAAAAAAACATTTTTTCTAGGGACAGAAATCTGTAGATAGGGAGAGTGTTTTTTTTCTTTCACTCTGCAAGTCCTTGTTTCCAGGGACCTGTAAGGACAGTGAGTGAATTGTCCTTGTGCTATATTGTGCTTAAAAAAAACATTTATTCTAGGGACAGAAAACTGTAGGTAGGGAGAGTGTCAGTTTATTTCACTCTGCAAGTCCTTGTTTCCAGGGACCTGGAAGGACAGTGAGTGAATTGTCCTTGTGCTATATTGTGATTAAAAAAAACATTTTTTCTAGGGACAGAAAACTGTAGGTAGGGAGAGTGTTTTTTTTCTTTCACTCTGCAAGTCCTTGTTTCCAGGGACCTGTAAGGACAGTGAGTGAATTGTCCTTGTGCTATATTGTGCTTAAAAAAACATTTATTCTAGGGACAGAAAACTGTAGGTAGGGAGAGTGTCAGTTTATTTCACTCTGCAAGTCCTTGTTTCCAGGGACCTGTAAGGACAGTGAGTGAATTGTCCTTGTGCTATATTGTGATTAAAAAAAACTTTTTTTCTAGGGACAGAAAACTGTAGGTAGGGAGAGTGTTTTTTTTCTTTCACTCTGCAAGTCCTTGTTTCCAGGGACCTGTAAGGACAGTGAGTGAATTGTCCTTGTGCTATATTGTGATTAAAAAAAACATTTTTTCTAGGGACAGAAAACTGTAGATAGGGAGAGTGTTTTTTTTCTTTCACTCTGCAAGTCCTTGTTTCCAGGGACCTGTAAGGACAGTGAGTGAATTGTCCTTGTGCTATATTGTGCTTAAAAAAAACATTTATTCTAGGGACAGAAAACTGTAGGTAGGGAGAGTGTCAGTTTATTTCACTCTGCAAGTCCTTGTTTCCAGGGACCTGGAAGGACAGTGAGTGAATTGTCCTTGTGCTATATTGTGATTAAAAAAAACATTTTTTCTAGGGACAGAAAACTGTAGGTAGAGAGAGTGTTTTTTTTCTTTCACTCTGCAAGTCCTTGTTTCCAGGGACCTGTAAGGACAGTGAGTGAATTGTCCTTGTGCTATATTGTGCTTAAAAAAACATTTATTCTAGGGACAGAAAACTGTAGGTAGGGAGAGTGTCAGTTTATTTCACTCTGCAAGTCCTTGTTTCCAGGGACCTGTAAGGACAGTGAGTGAATTGTCCTTGTGCTATATTGTGATTAAAAAAAACATTTTTTCTAGGGACAGAAAACTGTAGGTAGGGAGAGTGTTTTTTTTCTTTCACTCTGCAAGTCCTTGTTTCCAGGGACCTGTAAGGACAGTGAGTGAATTGTCCTTGTGCTATATTGTGCTTAAAAAAACATTTATTCTAGGGACAGAAAACTGTAGGTAGGGAGAGTGTCAGTTTATTTCACTCTGCAAGTCCTTGTTTCCAGGGACCTGTAAGGACAGTGAGTGAATTGTCCTTGTGCTATATTGTGATTAAAAAAAACTTTTTTTCTAGGGACAGAAAACTGTAGGTAGGGAGAGTGTTTTTTTTCTTTCACTCTGCAAGTCCTTGTTTCCAGGGACCTGTAAGGACAGTGAGTGAATTGTCCTTGTGCTATATTGTGATTAAAAAAAACATTTTTTCTAGGGACAGAAAACTGTAGATAGGGAGAGTGTTTTTTTTCTTTCACTCTGCAAGTCCTTGTTTCCAGGGACCTGTAAGGACAGTGAGTGAATTGTCCTTGTGCTATATTGTGCTTAAAAAAAACATTTATTCTAGGGACAGAAAACTGTAGGTAGGGAGAGTGTCAGTTTATTTCACTCTGCAAGTCCTTGTTTCCAGGGACCTGGAAGGACAGTGAGTGAATTGTCCTTGTGCTATATTGTGATTAAAAAAAACATTTTTTCTAGGGACAGAAAACTGTAGGTAGGGAGAGTGTTTTTTTTCTTTCACTCTGCAAGTCCTTGTTTCCAGGGACCTGTAAGGACAGTGAGTGAATTGTCCTTGTGCTATATTGTGCTTAAAAAAAACATTTATTCTAGGGACAGAAAACTGTAGGTAGGGAGAGTGTCAGTTTATTTCACTCTGCAAGTCCTTGTTTCCAGGGACCTGGAAGGACAGTGAGTGAATTGTCCTTGTGCTATATTGTGATTAAAAAAAACATTTTTTCTAGGGACAGAAAACTGTAGGTAGGGAGAGTGTTTTTTTTCTTTCACTCTGCAAGTCCTTGTTTCCAGGGACCTGTAAGGACAGTGAGTGAATTGTCCTTGTGCTATATTGTGCTTAAAAAAACATTTATTCTAGGGACAGAAAACTGTAGGTAGGGAGAGTGTCAGTTTATTTCACTCTGCAAGTCCTTGTTTCCAGGGACCTGTAAGGACAGTGAGTGAATTGTCCTTGTGCTATATTGTGATTAAAAAAAACATTTTTTCTAGGGACAGAAAACTGTAGGTAGGGAGAATGTTTTTTTTCTTTCACTCTGCAAGTCCTTGTTTCCAGGGACCTGTAAGGACAGTGAGTGAATTGTCCTTGTGCTATATTGTGATTAAAAAAAACATTTTTTCTAGGGACAGAAAACTGTAGGTAGGGAGAGTGTCAGTTTATTTCACTCTGCAAGTCCTTGTTTCCAGGGACCTGTAAGGACAGTGAGTGAATTGTCCTTGTGCTATATTGTGATTAAAAAAAACATTTTTTCTAGGGACAGAAAACTGTAGGTAGGGAGAGTGTTTTTTTTCTTTCACTCTGCAAGTCCTTGTTTCCAGGGACCTGTAAGGACAGTGAGTGAATTGTCCTTGTGCTATATTGTGCTTAAAAAAACATTTATTCTAGGGACAGAAAACTGTAGGTAGGGAGAGTGTCAGTTTATTTCACTCTGCAAGTCCTTGTTTCCAGGGACCTGTAAGGACAGTGAGTGAATTGTCCTTGTGCTATATTGTGATTAAAAAAAACATTTTTTCTAGGGACAGAAAACTGTAGGTAGGGAGAGTGTTTTTTTTCTTTCACTCTGCAAGTCCTTGTTTCCAGGGACCTGTAAGGACAGTGAGTGAATTGTCCTTGTGCTATATTGTGCTTAAAAAAACATTTATTCTAGGGACAGAAAACTGTAGGTAGGGAGAGTGTCAGTTTATTTCACTCTGCAAGTCCTTGTTTCCAGGGACCTGTAAGGACAGTGAGTGAATT
Source organism: Rana muscosa (assembly GCA_029206835.1). NCBI lineage: Eukaryota > Metazoa > Chordata > Amphibia > Anura > Ranidae > Rana > Rana muscosa. The sequence continues at coordinate 37,260,077 of JARGYO010005626.1, forward strand.
GTCCTTGTGCTATATTGTGATTAAAAAAAACATTTTTTCTAGGGACAGAAAACTGTAGGTAGGGAGAGTGTTTTTTTTCTTTCACTCTGCAAGTCCTTGTTTCCAGGGACCTGTAAGGACAGTGAGTGAATTGTCCTTGTGCTATATTGTGATTAAAAAAAACATTTTTTCTAGGGACAGAAAACTGTAGGTAGGGAGAGTGTTTTTTTTCTTTCACTCTGCAAGTCCTTGTTTCTAGGGACCTGTAAGGACAGTGAGTGAATTGTCCTTGTGCTATATTGTGCTTAAAAAAAACATTTATTCTAGGGACAGAAAACTGTAGGTAGGGAGAGTGTCAGTTTATTTCACTCTGCAAGTCCTTGTTTCCAGGGACCTGGAAGGACAGTGAGTGAATTGTCCTTGTGCTATATTGTGATTAAAAAAAACATTTTTTCTAGGGACAGAAAACTGTAGGTAGGGAGAGTGTTTTTTTTCTTTCACTCTGCAAGTCCTTGTTTCCAGGGACCTGTAAGGACAGTGAGTGAATTGTCCTTGTGCTATATTGTGCTTAAAAAAACATTTATTCTAGGGACAGAAAACTGTAGGTAGGGAGAGTGTCAGTTTATTTCACTCTGCAAGTCCTTGTTTCCAGGGACCTGTAAGGACAGTGAGTGAATTGTCCTTGTGCTATATTGTGATTAAAAAAAACATTTTTTTCTAGGGACAGAAAACTGTAGGTAGGGAGAGTGTTTTTTTTCTTTCACTCTGCAAGTCCTTGTTTCCAGGGACCTGTAAGGACAGTGAGTGAATTGTCCTTGTGCTATATTGTGATTAAAAAAAACATTTTTTCTAGGGACAGAAAACTGTAGGTAGGGAGAGTGTTTTTTTTCTTTCACTCTGCAAGTCCTTGTTTCCAGGGACCTGTAAGGACAGTGAGTGAATTGTCCTTGTGCTATATTGTGCTTAAAAAAAACATTTATTCTAGGGACAGAAAACTGTAGGTAGGGAGAGTGTCAGTTTATTTCACTCTGCAAGTCCTTGTTTCCAGGGACCTGGAAGGACAGTGAGTGAATTGTCCTTGTGCTATATTGTGATTAAAAAAAACATTTTTTCTAGGGACAGAAAACTGTAGGTAGGGAGAGTGTTTTTTTTCTTTCACTCTGCAAGTCCTTGTTTCCAGGGACCTGTAAGGATAGTGAGTGAATTGTCCTTGTGCTATATTGTGATTAAAAAAAACATTTTTTCTAGGGACAGAAAACTGTAGGTAGGGAGAGTGTTTTTTTTCTTTCACTCTGCAAGTCCTTGTTTCCAGGGACCTGTAAGGACAGTGAGTGAATTGTCCTTGTGCTATATTGTGCTTAAAAAAACATTTATTCTAGGGACAGAAAACTGTAGGTAGGGAGAGTGTCAGTTTATTTCACTCTGCAAGTCCTTGTTTCCAGGGACCTGTAAGGACAGTGAGTGAATTGTCCTTGTGCTATATTGTGATTAAAAAAAAACATTTTTTTCTAGGGACAGAAAACTGTAGGTAGGGAGAGTGTTTTTTTTCTTTCACTCTGCAAGTCCTTGTTTCCAGGGACCTGTAAGGACAGTGAGTGAATTGTCCTTGTGCTATATTGTGATTAAAAAAAACATTTTTTCTAGGGACAGAAAACTGTAGGTAGGGAGAGTGTTTTTTTTCTTTCACTCTGCAAGTCCTTGTTTCCAGGGACCTGTAAGGACAGTGAGTGAATTGTCCTTGTGCTATATTGTGCTTAAAAAAAACATTTATTCTAGGGACAGAAAACTGTAGGTAGGGAGAGTGTCAGTTTATTTCACTCTGCAAGTCCTTGTTTCCAGGGACCTGGAAGGACAGTGAGTGAATTGTCCTTGTGCTATATTGTGATTAAAAAAAACATTTTTTCTAGGGACAGAAAACTGTAGGTAGGGAGAGTGTTTTTTTTCTTTCACTCTGCAAGTCCTTGTTTCCAGGGACCTGTAAGGACAGTGAGTGAATTGTCCTTGTGCTATATTGTGATTAAAAAAAACATTTTTTCTAGGGACAGAAAACTGTAGGTAGGGAGAGTGTTTTTTTTCTTTCACTCTGCAAGTCCTTGTTTCCAGGGACCTGTAAGGACAGTGAGTGAATTGTCCTTGTGCTATATTGTGCTTAAAAAAAACATTTATTCTAGGGACAGAAAACTGTAGGTAGGGAGAGTGTCAGTTTATTTCACTCTGCAAGTCCTTGTTTCCAGGGACCTGGAAGGACAGTGAGTGAATTGTCCTTGTGCTATATTGTGATTAAAAAAAACATTTTTTCTAGGGACAGAAAACTGTAGGTAGGGAGAGTGTTTTTTTTCTTTCACTCTGCAAGTCCTTGTTTCCAGGGACCTGTAAGGACAGTGAGTGAATTGTCCTTGTGCTATATTGTGCTTAAAAAAATATTTTTTCTAGGGACAGAAAACTGTAGGTAGGGAGAGTGTCAGTTTCTTTCACTGTGAAAGTCCTTGTTTCAAGGGACAGAGAAGGACACCTGAAGGTAGCCCTTATTGCTTTTTTCCCATCTCCCTGCAGGCCATCTATTAGAATGTCTGGAAGGCAAACAAGGAGAGGCAGACAGTCAGGAGGCAATAAAAGAGGGCAAGCAGGCTCTGTGTCTGGGGGCAACAGTGCTGGTCGTGGACGCGGTGCATTGTCATCAGCACATGGCCATGGGACACGCTTGTCCTTCTTTTCGGCAGCTGGACATGTTGAGCCACATCATGCCGAAGACTTGGTAGAGTGGATGACCAAGCCCTCCTCCTCCTCCTCATCCTCTCTCACCCAGGCTCAGGGTACTGGAAAAGCAGCTGCCAAAGCGTCGTCTTCCCTGGTATCAATGTCAGACAAATCATCAGTCACTCCTTCCCTAGACCCACCATGTCCTCCTCCTGAGGAGTCCCCCGAACTGTTTCAGCACAGTGTTGGGTACATGCTCCAGGAGGATGCCCAGCGTTTCGAAGGGTCTGATGATGAAACCCAGCTAGAGGAAGGCAGTAGCGTGAGAGCAGACAGAGGGGATGCTCAAGAAGGACACCAATCTGGCAGTCATGTTCCAGCAGCTGCAGCATACTGCCAGATTGGCTCCAGTGATGAGGAGGGAGGGGATGATGAGGTCACTGACTCCACGTGGGTGCCTAATAGGAGAGAGGAGGAGGAGGAGGATGAGGAGGAGGCACATCTCCAACGAGGCAGGATGCCCTTTGGTGGCCAGCGTAAGGGCAGTACACCGACGGAATCACACCGCAGAGCTCCGCCTGTGCAGGGCGCTGCCTCTGCCCGTCATTCAAAAAGTTCTTTGGTGTGGGCCTTTTTTGAGGCTAGTGCATCAGATCGCACAGCTGCTGTTTGCAACATATGTCTCAAGCGTATATCGCGTGGCCAAAACATCAGCCGCTTGGGTACCACATGCCTGACCAGACATATGTTGACCTGCCATGCAGCTCGTTGGCAAGCCTACCTCAAAGACCCACACCAAAGAACAAAGCGGACCTCTCCTTGCACCGCATCAGCTGGGATCTCCAACCCCACTATAACTTCAGTCCTCTCTGAAACATGCACTGAGAGGAATGAAGGTGTAGAATTAGGTGTGTCACAGCCAAGTACTTGCGCCCACTCTGCTAGCAGTACACCGACGTCCGATTCTAGCAGGCAAATTTCCCTGCCCCAGCTGCTGGACCGTCGAAAGAAGTTCACTCCCAGCCATCCACATGCCCAGCGGTTGAATGCTAGCTTGGCTAAATTGCTAGCGCTTCAACTGCTGCCTTTTCAGTTGGTAGACTCGGCCCCCTTCCGTGAGTTTGTGCAATGTGCGGTTCCTCAGTGGCAGGTTCCCAAACGCCACTTTTTCTCACGGAAGGCTATTCCGGCTCTCTACCGGCATGTGGAAGGCAATGTCTTGGCCTCGCTGGACAGGGCGGTCAGTGGTAAGGTGCATATTACCGCTGACTCATGGTCCAGCACGCATGGACAGGGACGTTACCTTTCTTTCACGGCCCATTGGGTCACTCTTTTGGCAGCTGGGAAGGATTCAGGACAAGGTGCAGTAGTGTTGGAGGTTGTCCCACCGCCACGCCTCCAAAATGCTACTACTGGTTGTGACACACCTCTCTCCTCCACCCCCTCCTCTTCTTCTTCCTCCATGGCCTCTTCCTGTGGTTTGTCCTATGAACCAGCGGTGCTCCGTAGCCGTTCACGGGGCTACGCAAGTACGCAGGCAAAAAGATGCCATGCCGTGCTTGCGCTGGTGTGTTTGGGGGACAGAAGCCACACTGGGGCAGAGGTCCTGTCTGCTCTGCAGGGCCAGGCCGAGAGGTGGTTGACGCCACGCCAGCTTAAGCCAGGAATGGTGGTTTGCGACAATGGCACCAACCTCCTCTCCGCCCTCCGACAGGGACAACTGACCCATGTGCCCTGTGTGGCTCACGTCCTTAACCTGGTGGTGCAGCGCTTCTTGGGCAGGTACCCGGGCTTACAGGATGTCCTGAGGCAGGCCAGGAAAGTCTGTGTGCATTTCCGCAGATCTTATAATGCCAGTGCTCGCCTGGCTGAGCTGCAAAAGGAGTTGAACCTGCCCAAGAACCGCCTTATATGTGACATGCCCACCAGGTGGAACTCAACGTTGGCCATGCTGCAGCGGCTGCACACGCAGCAGAGGGCCATCAATGAGTACCTGTGCGACTACGGCACCAGGACAGGGTCAGGGGAGCTTGGTTTTTTTTCTCCACGCCAGTGGGGCATGATCAGGGATGCATGCACTGTCCTGGCACCATTTGAGGAGGCCACGAGGATGGTGAGCAGTGACAGTGCATGCATCAGTGACACTGTACCTCTTGTCCACCTGTTGGAGCACACGCTGCGTGGAATAATGGACAGGGCACTTGAGGCAGAACAGAGGCAGGAAGAGGAGGACTTCCTTGCCTCTCAAGGCCCCCTTTACCCAGACAGTGTTCCTTCTGTCCCACCCATCGCACAGGAAGAGGAGGAGGAGGAGGAGGAGGAGGAGGAGGAGGATTGTGTCAGCATGGAGGTGGAGGCTGGCACTCAGCATCATCAGCAGCAGTCTTTTAGGGATGATTTACAGTCCCAAGAAACCAGTGGACTTGTACGTGGCTGGGAGGAGGTGGCTGCGGATCATGTCGTCCTTAGTGACCCAGAGGACTCCGGAGCGAATGCCTCAGCAAACCTACGCTGCATGGCCTCCCTGATCCTGCAAAGTCTGCGGAAGGATCCTCGTATTCTTCGGATCAAGGAGAGGGACCATTACTGGCTGGCCACTCTCCTTGATCCACGGTACAAGGGTAAGGTTGCGGACCTTATGTTACCGTCGCAGAGGGAGCAGAGGATGAGACAACTCCGGGAGGCCTTGCAGAAAGGTCTGTGCAACGCGTTCCCAGAGACTGGGAGGTTGCAAACTCCTGGTCCTGGACAACGAGTTGCTGAGGCTTCGGCCAGTCAAAGAAGGAGCGGTGGGGAAGGTGGCCGTCTGACCGATGCGTTCAGACAATTCTTTAGTCCGCAGCCCCAAAGTATGATCGGTTCCAGCAACCATCGCCAGCGTCTGATAAACATGGTGCAGGAATATCTAGGGGCAAGGTCAGACTTGGACACCTTCCCCACCGAAAATCCTCTGGCTTACTGGGTCTTGAGGATGGATCACTGGCCAGAGCTTGCACAGTATGCAATTGAGCTACTGGCCTGTCCTGCATCCAGCGTTCTTTCGGAACGCACATTCAGTGCTGCTGGAGGATTTGTCACGGATCACAGGGTGCGCCTGTCCACCGACTCGGTTGATCGACTGACTTTCATCAAGATGAACCAGTCTTGGATCACCACCAGCTACCACACACCTGATGCTGATATAACAGACTAATTGATTTTAACATGTCACATCCCTTCAAGACTGATGCTGATGCTGAGTGCCTGTGCTGTTATGTTGACTGGCTATCCTCCTCCTCCGAGTCCTCAATGATACGATTGATGATGATAGCTTGTAAGATCATTTTTGTTTATGGGTGCCGCCACCAGTGCCTAACGCCCAATTTTTCAGCCCCTGTTTAACAGGGGCGTGTAATTACAATTTTTGAAGCAATACTTTGCAACAGGGCTCATTGCTGTGCTCCAAGTACAGTATCTGTGAGGAGTTGCAGTGTTGTGCCACCAGTGCCTAAGGCCCAATTTTTCAGCCCCTGTTTAACAGGGGCGTGTCATTACAATTTTTGAAGCAATACTTTGCAACAGGGCTCATTGCTGTGCTCCAAGTACAGTATCTGTGAGGAGTTGCAGTGTTGTGCCACCAGTGCCTAAGGCCCAATTTTTCAGCCCCTGTTTAACAGGGGCGTGTCATTACAATTTTTGAAGCAATACTTTGCAACAGGGCTCATTGCTGTGCTCCAAGTACAGTATCTGTGAGGGGTTGCAGTGTTGTGCCACCAGTGCCTAAGGCCCAATTTTTCAGCCCCTGTTCAACAGGGGCATGTAATTACAATTCTTGATCTAATAATTCACAGCAGGGCCCATTGCTGCACCCACCAAGAGTAACTGTCAGGGCTTACAGTGTTGTGGCACCAGCACCACCATCAAAGGCCCAATTTTTACTACCACTGTTCAACAATTATATGTAATTAAAATTCCTGATATAATAGTTGACAGCAGGGCGTTCCAGCACCAACCAAGAGTAACTGTGAGTGCTTACAGTGTTGTGCCAACACCAACAACTAAGGGGCCTATTTCTGCAGAGTATATACGGCAGGTCCCTACTTTCAAACATCCAACTTACAAACGACTCCTACTTGCAAACGCAAGAAGACAACAGGAAGTGAGAGGAAATCTACCACTAGGAAGGAAAATTCTCTCCTGTAAGAATAAATATGGGAGAAAGGTGTCTCCTCTGTACTGATGCTTTATCAGCAATCCTTGTTTCAAGAAAAACACCACATTTCAAAAACAGTTGTCATTGGGACGGAAAGTGAGGTGAAATGTTCTGAACAGGGGCACAGACAGCAAAACAAATGTTACAGGGGTGATAACCCTTACCTATGTTTTCCAAAAAGTTTAAAAATAGATTTTTGGTCTGGAGCTACACTTCAACAATGTACCTGTTCAAAATTACAAACAGATTCTACATAAGAACAAACCTACAGTCCCTGTCTTGTATGCACCGCCTGTATAGGGCTGTTCAGAGTATATAGGGCCTTTTTTATTTTATGTGCGGGGTTCCCCTTAATATCCATACAAGACCCAAAGGGGCTGGTAATGGGCTGTGGTAGGGGGGGGGGGGGGGGTCATGGGGTAGCTATGCCATTTTTCTTAAAGAATTTCATCCATATTACCGGGACCAGACATTACATTAAAGCCGCAAGCAGTTTTAAATGGCTTTTTTTTCCTTTAGAAGTGTCATTTTGTGCAGGGACAGTTCTAAACACGGGAAACACGTGGCACTTCACAGGCATACTTTAGACACCCCCCAGGTACGATATTTAAAGGAATATTTGACTTTTTTTTTTTCACTTTATGCATCATTAAAATGACTGCTCCCGAAAAACGACCGTTTTTAAAACTTCTTTTTGCATTGATACATGTCCCCTGGTGCAGAACCCGGGTTCCCAAACCCTTTTTAGGACAATAACATGCATAATAGTTGTTATTATTAGCACTTTAGAATTCGAACGTTCGCATCCATTGTATTTAATAGGGTTCTAATGTTCGTTCGAACTTTCGGTCCGTTCGCGGGTTCTGGTGCGAACCGAACCCGGGGGTGTTCGGCTCATCACTACTCCTTAACAGGGGCACAGACGACAATAAAAACTGAAAGGTGTCCTAATCGATCTCTACTCTATCCAAAACGAAAAAAAAAAGTTTTGTCTTTAGTTATACTTTAACCCCCTCATCACGGAGGGTAAAACAAACCTTAAAGTGGATGTAAACCCAATTCATGAAATTTGAGCTGGGCACATATAGCTGTAGTGTTTTCTTATCTCTATCCAAAGCACTGTGTCCTGTGACTGTCTCTTGCTCCGTAGCTCTTTTATCAGCCTGATAACTTCTCACATGTGTGTGTTTTATAAAAATAAGCCGTTCTTTACCTTACGTCAGGATGCCGCTAATGTGACCCGCTTCGAAACCCCCATTGACGTTAGTCGGGAGGAGAGAAGGAGCGGGGCGGTGGGTCACGTGAGCGCCGAGCTCTAAGAAAAGGTAAATAACGGTTTATTTTTTTAAAACACAGACACAGGATTATTAAACAGAGAGAATGGTATAAAACGTTTAAAGTAACTTTTGCAGTAGGAGGGGAGGGGGCGGGCCATGACCCTGGAGGTGACAGGAAGGGAGAGGAAGGGACAGGAGGACAAAGGAGAGCTGCAGATAGTGGAGGCTGACTGAGGCATGTAAACTGACCACGGTGTCAGGGCTCAGCAGCCATGATATCCTGTTGTCAGTTTACAGGGGGGAGGGCAGAAACTGGCAGGATCAGCCAAGTATTTCAGGTGATACACTGTGCTGCATACCAAGCTTTTTAAGGAACATCTCCCTCCATGCTCATTGGAGCGATGGGCTGTGGAGGGGGCAGGGAGCTCGTTGAGAGGCTGAGCTGAGTGTCAGTCCAGGCACCTGGTGGATCCAGACTCCGTGGTCGGGATGACATGGTGCCTGGGCTGATATCAGTGACATCAGCAGAGAGCGGACTTCAGCCCGCTCTCTGCTGAAAACGAATATATATATTTTTTTTTAGCAAAGACCCTAGAGAATAAAATGGTGATTGTTGCAATATTTTAGGTCACATGGTGTTTGTGCAACAGTCTTTTAAACGCAATTTTTTGGGGGAAAAAAGATACTTTCATGAATAAAAAAAAAAAAAAAAAAAAAAAAACTAAACAGTAAAGTTACCCCAATTTTTTTGTATAATGTGAAAGATGATGTTATGCCGAGTAAATAGATATCTCACAAGTCATGCTTTGAAATTGCGCACACTTGTGGAATGGCGACAAACTACAGTACCTAAAACTCTCCATAGGCGACGCTTTAAAAATTAACGGTTACCAGGTTAGAGATACAGAGGTCTTTTGCTAGAATTATTGCTCTCGCTCTGTCCCTTTAAAAAAAAAAAATTATATATATATATATATATATATATATTCTGATCACTTTTATTGCTGTCACAAGGAATGTAAACATCCCTTGTGACAGTAATAGGTGGTGACAGGTACTCTTTATGGAGGGATCTCTCTTTTGCACTTAAAAGTATTCAGATCGCCAAAATCTGTGTTTCTGAATACTGTAATTTTTTTAATGCCAGCCGAGTAAACCATGAGACGTCGCTTCTGGGATTTTACATTGGAGACCCGATCAAAACAGAATCCAGCTTTGTTCCAGTCTCAGCCTAGGTGTGGACGCAGCGGCTGGTGGCCCGGGAAGACCGGCGGAAGGTGGCGGGAGGGGGACGTCCTCTCCTGCTCCTTTAGGATAACAGCCGAGTGGCTTTTAGCTGCATCGGTTATTATCACTAAAAAGCCAACCGCTGGCTCTAAAAAAACGGTACTGGGTGATGCCTGCAGCTACAGGCATCACCTTGGTATAACCCCTTCAAGCCATAAACGCATATTTGCGTACGGTCGGCGTGAAGTGGTTAAGCATGTATTGCAATATGTGTGAACTAAAAATCCCTGCTTTTCATTGCATAGTTTGCTGGAAAGGGTGTAAAACAGTGTGCAGAGAGTCTATCCAGAATTTGAAAGCCAATCACATTAGTCACATGATCGCTGAACCTTCCCGCCCCCCGAGCGTTAAGAACTTTTAAAGGGGATGCCAGGACGGGCAGGAAGGGGTTAAAAGTGGCGTTTTTTGTTTGATGCCCAGTGAACACAGGGCCTTACGGCTTGTTTAGAAGATGAAACATACTTTTAGTGAGTGCGCTCTGGACACTTCAATGTAAACTCTGCAGCAGAATTCAGGAAAGGATGGATGAATTGTGATAAATAAGGTCTTTATTGTTATATATTAATACAGACATTGCCATGCAGCAGGAGAAGTGAGACTTCTAACACATGCTTAGTCACAGCGTATAGAATTAATTCCCCCATATGGGATGCATGGGACATGGTGTACACTGTAGTCCCCCCATATGAAGGAGCCATTGTACAGAATGAGAGTCTCCGTGCTGAGGGGGTCAGGCAGTGGCGGTGCGTCCATAGTGGGTGCAGGAGCGCCGCCCCCTCTCTCCTGCACCCAATCAACAATACATAGATTCATGCATTGCAGGAATCTATGTATTGTCGCCGCTGCCGCCCACTATTCAGGTGTCCGGCCCCCTGTTGAGCGCCGGCCAGCTGAATAACAGCGGTGGGTGTGTTTTGGAAGTACCTGATTAGAGTGAGAGGCTCTAATAGGCTTCTGATAAGAGCCTGTGGGCTCAAATCGGCTTCCAAATGGTTAAACAGAGGGCACACGGCTGTGCGTTCCCCATTTAAACCATGCTGTGTTAGGGAATCGCTTCCCTGACCCACCTCTCAGCCAATCAGGTGCACCGGGTCTGGTTACTGGTCACCTGATTGGCTGAAGCGACAGGCGAGCAGAGATGACATCTGGCGGCATTTGAGGGGGCAAAGTGGCGGCAATTGATGGGCACAGTGGCGGCAATTTATGTTTTGTTTTTTTTCAGTTGGTTTGAGCCCCCCCAAAAATTTTGAGCACCAGCCGCCACTGGGGTCAGGTGTAAGGAAGCCAGCAATGGAGAATAACATGAGGCAACTCCCCTCATCTGAGGACCACATCAATCCTCCTAGTCACTATATACACGGGGCCGCTCCATCCTCCTAGTCACTGTATACACGGGGCCCCTCCATCCTCCTAGTCACTATATACACGGGGCCCCTCCATCCTCCTAGTCACTGTATACACGGGGCCCCTCCATCCTCCTAGTCACTGTATACACGGGGCCCCTCCATCCTCCTAGTCACTATATACACGGGGCCCCTCCATCCTCCTAGTCACTGTATACACGGGGCCCCTCCATCCTCCTAGTCACTGTATACACGGGGCCCCTCCATCCTCCTAGTCACTATATACACGGGGCCGCTCCATCCTCCTAGTCACTGTATACACGGGGCCCCTCCATCCTCCTAGTCACTATATACACGGGGCCGCTCCATCCTCCTAGTCACTGTATACACGGGGCCCCTCCATCCTCCTAGTCACTGTATACACGGGGCCCCTCCATCCTCCTAGTCACTGTACACACGGGGCCCCTCCATCCTCCTAGTCACTGTATACACGGGGCCCCTCCATCCTCCTAGTCACTGTATACACGGGGCCCCTCCATCCTCCTAGTCACTGTATACACGGGGCCCCTCCATCCTCCTAGTCACTGTATACACGGGGCCCCTCCATCCTCCTAGTCACTGTATACACGGGGCCCCTCCATCCTCCTAGTCACTGTATACACGGGGCCCCTCCATCCTCCTAGTCACTGTATACACGGGGCACATCCCTCTCCTAGTCACTGTATACACGGGGCCCCTCCATCCTCCTAGTCACTGTATACACGGGGCCGCTCCATCCTCCTAGTCACTGTATACACGGGGCCGCTCCATCCTCCTAGTCACTGTATACACGGGGCCCCTCCATCCTCCTAGTCACTATATAATACACGGGGCCGCTCCATCCTCCTAGTCACTGTATACACGGGGCCCCTCCATCCTCCTAGTCACTGTATACACTAGGCCCCTCCATCCTCCTAGTCACTGTATACACGGGGCCGCTCCATCCTCCTAGTCACTGTATACACGGGGCCGCTCCATCCTCCTAGTCACTGTATACACGGGGCCCCTCCATCCTCCTAGTCACTATATAATACACGGGGCCGCTCCATCCTCCTAGTCACTGTATACACGGGAACCCTCCATCCTCCTAGTCACTGTATACACGGGGCCCCTCCATCCTCCTAGTCACTGTATACACGGGGCCCCTCCATCCTCCTAGTCACTGTATACACGGGGCCCCTCCATCCTCCTAGTCACTGTATACACGGGGCCCCTGCATCCTCCTAGTCACTATATAATACACGGGGCCGCTCCATCCTCCTAGTCACTGTATACAAGGGGCCCCTCCATCCTCCTAGTCACTATATACACGGGGCCCCTCCATCCTCCTAGTCACTATATAATACACGGGGCCGCTCCATCCTCCTAGTCACTGTATACACGGGGCCCCTCCATCCTCCTAGTCACTGTATACACGGGGCCCCTCCATCCTCCTAGTCACTGTATACACGGGGCCCCTCCATCCTCCTAGTCACTGTATACACGGGGCCCCTGCATCCTCCTAGTCACTGTATACACGGGGCCGCTCCATCCTCCTAGTCACTGTATAAACGGGGGCCCCTCCATCCTCCTAGTCACTATATACACGGGGCCCCTCCATCCTCCTAGTCACTATATACACGGGGCCCCTCCATCCTCCTAGTCACTATATAATACACGGGGCCGCTCCATCCTCCTAGTCACTGTATAATACACGGGGCCGCTCCATCCTCCTAGTCACTGTATACACGGGGCCCCTCCATCCTCCTAGTCACTGTATACACGGGGCCCCTCCATCCTCCTAGTCACTGTATACACGGGGCCCCTCCATCCTCCTAGTCACTGTATACACGGGGCCCCTCCATCCTCCTAGTCACTGTATACACGGGGCCCCTCCATCCTCCTAGTCACTGTATACACGGGGCCCCTGCATCCTCCTAGTCACTATATAATACACGGGGCCGCTCCATCCTCCTAGTCACTGTATACACGGGGCCCCTCCATCCTCCTAGTCACTATATACACGGGGCCCCTCCATCCTCCTAGTCACTATATAATACACGGGGCCGCTCCATCCTCCTAGTCACTGTATACACGGGGCCCCTCCATCCTCCTAGTCACTGTATACACGGGGCCCCTCCATCCTCCTAGTCACTGTATACACGGGGCCGCTCCATCCTCCTAGTCACTGTATACACGGGGCCACTTCCCTCTCCTAGTCACTGTATACACGGGGCCCCTCCATCCTCCTAGTCACTGTATACACGGGGCCACTTCCCTCTCCTAGTCACTGTATACACGGGGCCCCTCCATCCTCCTAGTCACTGTATACACGGGGCCCCTCCATCCTCCTAGTCACTGTATACACGGGGCCACTTCCCTCTCCTAGTCACTGTATACACGGGGCCGCTCCATCCTCCTAGTCACTGTATACACGGGGCCCCTCCATCCTCCTAGTCACTGTATACACGGGGCCCCTCCATCCTCCTAGTCACTGTATACACGGGGCCCCTCCATCCTCCTAGTCACTGTAAACACGGGGCCGCTCCATCCTCCTAGTCACTGTATACACGGGGCCACTTCCCTCTCCTAGTCACTGTATACACGGGGCCCCTCCATCCTCCTAGTCACTGTATACACGGGGCCGCTCCATCCTCCTAGTCACTGTATACACGGGGCCCCTCCATCCTCCTAGTCACTGTATACACGGGGCCACATCCCTCTCCTAGTCACTGTATACAAGGGGCCCCTCCATCCTCCTAGTCACTGTATACACGGGGCCGCTCCATCCTCCTAGTCACTGTATACACGGGGCCCCTCCATCCTCCTAGTCACTGTATACACGGGGCCCCTCCATCCTCCTAGTCACTGTATACACGGGGCCACATCCCTCTCCTAGTCACTGTATACACGGGGCCCCTCCATCCTCCTAGTCACTGTATACACGGGGCCGCTCCATCCTCCTAGTCACTGTATACACGGGGCCCCTCCATCCTCCTAGTCACTGTATACACGGGGCCCCTCCATCCTCCTAGTCACTGTATACACGGGGCCCCTCCATCCTCCTAGTCACTGTATACACGGGGCCCCTCCATCCTCCTAGTCACTGTATACACGGGGCCACTTCCCTCTCCTAGTCACTGTATACACAGGGCCCCTCCATCCTCCTAGTCACTGTATACACGGGGCCCCTCCATCCTCCTAGTCACTGTATACACAGGGCCGCTCCATCCTCCTAGTCACTGTATACACGGGGCCCCACCATCCTCCTAGTCACTGTATACACGGGGCCGCTCCATCCTCCTAGTCACTGTATACACGGGGCCCCTCCATCTTCCTAGTCACTGTATACACGGGGCCCCTCCATCCTCCTAGTCACTGTATACACGGGGCCACTTCCCTCTCCTAGTCACTGTATACACGGGGCCCCTCCATCCTCCTAGTCACTGTATACACGGGGCCCCTCCATCCTCCTAGTCACTGTATACACGGGGCCCCTCCATCCTCCTAGTCACTGTATACACGGGGCCCCTCCATCCTCCTAGTCACTGTATACACGGGGCCGCTCCATCCTCCTAGTCACTGTATACACGGGGCCACATCCCTCTCCTGGTCACTGTATACACGGGGCCACATCCCTCTCCTAGTCACTGTATACACGGGGCCCCTCCATCCTCCTAGTCACTGTATACACGGGGCCCCTCCATCCTCCTAGTCACTGTATACACGGGGCCCCTCCATCCTCCTAGTCACTGTATACACGGGGCCCCTGCATCCTCCTAGTCACTATATAATACACGGGGCCGCTCCATTCTCCTAGTCACTGTATACAAGGGGCCCCTCCATCCTCCTAGTCACTATATACACGGGGCCCCTCCATCCTCCTAGTCACTATATAATACACGGGGCCGCTCCATCCTCCTAGTCACTGTATACACGGGGCCCCTCCATCCTCCTAGTCACTGTATACACGGGGCCCCTCCATCCTCCTAGTCACTGTATACACGGGGCCCCTCCATCCTCCTAGTCACTGTATACACGGGGCCCCTGCATCCTCCTAGTCACTGTATACACGGGGCCGCTCCATCCTCCTAGTCACTGTATAAACGGGGGCCCCTCCATCCTCCTAGTCACTATATACACGGGGCCCCTCCATCCTCCTAGTCACTATATACACGGGGCCCCTCCATCCTCCTAGTCACTATATAATACACGGGCCGCTCCATCCTCCTAGTCACTGTATACACGGGGCCCCTCCATCCTCCTAGTCACTGTATACACGGGGCCCCTCCATCCTCCTAGTCACTGTATACACGGGGCCCCTCCATCCTCCTAGTCACTGTATACACGGGGCCCCTCCATCCTCCTAGTCACTGTATACACGGGGCCCCTCCATCCTCCTAGTCACTGTATACACGGGGCCCCTGCATCCTCCTAGTCACTATATAATACACGGGGCCGCTCCATCCTCCTAGTCACTGTATACACGGGGCCCCTCCATCCTCCTAGTCACTATATACACGGGGCCCCTCCATCCTCCTAGTCACTATATAATACACGGGGCCGCTCCATCCTCCTAGTCACTGTATACACGGGGCCCCTCCATCCTCCTAGCCACTGTATACACGGGGCCCCTCCATCCTCCTAGTCACTGTATACACGGGGCCGCTCCATCCTCCTAGTCACTGTATACACGGGGCCACTTCCCTCTCCTAGTCACTGTATACACGGGGCCCCTCCATCCTCCTAGTCACTGTATACACGGGGCCACTTCCCTCTCCTAGTCACTGTATACACGGGGCCGCTCCATCCTCCTAGTCACTGTATACACGGGGCCCCTCCATCCTCCTAGTCACTGTATACACGGGGCGACTTCCCTCTCCTAGTCACTGTATACACGGGGCCGCTCCATCCTCCTAGTCACTGTATACACGGGGCCCCTCCATCCTCCTAGTCACTGTATACACGGGGCCCCTCCATCCTCCTAGTCACTGTATACACGGGGCCGCTCCATCCTCCTAGTCACTGTATACACGGGGCCACTTCCCTCTCCTAGTCACTGTATACACGGGGCCCCTCCATCCTCCTAGTCACTGTATACACGGGGCCGCTCCATCCTCCTAGTCACTGTATACACGGGGCCCCTCCATCCTCCTAGTCACTGTATACACGGGGCCACATCCCTCTCCTAGTCACTGTATACACGGGGCCCCTCCATCCTCCTAGTCACTGTATACACGGGGCCGTTCCATCCTCCTAGTCACTGTATACACGGGGCCCTCCCATCCTCCTAGTCACTGTATACACGGGGCCCCTCCATCCTCCTAGTCACTGTATACACGGGGCCACATCCCTCTCCTAGTCACTGTATACACGGGGCCCCTCCATCCTCCTAGTCACTGTATACACGGGGCCGCTCCAACATCCTAGTCACTGTATACACGGGGCCGCTCCATCCTCCTAGTCACTGTATACACGGGGCCCCTCCATCCTCCTAGTCACTGTATACACGGGGCCGCTCCATCCTCCTAGTCACTGTATACACGGGGCCCCTCCATCCTCCTAGTCACTGTATACACGGGGCCCCTCCATCCTCCTAGTCACTGTATACACGGGGCCACTTCCCTCTCCTAGTCACTGTATACACGGGGCCCCTCCATCCTTCTAGTCACTGTATACACGGGGCCGCTCCATCCTCCTAGTCACTGTATACACGGGGCCACTTCCCTCTCCTAGTCACTGTATACACTGGGCCCCTCCATCCTCCTAGTCACTGTATACACGGGGCCCCTCCATCCTCCTAGTCACTGTATACACGGGGCCCCTCCATCCTCCTAGTCACTGTATACACGGGGCCCCTCCATCCTCCTAGTCACTGTATACACGGGGCCCCTCCATCCTCCTAGTCACTGTATACACGGGGCCGCTCCATCCTCCTAGTCACTGTATACACGGGGCCACATCCCTCTCCTGGTCACTGTATACACGGGGCCACATCCCTCTCCTAGTCACTGTATACACGGGGCCCCTCCATCCTCCTAGTCACTATACACGGGGCCCCACCATCCTCCTAGTCACTGTATACACGGGGCCGCTCCATCCTCCTAGTCACTGTATACACGGGGCCGCTCCATCCTCCTAGTCACTGTATACACGGGGCCCCTCCATCCTCCTAGTCACTGTATACACGGGGCCCCTCCATCCTCCTAGTCACTGTATACACGGGGCCACTTCCCTCTCCTAGTCACTGTATACACGGGGCCCCTCCATCCTCCTAGTCACTGTATACACGGGGCCCCTCCATCCTCCTAGTCACTGTATACACGGGGCCGCTCCATCCTCCTAGTCACTGTATACACGGGGCCCCTCCATCCTCCTAGTCACTGTATACACGGGGCCCCTCCATCCTCCTAGTCACTGTATACACGGGGCCACTTCCCTCTCCTAGTCACTGTATACACGGGGCCCCTCCATCCTCCTAGTCACTGTATACACGGGGCCCCTCCATCCTCCTAGTCACTGTATACACAGGGCCGCTCCATCCTCCTAGTCACTGTATACACGGGGCCCCACCATCCTCCCAGTCACTGTATACACGGGGCCGCTCCATCCTCCTAGTCACTGTATACACGGGGCCCCTCCATCTTCCTAGTCACTGTATACACGGGGCCCCTCCATCCTCCTAGTCACTGTATACACGGGGCCACATCCCTCTCCTAGTCACTGTATACACGGGGCCCCTCCATCCTTCTAGTCACTGTATACACGGGGCCGCTCCATCCTCCTAGTCACTGTATACACGGGGCCACTTCCCTCTCCTAGTCACTGTATACACGGGGCCCCTCCATCCTCCTAGTCACTGTATACACGGGGCCCCTCCATCCTCCTAGTCACTGTATACACGGGGCCCCTCCATCCTCCTAGTCACTGTATACACGGGGCCGCTCCATCCTCCTAGTCACTGTATACACGGGGCCACATCCCTCTCCTAGTCACTGTATACACGGGGCCCCTCCATCCTTCTAGTCACTGTATACACGGGGCCGCTCCATCCTCCTAGTCACTGTATACACGGGGCCCCTCCATCCTCCTAGTCACTGTATACACGGGGCCCCTCCATCCTCCTAGTCACTGTATACACGGGGCCCCTCCATCCTCCTAGTCACTGTATACACGGGGCCCCTCCATCCTCCTAGTCACTGTATACACGGGGCCGCTCCATCCTCCTAGTCACTGTATACACGGGGCCACATCCCTCTCCTGGTCACTGTATACACGGGGCCACATCCCTCTCCTAGTCACTGTATACACGGGGCCCCTCCATCCTCCTAGTCACTGTATACACGGGGCCCCTCCATCCTCCTAGTCACTGTATACACGGGGCCCCTCCATCCTCCTAGTCACTGTATACACGGGGCCCCTGCATCCTCCTAGTCACTATATAATACACGGGGCCGCTCCATTCTCCTAGTCACTGTATACAAGGGGCCCCTCCATCCTCCTAGTCACTATATACACGGGGCCCCTCCATCCTCCCAGTCACTGTATACACGGGGCCACATCCCTCTCCTAGTCACTGTATACACGGGGCCCCTCCATCCTCCTAGTCACTGTATACACGGGGCCGTTCCATCCTCCTAGTCACTGTATACACGGGGCCCTCCCATCCTCCTAGTCACTGTATACACGGGGCCCCTCCATCCTCCTAGTCACTGTATACACGGGGCCACATCCCTCTCCTAGTCACTGTATACACGGGGCCCCTCCATCCTCCTAGTCACTGTATACACGGGGCCGCTCCATCCTCCTAGTCACTGTATACACGGGGCCCCTCCATCCTCCTAGTCACTGTATACACGGGGCCGCTCCATCCTCCTAGTCACTGTATACACGGGGCCCCTCCATCCTCCTAGTCACTGTATACACGGGGCCCCTCCATCCTCCTAGTCACTGTATACACGGGGCCACTTCCCTCTCCTAGTCACTGTATACACGGGGCCCCTCCATCCTCCTAGTCACTGTATACACGGGGCCACATCCCTCTCCTGGTCACTGTATACACGGGGCCACATCCCTCTCCTAGTCACTGTATACACGGGGCCCCTCCATCCTCCTAGTCACTGTATACACGGGGCCGCTCCATCCTCCTAGTCACTATACACGGGGCCCCACCATCCTCCTAGTCACTGTATACACGGGGCCGCTCCATCCTCCTAGTCACTGTATACACGGGGCCCCTCCATCCTCCTAGTCACTGTATACACGGGGCCACTTCCCTCTCCTAGTCACTGTATACACGGGGCCCCTCCATCCTCCTAGTCACTGTATACACGGGGCCCCTCCATCCTCCTAGTCACTGTATACACGGGGCCGCTCCATCCTCCTAGTCACTGTATACACGGGGCCCCTCCATCCTCCTAGTCACTGTATACACGGGGCCACTTCCCTCTCCTAGTCACTGTATACACGGGGCCCCTCCATCCTCCTAGTCACTGTATACACGGGGCCCCTCCATCCTCCTAGTCACTGTATACACGGGGCCGCTCCATCCTCCTAGTCACTGTATACACGGGGCCCCTCCATCCTCCTAGTCACTGTATACACGGGGCCCCTCCATCCTCCTAGTCACTGTATACACGGGGCCCCTCCATCCTCCTAGTCACTGTATACACGGGGCCACTCCATCCTCCTAGTCACTGTATACACGGGGCCCCACCATCCTCCCAGTCACTGTATACACGGGGCCGCTCCATCCTCCTAGTCACTGTATACACGGGGCCCCTCCATCTTCCTAGTCACTGTATACACGGGGCCCCTCCATCCTCCTAGTCACTGTATACACGGGGCCACATCCCTCTCCTAGTCACTGTATACACGGGGCCCCTCCATCCTTCTAGTCACTGTATACACGGGGCCGCTCCATCCTCCTAGTCACTGTATACACGGGGCCACTTCCCTCTCCTAGTCACTGTATACATGGGGCCCCTCCATCCTCCTAGTCACTGTATACACGGGGCCCCTCCATCCTCCTAGTCACTGTATACACGGGGCCCCTCCATCCTCCTAGTCACTGTATACACGGGGCCGCTCCATCCTCCTAGTCACTGTATACACGGGGCCACATCCCTCTCCTAGTCACTGTATACACGGGGCCCCTCCATCCTTCTAGTCACTGTATACACGGGGCCGCTCCATCCTCCTAGTCACTGTATACACGGGGCCCCTCCATCCTCCTAGTCACTGTATACACGGGGCCCCTCCATCCTCCTAGTCACTGTATACACGGGGCCCCTCCATCCTCCTAGTCACTGTATACACGGGGCCCCTCCATCCTCCTAGTCACTGTATACACGGGGCCACTCCATCCTCCTAGTCACTGTATACACGGGGCCACATCCCTCTCCTGGTCACTGTATACACGGGGCCACATCCCTCTCCTAGTCACTGTATACACGGGGCCCCTCCATCCTCCTAGTCACTGAATACACGGGGCCCCTCCATCCTCCTAGTCACTGTATACACGGGGCCCCTCCATCCTCCTAGTCACTGTATACACGGGGCCCCTGCATCCTCCTAGTCACTATATAATACACGGGGCCGCTCCATTCTCCTAGTCACTGTATACAAGGGGCCCCTCCATCCTCCTAGTCACTATATACACGGGGCCCCTCCATCCTCCTAGTCACTATATAATACACGGGGCCGCTCCATCCTCCTAGTCACTGTATACACGGGGCCCCTCCATCCTCCTAGTCACTGTATACACGGGGCCCCTCCATCCTCCTAGTCACTGTATACACGGGGCCCCTCCATCCTCCTAGTCACTGTATACACGGGGCCCCTGCATCCTCCTAGTCACTGTATACACGGGGCCGCTCCATCCTCCTAGTCACTGTATAAACGGGGGCCCCTCCATCCTCCTAGTCACTATATACACGGGGCCCCTCCATCCTCCTAGTCACTATATACACGGGGCCCCTCCATCCTCCTAGTCACTATATAATACACGGGGCCGCTCCATCCTCCTAGTCACTGTATACACGGGGCCCCTCCATCCTCCTAGTCACTGTATACACGGGGCCCCTCCATCCTCCTAGTCACTGTATACACGGGGCCCCTCCATCCTCCTAGTCACTGTATACACGGGGCCCCTCCATCCTCCTAGTCACTGTATACACGGGGCCCCTCCATCCTCCTAGTCACTGTATACACGGGGCCGCTCCATCCTCCTAGTCACTATATACACGGGGCCCCTCCATCCTCCTAGTCACTGTATACACGGGGCCACTTCCCTCTCCTAGTCACTGTATACACGGGGCCCCTCCATCCTCCTAGTCGCTGTATACACGGGGCCCCTCCATCCTCCTAGTCACTGTATACACGGGGCCCCTCCATCCTCCTAGTCACTGTATACACGGGGCCCCTCCATCCTCCTAGTCACTGTATACACGGGGCCCCTGCATCCTCCTAGTCACTATATAATACACGGGGCCGCTCCATCCTCCTAGTCACTGTATACACGGGGCCCCTCCATCCTCCTAGTCACTATATACACGGGGCCCCTCCATCCTCCTAGTCACTATATAATACACGGGGCCGCTCCATCCTCCTAGTCACTGTATACACGGGGCCCCTCCATCCTCCTAGCCACTGTATACACGGGGCCCCTCTATCCTCCTAGTCACTGTATACACGGGGCCGCTCCATCCTCCTAGTCACTGTATACACGGGGCCACTTCCCTCTCCTAGTCACTGTATACACGGGGCCCCTCCATCCTCCTAGTCACTGTATACACGGGGCCACTTCCCTCTCCTAGTCACTGTATACACGGGGCCCCTCCATCCTCCTAGTCACTGTATACATGGGGCCACTTCCCTCTCCTAGTCACTGTATACACGGGGCCGCTCCATCCTCCTAGTCACTGTATACACGGGGCCCCTCCATCCTCCTAGTCACTGTATACACGGGGCCCCTCCATCCTCCTAGTCACTGTATACACGGGGCCCCTCCATCCTCCTAGTCACTGTATACACGGGGCCCCTCCATCCTCCTAGTCACTGTATACACGGGGCCGCTCCATCCTCCTAGTCACTGTATACACGGGGCCCCTCCATCCTCCTAGTCACTGTATACACGGGGCCACATCCCTCTCCTAGTCACTGTATACACGGGGCCCCTCCATCCTCCTAGTCACTGTATACACGGGGCCGTTCCATCCTCCTAGTCACTGTATACACGGGGCCGTTCCATCCTCCTAGTCACTGTATACACGGGGCCCCTCCATCCTCCTAGTCACTGTATACACGGGGCCCCTCCATCCTCCTAGTCACTGTATACACGGGGCCACATCCCTCTCCTAGTCACTGTATACACGGGGCCCCTCCATCCTCCTAGTCACTGTATACACGGGGCCGCTCCATCCTCCTAGTCACTGTATACACGGGGCCCCTCCATCCTCCTAGTCACTGTATACACGGGGCCGCTCCATCCTCCTAGTCACTGTATACACGGGGCCCCTCCATCCTCCTAGTCACTGTATACACGGGGCCCCTCCATCCTCCTAGTCACTATATAATACACGGGGCCGCTCCATCCTCCTAGTCACTGTATACACGGGGCCCCTCCATCCTCCTAGTCACTGTATACACGGGGCCCCTCCATCCTCCTAGTCACTGTATACACGGGGCCCCTCCATCCTCCTAGTCACTGTATACACGGGGCCACTTCCCTCTCCTAGTCACTGTATACACGGGGCCCCTCCATCCTCCTAGTCACTGTATACACGGGGCCCCTCCATCCTCCTAGTCACTGTATACACAGGGCCGCTCCATCCTCCTAGTCACTGTATACACGGGGCCCCACCATCCTCCTAGTCACTGTATACACGGGGCCGCTCCATCCTCCTAGTCACTGTATACACGGGGCCCCTCCATCTTCCTAGTCACTGTATACACGGGGCCCCTCCATCCTCCTAGTCACTGTATACACGGGGCCACATCCCTCTCCTAGTCACTGTATACACGGGGCCCCTCCATCCTTCTAGTCACTGTATACACGGGGCCCCTCCATCCTCCTAGTCACTGTATACACGGGGCCACATCCCTCTCCTAGTCACTGTATACACGGGGCCCCTCCATCCTCCTAGTCACTGTATACACGGGGCCCCTCCATCCTCCTAGTCACTGTATACACAGGGCCGCTCCATCCTCCTAGTCACTGTATACACGGGGCCCCTCCATCCTCCTAGTCACTGTATACACGGGGCCCCTCCATCCTCCTAGTCACTGTATACACGGGGCCGCTCCATCCTCCTAGTCACTGTATACACGGGGCCACATCCCTCTCCTGGTCACTGTATACACGGGGCCACATCCCTCTCCTAGTCACTGTATACACGGGGCCCCTCCATCCTCCTAGTCACTGTATACACGGGGCCGCTCCATCCTCCTAGTCACTATACACGGGGCCCCACCATCCTCCTAGTCACTGTATACACGGGGCCGCTCCATCCTCCTAGTCACTGTATACACGGGGCCCCTCCATCCTCCTAGTCACTGTATACACGGGGCCACTTCCCTCTCCTAGTCACTGTATACACGGGGCCCCTCCATCCTCCTAGTCACTGTATACACGGGGCCCCTCCATCCTCCTAGTCACTGTATACACGGGGCCGCTCCATCCTCCTAGTCACTGTATACACGGGGCCCCTCCATCCTCCTAGTCACTGTATACACGGGGCCCCTCCATCCTCCTAGTCACTGTATACACGGGGCCCCTCCATCCTCCTAGTCACTGTATACACGGGGCCACATCCCTCTCCTGGTCACTGTATACACGGGGCCACATCCCTCTCCTAGTCACTGTATACACGGGGCCCCTCCATCCTCCTAGTCACTGTATACACGGGGCCGCTCCATCCTCCTAGTCACTATACACGGGGCCACATCCCTCCTCAGTCCTCACAACAAGCCGAGCCCCGCCCCCTTCCCCACGGTCACATGACAGGGAAGTGGTTGAGTATTGACGTCACGGCGGAAGGTCAGAGAGGCTGGGAGAGGAAGTGAGAGTGAGAGTGCGAGGCCTCGTCCGCCATTGTGGAGAAGAGAGATCCTGTCCGGAGAAGAGGAGGAAGAAGAAGGCGGCGAGCCGGGGCCGAGGAGCGCCAGAGACAGGAGGCGGAGCCCCTCCCCCACCCCCTGTATACAGAACCCGGAACGTGTCCAGGAGCCTCATCTATAGACTACGGATGTGTGCGATCCCCCTCTACATGAACGATCAGCCCTCTGCGGGCCTATAGACGCTGCGATACCCCCCACCCGCTCTGTGCACACCCCCCCCACATACACACCGACATCGTACGGAGCACAGGCCGCTCCGCGGGAGAATGTCTGCCACCAGCGTGGATCAGGTAACCCCGGGAGCGGGGGGATGGGGGAGCTCATCACACAATCTTCCATTGGGGATCACATCTGTGTTATCACACACCTTACAATCTGATTGGACGAGCTCCCACAGGTTCACCATACACCCTGCAATCTGATTGGACGAGCTCCCACAGGTTCACCATACACCCTGCAATCTGATTGGACGAGCTCACATAGGCTCACCATACACCCTGCAATCTGATTGGACGATCTCACATAGGCTCACCATACACCTTGCAGTCAACCTTAGAGCCACCAGATCTATGTCTACCTACCTGAACTATACAGTGTGTGTCCAATGAGGATAGTGGGATGGCAGATCTAAAGCTTATTATACAATCTGCTTTACAGTCCCCATACAATCTACCAAAACAATGTCCTAGGAACACCTACCTGAACTATCCAATGAGGCAGGACCCCCAATCTTCATAGTTGGCAGGTCTAATGCTCCCCACACACTGTACAATCTGCTTTATATCGATCATCAACTATATAGTGGAAGGGCCGGCCTGATTGGATATAAACACAATAAATAGGAATGTTCTCGTATCACAAAGTTCTGATAAATCCCAACTAAAGGGATCAATACTCCTTTCCAATGCGTCTCCCACCCGGTGCCGCCACCTTCTGTGTGGGGTGATGTCACTCCTGCACATGAGCAGAAGACGGTCATCCCGGTGCACAGAGATTGGGCCAGCTGACCTGTGCATGTGCAGCTCAGTGTACATAACGGGATCGCTGTGATCAGGTAGGTCGGTGTATTACAAGTCTCTGATATAAAACCTGATCACAGGAACTTTAACCACTCGCTAACTGCCCCATAGAAGTTTTAATTGCTACAGGGCAGTCCATATATATATATATATATATATATATACACACACACACACACACACACACACACACACACACACACACACACACAGTAGGTACGGAAAGAATTCAGACCCCCTTACATTTTATACTCTTTGTTATATTGCAGCCATTTGCTAAATAAGTTCATTTTTTTTTCCTCATTAATGTACACACAGCACCCCATATTGACAGAGAAACACAGAATTGTTGAAATTTTTGCAGATTTATTAAAAAAGAAAAAACTGAAATATCACATGGACCTAAGTATTCAGACCCTTTGCTCAGTATTTAATAGAAGCACCCTTTTGATATAATACAGCCATTGAGTCTTTTTGGGAAAGATGCAACAAGTTTTTCACACCTGGATTTGGGGATCCTCTGCCATTCCTCCTTGCAGATCCTCTCCAGTTCTGTCAGGTTGGATGGTAAATGTTGGTGGACAGCCATTTTTAGGTCTCTCCAGAGATGCTCAATTGGGTTTAAGTCAGGGCTCTGGCTGTGCCATTCAAGAACAGTCACGGAGTTGTTGTTGTGAAGCCACTCCTTCGTTATTTTAGCTGTGTGCTTAGGGTCATTGTCTTGTTGGAAGGTAAACCTTCGGCCCAGTCTGAGGTCCTGAGCACTCTGGAGAAGGTTTTTGTCCAGGATATCCCTGTACTTGGCCGCATTCCTTTCCCTCGATTGCAGCCAGTCGTCCTGTCCCTGCAGCTGAAAAACACCCCCCACAGCATGATTCTGCCACCACCATGCTTCACTGTTGGGACTGTATTGGACAGGTGATGAGTAGTGCCTGGTTTTCTCCACACATGCCGCTTAGAATTAAGGCCAAAATTTTATCTTGGTCTCATCAGACCAGAGATTCTTATTTCTCACCATCTTGGAGTCCTTCAGTTTGTTAGCAAACTCCATGCAGGCTTTCATGTGTCTTGCACTGAGGAGAGGCTTCTGTCGGGCCACTCTGCCATAAACCCCCTGACTGGTGGAGGGCTGCAGTGATGGTTGACTTTCTACAACTTTCTCCCATCTCCCGACTGCATTTCTGGAGCTCAGCCACAGCGATCTTTGGGTTCTTCTTTACCTCTCTCACCAAGGCTCTTCTCCCCTGACAGCTCAATTTGGCCGGACGGCCAGCTCTAGGAAGGGTTCTGGTCGTCCCAAACGTCTTCCATTTAAGGATTATGGAGGCCACTGTGCTCTCAGGAACCTTAAGTGCAGCAGAAATGTTTTTGTAACCTTGGCCAGATCTGTGCCTTGCCACAATTCTGTCTCTGAGCTCTTTAGGCAGTTCCTTTGACTACATGATTCTCATTTGCTCTGACATGCACTGTGAGCTGTAAGGTCTTATATAGACAGGTGTGTGGCTTTTCTAATCAAGTCCAATCAGTATAATCAAACACAGCTGGACTCAAATGAAGGTGTAGAACCATCTCAAGGATGATCAGAAGAAATGGACAGCACCTGAGTTAAATATATGAGTGTCACAGCAAAGGGTCTCAATACTTAGGACCATGTGATATTTCAGTTTTTCTTTTTTAATAAATCTGCAAAAATGTCAACAATTCTGTGTTTTTCTGTCAATATGGGGTGCTGTGTGTACATTAATGAGGAAAAAGATGAACTTAAAAGATTTTAGCAAATGGCTGCAATATAACAAAGAGTGAAAAATTTAAGGGGGTCTGAATTCTTTCCGCACTTCCAGGTAGGGGGCACACACCATTTCTGCTGTGATTAGTCACAGCAGAAGCCGGCCAATGGATGTCCACCGGCACCCGCTGATTGTTGAGGAGAGAGCTCTGCCTATGTAAACAACGCAGAGCTCTGTTCTGTCAGCAGGGAAGTGATGGATTTTCTTTCTCTGCAAAGCAAGGAATAAATCGGTCACATCTCACATAAACACTGGCTAGGCACACACATAACCCCTTTGATCGCCCTAGCTGTTTAACTCCTTTCCCTCCAGGATCATTAGTACAGTGACCGTTCATAATTTTAGCACTGATTACTGTATTGGTGTCACTGGTCCCCAAAAAGTGTCAGATTTGTCCTCCGCAATACAAGTCCCTGATCGCCACTATTACTAGTGTGTTTTTTTTTTTTTACAAACTGGGATATTATTGGAGACACTATAAGTTGTGCACAAACCAATCAATATACACTTATTGGGATTTTATTTTATATTTTTTACCAAAAATATGTGGCATTATACATTTTGTCTTCAATTTATGAAGAAATTTCGATTAATTAATTTTTTTTTTTTTTTTTTGTATATGTTTTATAGCGGCGGTAGGCAACCTGAGGCCCTCCAGCTGTTGTGGAACTACATTTCCCATGAGGCATTGCAAGATTGGCAATTACAATTACTTCCAGAGGCATGATGGGACTTGTAGTTCTGCAACAACTGGAGGGCCCCAGGTTGCCTACCCCTGTTTTACAGCATGAAGTGTGAAAAAAAATAAAAATAATATATATATATATATATATATATATATATATATATATATATATATATATATATATATATATATATATATATATTTTAGTTCTAGTTATGGGAAGAACATGACATACATTTTATTTGGGTACAGCGTTGCATGACCGCGCAGTTGCCAGTTAAAGTATTGAAGTGCCATATTGCAAAAGTGGACCTGGTCATGAAGTAGGGCTGCAACGAACGATTATTTTCATAATCGATTAGTTGGCCGATTATTGTTTCGATTAATCGGTTAATAACCTTCAAAAAAAGTAATTTTGCTGCAATTTGCATTTTTACATATTTTTTTTTGCCCAATTTGTTGTTGGGCAGATTAACCACTTAAGCCCCGGACCATTTGGTAGCCAAAGGACCAGAGGTGAATTCAGAATTTTGCACTGCGCTGCTTTAACTGTAAATTGTGCGGACATGCAATGTTGTACCCAAACTAAATTTGCGTCCTTTTCTTCCCACAAATAGAGCTTTCTTTTAATGGTATTTGATTGCCTCTGCGATTTTTATTTTTTGCGATATAAACGGAAAAAGACCGAAAATTTTGAAAAAAAATGATATTTTATACTTTTTGTTATAAGAAAAATCGAATAAACTCAATTTTAGTCATACATTTAGGCCAAAATGTATTCAGCCACATGTCTTTAGTAAAAAAAATGTCAATAAGTGTATATTTATCGGTTTGCGCAAAAGTTATAGCGTCTACAAACTAGGGTACATTTTCTGGAATTTACACAGCTTTTAATTTATGACTGCCTATCTCATTTCTTGAGGTGCTAAAATGACAGGGCAGTACAAAACCCCCCCAAATGACCCCATTTTAGAAAGTAGACACCCCAAGGAAATTGCTGAGAGGCATGTTGAGCCCATTGAATATTTTTTTTTTTTTTTTGTCCCAAGTGATTGAATAATGACAAAAAAAAATAAAAAAATTACAAAAAGTTGTCACTAAATGATATATTACTCACACATGCCATGGTTATATGTGGAATTGCACCCCAAAATACATTCTGCTGCTTCTCCTGAGTACGGGGATACCACATGTGTGGGACTTTTTAGGAGCCTAGCCACGTACGGGACCCCGGAAACCAAGCACCGCCTTCAGGATTTCTAAGGGCGCAAGTTTTTGATTTCACTCCTCACTACCTATCACAGTTTTGAAGGCCATAAAATGCCAAAATAGCACAAAACCCCCCCAAATGACCCCATTTTGGAAAGTAGACACCCCAAGTTGTTTGCTGAGAGGCATGGTGAGTATTTTACAGCTCTCATTTGTTTTTGAAAATGAAGAAAGAACATTTCTTTTTTTATTTTTTTATTTTTTTTTCAATTTTCAAAACTTTGTGACAAAAAGCGAGATCTGCAAAATACTCACAATACCTCTCAGCAAATAGCTTGGGGTGTCTACTTTCCAAAATGGGGTCATTTGGGGGGGTTTGTGCCATCTGGGCATTCCATGGCCTCCGAAACTGTGATAGGCAGTGAGAAGTGAAATCAAAAATTTACACCCTTAGAAAGCCTGAAGGCGGTGATTGGTTTTTGGGGTCCCGTACGCGGCTAGGCTCCCAAAAAGTCTCACACATGTGGTATCCCCGTACTCAGGAGAAGCAACAGAATGTATTTTGGGGTGTAATTCCACATATGCCCATGGCATGTTTGAGCAATATATCATTTAGTGACAACTTTGTGCAAAAAAAAAAAAAAAAAAAAAAATTATTTTTTCCGCAACTTGTGTCAACATATAAAATATTCCATGGACTCGACATGCCTCTCAGTATATAGCTTGGGGTGTCTACTTTCCAAAATGGGGTCATTTGGGGGGGTTTTGAACTGTTCTGGCATTTTATACACAACATTAGGAAGCTTACATCCACTCTTCTAACCACTTCAAGACAAAGCCCTTTTTGACACTTTTTGTTTACATAAAAACATATTTTTTTTTGCAAGAAAATTATGTTGAACCCCCAAACATTATATATATTTTTAAAGCAAAGGCCCTACAGAATAAAATGGTGGGTGTTGCATTTTTTTTTCTACACAGTATTTGCGCAGCGATTTTTCAAACGCATTTTTTTGGGAAAAAATACATTTTTTTTAATTTTAATGCACTAAAACACACTATATTGCCCAAATGTTTGATGAAATAAAAAAGATGATCTTAGGCCGAGTAAATAGATACCAAACACGACATGCTTTAAAATTTCGCACAAACGCGCATTGGCGACAAACTACATACATTTTTAAAAGCATTTACAGGTTACCCCGTTAGATTTACAGAGGAGGTCTACTGCTAAAATTACTGCCCTCGATCTGACCTTCGCGGTGATACCTCACATGCATGGTGCAATTGCTGTTTACATATGACGCCAGACCGACGCTTGCGTTCGCCATTGGGCAAGAGCAGGGCAGGACAGGGGTGCTTTTTTTTTTTTATTAATTTTGCTTTTTTTTTTTTTTTTTTTTTTTTTTAAACTGTTGCTTCCATATTTATTTTTATCACTTTTATTGTTATCTCAGGGAATGTAAATATCCCCTATGATAGCAATAGGTAGTGACAGGTACTCCCTTTTTTTGAAAAAACTGGGGTCTAGACCCTAGATCTTTCCTCTGCCCTCAAAGCATCTGACCACACCAAGATCGGTGTGATAAAATGTTTCCCAATTTCCCAATGGCGCTTTTTATATCCGGGGGGGGGGACGGACATTCCCTCCCACTGCTTGTAAAAGCAGTCCAGAGGCTAATTGGCCACTAGGATTGCTTTTACATGAAAGCCGGCCGCTGGCTGAAAAGAATGATACCAAGATGATACCTAAACCCGCAGGCATCATTCTGGTATAAACATTCAAAGTCCAGCAACATACCAGTACGTTGCTGGTCCTTGTTGGACATGTATTGTAATCTTTTTTTTCATGCAGCCTGTTGGCTGAACGAAAAAAAAGATTGATCGGTGGGTATGCCCACCATTAGAATACCGCCCTTCATCCACCCACTTCTAATGATGGGCATACATGCACCATTTATATATGCCGAAGCATGGGGGCATCTTCTCGCAAAAGTTATGCCGCGTACACATGGTCAGACTTTTCCACGGGCAAGCCTCCGTCGGAATTTCGACCGTATATACCCGGCATTAGGAGCAAAATCGCTCCTCCGCTCCTGCTGCCCCAATGCTTTGGCATATATGCTTTTTTTTTTTTTAACTGTGGTGGTGAAATTACCTCCTACAGCACTGGAGTCGCAGGGATCAGGCCTGTCTCTGCGAACGCTGCAGTTATGTGTGTTGTGTTTTGCAAGTGACAGTGATCGATCGATACTGCACTTGGGTGGCCTGGGCTGGACGGAGGGGCAAAACGCAGGTGCCAGCAGGTATCTGGGCTGATCCCGCTAACACTGCGTTTTTGGGAACCCTAAACTGCTGGGGACGCTAGTATAGATCAGATATTGAGCTGATCAGATACTATACCACTAAGGGGGGTGTATGCTTCATGTGTGGGTGTTAGCGCTACTGGCACTAACCTGACGCTGCCTGGGGTGTGACGCAGACCCTCTCTGACGCTAAAACCTAACTGATATCACCCGCCGGGCGATCAGGGGGTTAAACCTTTATTGGGTTATATACGGCGGGTGCCCTGACACTATAAAAAGCAAACTAACTAACCAGCGTCACCCGTAACACTTATATGATGATCACTGGTGAAAGGGTTAACTAGGGGCAATTAGGGGGTTAAAACCTTCATTAGGTAATATATGGGGGTACCCGACGCTATAAAAACCTGCGGCGAACCTAAAAAAAATTACTGGCTACCGATCAGCATCACCGACGCTAAGACATCGATCAGAAAAATGATTGCTTAGTGACAGTGGTGATAGGGGGTGAAAGGGTTATCTGGGGGGTGATCAGGGGGTTAAACCTTTATTAGGGGGGGTTAGGGGGCTACACTGGACCTAAAACTAAATGTAGTGACACTTTTACAGTCACAAATGTCACTGATTGCAGTGATCACTAAATAAATGGTCACTGCAATCAGTGACACTGTGACTAGGGGCTGGGGGGGCCTGGGGGGGCGATTTATGTGCCTATGTGCCTATGTGTCCTAGTGTCAGTGTGCTGTTTTGTGTACTAACCTGCATCTTCTCCTGTACGGCGCTCAGTATATGTGTGCGCCCCAGGAGAGATGACATCACTTCCTCCTTCCTGGCAGGCAGGGGAAGCTCTCTCATTCGCCGGGAGCGATCGAGAGGGGGTGGCCGGAATCGAACGGCCGTCCCCTCATGCTGGATCGCTCCCGAAGGTAAAACGACCGCTCACTGTAAAGAAGGGGGGTCCGATCTGACCCCCCAACTATACAAAGGCAATCACGTACATATACGTGATTCTGCCTGTCGGTGCCATTCTGCTGACGTATATTTACAGTGGGCGGTCGTTAAGTGGTTAAAAAACACAAATTGCAGCAAAAACGCATTGCATGCTTTTCTGCAGGTTCTCCATTGAAGTCTATTGAACCAAAAAAACAAAATGGCACTGTTTTGCGTTAAAAAAAAAGTCCTTGCCCTTTCTAAATACGCTGCAGCTGAAAAAATCATGGATGTGAACGTGTCCCATAGGAAACCATGTAAATGACCTGTAGTGTGTTTCTGCAAAAAGCACCAAAAAACACGGAGGTGTGACCCAGGCCTGAGATGTTTAGTAACATAATGGGGTTAAAAAAGACGAAAATTTGTACAAAAAGAGAAAGTAATTGCTACTGTAAGGGGGTTCATTTTTTACTGTGCGACAGTGAAAGTAATATTTACAGTAGCGATTTGCTCTCTTTGTACTATAAAGGGCTAATTTTTTTTTTTTTTTTAACCCTATTATGTTACTGGCCGATTAATCGATTATGAATATAGTAATCGATTAATTTCATAAGCGATTAGTTGTCGATTAATCGATTTAGTTGTTTCGGCCCTATCATGAAGGGAGGTAAATCTTCCGGAGGGCACGTGGATAGAACAAACCTTTCTACTCCGCTAGGTGGATGCTGCATTTTTCACCCTCAGACCAAGAACTGAGCAATCAAAGAACACAGATTGCTCAGTTCCTGGTCTCCAGTGAGTCTGTGACTGTTGGTCACTGGCACTATTTTCCAGCGTCGTGTTCCCAACAGCTCGATGAGAGGTTGAGCCAGCTGCTGGTCCTGGCATCTGGGTGGCTCAGTGACGTCAGCCGACAGCAGGCTTTAGTCACGGAACCAGAATAAAATGATGGTAGTTCCAATTTTGCATTTCACATGATATTATCGCAATGATCTAGGAAACGCAAAAGTTAACACAATAAATTACCCAATTTCTTTGTAAAATATAAAATGAGATTGTACCGAGTAAATGGATACCAAACATGTCAAATCTTATTTTTGCGTGCGCCTGTGAAAGTGCAACAAACTTCAGTTCAATATTTTACGTAGGCAACAGTTTAAAAGCCCCCTATAGCGTTACGGAGGAGGTCTGGTGCTAGAAATATCCTGGCATTCAAGGCGATATGTAACGTGTATCACAATCAGTTTTCATGCATAGGCACCACTGATTTTTTTGGGGGGGGGGGGGGGGGAATTTATGTGCTTGGGTGTAACTTTAATTTTCTATAATTTAAAAATGCATTTTTTTTCTTTCCCCTCACATAGGGGACAGGTCAGCAATGAGAAGGGGAGGAGAGCGGAGCCCAGGATCCATGGTGGGGAGGAGGAGGAGGAGGGGGGGGGCGCTGTTACTGGGAGTGTGTGGAAGCAATCGGATGGCAGTGCAGCTTATTGAAAAAATTAGGTAGGTCCTTTTAAAATGCAAGTTTCCCCATTACAGAAAAATCTGTAAGGTGAACTTACACTGGAACCCCACCTCACCCCCCCCCCCCCAGTCCCGCTGACCTGTCTCGCTAGGGTCCCTGACTTATAAATCCCCCCTTGGTTTTCACTCTTCTTCCCCGCTGACAGGACGGGCTATGCGGGTTCTGATTAGTCAGCGCTGACCAATTAGAATGCCCCTAAACGTGCCTCCTGATGGGTACGTTTTGGAGATTAGCCACTTTAGCCCCGGAAGATTTTCCCCTTTAATGAACGGGCCATTTTTTTTGCAATACGGCACTGTGTTGCTTTAACTGACAATTACGCGGTCGTGCGGCGCTGTATCCAGACAAAATTGATGTCCTTCTTTTTTTCCCCACAAATATATTTGGTGGTATTTGACCCTCTCTGTGGTTTTTATTTTTTGCGCTATAAACAAAAAAAGATAGACAATTTTGAAAAAAAAATATATTTTTTGCTATAATAAATATCCCCAAAAAAATAAAAAAAAACATTTCTTCATCAGTTTAGGCCAATATGTATTCTACATATGTTTGGGAAAAAAATCGCAATAAACGTATATTGATTGGTTTGCGCAAAAGTTATAGCGGCTACAAAATATGGGATATATTTATGGCATTTTTATTACATTTTTGAGCAGCAATTTTTAGCGGGATTGTGTCAGACAGATTAGACACTTTTGACACATTTTTGGGACCAGCGACATTCATACAGCAATCTGCTATAAAATTGCACTGATTACTGTATAAATGTCACTGGCAGGGAAGGGGTTAACACTAGGGGGCGATCGAGGGGTTAAATGTGTTCCCTGGGAGGTGTTCTAATTGGGGGGGAGTGGACTGACTGGGAGTAGAGAGAGATCGCTGTTTCTGATCACTCTCTACTCCCCTGACAAAACGGGGATCTGTTAGTTTACATTGGCAGCCCCCCGTTTTGGCTCTCTGATGAGCGATTGCGGATGGGTGGTGGACATCGCGGTTGCCGGATAAAAACCTGTGCTGTCTTCAGTGGCCATCACATATATAGGAGGCCTGACAGCACTTTTACCAACACCTGGCTATGAACTTGGCATCCTCAATAGATCTCCCCCACTTCAGTCATCTAACAATGGTGAGCTCAGTAGTATCCAATATATAGGGAATAAGAAAGGAGCTCCATAACAAGTGATCACACCTTTTAATACATAAGGGGAAGGTACTGACGACATACAAACAAAGAACAGGCATGTAAAGGGCGGCACTGCTCAAGTAAGTGAGGGTGATGATGTCCAGATGCCTGCCTGATGATTGGATAAGATAGGTAGGTTCTCCTATTACATAGTTTTTAGTAAATCTAAAGTTGATTGTACAGTCGGGTTGCAATGTGTATGATGAACCGTCACCTGGCCATACACTATACAATCTGATTGTACAGTCGGCTTTTATATATAACAAAACTATATAAGGACAAATCAAAGCAATCCAATTATCTAGTCAGGCAGACCCTTGCACTATATAATTGGCAGATCTAAAGGAGAATATTCAATCAGATTGTATAGTGTATGGTCATCTCAGAATTTCTTCATGCTCAGAGCGCCATTGCAGTGATGTTTCACCCTGTATAACTTGGTTTGGTGTTTGTTGTCGGTGTCACTGACTGACGCATCCCTTGGATAGTATATGGGTGACGTCCTGCGAGATCATCACAGCTGTCAGTGTGCGATGTGCCTGTCATCATTTGGGGGAAGAACCTGACTGATCAGTTCCTTTCCTGTGTGTAAAAAGAGCATTCTACTCCCCCCCCCCCCCCCCCCATGCTTGCAAACAAATCGGCTGCCTTCACAAAGCTTTATTATTCCAGGACAAGAACACAAGAGTCCACCCAGACCCAGCCTCACTCGCATGGTTCACCCAAAGGGGGCTCATTCACAGAGAGAGATCCATGATCACCTTCTGGAGCATTTTACATGTTACACCCATAGCTATGGTGTAGTGTAACGTGCTCCAGACCTGCCCCCCCACCCATCCAACCCTTCCTGTGACAGAAAGCAGTCCTCTCCTTGCACCTGCTGTCCCATTTAGAAAGGTCTCCGCTCACACAGCCACACCATTAATTCACAGGGATCTGTGAATAACCTACAAGTCTCATCTGCCATCACCACACAGGAACTTGTTTGATTGGACCACAAGCAAATTGGTTAGCTCGCTCATAGTTCATTCACACTCCTAGCTTGCAAGCTGACAGTACTTACAGATGTAGAGGGCTGAAGGGGGAACTGCAGGATTCTGAAATTGTACCTGTGATCTGCTGATTGTTGGTTCAAAACTTTGCTGGCTTTTTTGTTTTTGACCTGCAAAAAAATGTGCATTTTATTATTTTTTTTTGCAAAAAGTGAACTTTGCCTTTTCAAAGTGAAGTTCTGCCGGATTTTTTTTTTTTTTTTTTTTTAACGTCAGCAGCTACAAATACTGCAGCTGCTGACTTTTAAAATATGGACACTTATCTGTCCAGGGCACCCTGCGATGTTGGCACTCGAAGCCAATCTGGCTCTCGGGTGCTGCCGCCGCCATCTTCGGAAAGGGAATCAGGAAGTGAAGCCTTGCGGCTTCACTTCCTGGTTCCCTACTGCTCATGCGCGAGTTGCGCTGTGCGATTTGAATGGTCCCTGCTGCCTTTTGGGACCTGTGTGTCTCCCAGAAGACAGCGGGGGGGGGGGGAGGAGGTGCCGGACGTGGCGTAGATATCTGCGGAAATCTATGCCCGGAAGTGGGAGCAAATACCTATATTAGACATGTATCTGCTCCCCACCCTGAAAGGTGCCAAATGTGCACTGGATGGGGGCGGATTCCGAAAGGCGGAAGTTCCATTTTTGGGTGGAACTCGGTGTTGAGCTCTTTTTGGCTGAGTCTTGGGTGGACCCTTCTGTGATAATTTTTTTTTTTTTTTTGCAAAATCTTTTTTATTGAAGTTTATATTGGCATATAAAACTAGCCCACTCAGGGAGCAAACATTTGCCCACGCAGGGGCATTTCCTCTGTTGCAGTAACACACCGCAACAGGGCACAACACACAACATAAACAGTCTAACTTAACTTGCACTATAACCCCAATATGGGGAGAGGTTCAGTTCAGGATAATCTGTGCTCAAATTGGTACCGATAGGATAATGCAACATGAGAATAGTTGGGTCAATAAACTAACAGACTAAAGATATGTCAATCTAGCCATTGGTTACTGCATCATTTGCTGTGGTATTATCATCTAGCCAACAGCTCCATACCTTCTCAAATTTTTGTGGACAACCCCTGTCCAAGTAGGTGGCTTTATATAGGGGCAAACTGGCATTCACTAGGTTTTTCCAAAATCTGACAGAGGGGGGAGACGATTGTTTCCAGGTCATTATAATGGCTTTACGAGCATAATATAGTAACAGGGATATGAGTATTTTCCTGGCTCTGATCATTGACATTTGTTCCACCAGCCCCAGCAGACAATATATAGGATCGTAAGGAACACGAGTCTTAGTGACCATAGTAATCACCTGGAGTACTTCTTTCCAATAATGTGCGATTGCCGGGCAAACCCCAAAGATGTGGAAAAAGTCCCCCGGTTCATAGGAGCAACGCCAGCACATCGCGGAGAATGCGCCGGCGACATCTGGTGCATCCTGTGAGGTGTGTAGTGACCTCTATGCACAATTTTGTATTGGACCCATTTGTCCCTTGCTGAGACCAGAGGGGAGAAGGGAAAGTCCCAAATCTCCCTCCAGTCGTCCTCATCCAGCCCCGGTATGTCCCCCCACCCATTTCCTGCGGAGGGAGGACAGCTCGGGGACAGCAGCAACCAGCAGGGACCCATAGAGTTGAGACGTGGGTTTCTTCAGGTCTTTTACCCGGAGGGTGGATTCGAGCTCAGAGTATACCAATTCAACCGGTTGGCCTAAAAATTTTCACCTGTAGGCATGAGCAATTTAAAGATATCTAAAATGGGCCCGTGCAGGCACATTACATTTGGTGCATAAAATGTGAAAGGGGGTGAGCGCTCTGTTGGTGATAACAACATGTTTAAGGGTCAGTATTTTGTATTTGGCCCAGGCCTGTGGATCTGGAATAGTGTTGAAATGCGATAGGTTAGGATTCGGCCACAGGGGGGTGTGAGGAGACCAAGAGTTCGGCTGGGGTACCCTCAGCGCCTCACCCACCTTCCATGCCCGCAGAGTGGTACGCATCGAAGGGGTGAGATTGTGAGGTGTTTTGGGCCCCCTGAATAGCAACCCCTGCAATGCCTCCAGAGACCCCACTATGGCCGCCCCCAGCACCGTCGCAGAGTTGGTCAGGTCTGGCTGCAGCCACCAATGGGCGGTCACAAGCTGAGTGGCCAATTTAATACTTGTGGCAATCAGGGAGTGCAAAGGCCTCCACTGTCCACAGGCCTGGTCAAAGTGGTATATTTGAATCTTGGTGGTTTGGGCCCCCAAATAAAGGAGAGGAGGAGTTGCCTGAGAGAATTAAAGAAAATTTTAGTCAGCCATTGTGGGGAGTTCCGAAAAATGTATACGTTTTTTTAGGGAGGACTTTCATCTTGAGAAAATTAATGCGCCCAATGAGGGAAAGGGGAAGATTAGTCCACGCTTTTAGTTTGGTTTTTTTACGTCAATAGTTTTTTATTAAAGAATTTTTGCACGTAACAGAAGGAAAAAAGGGAGAGTACAGGGAGAGATATACACTATAAGTGATACACATTGGTGATATGCATACATTTAGGGTTTCTAAACAGTTTATCAAAAGGTCTTGGGCCAAATAGCCCAGTATTCATCAAACTTCTTGCATGTTAGAGAATTGATTGCTAAGAGACGTTCAAAGGTATAATTTCTATGAACAGCTGCCATGACTTCAGAAATGTTCACAGCTTTATTGGATTTCCAATTACGCAGTATCAACAGGCGTGTTTCTAGTAATATGTGCGTTACAACTGGCCTATAAAATTGCGGAAATTTGTCAATTTTTAGGTATAATAGCGCCAATGCTGGGTCGGGTTGTGATAGTATTCCAGTTAAGGATGAGATCTTTTGGAAAACCTGGTTCCAAAGACTTCTTATACTAGGGCAATGCCAGAACATATGAAGTAAGTTACCTACGTGCCCGCACTCTCTCCAGCAGTTTGGTGACGTACCTGGAAAGTATGTGGCAAGTCGGAAGGGAGTATAGTGCCATCTGTTTGCAATCTTGATCGTTAATTCCCAATGTTTTACGCAGTGGGAGGATTTGTGAATTTCTATGAAGGCGCGGTGCCATTGTGCATCCGAGTAAGTGTAACCCATATCAACCTCCCAGTTTTGCATTGCTGCTGTCTTATGGAATGTCATTCTGTCGTGCATTAGGTTATAGAAAAAGGAGATGTCCTTCGTATCCTGCTTTGCCTTGGAGTAGAATTGCCAGATTTTATTCGGCACTGTCACTAATGGAGGGGCATGATATTTCAAGAAGTGCGTAATTCTAAGGCATTTGAAAAAGCCGGGTGAGGAGATACAATATTGTACCATGATTTGATCTATAGTTTTGAGTCTTGGGCCTTCATATAGGTCCGATATGTGGTGGATGCCCTTATTGGTCATGTCTGTGACGTCTAGCATTGGAATCTTAGACTCCAATAGAGTCAAGGGAAGGTTGAAGTCCATAGATTGTACGTCCCCATGGTATTTATCTAAAAGGAGTCTCCAGGCTCTCAATGAGGCCTGTATTGGAGGTGAAAGGGTAGTAATGTTCCAGGGGACCCACCTGTCTCCTATGAGTAGTTGGGTGAGATCCTTCGTTGGAGATAGGTCAGTTTCTATATCAACCCAGAGGGGTAAGTCGGATTTTTGAGTCCAGAATTTAATCTGGTCTAGGCGCACCGCCCATAGGTAGTCATAAATGTCTGCTAGGCCTGCCCCCCCCCTGCTTTTTTGTGAGAAGTCAAGTTGTTCCTTGAGCACCTAGCTCTTTTCCCCTGCCATATGTACTTCCAACTCATACTCGCGAGGCTGTTGAGGAAATGAATAGGAATATGTATAGGTAGGGTGCGGAACACATATAAGATTTGTGGTAGTATCAACATTTTATATGCGGATATTCTACCCATCCACGAAATTTCAGTTCTTGAAATATCCCTGAGCTGGGCTTCCAGTCTGGTCACCAGCGGAGTCATGTTAGACTTGGCGAGGGCGGATATTTTACTAGTGAGCGAAATGCCCAAATAGGTAATACTACCTGTGCTCCAGGTATATAGTAAGTTTTCTTGTAGGGATCGTTTCGTTTGGGACTGTACTCCTAGGTCTAGGATAAGGGATTTTGTGAAGTTGACCTTATAATAGGAGACATTTCCAAATGCTGTCAAAAGTTTATGTGCCTCTTTTAAGGACTTTAGTGGGTTAGTCAGGAGCAGGATTACATCATCCGCAAAGAGATTAATGGTGTGTATATTAGAGCCAAACTGGAAGCCCGAGATCAAGGGTTGGGATCTGATTGCCTCAGCTAGTGGTTCTATCATCAAGTTAAAAATAGTTGGAGACAGGGGACAACCCTGTCTAGTCCCATTTGAGATATCAAAAGGCCTAGACAGGAGGCCTGCTGAGTAAACCTGGGCCGACGGGCAAGAGTACAGGGATAAAATAGCTTTCAAGAATGATCCTTTAAACCCAAACTTTTCTAGAACCATTTCCATGTAGGTCCAATGGACCCTGTCGAACGCCTTCTCTGCGTCAATAGAGAGTAGCAGAGAAGGAGTTCGAGTTCTTTAAGCTTGATGTATCACATTGATGATTCTCCTAGTGGCGTCAGAGGTCTGTCTCCCCTTCACAAAGCCCATCTGGTCTTGTTTGATAATTAGTGGTATAATATGTGTAAGTCTTTTAGCCAGTAATTTTGCATAAATTTTGGTGTCAGTATTCAGGAGTGAAATGGGTCTGAAGTTGGCAGGTGTGTTGGGTTCTTTTCCTGGTTTAGGTAATGTGACTATGTGTGCTTGTAGCATTTCTCGTGGAAGCGTCGCAGATTCAGTGGCTTTGGTGAAGACTTTGGACATGTGGGGTGAGAGTATGTGTTTAAATGTTTTGAAGTATTCATTGGAAAAGCCATCCGGGCCTGGAGACTTCCCGTTCGGTAAAGAGTTAGTTATTTTTTCCACTTCCAGGGCTGTTATGGGACTGTTTAGGTCCTCTAGTTGTGTTTGGGAAAGGGATGGAAGTTTTAGTGTATTTAGGAATGTTTGTATCTTTTCCACTGTCGGTTGGGGTGTATTGGTGTCCCTATGGAGGTTGTAGAGTGAACTATAGTATTCGGCAAATTGATTGGCTATATCCTGGGGGTTAATAATAATTTTTTGTGAAGTGGAGGGGTGTCTCAAGTATTGTATTCTAGTTTTGGAGCGTATTGCTTTGAGTTTATTAGCTAAATATTTGCCTGCTCTGTCGGCGTTGGCATAGTGTGAGTTTCAGGCGTCTGAGATGTTTATCATATTGATGCGATAGGAGTTCTCTAAGTTTTTCCCTAAGGGTGTTTAACTTGCTAGTTAAGGGCACTGACGGTGACTTCTTATTCAGGGATTCTAGGTTGTGTATATCAGCAATAGTTGTGTTCATTAAAGGAGCACTAAAGCTTCCCTTTTTTTTGCCCAAAAATAACAAACATGTTATACTTACCTCCACTGTGCAGCTCGTTTTGCACACAGTGGCCCCGATCCTGGTCTTCTGGGGTCCCTCGGCGGCTGTCTTGGCTCCTCCCCGCAAGGACTCCACACCATAATGCGAGTGAGCTCGCATGGTGTGGAGTGATTGCGGGCGCGCTCCCGTGATACAGCGGCGGCCATAGCCGCCGACTGTATCACTCGGCCCCGCCCCCCACGCGCCGCGTCATTGGATGTGATTGACAGCAGCGCCAGCCAATGGCTGCGCTGCTTTCAATCCATCCAGTGTAGCCAATCGGCGGCCAGGCTGAAAAACGAAGAGGATAACGGGGACGAGCGTGGGACTTTCGAGGGGCCAGGTAAGTAAAACGGGGGCTGGGGGGGGGGGGGCGGTATTGTCGAATGTTTTTTTCACCTTAATGCATAGGATGCATTAAGGTGAAAAAACATGTAACTTTACTACTCCTTTAAGTGTGTTTGCTTTTTTTTTTCTCTAGCTCCAATTTGGATTAATATCCCTCTAATAAAGGCTTTGTGTGCATTCCACAGAACATTCGGGTCAGCAACAGAGGCAACATTTTCTGCAAAGTAATTAGTTAAATGTTGAGCTATAGATTTTTGGAGATGTGGTTCTTGAAGAATTTTAGTGTTACATCGCCAGATGGGGGTGGAAGGGGAGACACCTTTTTCTGTAATAGACATAGATATAGCAGCATGGTCTGACCATGTAATATCATGTATGTTCGTTTTTTCAACGTTTTGGAGCAACCATTTGTTTGTCAGGAACATGTCTATGCGAGAATATGAGTTGTGCCTGTTCGAGAAAAAAGTATAGTCACGTTCATTAGCGTGGAGGCATCTCCACGCGTCAAATAGTTCCATCTTGTGTAACATGGGTTGTAGAGACAGGTGGTTTCTGGGTTTGCCAGAGGATGTATCCAGTAGCGGGTCTGACGTTTTGTTAAAGTCTCCGCAAACCAGGAGGTTACCATATTTCATGTCTAGTGCTTTGGTAAAGATTTTCCTCAAAAAACGGAGTTGATGAGAGTTAGGGGCGTACACTGATACAATCGTGTATGGTTTAGAGTTGATATCCCCCGTAAGGATTATGTATCTGCCTCCTTCATCAAGAACAGTATCCTTGGGTTGAAATGAAAGAGAGTTTTTGATGGCCACTAGGACTCCTCCTTTTTTGGTGTTGGGCACGCAAGCTACGTAGATGAAAGGATAGTCTTTGTGTGAGCATTTTGGAGCTTTGTCTCGTTGAAAATGTGTTTCCTGCACACAGAGAATGTCAGCTCCCTGCGTGCGTGCCTCTTTCCACATGGAAAAGCGTTTTGCTGGGTGATTCAGGCCCCGGGCGTTAATGGATAGTATTTTAATTGTCATTGTATTAGTTGGGTGATAGTATGTATGACAAAAGCGTAAATGCACTTACATGTCCAGAGTAGCGGAGACCGCTGTATTCCAGCCTGGCGACAGGGTGTCAGTAAGCTTTCGGTGACTCCAGTTACAGCTGTCAGTATACCTATAGTGTATCTGTGTATATCAAAAAGGGTAACAGGGAAAACAAAGAAAACAGTAACGTAGATGAGAAAGAGAAAACGTAGATATAACTGTTCTTCCATAAGAAATGGATCTGAAAACTGATCCTCGGGCAGTCGTAGCTGCTAGTGCAGAAGGTAGGGTGCAAAAGGGGTACCCCACAGTGGTACCTGTGCACCTGAGATAACCATGAGTTAGGTCTTTGACATTTATTGAGCTTCACCGGCTTTTTTCTTACCAGATTTCTTGTGGGACACTACTTGCCATTCATTCTGCATTGGTTGCAGACCCGCTGAATGATGAGGTTGAGGAGCTTGGACCGGGAGAATGCCCCATTCGCGTAGAGCATTCAACCCTTCTTCTAGCTTAGATACTGAGACAGTAGCCCCATTGTGGGTGATGACAAGAGTGGCTGGGTATTTCCACTTGTGCGGTATGTTATGATTTCTCAGTGCTTTGGTTATAGTCAGCAGGTTGCGTCGGCGCTGAAGAATGTGTCTAGACAGGTCAGGTAACATCCTGACGTTAGCGTATTGTGGCGGAACTTTCCCTGGGACACGTGTTGCCTGTAGTATACGGTCTTTGATATGGTAAAAATGTACCCTCAACAGCACATCCCTGGGAACATCATCAGGGAGGAACGAGGGTTTGGGGACCCTGTGGATTCTGTCAATGAGGAGATCCTGTGCTGTTGCCTCTGGCAACAGCGTGGAAAACAAAGTCTGTGTATACTGGAGGAGCTGTGCAGGGGGAACATTTTCAGGGACCCCCCTCAATTTAAGGTTGTTCCTTCTGGATCTGTCCTCGAGATCCGCCATCTTGTCTTTGAGCCAAACTATATCCTCCCCCTGTGCTTTGTGGGCCTCCACCATCATGTTGTATGCAGAAGTGTGTTCTTCCACTTTTGCTTCTATTAGGTGAACCCTCTGTCCCATGGCCTGTACTTCTTTCTGGCATGCAGTGATTCCACTGTATATATCTGACTGCAGGGAGGTTCTCAGGGAGAGGAGCATGTCTTTCAGCATGGTGTCAGACACGGGCCTGTCTGCAGTGGGGAAGTCTGATATGGGGTCCCCCCTCTGTTTACGCTGGTCTGAATGAGGCCCGCTTACCTCCATGCTGGGATCCGGCTGCGGCCTAGCTGGAGAGTCCCTCCGCGGTCTCGATTTGGCCGGGCTTCGCGTTGTGGGGCTGGATGTCCCAGAGGAAGATGCGCTGTGTGCAGTAGCCGAGAAGATGGCGTTGGATGGCGGACCGCCGTCTGTGTATTGCTCTCCTGGCTGCGATGTGTGTTGCAGGACTCGTGCACCACCGCCATCTTGCTGCATCCCCCTCGCCGCTGCTCCGAAGAAGCTGTCCAGCTTCTGGGGCTGTAGCGGCTTCTTACGATTTCTGGTCATCACCGGAGCAGTCCTCGGATGTTCAGTGATCCGACAGTGGTGCACAGGGGTCTTGCTAACGCCGGCAGGCTCTGGTGGCTGTGAGTATCTCAGGCTGACAAGCGGAGCTCCGGAGCTAAGCGTCCATCTTGGAGTCCGGTCGCCACGCCCCCCCCTTTTTAGTTTGGTTTTGATGACTACCAAGACAGGGTCAAGATTGGGCCGCACAAAGTCCCCACTCTCTCTTGAGACAACACCTAGATAAGTAAACTGTTCAACCCACTGAAGTGGGAGAGAGGAGGGTGAGGAGGATCTGGCCTCCGCATCCACTGGGAACAACTGAGACTTGTGCCAGTTCACTCTCAACCCCGTGAAGGCGGAGAAGGCATCCATGATACCGAGTGCGCCCCGCAGAGAGTCACCAGCGTCATTCAAAAAAAAGCAGCATACCCTTCTGTGATCTTGTCCTGGAATAATAAAGCTTTGTGAGGGATGTCTTTGGAGTGTGCCTGATTTATTTGATTCCTTGTGGGGAGCATTGACCAGCTCCATTGGCTGGAATTTGGAACCACAGAGATGGGTGGATCGTGGACTTTGAGTGGCAGTTCCCTTTGGTACAGAGGGTAAAACATTGCGGGGGCCTGACATTGTACAATCCAGAGCTCACCCCACTCTCCGTTCTGTTAAATGAAACAA
This sequence comes from Rana muscosa, assembly GCA_029206835.1. Lineage (NCBI taxonomy): Eukaryota > Metazoa > Chordata > Amphibia > Anura > Ranidae > Rana > Rana muscosa. The sequence goes on from JARGYO010005626.1 coordinate 37,304,727, forward strand.
AGGCTGCTACTACTTCCTTCTGGAAATACTAGTTTCCTCTGGCTATCATACTGATGGTTCAGCTTCAATAATTTGAGTCACTGACCTGAATGCATGTAGATCAGGAAAATCAAGTCCTTGTTTCAGGTCAAGCAAGTGAGTAAGCATGACAGCCAGGCAATGAACATTTTCAGGAGAAGTCAACCATGGCATCCTCAGTGGTGTACTCGTGAAAGTATTATGTTAAATTATAACTGTAACAGAGCTGGACAAGTTAAGGAACGCGACCTTCTAAAGCCAATTTTTTTTTTTTTTTTTTTTTCTTTGGTGGGGTGGTATGGGCAAAAGGTTTCTGTAGTTGAAAAAATGATACATACTGGTCTATGGAGTGCAGCATTGTCCTCCCAACCAAAATAATTCTTTATCGCTCTTCTCCCATACTGCCTGCCATCTTTAGGCTCCATGTACACGGGACGTTTTTACAACTGCTCCTGAACGATTTAACTTGACAGATAGTAACCCACGTTTAAAACATCTCTTTAGCCGCATTTACATGCCGCGTTTGCGTAAAATGATTTTAAATGCCGAAAAACGCCTATAAACGAAACATGGATTACCGCGTTTAGTCGCGTTTGGCATCTGAAACGTGGAAATCTTTGGCGTCTAAACCCATTTTTTTGGCTTTCAAAGAAATGCTGTTCAACGCAACCACCTAAAAACGGCAATAAACGACAGTGTACTTGGTCACATAGGATAACATTGAATGAGTTCAGGGGCAGTTGAAAAAAAAGCATCCAACTGCCTCTGAAAGTACGTTTAGCAGCATCCCGTGTACATGGGGCCTTAGACTGATATTCTGCACATACAGGCACACCATGAGTCTCTTTGGGACCTGCCAAAGATCTGAGGTGTGTGCACATGCATGAAATCGTGTAAACCAGAGCTTGGTCAGACACTGATAGAAGTCACAAGACTGCTATATACTGCTGACGAGAAAAGGTATTTGGCAGTTTATATTTACTAAAATAATTATGTTTCTGTGTACTGTGGGAAACCAGATATAGCGAATGCAGAGTCCTGGGTTTAGTAACACTAATTTGCAGGGATTTACTCTCACTTCCTGTTTTGGTTATGAGACAAGAATTGAATTGAAGGGAAAATCTCCCCAATGGGACACCACAGATGGCAAAAAAATAAACAAACCGGTATAACCCTCCCTTACTCTATCCAAAATGGGGGGGAAAAAAAATGCCTATAGTTCTATTTTAAGGAGCGTTGGCTGCCTGGCTCCTAAAATTTAACCAGCCCTAAACGAAAGAAAAAAACTTTTAGATTTACTTTTAGCTAGCGATACACTTTTTTTTTTTTCAATTTTTATCTATTGATAGCCTCACAGGCTAAATTGGAGAAATCAACGAGTCTTGTCCAGCCAGATGGTGCTTCTAGGGGCTGCTGCAGCTCAAATTAACCAAAATCTGAGCAGTGTATGGCCAGTGTAAGGGGGCTTTTCATCAAATTGTAAATACAGTGGGGAAACTAAATATTTGATCCCTTGAAAATTTTGTAAGTTTGCCCACTTACAAAGAAATGAAAGGTCTATAACTGTTTATCATAGGAGTATTTTAAATGATGAAGACAGAATATCAACCACAAATTCCCCCCCCCCCCCAAAAAAAAAAAACACGATACAAATGTTATAAATTTAGTTACAGTTCAGTGAGTAAAATAAGTATTTAAACCCCTACCGTTTTAACAATAATTCTGGCTCCCACAGACATGACTACAGTATGTGTTCATGTGGTACACGGATTAGTCCTGTCAATTTAAGAAGGTGCGCCTTATGACCACTTATGTGTATAAAAGACACCTGTCCACAGAATCTTCCATTCAGACCTCACCATCATGGGCAAGACCAAAGAGCTGTCAAAGGACCTTGGGGACAAGATTGTAGACCTTCTCATGGCTGGAATGGGCTACAAGACCATCAGCAAGAAGGTGAGAAGGAAACAACTGTTAGAACGATTATTCGCAAATGGAAGAAATGCAAAATTACCATCAATTGCCCTCTGTCTAGAGCTTCATGCAAAATCTCGCCTCCATGGGGTAAGGATGAACATAAGAAAAGTGAGGGATCAGCCCAGAACTACACGGGAGGAGCTTGTGAATGATCTCAAGTCGCCAAACAAATCACTGGTAACACAATACGCCTCCATGGATTAAAATCTTGCAGCACTCGCAAGGTCCCCCTCCTCAAGAAGGCACATAAACAGGCCAGTCTGAAGATTGGCAATCAACATCTAAATGATTCAGAGAAGGATTGGGAGAAAGTGCTGTGGTCAGATGAGACCAAAATTGAGCTCTTTGGCATTAACTTGACTCAATGTGTTTGAAGGAAGAAAAATGCTGACTATGACCCTAAGAATACCATCCCTACAGTCAAGCACGGAGATGGAAACATTAAGCTTTGGGGCTGTTTCTCTGCTATAGGTACAGGCCGACATTGAGGGGCCAATCAACGGGGGCCGCCATGTATTGTACATTCTTAGATGAGAAACTTCTCCCTTCAGCTAGAACACTGAAGATGGGTCATGGATGGGTCTTCCAGCATGACCATGACCCCAAAACATACCGACAAGACAACAAAGGAATGGCTCAAGAAGAAGCACATAAGGGTCATGGAGTGGCCTAGCCATTCTCCAGACCTTAATTCCATAGAAAATTTATGGAGGGAGCTGAAACTTCGAGTTGCTAAGAAACTTTAAAGATTTAGGGAAGATCTGTAAAGAAGAGTGGACCAAAATCCCTCCTGAGACGTGTGAAATCCTGGTAACCAACTACAAGAAACTTCTTACCTCCCGTGCTTGCCAACAAGGGTTTCTCCACCAAGTACTAAGCCATGTTTTGCTTGGGGATCAAATACTTATTTTACTCGTTGAACCGCAACTCAATTTTTGTATCGTGTTTTTTTTCAGGATTTTCGGTTGATATTCCGTCTCGGTTAAAATATACCCATGATAAAAATTATAGACCATTAGTGGACAAACTTACAAAATCTGCAGGGGATCAAATATTTGCCACACTATATCTTCCATTTCCTGTTTAGTCCACAGGGCAGGAAGAGAATGCAAATCTCCTTAAAAGCGCCCCGCTAGTGGACAAAAAGGGCCGCTCTAACAGCAGCAAACTACCACTAAAACTAGCGGTGCTTTACCGCTAACGCACCCCCTGCCCCAGTGCGAAAGGGATCTTAAAGAATAGGCTTTAGATATACTTTAACTGCCTTTCTATGGGCACCCTTGTTCAGTGTAGCCAAAAGTGACAGCAGTCATAGAACATTGGCGTTTATTTGTTTTAGCAGCTAATGCAGAGTGCTTTGGGGTGACTACCCTTCAGAAGATGGACCTGACAAAGTGTTTATCTTGGGATGTTCTACATTGAGTTCCATTAAATCTGTGTTTGTCTTTGCCTGTCAGCAGTGTTTTGCTTCCCAAGGAGATAGGTTTGTTATCCACATGGGATCATTGTGTCCAGAGTTATTCTCAAATTACTCAATGTAAGAATCCTAATCAAAGTATAGTAGAACTGCTATAATAACAGACTTGGGTAACCGCAGTCAGCCTGATGTTTTTGGACGTACAAAAATCTTTATTTTGCTGCAACCACGGGGGAAGGAGGGAGCTGTCTCTGCCAGGAGAACACAGTGATTACTGCTAGCGGCTATAATAGCCACCAGCACTCCTCGACGAGGCGGCTGAAAGTGCTTTATGGAGGAAAGCTGTCAGCACACACACCGCGTTTAAGGAGCAGCTTGTCAGTGAGTATGATCAGCAGAGGAGCATTATCAGTAGAGTTGAGCGGACACCTGGATGTTCGGGTTCGGCCGAACTTCGGAAAAAAGTTTGGGACCGAACTTTACCCCGAACCCCATTGAAGTCAATGGGGACCAGAACTTCTGAGGACTATTAGCGCTGTTTCCCGTGCTTAGAACTGTACCTGCACAAAGTGTCATTTCTGAAGGAAAAAAAGTCATTTAAAATTCACTCGCGGCTATTAATGAATTGTCGGCTCTCGGCAATACATAGAAAAGTCATTGATAAAAAATAAAAAAAAGCGTGGGGGTTCCCCCAAATTCAATTACCAGGCCCTTCAGGTCTGAAATGGATATTAAGGGGAACCCTGCCGCAAATTTGTTAAAGGGGTCTTCCAGATTCCGATAAGCCCCCCGCCCGCAGACCCCTACAACCACCGGGCAAGGGTTGTGGGGATGAGGCCCTTGTCCCCATCAACATGGGGACATCCTCCCCATGTTGAAGGCATGTGGCCTGGTACGGTTCAGGAGGGAGGGGGGGGGCGCTCTCTCGTCCCCCCCCCCTCTTTTCCTGCGGCCTGCCAGGTTGCATGCTCGGATAAAGGGTCTGGATTTTTGGGGGTACTCCACGCCATTTTTTTTTTTAAATTTGGGGTGGAGTTCCCCTTAAAATCCATACCAGATCTGAAGGGCCTGGTATGGATATTTGGGGGAACCACACGCATTTTTTTTTTTTTTTTTTTTTTTTTTTTTTTAATTTGCGGCAGAGTTCCCCTTAATATCCATTCCAGACCTGAAGGGCCTGGTAATTGAATTTGGGGGGACCCCCACGCTTTTTTTTTTAAAATTTTTTTTTTTTTTATCAATGACTTTTCTATGTATTGCCGGGAGTCGACAATTCATTAATGGCGATGAGTTTTAAATGACTTTTTATGCTTCAGAAATGACACTTTGTGCAGGGACTGTTCTAAGCACGGGAAACAAGCGCGACTTTACATGCATATTACCGAACCCGAACATACAGTGAATTGTCCGGGACCCCAAAACCCAAAAGTTCGGTACAGACCCAAACTTTACAGTTCGGGTCCGCTCAACCCTAATTATCAGTGTGCAGTGCTGTGGGGGTTAAGAGTGCAGGACTCACTGTTTCTAACAGCATGTAAACATAGTTTATAGATCATACTGACAAGCTGCTCCTTAATTCGGGGTGTGCTCTGACAGCTTTCCTCCATAGATGGGCAAAGCCAAAAACACTGCTCTTTCTAACACTGCCCTGTCCCCCTTACTGCCATACTAAGCCAGGCTGCAAATGATGGGCACTGGTAGGATGCATTTAAAGGAACCTGGTGAGGCTGCATTGATCTCCTGTACCACGTCTGCAGTCTGGCCATCTCCTGTACCGTGGCCCCAGTCTCTGGCCATCTCTATGTATAAAAATATTTTTAAAAAAACGTAACTTTCGGGATCAATCAAGATTTGTTTTCGGTACCAAAAAACCCATTAGGTGCATCCCTAGTAATCGCATATAAAACCCGTCACACTGGTTGTACCGAAGTTGATCGATCAATGGGTACATTCAGCCTGCCCGTGTAGGGTTCGAATCTCGGCCGGTCCCTATTGAACCTGCTGAAATTCTAACCATCTATGACCAGCTTTAGTTTAACTTGCATTTTTCTGTTGCCTAGTTGTGCCTTCTGAATCAGACCTCCTGCACACGGATATTAGCTGTTGTGTCCAGCGCGTACGATGGATATTCTTAAATGCGCAACTTTTTGTTTTTAGGAAAAATACGCCGTGTGCATATGCGGGTAAATGCCTATGCAGAAGTTTGGCGCTGTACAGTTATTTGTGTTGTCGGCTATATACAACACCTGCAGCTTCCTTGGTGCGGCAAAACCTTTTACACTTGTCACAGAATAGACATTTCACATTCTACCAACATTTGCACTCCTTTTATAAATGGCCACCTAAAATACACATAATACATGTATAACCATTTAGGGCCCATTCACACTGTATACATTGGGCTGTGTGGTCCTAATGCATAGACCAGGCAGTTTGCCATGAGTCATATGAGTTCACACCATTGTGCTGCAGTGGTTTGTACTGAAAAAAGTAGGGGACACACTTTTTTCAGCACAGAATGATGTGACGCACTTTGCTTTATTGTGACACAATGTGGTGCATAAAGATGAAGAAATATAATTTTGTGACATTGTAATAAAGGCGAAAAAAAGTGAAAGTAAATATTGCAGTACATCCTTACAATGCATTGGCATTGCTCCCTTTACAGCACACATCATCTGGCACTGTATAAGCATCTGCTGGTGTGAATGAGCCCTAAAGCCAAGCCCATCCCGAAGACCCACCAGCAGTGCATGTTTGAAGGTAATCTCAGATGTAGGGTCGGGGGGGAGTAATTTGTGTCTTGGTAATGTGGTTTTACTGTCTGCATGAGCTGTTGGTGGGACTTAAAAGGGTTAGAAAAGTACTCTAGAATTAATTTCTTGCTTTCATTATTAGATCTATTCACTGTCCATGTGTTGAACCAAATTAGGATTGACAGCGCCCTTCAAGGATAGGCAGAACTTCTTATGGATAAGGTTTGCCTATTACAACAGCTAAAACCCAACTTTAAGCTATTGTTTAATTTTTTAAAGATTGGGGAAAAATTAGTCTTGTCTGTGTTTATTGCTGTTAGTTTAGCAGTTTTTTGATTAGTTTCCATATTCCTGTAGTGTGAAATTAAGAAAGGATTTCCAACAGACGCACACATCAGTGCCCACAGCTTATAAATCTTTTTACTTTAAAATATTGCCACTATATACCTTTTTTTTTTTTTTTTTTTAATATTGGGCTGATCTGCATACCACTGTCCGTGATAAACTGAAGTTTCTCCAGTACTTAGAGTTCAGGAAGGAGGAGATTTTCACTTCAGCCTGTATACATGCCCACATGTGTGATGTCAATTTATGTGACCTGGCTAGCTCTGAGAACAAGTAACTGTTCTCTCCAGCATAAAAGACACAACTGAGCATGTGCAGGTTGGCTACTGCCTGTGTCTTAGCTGGCCTTCCCCAGATAGACAGCGCAGGAGGAGGAGGATGTGCATACAGGATAAAACCAGCCTTTTTATACAATGCAGAAGATTAACCCCTATTTTCCACAGTGAGTATAATAAGCATGCTATGCTGCATGCACAGACTGATTTTACTCTTGTGGGTTTAACACTTAGGAAGGGTTAGAACCTTGTCACATTGGGGAGACTCTCCTCACATTTATCCTGGCAAAACCCTGTGCTGAGTTTTTAATCCTTCACACTTTCAAGCCAAAAAAATGAAGAAAAACATGGCGGGCATTGAGATTAAGTGCATGTTCAGCAAAAAGTGTTTTTTCTTTTTAGTTTTGGAAAGAGTGGGAAATGAGTATAACCCCTATTGGATCCCAATTACAGATATTAATCTACTAAAATATTTTTGATTTTGATTTGTGATAGATTTTTCGAATTAAGCCGGAGATGGCAATTAAAACCTTTACAGGGTTTCTAACTCTTCACTACTTCTTCCTCCAGGCACCACATACAGACTAAGGTATTGACTGACTCATGAACAGTAATGCTCATTAGAGCTGTTATCTCTGCATATGCTTTATAGTTATTAAGGTTGGGGGAAAAAAAATGTTTTTCTATGTGTGTGTTTGAATTTTTAACGTGGCGCTCCAGGAAAAAAGTACTTGTACAATTGTGATGTGTCCAGAGAAGAATTGTGAAATGCTTTGAATGTATTATAGGTGAGGAGGAGCCATGGGATCTCATTCCATCTGTTTGCAGAACACCTTGTTTTCAGTGAAAAGAATACAGGATATTTTGTTAATGGTAAATTTAGGCCCCTTTCACACGGCCGGTTTGTTGCGGCTTCCGGATTACTGCTGCAGGAATGACCAGGTTATGCGATTAGCACTGCGTCCAGGCTTGGACATCTGTCCCAGAACCATAGCTAATCACTTTGTGTGCGGCTACGTGTGATCGATGCTGATTGCATAACCCGGTCATTCTTGCAGCACAAATCCGTGTCAAAGGGGCCCTGGACATGCGTCTAAATCTCCCTTGCCTCTGAAGCCAGACCTGCGTTAGGATCTTGATCCAGAGGCTGACAGGCGGTGAGAAAGCGATGCCTCCTCAGTACCTGTTTTAACCCCAATTGTGCCTAAAATTGCGTTTTTTGCAAGTGTTTGTGGTGCTTCCCTATTGACTTGCATGTGTAGCGTTCGGTGGGCTTGCCGCCTGTTGAGCGACACCTCTTGTCAACTCTGCCACAAAGCATCACGGTTATGACGTGAAAACATCCCTGTCCGCTGCCTATTACAGCTTAAAGTGTTACTAAACCCACAAGAGTAAAATCAGTCTGTGTATGCAGCATAGCATGCTTGGTTTACTCACTGTGGAACTTAAGGGGTTAATCCTCTGCATTGTGTAAAAAGCCTGTTTTATCCTGTATGCATAGATTCCCTCCTGCACTGTCTATTTGGGGAAGGCCAGCTAACACAGGCAGGGTAGCCGACCTGCACATGCTCAGTTGTCTTTTTTGCTGGAGAGAACCTTTCCTTGTTCTCAGAACTAGACAGGTCACATGATATGACATCACATGTTGGGCGTGTATACAGTCTGTAGTGGTAATCTCCTACCTGAACTCTCGGCACTGGAGAAACTGCAGTTTATCATGTAACCGTGGTATACAGGTCATCCAAAAAGGTATATAGCAGGAATATTTTAATGTAACAAGATTTATAAGCTGTGGAGGGTGGCGGATTAACTATTTTCATATCACTGGGTTTAGTAACACTTTAAGGGTGGAGGTTAGCGAGCTGCTAAAACGTGACTGAACTGCACATTTTTGCTGCCCTCCAATTGCCGGTTTAAATGAGGCCTAATGGTCAAGGTTTAGAGCAAGTGATCATCGCTGTACAAGACCCAGAACTGTAAGTCAGAGCAGCCAAAGCCTACAACTGGTGCTAGTATCTGGCAGAATATAATTAAGAAGTGTGGCCAAAGCTTTTTTTGGCCATACTTCAATTTTCAGGTCGCAGGAGTGCACTTATATCTGCCTGCATGTCCAGGCTCTGCAGGGATCTTGACAATGTTGGGATCCACCCAGATACCTGACCGGTAGCTGGCGCAGCCTCTGTGCACCACTGGAAGCCTCAGCCAGCCACTCCTGCCCCTTCTGCCCAGCACCCCAGTGAGCGCTGGGGGGGCAGAGCAGAGAGCCGGTTACTGACAGTGAAGACTGAGAACTGAGCGGTCATGTGGTTAGAGCTGATGGGGGACAGCTGCAGCCATCTAGATGAGTATATGTATGGTCATTTTTTTTTTTTCCAATCCCACACTCCTCCAACATCTGGATGTAGCTGGCAAACCAATACACAACAACCCAATCACAATAAAATAATATATATATATATATATTTTTTTTTTCCCTTGGAGTTCCACTTTAAGAATTTCTCATAGCCCGGTGTATTGTGTGTGTATAAAGTTTTTCATGTTTTTTTATGTAAAAATTGGGGTGCCAGGAAGTTTTATTTTAGCATGGCCTAGAAAAATATTTTATTTGGGTTTTTGGAATAATGTAAGTATTTTTGTATAGATTAATACTTTTAGGTTTAGTTTTAACTTTTTAAATTTCTTCTTCTAGGACTATAACTTTCTGGTCATAACTGCATTTCGATTTTTATTTGTTTAACTGTGTGTTTTGTGGTCCATAATGTGATTAAATTGTTCTATAGACTGTGCCCTAAAAAAAAAAGGGGTTATCACGATATTATGTTGATGATGCTTGTAAGTGTAGGATTGATTGATTGTTCTAACTTCTAAAGAATTCTCTGTGTATTTAATTCCAGTGACCTTTTTCTTTCTTTTTCTACGTTGTTGCAGAGACCTAAAGGACAGGGAAACAAAGGTACGTCTTCCCCCTTTTGTATTCCAGTATTTTTGACAAATTGGACGAGAAAAATAAAACTTTAGTGATTGATCTTGGCTTGTTTTGTGACTTCATTAGGATTGAGTTTACTGAAATGGTTCAATTATAAACCTGTCCTTGATTTATTTCACTTGGGAAAAGTGGGTACATCGGATACAAATTTAAACTTCTCTAGTCCAATCCTCCCTATTGGTTAGACAGAACATTGCATTGAGGGATGCAAGGGGCCCTGAACTCACAGAGCCCTGAACTCTGAGTTGCAAGCCGTCATTTGCAGGCTTTACAATACCCAATGAAGGGACTGGCCTCTGATGATACACAGAAATGAAAGAAATCCTCCTACATAGGTTGTACCTGTTTATCTGCAGCCATCTTTTTCTCTACATCTGTTGAAAGTCCAGAATTTATAAAGATTGTCTGAGCTGACAGAAAAAAAGGTGGCAGAGAGCTCAAGTCACACTCTGCAGAGCTCAGTAAGGAGAGCTTGGAGAGCTGATTGGATGGAAGAGCGGCACCTCCCTTTTACACGGCACACAGGAACACAGCTGAGGCTGTCAAACAGCTGGAGGTCCCTCCCTGTCACCTTTTTTTCTCTTGGTTTATTTTTTCTCTTGATGTCAGGAAAACTGGTCAGCAGATGGCAAGAGGAATGAAGCAGCAGACAGAAATGACACTTGGTGCTCTTAAGTGTGACAACTACACACTATAGAGCAGTGGTTCTCAACCTGGGGGTCGGGACCTCCTTGGGGGTCAAATGATGATTTGCCAGGGGTCACCAAATCCTGAGCTGCTCCTGAAGCCCACACCACTCTCCCAGCCTTTTTGCGGTCCCCACTACAGTTCTCAGATCATCAGATGATGTTGATCAAGAGCACCTAAGTTGGCTGATCAGAACTCCCCCCCCCCCCCCCCCCCCCCCCCCCAGCATTGCCACTCATCCCATTTCCCCCCCCCCCCCACCAAGGAGTAAGAGAAGGAATAAAAATTGAGAATACATGGAAGGGAGAGGAAAAGAGGGGAAGGAAGAAAGAAAAAGGGAGAGCAAGAATAAGAGAGAGAACAAGAAAGAAGGCTAGAGAGAGGGATGGGGGGGGGGGTGGACAAGAAATTAGGATAGAGGGAAATCAAAGGGAAAGAAAAGAGAACTAAGAGAAAGAGTGGTACATCCTAAAATGTACTATAAGGGGTTTTCATACGGTACGAGTGGAAGGGACTCAGGGAGCGCTAAATATCTGTGGGTTAGGGGTGCAAATTACTTGTCTTGCCTTGGGTGCTGACAACCCACGCTAAAAAATAATTTTACTGTTAGGGGTCCCCACAACTTGGGAAATTTTATCAAGGGGTCACGGCACTAGAAGGTTGAGAACCACTGTTAGAGGGATATGCTTTGTTCATATTTCCTGTGTTTACAACCACTTTAAAGTCTATAGTAGTTTGTTTTACATGCCCCTTTTACTACTGCTTGTATTCTTGGTTTCCTGCACTGCATAGCAGGAATGGGTGATTATCCTACTTATCACCTTTTTTTTATGTTGCTTTCTTGACACGAGAAGTACCGATTTATCTTATGCCTCGTACACACGACCGTTTTTTCAGACGAGAAAACTGCTATGAGAGCTTTTCGTCTGGAATCCCGGCCGTGTGTATGCTCCATCGCAGTTATTCCGACGGGAAAACTGCCCGACAAAAAGAGAGCAGGATCTTTTTTTTTTTTTTTTTTCCCATCCAGAAAAAATCCTGGCGGGAAAACCGTTCGTCTGTATGGTTTTTCGACGAGCAAAAAAAACGCGCATGCTCAGAATCAAGTATGAGATGGGAGCGCTCTTTCTGGTAAAACTAGCGTTTGTAATGGAGATATCACAATCGTCACGCTGTAACGGATTAAAAAGCACGAGGCTGAAAAGCGCAAATTGTCTCTGGCCAAACTTTTACTAACACGAGGATCAGCAAAAGCAGCCCAAAGGGTGGCGCTGGTAGAAGGGAACTTCCCCTTTATAGTGCCGTTGTACGTCACCGCGCTTTGGACGGGCAGACTTTCGTCTGAGCGTGTGTATGCAAGGCAGGCTAAGAGGAATTCTGTCGGGAAAACTGAAAATTTATTATTCAATGGAAAAAACGGTTGTGTGTACTATGCATTAGACTTTTTCTAAAGAACATTTCTTAATCAAATTGTTCCGTATCTCCCAGATGCATGGTGTTCTTGTGTTGCAGCTATGGGGAAATAGTTTTCTTTGTCTGAGTGTTCCCAGCTGCAAGCCTTTGTTTTCACATGGTCTTGCTGATTCAAGTTCCCGTGTTGCAATAGTAAACAATATTTACTCGGTACAAAATGAATAAGACAAATGTAGGTGGTGTAAGCCATAGTTCAATATGAGAATATGCCAAAACTGCTTCAGCGACCAACATGTTTCTAAGCACACTGTTATGTAAAGTAGGTACAAGTAGCTTATTTTTTTTTTTAAGTCCGATTTTATGTAAAGCAAACTTTCTTCAGTGTTATTCGATAAACGTATGAGAGGATTCTGTTTGACATAAAAAAATGACACTGTACAAAAAAAACAGGTTCCTTGCAGACATTTGCAAAGTTCAGAAATGTATTTCTACACAGAGGCCGCCATATTTGCCTGGCGTAGGTAGGCCCTGCTTCCTGTTTTGCGGTGCTAACCCAGTCGTTCTTTAAGTCTTATTTGCACTATGCCAGACTACATTTTCAGACCCAATAAAAATGGTAAAAATCACTTTGTGGCTAAAATGGTTAATATTTGTAAGAGATCCTGTGTATTGAATAGTATAGATGATGATGATGTAGTAGATGATGATGATGTAGTAGATGATGATGATGATGTAGATGATGATGATGTAGATGATGATGATGATGATGATGATGATGATGATGATGATGATGTAGTAGATGATGAAGATGAAGATGATGATGATGATGTAGTAGATGATGTAGTAGATGATGATGTAGTAGATGATGATGATGATGATGATGATGTAGTAGATGATGATGATGATGATGTAGTAGATGATGATGTAGTAGATGATGATGTAGTAGATGATGATGTAGTAGATGATGATGTAGTAGATGATGATGTAGTAGATGATGATGTAGTAGATGATGATGTAGTAGATGATGATGTAGTAGATGATGATGATGATGATGATGATGTAGTAGATGATGATGATGATGATGATGTAGTAGATGATGATGATGATGATGTAGTAGATGATGAAGATGATGATGTAGTAGATGATGAAGATGATGATGTAGTAGATGATGATGATGATGATGATGTAGTAGATGATGAAGATGATGATGTAGTAGATGATGATGATGATGTAGTAGATGATGAAGATGATGATGTAGTAGATGATGAAGATGATGATGATGATGTAGTAGATGATGAAGATGATGATGATGATGTAGTAGATGATGAAGATGATGATGATGATGTAGTAGATGAAGATGATGATGATGATGATGATGATGATGATGTAGTACAGAGAGCTGTGGCGTTTCAAGTATTCCACGCTTCCAGGTGTATGGAATACCTGTTCTCTCAAAAAATGCTGCGTCTTCTGTTCAGTCACTACAGGACATACCGCTGGTGGAAGGAACCATTTCATGCAGCAGGGATTCGACCAAACACTTAAGCTTCGTACACACAATCGGACTTTTCCGTGTTTTTTTTTTTTTGTCTGAACGGAGTTGGTCGGGAACACCCATAGCATACACACGCTCGGACTTTTCTGCAAACTTTCCCAAAACTTTTTCCAACATCACGTGGTTTTTCTGCTCTTTACCGCCACCCTTTGGTCAACTTCTGCTATTGTTGGTTGATTGTAACATTATTTGTTTTGTCCATCGGACAAAAGTCCGATGGTTTTCTGTACACACGGTCGGACTTTGCTCCATCGGACTTTTGTTGGGCAAAAGTTTGTCCGTTTTGCAGACCCAACATTTGTCCGATGAAAACAAAAAAAAAGTTTGTCCGATGGAGCGTACACACGGTCGGATTGTTGGTCCAACTTGCCCAAAATGAAGTTTGTTGGCCAAAAGTCCGACCGTGTGTACGGGGCTTAAAAGTATAACGAACGGCAATTTTTATTTTTTTTGTTTTGGACAGAGTGGAAAGGGATTAGAGAACACCTGTCAGTTTTTATTGCTGCCTGTGCCCCCTGTTATGGAGATTCACCCTCTCTCTATTTGTCCTGTTTACTATTATCATTGAAAGTAAGGGAACCCCAAATTTTGGGTTGTCCCCAAAAGTGTAATAGAATGGAGAACTTCTAATGGGGACACTAGTTCTGGTGACCTGGGGGTCCCCAAAAAATTCCTTTTTAATTTGCAGAAATCTCTTCTCACTTCGTGTTTGGCTATGGGAAGTAAAATGGGACAGAGATGGCGGAAAAAAAATCTGACGGGTTATAACCCTACCTTCTATACAAAATGGTGGGGGGGGGGGGGTTTGCCCATAGTTCTAATTTAAAGTGGCCCAAGAGCAGTGAAGTAGTGGGGTTTCTAGACAAGGACCTTTGGAAAGTTGAGCGTGGTGTGTATGTATATACAAGTGAAACTCGAAACATTTGAATATTGTGCAAAAGTTTATTTCACTAATGCAACTTAAAAGGTGAAACGAATATGAGATCGACTCATTACATGCAAAGCAAGATAGTTCAAGCCGCGATTTGTCATAATTGTGATGATTATGGCTTACGGCTTATGAAAACCCCAAATCCACAATCTCTCAGACAATTAGAATATTGTGAAAAGGTGCAATATTCTAGGCTCAAAGTGTCCCACTCTAATCAGCTAATTAAGCCATAACACCTGCAAAGGGTTCCTGAGCCTTTAAATGGTCTGTCTGGTTCAGTAGGAATCACAATCATGGGAAAGACTGCTGACCTGACAGTTGTGCAGAAATCCATCATTGACACCCTCCATAAGGAGGGAAAGCCTCAAAATGTAATTGCAAAAGAAGTTGGATGTTCCCAAAGTGCTGTATCAAAGCACATTAATAGAAAGTTATGTGGAAGGGAAAAGTGTGGAAGAAAAAGGTGCACAAGCAGCAGGGATGGCCGCAGCTTGGAGAGGATTGTCAGGAAAAGGCCATTCAAAAGTGTTGGACTTTCACAAAGAGTGGACTGAGGCTGGAGTCAGTGCATCAAGAGCCACCACGCACAGACGGATCCTGGATATGGGCTTCAAATGTCGTATTCCTCTTGTCAAGCCCTGTCCTGAACAACAAACAACATCAGATGCGTCTTACCTGGGCTAAAGAAAAACAGACCTGGTCTGATGCTCAGTTGGCCAAAGTCCTCTTTTCTGATGAGAGCAAATTTTGCATCTCATTTGGAAACCAAGGACCCAGAGTATGGAGGAAGAATGGAGAGGCACACACTGCAAGATGCTTGAAGTTTCCACAATCTGTGTTGATTTGGGGAGCCATGTCATCTGCTGGTGTTGGTCCACTGTGCTTCATTAAGTCCAGGGTCAACGCAGCCATTTACTAGGAGATTTTGGAGAATTTCATGCTTCCTTCCACAGACGAGCTCTATGGGGAAGCTGAATTCATTTTCCAGCAGGACTTGGCACCTGCCCACACTGCCAAAAGCACCAAAACCTGGTTCAATGACGGTGGGATTACTGTGCTTGATTGGCCAGCAAACTCTCCTGACCTGAACCCCATAGAGAATCTATGGCGCATTGCCAAGAGAAAGATATGAGACCGAACAATGCAGAAGAGCTGAAGGCCGCTATTGAAGTATCCTGCTCTTCCATAACACCTCAGCAGTGCCACAGGCTGATAGCTTCCATGTCACGCCGCATTGTGGCAGTAATTGCTGCAAAAGGGGCCCAAACCAAGTACTGAGTACAAATGCATGCTTATACTTTTTCAGAGGTCCGATATTGTTCTATGTACAATCCTTGTTTCTCTTACCATCCATGGACTGACACGGTGTCTCTTTACACTTTACACGTGGGTTATGTCCCTGCCTGCAGGAGAAGACCTAGGCAGAATGTGAGATGTTATACATACATTCTAAAAGCCAGAGCTGAACAGCCCCACCCAGGGGGCAGTCCCTCCGGACATAACCCTCCCACTACAGTCAGCAGACTTCAGTTTTTTTCTGCCTAGCAGAAGGAGAAGATGTGGCTCTCTCAGGAGCCAGTCTCCTGACCTATTTTTATTCCTTTTCTGGAATTATTTTTTATTTTATTTTTGAGAATCTTCTATCAACTGTCGGCTGGGCAACAGGTTGGGTACAAGATATCCTCGTAGTCTTCCCTGTCCGACCATCGAGCGTGCTGATCCTCGCCTTGTGTGCGTGAGACTCAGTTCACGACAGGCCCCATGACTCCAGGGGTGGCCGGGTTTGCTTTCATGCTCCCACGGTCCTCTCAAGACTGAACAGTTCCTGACTGACTGTATCTTTCACGGTGGACCGGGCCGACAGCTACTCAGTACTGCACTGTGATAGTCCTGTCAGAAACACACCAGTGGGTCTCTCAGGGGACGGGTAAGTAGTCTCTCCTGCCTGCAGGTGAGTACAAAAAGCTGTGTGTTTCTCTGTGGGGGATTTTCCCCTGTCTCCCCCTGTATTTCATTGTCACTCTCTGTCACCATTGCTGTGCTGTGTGGGGTGCCTGGGGGTCACACTGTTCTTGGAGCTGCAGATATGCTTGGGGCCTTTTTTTGTGTGTTTTGGGGCCTGAGCGCCGAGTGGCGCTGTGTGTGTGCTGTTTTTTTTCACTTTTGCTGAGTCATGGCGGCCATCTTGCCGTGGATCGCCTCAGTGAAGTGCGGCGGCCATTTTCTTGTAGCCCGTGCGCTCTTCAGCACTAGTTTTGGCCTCTAGCGCTGCTGTAACAGCGCGAATCTCCTCACAATCTCCTCACAGCTCACCCAGCGCTGACACAGCGCGGTACAGACAGCGGAACTGAGCGGTCCCTGGTCCGGTTTGGTGAGTCCCTGGGCGCCCCCTCCTCAGTCAACACAGCCTGTGGGTGGACTTTTTATCTGAGGAGTCTCAGAGGGGGGGCAATATGGAGTCTCTGTCACCAGCTTCCCCTAAATGTCAGTGGACAACAGGCAGTGCTTCAGCACCTGCGGTCTCTAGGGACCAGTTGTGGGCAGTCCTGGAATCATTTCTGACCAGGATGGGAGCTGTGTGCAAGCGCAAGGGTGCAAAAAAAGCGCCCTCCCCCCACTTTACTTCATGAGGGCAGTGCGCTGATTCAGATATGGGCCTAGCCACTACCGCTCAGGACCCTAGTTCTGAATGTATTGGATGGTTTTGAACAGGACATTCCTTATGAGGAAAACTCCAGTTCTGAGTCAGTAAATGACAGGGCGCTTGTTAGTGTACTCATGGCTGCGGTGAGGGACACTCTCAAGCTAAAATGCTGCGGATGCAGAACCTCGGGCGGATACAGTCTCCTTTGGTTCTTTTAAGGCCAGGCCTTCTAAAGAGGTTTTTCCATATGTACTTTCTTTGACCAGCTCATTGATAAGGTCTGGGAAAAGCCGCAGAAGACTTTTTTTATGGTCCCGCGGCGTTTGTCTATCAGATACCCCTTGAAGATGCCCTACTTAAAAAGTGGGCTTCTCCCCCAGGGTCGACCCTCCAGTCGCCCGGTTGAACAAGGCCATCACTCTCCCGATGGAGGGGACTCCTGCATTTGAGGACCCCACTGACAGGAGGTCAGAAGTGGTGAGCAGAGCCATGTTTGCCTTGTTGGGATCCGCCCTACGGCCTGTGGTAGCGGCGACCCTTGTGTCTTAAACACTTACAGGTTGGGCAAAAATGTTGCACCTAGCTGTACAGGAGCATAATCTTCCTCCAGACACAGTTGCTCTGGCCCACCAACTGGTTCAGGGCCTGGTTTATGTGTGCGATGCCACGTTGGACGCGGCCCCTTTAATATCCAGGGCCTCTGTCTCGGCGGTGGTATTGCGTCGTCTTATCTGGTTGAAGTGCTGGTCTGCTGACCTAGCCTTAGGAAGCTCCTGACAGATCTACCATTTAAAGGTGGTAGACCTTTCGGTACTGCTCTGGATGACATCATCATGGATGTCATGGGAGGTAAAAGCACTCTTCTTCCTTAGACTAGCAAGAGTGAGGAGGCCCGCCGAAAACAGGGGCCTTCCTTTCCAGCAAAACGGGGTTTTTTCGTCAGTCAGAGTCCACGGGTAGGTCCTCTTAGACTGACGGCAGTGCGGCTGGTGGGCACAAGTGCCCCTGGGTGCGTAAGCCGAACAAGCGGCTCCCAAGCCCGCCTCCACGTGAAGTCTTGCCTCCGCCCGACTCTGGGGTGGGGGGACGACTTCGCAGGTCACGAATCGGTGGTCCTCCCGAATCTCCGACTGGTGGGTGTGCGAGGTGGTCACCTCAGGATACAGGATAGTATTCTGATCCTGGCCCCCAGACAGATTCTTTCCCTCGAATCTTCCTCTCCTTCCTACCTGTCGGGCAGCCCTCTTGGGGGCTGTACAGGATTTGATCAGGTCCGGAGTGATTGTGCCGGTTCCGTCCCAGGAGAGTTTTCAGGGATTCTACTCGAATCTGTTTGTCGTCCCAAAAATAGGACGTGGTTCGACCTATCCTGGACCTCAAGGCCCTGAATGCCTTCGAGAAGGTGCAGAAATTCCGCATGGAATCCATTCGCACGGTGATCGCTACACTCCACCAAAGGGATTTTCTTCTGGCGTCCTTGGACTTCAAGGACGCCTACTTGCATGTTCCGATCTGCGCAAGTCACCAGAAGTTTCTGCGCTTGCGATCAGCGAAGTCCACTATCGATTGTGGCTCTTCCTTTCGGCCTAGCCTCGGCACCAAGGGTGTTCACCAAGGTGCTTGCTCCGGTTCTAGCCTTCTGTTACAGTGAGGTATTGCTGTCGTGGGCTATCTGTACGATCTTCTGCTAAGAGCAGAAAGTGGCTCAGACTTAGAGGAAAGGTGACTATCGTCAATTAGACCCTCAGGGACTTCGGGTGGTTCCTGAACATTCAGGAGTCAGTCCTGGTCCCGACTCAGTGTCTGGAGTATCTAGTTCTGATTCTAGACTCCTTGGAGGCAAAGGTATCCTACCTCTGGAGAAGTTGCTGACACTTCAGTCTGCAGTGCGGGTGCTGACATCCCGAAAATGGTTGTCAATCCATTTTTTTGCATGAGAGTCCCGGGACTCGTGGTGGCCTCCTTCGTGGCCGTTCCGTATGCCCAATCACACACCAGGGCATTGCAGAAGGAGATCTTGTCCACCTGGGACAAATCCCCGTTGTCCTTGGATCTTCAGATCCAGGTGATTCACCTGGTCAGGGCGCCCCTGACATGGTGGTTGAGATCCTCGGCTCTTCGGTCCGGAAAGTCGTTCCCCTCCCATCCAATGGACGGTACTCACGACGGACACCAGCCTGACGGGCTGGGGTGGAGTCTGGGGAGTCCTGTCGGCTCAAGGCCTTGGACTCCGGACGAGCCCGTTTACCAATCACTGTTCTGGAAATACGGGCCATCGGACTGTGTCTCTCCTCAGGTCGGAGAGAGTACGGGGTCGCTCCATCAGGAGCCAGTCGGACAACGCCACGGCGGTGGCGTATGTAAACCATCAAGGGGGGACTCGGAGCTCAGCTGCGGCTTCCGAGGTAGTCCGTATCCTGAAGTGGGCCGGAAGAAACGTGCCGGCTCTGTAGGCCATTTACATTCTGGGCATAGACAATGGGCAGGGGGACTATCTGAGTCGCCAATCGCCGGACCAAGAAGAGTGGCCCTTGCATATTTCAACTCCTTTGCCGACGGTGGGGCACGCCGGATGTGGACCTGATGGCCTCTCAACTCAATCGCAAGGGTCGAGGTTGTGGCCAGATCCAGGGATCCTTGGGCGATGCCTCGGATGCGTTGGTGGCCCCATAGGGTCCTTATCGCCTGATATAAACTCTGGTGATCCTAATTGTTCCTGATTGGCCTCAGCATCACTGGTACACTGATCTGGTACGTCTCGTCGCGGACGTTCCCTGGCGGTTGCCAATGAGGGAGGACCTTCAGTCTCAAGGTCCTATGTTTCACCCGGCTTACAGTCTCTGGCTTTAACTGCAGGGCTGTTGAAAGCCAGGTGTTGAGGGTCCGAAGGTCTCTCGGACTCGGTCATTTTGACCATGTTAAGGACACGGAAGTCTTCCTCCAAGCAGATCTATCACCGTGCCTGGAAAGCTTATATCGCCATATGCGAAGCGCTGGACTGGCGTCCTCGGACGTATTCCGTCCCCAGAATCCTGCGTCCTCTGCAGTGTGGAGTGACCCAAAAGCTTGCTTTGAGTACCATCAAGGATCAGATTTCGGCCTTGGCCGTCTTCTTTCAGCGACCTCTAGCGGGTCATTTCTTGGTTAGCACCTTGTGTTGGGGGTTCGCCATGTGCTCCCTCCTGTCAAGCCTCCTCTCCCACCGTGGGATCTGAATTTGGTGCTCTCAGGCCTCCAGGAACCTCCTTTTGGGAATATCCGGGATATTCCCCTCTTGTCTTGTCTCAGAAGGTGGCCTTTTAGTGGCAATCACTTCTGTTTGACGGGTGTCTGAGTTGGCGGCTTTGTCCTGCAAGTCGCCATATTTAGTCATCCATAAGGATAAGGCGGTGTTGCATCCGCGACCTTTCACCTACATGAGGACATTGTCCTCCCGTCCTTGTGTCCTCACCCATCGCATCCCAGAGAGTTTGCGCTGCACATATTGGATGTGGTACAAGCCTTACGGGTGTACCTGTCTGCTACTGCTTCTATTCGAAAGTCCGACTCACTGTTTGTGACTGTCTCTGGTCCATAACAGGGCCAAGCGGTTTCGTCTGCCATCATTTCTAGGGGAATCAGACAAACCGTCATTTAAGCCTATGCTCTCAAAGGGCGGGCGCCTCCCTTTCCGGTTACGGCGCATTCCACCAGGGCAATTGGTGCTTCCTGGGTTTTCCGACATCAAGCGTCGGTTGCACAAGTGTGCATGGCGGCGACCTGGTCGTCTGTTCATGCCTTTTAAGTTTTATAAGGTTAATGTGGCTGCATCTCCGGATGCTTCCTTCGGCCGCAGGGTGCTGCAGGCCGCTGTTTAAAGTTGCGACTCCTCCGTTGAGGAGCTCTGCCTTCTTGGAGTGAAGTTTTTGGTTTTTCCATTTATACTGCTCCCATCCCTCTTGACACTGCTTTGGGACATCCCACGTGTAAAGTGTAAAGAGTAAAGAGACACCGTGTCAGTCCATGGATGGTAAGAGAAAATAGGATTTTTTGTACTCACCGTAAAATCCTTTTCTCTGACATCCATGGACTGACACGGCACCCACCCTTCCTTTTAAGTTTGTACTGCTTTGTTACGAACTGAAGTCTGCTGACTGTAGTGGGAGGGTTATGTCCGGAGGGACTGCCCCCTGGGTGGGGCTGTTCAGCTCTGGCTTTTAGAATGTATGTATAACATCTCACATTCTGCCTAGGTCTTCTCCTGCAGGCAGGGACATAACCCACGTGTAAAGAGACACCGTGTCAGTCCATGGATGTCAGAGAAAAGGATTTTACGGTGAGTACAAAAAATCCTATTTTTATTGATTGCATGTAATCACATTTTCTGAGATTGTGGATTTGGGGTTTTCATGAGCTGTAAGCCATAATCATCACAATTATGACAAATCACGGCTTGAACTATCTCATATATTAGTTCCACCTTTTAAGTTGCATTAGTGAGAAACTTTTGCACGATATTCAAATTTTTCCAGTTTCATCTGTACAGTATCTATTATCCTTCAGCAGGTATGTTTCTTGGATACAAGCATGTGATGACAGGGTCACTTTAAGTGGAGACGTTGAATGGGTCAAACACAATCTCCCTCTAGTGGTAAATCTGCTAATATCATTATAATAAATAATACAGATCCTCGTAGTTTAACGACTTGCCTGTTTAAAGACCGTTCGGACTTATGACCAGCTCTCCCCACACCGACATGCTGTACATCATTGTATTGTACCATACAGAATTTTCGTGTGTGTTCTGTACTTATGCAAACTTAAACTACGTTATTGAGCTGGAAATTAGTTTTTAGGACTTTTTTTTTTTTTTCACAATCCAGTAGAGTAGTTAAAGTGCAAGTTCACTTTACAGAAAATCTGCAAGGTGGACTCTACACAGGACCCTGTCCTGCTGACCCAGAGCTCAGCCATGGCCCGCTATGAGCCCTCGTATAGCCACGCCGCGGTCCGGGGCTTAGAAATCCTCTCGGATTAATCTCCAAATTGTACCCCCTGCAAAAGCCGAGGGGATTGCTGAGCCCCGGACCAGTGACGTGGCTATACAAGGGCTCATAGTGGTATATCGCTGAGCTCCAGGTTGACGGGACTGGGGGGGTGAAGAGGGGGTCACACTAAGAATGCTTAAAATATTAATTACTTGTGGCTCTTCGTTTACCGACCTGGTTGTTGGAATAGAACCTGGTCGTTAAGTGTAGAGAGCCTGTATAAAAAAAAATTGCTTCAAACCTAATTCTAGCTAGAACCTTTCAGATTGGGGTAGTGGGGAAGGTCTTTATTCCTTTTGCATTAAATCAACTATGGAAAGCCTTTAATTTTTATAAACCAGTATTTATTTCTTTGCGTTAACCTCTGCTGCTCTCCTCACACCCAATAGAAAGTTGCGGTCAATCACAAGTGAACAGTATTTTAATAAATCACCAATGCAATAGTCATTGTGATTTGACCTCTAACCAGTTCCCATTTGGAGCAATTTTTCGCATGCGTGTTAGAAATTGCAATGTCGGCTATAAAACAACTTCAAACCCTCAGAACATTATATATTTTCTGATTGCAGAGACCCCGTAGAATAAGTAGTTAGAATTTATGTTGCACAATATTTGTGCAACTGTTTGTCATATCTATATTTTCAGGAAAATAAACACTAACTTTATTAAACACAATTTAAAGCAGTATTAAACCCCAAAACAAACATTTTATTATATTGCGGCTTACCAATTCTTACATGTAATGGCTGCTTTTGTTTTCTTAGGCTTTGTTTCCAGCTGGTGATCTGGCCAGTAAGCCCGTTTTTCAACAGAATGAGCTCTCCTGCAAATGTATCAGTTAAGAGTGTTGCAACAAATTTTTTACCGCTGACTGGTGCCTACAATGATCAACTTTTATTTATTAATGTAAAACCTTTATCCCAAAAGAAAAAAAAATGTAATTGCTTGTGTAACTGCAGCTGAAGTTTGGCTTCAATTTGTTGGTGTATCTAAATCTGCTAGCCCATCAAACACTCCCCCCCCCCCCCCCCCCCCCCCCTAGACTTGACAATGCTGCTGTCTGCAGTACCCCCCTATGCTGCTTCATCTACACTCTAATACAGGAGGTGTGTTACTGGCCAAATCACCAGATAAAAACAGAGGGGGAAAAAGCCTAAAATATTTATTAAAAAAATGCAGTCACCACATCTAATTATTAAGTGGAAATTTATTGGATTTTTTTTTTTTTTTTTTTTTAGTTTTGGATCTAATACCATTTTAATCCACTATTTTTTTTTTTTTTTTATTTTTTTTTTTTTTCCGTACAAAATAAATGAAGAGGTAGTGTCAAGTAAATACCAAATATGTCAAGCCTCAAAACTGCATGCGCCTAAAAATAGTGACCAATTGCGGTACCCAGCACTGTGTAAATGATCGGTTTGCTATAGTACTTCTGTCCAGAGAACTAAAGTAGTTAAAAATTTAGACTTCACATACATTCACAGATTTTGTGCTGCTTGCATTGGGTGTGTTAGGGGGTGGGGGGCGGTGCTTTTTTTTTTTTCCTGGTTTAGAGCGATAGTAAATTCTTTAAAATTTTAAAGTTTCCTTCTGTAAAACAATATCATAATGTGCTAGTATGAACAGCATAGTGAAAGGCTTACTTTGAAACAAAGCCCTCCAGCGGCACGCTGTCACCGCTGCAGAGGCTTCCATCGTCCCTTGGTCTTCCTTCTGGATTTGCAGGCTACGACCGCTTGAATGGCCGAGCTGCGATGACGCCACTCCCGTGCGTGCGTGCTGGAGTCTCGGCCACGGCACAGGTTCCTTCATAGTGCGTTTGCTAGTGGCATCACTGGTTGCTGCTGGCAAGAATATCTCCTAAACGGCGCACCTTTTAGGAGATATTCATTTTACATACAGGTATGTTTTATTATAAGCTAAGGTAAAAATCACAAAGGGGAGTTTACAACCACTTTAAAGCCTGGGTTTAGTTTTAGAGCCCTGTGAAAGTGATTGAGCCTGGATCACTTTTGTCTGAAAGCCGAGAGTTGGCTGTAAAAATCAGTATCAAGCTCACTGCTGTCGCAGCAGTTGCCAGGTTAACCACTTTAATACCGGACACTTTCACCACCTTCTGCCCAGGCCAATTTTCAGATTTCAGTGCTGTTACACTTAGACAATTACTCACTCAGGCAACACTACTTAAATTAAATTTTTATAAAAAAAAATGTGGACAGAGCTTCCATTTGGTAGTATATAATCACCACAAACAAGGGGTTAAAGTAAATGGAAACTACTTTGAAAGCATTATACAAGCATATATTCCTGGTCCTGATAATCTCTAGCTACCTAAAACTTCATGTCCTATCAGTGTCATTAGAGTTGGAAGTTACATTTCAGACTCTAATTGAAATCATACAAAGTTGGTTAATAAATTCTTGTGCCATGAGCACTTAAAGCGGAGTTCCACCCAAAACTTCCGCTTATATGCTCCCAGACCCCTCCCCCCTTTTTCCAGTGTCACATTTGGCACCTTTCGGGGGGAAAGGTGGAACAGAGACCTGTTTTGACATGGCCCCTTCCCCACATCTGGGAGACGGGCTGCGGCCCGTCTCCTCCTTCCCTCGCCCGCCGGGCCAGTTAGAAAGCGCAGCGTGCTTCGCATGTGCAGTAGGGAACCAGCAGTAAAGCCGAAAGGCTTCATTGCCTGGTTCCCTCACCAGGAATGGCTGCGGCAGCACCCGAAGATCGGCTGGGGTGCCGACATCGCAGACTCCCTAGACAGGTAAGTGCCCTAATATTAAAAATCAACAGCTACAGTATTTGTAGCTCCTGACTTATTAGTTATTTTCACCCAGGCTGGACCTCCTCTTTACTTAACTCATTTGGAATAACATTTTTCTCCCATTAAGCAGTTTGTGTTCTGAGCACGTTAGTTTTTGCTAAGCTTACATTTACAGACTAGACTTGTTAAATTGATGGGCCGAACTAAAAATGTGTAAAGAGATGTTTAATGCAATCCTACATTGTGATGGGTTTAAGTTGGCTTGTACAGTATGTGTATCTGGAAAAATGTCCATTAGCACATTCACAAGTTCAGGTATTGTAAAAATAGACTGTCTGTCGGGTTTGATGATCCTGCTAAAAGGTTTTTCCTAAGAGGTAACACGTTTGTTACTGTTTTGCTTGCCTCCTATTGAATTATAGATGTGTATAAATGAACACTGTGTGCTGCTTTATGATTCTAACTTCTTTTTTTTTTTTCAGTTGCAGTGCAGAACGGTTCAATGCATCAGAAAGATGCAGTAAACGATGATGACTTTGAGCCATATCTAACTAGCCAGACGAATCAGGTTGGTTAAAATTGCAGCTTGTGAAGTTGAACGCATTAGATTGTTGCTTATGGTGACTTCCAGCCTTCAGCTTATTAATGTTTATGGGAGCTATCAGGGCTTTATTGAGGCTAATTCCATTCCTCAGGTCAAAGGGGCCGAGACAAACCAGTTATTAAGGTAGTACGTTTTTTAATCCTGGAACCACCTTTGGTAGCCTGGCCTTGGCATGACTGTTTTCCAAAAGGGCTCAGAGTTTACATAGTCCTGTTATGGAGGTGAGACCCGTAAATCTGATTAACTTCCTAAGTAATTGCTTTCCTTTTCTGAAAAGCCTCTTTAAAGCAGCAGTATTGAACCTAAAATCGAATATATTGCAGCTCACCAATCAGATCTGGTCACTGCATTCTTCTTGGCTTTTTTTTCCCTCTTATTACCTGGTGGTCTGGCCAGTAACACTCCACCTGTATTGGTGAGACCCAACTCTGGATGAAGGAGCATGGGGGCACAGTAGACAGTTGCATTGTTAATCTGGGGAGAAGGGAGTATAAAGCCCTGACAACAGGAACCGGACGACTTTTGGTACGTGTACAGGCGTCTGTCGTTAGACCGGCTTCTGTTGAAGAGTTATGCTGGAAAACCGGAGTTCGATCAGCGCTTGCAGCGGGGAGGGTGAGCCTCCCTACTGTCAGAATTCAATATAACAGCAGGGAAAATCGCAGCACCAACAATGCTTCGGTTGGTACAGTAATCGTTCAACCCGCTGGTCAGTGTACGTAGCTTTAGGGCTCATGCACACTGCAGCTCACATTTTGAGCTTTTATTTTTCTGCCTAAAAGCTTGAAGAAGCTTGTGCTTTTTGTGTTTTTTTTTTTTTTGCACGTTTTTTTTTTATGAGCTTTTTGGGGCATAAGCATATTTTTTTTATTTAATTTTTTTCACAAACCCTCCCCTCAGCTCAATTTTACTTTTTCCTAGTGTGTTTTTGAGCTTTTTTGCTCATTTTCGCACACTTAGGCCTCTCTCCTGCTCAAAAGCTTCTCTCAAAAACCCGAGATTGGTGAGTTTTTAAAAAAAAAAAAAATTTTTTTTTTTTTGCCTGTAAGCTCATGTGCTTGTAAACTCCTGAAAAAGCCATAGTGTGCAAGGACACATTGGCTAGCATCTCCATGTCAGGAGTTTCCAGGCAGAAAACAATCGAGCTCAAAAGCCTGTAGAAGCAGCGTCTTTGAGCTTCGTTGAGATGCTGTGCATGAGCCCTTAGATGTACTAACAGATTAAATGATATCTAAAGGTTCGTATGTTTGAAAAAAACAAACATGTCAAACTTACCTCCTCTGTGCTGTTGGTTTTGCACAGAGTGGCCCCAATCCTCCTCTTCTGGGGTCTATCAGCTGCGCTCCTGGCTGCTCTTCTTCTCGAGTGCCCCGTGGGAGAGCCGCTCTTCCTCGGGGCACTCGTGCCGGCGCGCTCCCGTGTTGTCCTGCTGCGTCTATTGACACAGACAGCAGGACTCGGCTCCCGCGCCAATGGCTGCGCTGCTATCAATCTATCCAATCAGGACACGAGACACCGGCTGGAGCTAGTGTGCTCGTCCCCGTCCCTGGAAAGACCGGGTTCAGATAAGTAAACGGGGGGGGGGGGGGGGCTCTGGGGGTCAGCTGCATCATAGGAGGTTTTTCACTTTAAAGCAGGGATATGAAATTAGCGGACCTCCAGATGTTGCAGAACTACAAATCCCATGAGGCATAGCAAGATTCTGACAGCCACAAGCATAACACCCAGAGGCAGAAGCATGATGGGACTTGTAGTTTTGCAACAGCTGGCGGTCCGCTAATTGCATATCCCTGCTTTAAAGCAAAGAATCCATTAAGGTGGAAAACCTCGAGGGTTTACAACCCCTTTAAAGCCAGACTCCGGCTCACACTGCATTAACAGCAACAGTTTTTTCTTTTGGGATAAAGGTTTTTTTATATAAATTAATAAAGGCTGATCATTGTAAGCACCCCTTACAGTGGAAAATGGTTTGTTGCAACATTCTTAACCCAAACTTTTTAGGAGGGCTTGTTCTGTTGAAAAACAGACTTTCTCTTGTCATCCATGGACTGACACAGCGTGTCTTATACACCTTTACACGTGGGTTATGTCCCTGCTTGCAGGAGAAGACCTAGGCAGAATGTGAGATGTTATACATACATTCTAAACTGCCAGAGCTGAACAGCCCCGCCCAGGGGGTCGGTCCCTCCGGCATAACCCTCCCACTGCAGTCAGCAGACCTCAGTTTTTTTTCTGCCTAGCAGAAGGAGAAGACGTGGCTCTCTCAGGAGCCAGTCTCCTGACCTATTTTTTATTCCTTTTGGAATTTTTTCCTATTTTTTTTTTTCTTTTGAGATCTTCTATCAACTGTCGGCTGGGCAACAGGTTGGGTACAAGATATCCTCGTAGTCTTCCCTGTCCGACCATCGAGCGTGCTGATCCTCGCCTTGTGTGCGTGAGACTCAGTTCACGACATGCCCCGTGACTCCAGGGGTGGCCGGTGGGCTTCCAGCTCCGCGGTCCTCTCAAGATAGAACAGTCCGGCTGTATCTTTCGCGGTGGACCGGGCCGACAGCTACTCAGTACCGCACTGTGATAGTTCTGTCAGAAACACACCAGTGGGTCCCTCAGGGGACGGGTAAGTAGTCTCTCCTGGCTGCAGGTGAGTACATGCTGTGTGTTTCTTGTGTGGGGGATTTCCCTGTCTCCCCCTGTGTTTTTTAATGTCACTCTCTGTGCACTTCGCTGGCGCTGTACTGTGTGGGGTGCCTGGGGGCCATACTGTCCTGGCTGGGGGGGGGGGGCTCATGCTGCTCTGCATTTCGCTGGGGCTGTTTATTTGAGAGTGAGGGGCCTGGGCGCCATGTTTGGTGACTGTGCTGTTTTTTACATTGGCGGCCATCTTGCCGTGGTCCGCCAGAGCACGTTGCGGAGGCCATTTTCTTGTAGCCGCACGTTTTTCTAGCACTAGTTTGGCCTGTAGCGCCGCTCAGGAATGGTGCGAATCTCCTCACAGTTTCTCTCCTCTCAGCTCACTCACGCTGAGCAGCGCGGCGCTGAGAGACAGGGCAGCGGAACCGAGCGGTCCTGGTCAGGTTGGTGGGTCCCCTGGGCATTCCCCTACTTCAGTCAGCACAGCCTGTGGGTGGTCTCAGAGGGGGACATTATGGAGTCAGTCACCAGCTTCCCCTAACATGCCAGAGGCAGCAGCCAGTGCTCCAGCACCTGCGGTCCCTATGGACCAGTTGTCGGCAGTCCTGGAATCATTTCTGACCAGGATGGAAGCTGTGTGTGAGCACAAGGGAGCAAAAAAGCGCCCTCTCCCCACTTTATCTCCACAAGGGGAGTGCTCTGATTCAGATATGGGCCTAGCTATTGCTGCTCAGGACCCTAGCTCTGAATATTTGGATGGTTTTGAACAGGACATTCCTTGTGAGGAAGACTCCAGTTCTGAGTCAGTAAATGACAGGGCGCTTGTTAGTGAACTCATTGATGCTGTGAGGGACACTCTCAAGCTAAATGCTGCGACTGCAGAACCTCAGGCGGATACAGTCTCCTTTGGTTCTTTTAAGACCAAGCCTTCTAAAAAGGTTTTTCCATATGTACCTTTCTTTGACCAGCTCATTGACCAGGTCTGGGAAAAGCCGCAGAAGACTTTCATGGTCCCGCGGCGTTTGTCTATTAGATACCCCTTTGAAGACGCCCTGCTTAAAAAGTGGGCTTCTCCCCCGGTGGTCGACCCTCCAGTCGCCCGTTTAAACAAGGCCACCACTCTCCCGATGGAGGGGACTCCTGCGTTTAAGGACCCCACTGACAGGAGGTCAGAAGTGGTGAGTAGAGCCATGTTCGCCTTGTTGGGATCCGCCCTACGGCCCGTAGTAGCGGCGACCCTTGTGTCTCAGACACTCACGGAATGGGCAAAAATTTTGCACCCAACTGTGCAGGAGTATAACCTTCCTCCAGACACACTATTGCTCTGGCCCACCAGATGGTGCAGGGTCTGATATATGTGTGCGACGCCACGTTGGACGCGGCCCCTTTAATATCCAGGGCCTCTGTCTCGGCGGTGGTATTGCGTCGTCTCATCTGGTTGAAATGCTGGTCTGCTGACCTAGCCTCTAAGAAGCTCCTGACGGATCTACCTTTTAAGGGTGGTAGACTTTTTGGTGCTGCTTTGGATGACATCATCAAGGATGTCACGGGAGGTAAAAGCACTCTCCTTCCTCAAACTATCAAGGGTAAGGAGGCCCGACGTAAACCGGGTCCTTCCTTTCCAGCAAAAAAGGTATTTTTTTCGTCCGTCAGAGTCCACGGGTAAGCCATCCCAGACTGACAACAGTGCGGCTGGCGGGCACAAGCGCCCCTGGGTGCGTAAGCCGAACAAGCCGGCTCCCAAGCCCGCCTCCGCGTGAAGTCTTGCCCCCGCCCGTCTCTGGGGTGGGGGGACGACTTCGCAGGTTCACGGATCGGTGGACCTCCCGGATCTCCGACCGGTGGGTGTGCGAGGTGGTCACCTCAGGATACAGAATAAGTTCCGCTCCTGGCCCCAGACAGATTCTTTCCCTCAAATCTCCCTCTCCTTCCTGCCCGTCGGGCAGCCCTCTGGGGGCTGTACAGGATTTGATCGGGTCCGGAGTAATTGTGCCGGTTCCGTCCCAGGAGAGGTTTCAGGGGTTCTACTCGAATCTGTTTGTTGTTCCAAAAAAGGACGGGGTTCGGCCAATCCTGGACCTCAAGGCCCTGAATGCCTTCGTGAAGGTGCAAAAATTCCGCATGGAATCCATTCACACGGTGATCGCTACACTCCATCAAGGGGATTTTCTGGCATCCTTGGACATCAAGGACGCCTACTTGCATGTTCCGATCTGCGCAAGCCACCAGAAGTTTCTGCGCTTTGCGGTCGGCGAAGTCCACTATCAATTTGTGGCTCTTCCCTTCGGCCTAGCCTCAGCACCGAGGGTGTTCACCAAGGTGCTTGCTCCGGTCCTAGCTTTGCTGAGACAGCGAGGCATTGCTATCGTAGGCTATCTGGACGATTTTCTTCTAAGAGCAGACAGTGGCTCAGAATTGGAAGAAAGTGTGACTATCGTCAGTCAGACCCTCAGGGAGTTTGGGTGGCTCCTGAACGTTCAGAAGTCGGTTCTAGTCCCGACTCAGCGTCTGGAGTATCTAGGTCTGATTCTGGACTCCTTGGAGGCAAAAGTCTTCCTACCTCCAGACAAACTACTGACACTTCAGTCTGCAGTACGGGTGCTGACGTCCCGAAAATGGTCGTCAATCCGCTTTTGCATGAGAGTCCTGGGACTCATGGTGGCCTCCTTCGAGGCCGTTCCTTATGCCCAAGCGCACACCAGGGCTTTACAGAAACAGATCTTGTCCACTTGGGACAAATCCCCGTTGTCCTTGGATCTTCAGATCCAGGTGAGTCACCTGGTCAGGGCGTCCCTGACGTGGTGGTTGAGGTCCCCGGCTGTTCGGTCCGGGAAGTCGTTCCTCCCCATCCAATGGACGGTGATCACGACGGACGCCAGCCTGACGGGCTGGGGGGGGAGTCTGGGGAGTCCTGTCGGCCCAAGGGCTTTGGACACCGGACGAAGCCCTCTTACCGATCAATGTGCTGGAGATACGGGCAATCAGACTGTGCCTCTCCTCATGGTCGGAGAAACTACAGGGTCACTCTATCAGGATCCAATCGGACAACGCCACAGCAGTGGCGTATGTCAACCATCAAGGGGGGACTCGGAGCTCAGCTGCGGCTTCCGAGGTCGCCCGCATCCTGAGGTGGGCCGAAAGAAGCGTGCCGGCTCTGTCGGCCGTCTACATTCCGGGCATAGACAATTGGCAGGCGGACTATCTAAGTCGCCAGACGCTGGACCAGGGAGAGTGGTCCTTGCACCCGGAGGTCTTTCAACTCCTTTGCAGATGGTAGGGCACGCCGGATGTGGACCTGATGGCCTCTCGACTCAATCGCAAGGTGTCGAGGTTTGTGGCCAGATCCAGGGATCCCTGGGCGGATCCCTCGGATGCGTTGGTGGCCCCATGGGGTCAGTATCACCTGATATACGTTTATCCTCCGCTGCAGTTGCTCCCTCACCTGCTCCGCAGGGTAGCGACCGAGGGAATTCCGGTGATCCTCGTTGCTCCGGATTGGCCTCGGCGTCACTGGTACGCCGATCTGGTACGTCTCGTCGCAGACGTTCCCTGGCGGTTACCAATACGGGGGGACCTTCTGTCTCAAGGTCCTATATTTCATCCTGCTTTACAGTCTCTGGCTTTAACGGCATGGTTATTGAAAGCCAGGTGCTGAGAGACCGAGGTCTCTCGGATTCGGTCATTTCGACCATGTTAAGGGCACGGAAGTCTTCCTCCAGAAAGATCTATCACCGTACTTGGAGAGCTTACATCGCCATGTGCGAAGAGCTGGATTGGCGCCCACGAACAGATTCCGTTCCCAGAATCCTGCATTTTCTGCAGCGTGGCGTGACCCAAAAGCTCGCTTTGAGTACCATTAAGGGTCAGATTTCGGCCTTGGCCATCTTCTTTCAGCGACCGCTGGCGGGTCATCCCTTGGTTAGCACCTTTGTGCAGGGGGTTCGCCATGTGCTCCCCCCTGTCAAGCCTCCTCTCCCCCCGTGGGATCTGAATTTGGTGCTCTCGGTTCTCCAGGAACCTCCCTTTGAGAATATTAGAGATATTCCCCTCTTGACTTTGTCTCAGAAGGTGGCCTTCTTGGTGGCCATTACTTCCATTAGACGAGTGACTGAGTTGGCGGCCTTGTCCTGCAAGTCGCCCTTTTTGGTCATCCATAAGGATAAGGCGGTGTTACGTCCGCGACCTTCTTTTCTGCCAAAGGTGGTCTCGGCCTTCCACTTAAATGAGGACATTGTCCTCCCGTCCTTGTGTCCTCACCCATCGCATCTCAGAGAGTTTGCGCTTCACACTTTGGATGTGGTACGAGCCTTGCGGGTGTACCTGTCTGCTACTGCCTCTATTCGGAAGTCTGACTCACTATTTGTGGCTGTCTCTGGTCCAAAACAGGGCCAAACGGTTTCGTCTGCCACCATTTCTAGGTGGATCAGACAAACCGTCATTCAAGCTTATGCTCTCAAGGGGCGGGTGCCTCCCTTTCCGGTTACGCACATTCCACCAGGGCAATTGGTGCTTCCTGGGCTTTCCGACATCAAGCGTCGGTTGCACAAGTGTGCAAGGCGGCGACCTGGTCGTCTGTTCATACCTTTTCTAAGTTTTATAAAGTTGATGTGGCTGCATATTCGGATGCTTCCTTCGGCCGCAAGGTGTTGCAGGCCGCTGTTTGATGTTGCAACTCCTCCGTTGAGGAGCTCTGCCTTGTTTGGAGTGAAGTTTTTGGTTTTCCATTTATACTGCTCCCATCCCTCTTGACACTGCTTTGGGACATCCCACGTGTAAAGGTGTATAAGACACGCTGTGTCAGTCCATGGATGACAAGAGAAAATAGGATTTTTGTACTCACCGTAAAATCCGTTTCTCTGGCATCCATGGACTGACACAGCACCCACCCTTCTTTTCGAGTTTTTACTGCTTTGTTACGAACTGAGGTCTGCTGACTGCAGTGGGAGGGTTATGCCGGAGGGACCGCCCCCCTGAGCGGGGCTGTTCAGCTCTGGCAGTTTAGAATGTATGTATAACATCTCACATTCTGCCTAGGTCTTCTCCTGCAAGCAGGGACATAACCCACGTGTAAAGGTGTATAAGACACGCTGTGTCAGTCCATGGATGCCAGAGAAACGGATTTTACGGTGAGTACAAAAATCCTATTTTCTGGCTGGATCACCAGGTGAAAATAAATAAAAGGCCTAAAAAAGAAAATGATTGCAACAATCATATCTAATAATTGGCAAGCTGATTGGAGTGCTGATGTGAAAACTACATTTTATGGATCACTAGTTTGCAAGACATATGTGCCTTTAGCATAATGACTGACAATCTTTTCATTCTCCCAGGGCATGGTAGTTCTGTTTAAAAAATGTATATTCCTACCACACATCTTGCTGTAGTCTGATAAAGGGTCCTGCGAGGCTCCAAAACATAATTGGTGAAATGTAATTGCTCTTGTGATAAAATAAGGCCCTAGCCTTAATCCCACAATGCTGGAGCCTGAGACTGTGGGAACTTCATGTAGGGCAGTGCTTCTCAACTCCTGTCCTCAGGACCCACCAACAGGCCAGGTTTGCAAGATAACTGAATACATCACAAGTAATATAACTTCCTGCTCAGTGATTGCGGTATTCTAGTCTGACTCTCCCCAAGGTAATATTTAAAATCTGGCCTGTTGGTGGGTCCTGAGGACAGGAGTTGAGAACCACTGATGTAGGGTCTTCCTTGGCTGCTGGAAGCTGGTTCAATCCCTAATTATTTGTAAAGGTATTCAATATACCGTATATACTCGAGTATAAGCCGAGGTACCTAATGTTGCCCAAAAAACTGGGAAACCTCACTGACCCGAGTATAAGCCGATGCCCCACTGTTCCCTGTAAAAAAAATTTAACATTGTAATTATTACCTGTAAAGAAGTTGCGGCGTCCATCGTTCAAATTCCGCGGCGTCCATCGTTCGAATTCCGCGGTCTCTTCCTGTTCCTTACTTGATGGGCGAGTCTCAGCAGACACTCTCCGCCTATCACGATCCTTCTCTCATCCTTAGTTTTCCCAGCAGACACTGTGTTGGGTATTCCGCCAATCACAGACGTCTGCTGGAAAACTGAGGATGAGAGAACGTTCGTGATAGGCGGAGAGTGTCTGCTGAGACTCGCCTATCAAGGAAGGAACAGGAAGAGACCGCGGAATTTTGAACGATTGACGCCGCGGAATTCGAACGATGGACGCCGCAGCCGCAACTTCTTTACAGGTAATATTTACAATGTAAAATTTATATGACTCGAGTATAAGCCGAGGGGGGGACTTTCAGCCCCAAAAAAAGGGCTGAAAATCTCGGCTTATACTCGAGTATATACGGTATTCACTCTTCTGACGTCTGTGATCACATAGATCTTTAGTTTCCCCACTTGTGGGTCCTCCCTGAACTGCTGCTAATGTATAAAGAAAACCTCTATCACCTGCTTGTACTATAGACATGTAAGCCTGAAATACCTACTTTTTGTTTTTGTAACCTCATCATTTGCAGGTAATAAACCTGTTGCAAACTTGGGAAATTTAAACTGCGCATGTGATTAAAATAATGCATAGGGGTTGATTTATTAAAGGCAAATCCACTGCGCACTTCGAAGTGCAGTTGCTGTAGATTTGAGGGGAAGCTCTGCTGATTTCTATCATCCAATCATGTGCAAGCAAAAATGCTGTTTTTTTATTTTCCTTGCATGTCCCCCTCGGATATACTGGGACTGCACTTCGAAGTGCACAGTGGATTTGCCTTTAGTAAAAAAAAAACATAAGTGACCTTTTTGATTCACTCTTACTTTACTAAGGTTTTCAAATATAGAAAAGGCAGAGCTTAAGTTTACATTAAATAAATAAAAGTTCCATTATAGAGAAAAATGTACATACGTTTTGAGATACGATGTCTAGTGATTACCAAGAGTATACTTTACATAAGTTATCTTTGGCTAAAACCCTGTCGTTTTAATAGGTCTGGGGATAATGGCAGCTAAAGGAATATGCAAATGTCAGCTTTTCCTATACAAGTCAATCTGGACCCTTCCAGTGCTCAAACTTTTGCTGAAGTTGAGAGAATACATATGTGTGGTTTTCTAGAGCAGGGGTCTCCAAACTTTCTAAACAAAGGGCCAGGTTATTTTCCTTCAGACTTTAAGGGGGGGGCCAGACTGTGGCCTCTGGGAATAGAAAGTGTCCTGGCATCAGTGGGAGTAAGCAATGTATCTTTGGTATTGGGAGAGAAATGGCACCCGGTTGGTGTTCGTGTGAGGAATAGTGCCCCATTGTTTCTATCAGTGGGAGGAATATTGTGCTCCATCATTGGCGTCAGTGGGGAGGGATATAGTGACCCCTTTTTTGGTGGCAGTGGGGAAGGATATAGTGCCCTATTGGTGTCAGTTGGAGGAGTAGAGTCTTATATCAGTGGGAGTACCCCAAGGGCTGGATAAAGGAGAGTAAAGGGCCGCAGTTTGGAGACCACTGTTCTAGAGACTATGGGCACTTTCACACTGCCAGCGCCCAGCAATATTTTTACCGTCATTTTTGCAGCGCCTTTCGGCCGCTAGCTAGGCGCTTTTAACCCCGCTAGCGGCCGCAAAAGGGTTAAAAGCGCCGCTGTAGTGGCGCATTTCCAGCGGTTCAATGGCACTGCACATTGCTTTCAATGGGCAGGGGCGCTTTAGGAGCGGTGTATTCACCGCTCCTAAAGCGCTGCAAAGATGCTGCTTGCAGGACTCTTTTTGACATCCTGCCAGCGCAGCTCCCCAGTGTGAAAGCACTCGGGCTTTCACACTTGTATTGCAGCTGAGGCTTTTTTTTCAGGTGCTATTTTTAGCGCTAAAGCGCCTGAAAAACACCTCCCAGTGTGAAAAGGGTCTAAGGCTCTTTTCACATGGGCTTGTTCATTTGACGGACTCCGCTTGCTCAGCGGGGATCGGTCCGCTAAGCAGGCGGATGACAGGTCTTTCCACGCTCACTGTGCTTAGTCGGACTTGTCAGAGTCAGGCTCGCCTCTATGGGGAAATTGGATGAAAATGGACCGCCTGTCCATTTTTTTTTTTTTTCAATTGATCCCTTCGGATCCACCAGACGGATGGAAAATAGGGCCACCATCTGTCTGGATTTGGCGGACCGGATAGGATAGCAGTGGGTGTCAGCGGACATATCACCGCTGACATCCACTGCCCTATAATGGTGAATGGATTGTCCGATCGGGTCCGCCTGAAAAACTGACAGCCAGACCTGATCGGAAAGCCTGTGTGAAAGGGGCCCTAATGAACATGGTACGTTTGCAGCGCTTCAAAATCGACACTTAATACTGGTCTGATTGGGATTCGATTGGCAATCAGTGTTTAGTTTCCAGGTACCTCTAAATTCTCTCTAATGGAGAGGACTTTAGTCCAGGCATACCAGGACATCCTGCTAAACGAGGCATGATTTTGTTTTAAAAAAAAATTTCTCTTACGTTCATGGAGGGACACAGCATCTTATTCTTGACATTAGGGTATTCGCCTTCTATCAGAAGGGGACTAGGCAGAAAAGCATATTAAGTGTTAAACATACATCAAAACTGTACAGTACCACCCTGGGGGCGGTCCCACTAGGTACAACCCCTCTCCCTGCATTATGCAGCTCAGTTTTTTTTTTTTTCTGCCAAGCATAGGAGAAAGACCTGGCTCCTGATGGGCCCCTGGTCCTGTGGATTTTTTTTTTTCTATTTTTTGATCTTGAGATCTGCTATCAACTGCCGACTGGGTGACAGGCTGGATCCTAGATCCTTGTAGTCCCCCCCCCCCCCCCAGTTTCTGCCATTGAGCGTGTGCCGACCTTTAGCTACGCGCTGGGTCGTCCACGACATGCCCCGTTGCTCCAGGGCTATATGCTCTGGGGCACACATATGACCAGGCTATATGTCTGTGTCACAGTGTGCCGGGCCGACAGCCATGCCGTAACCGCGCGGACGTTGGGTCTGTCAGGAATGCCTTCAGCTAGTCCACGCAGGACAGGTAAGTAGCAGCCTCCCTTTCCTCTCTTCCTGTCCTTTCCCCCCTTCCCATGCTCTGTGGGTCTGGGCCTGCTGTACTGAACAGGGGTCCTCGGGGGGGGGGGGGGGGGGGGGGTTTCCATGTCCTGGCTGGGGGCTGTGCGGGGTGCCCGGGGTCTGCTCTCCGTGGGGGGGGGTGTTTGGTGCCATGGGGGGGACTTTGCGCTGAGACCTAGCGTGTTCTCTTTTTACCTCAGAAGCGCTCGGCGGCCATTTTGGCGGCGTCCGGCGCCATTTTCTTGTAGCCCGCGCGCTTTATACAGGGGCGGCTGGGGGCCATATTCTTGTAGTCCCAGCTCGGTTTTTGCCTCTAGCAGTCAAAACGTCCCTTCTGAATGGCGCAGAACACCTCAGGCACTAGAATACACCGCAGCCATGCCTGTTGGGAGGCATATGGGGAGAGCGGACGGCGGCGCTGGCAGCATCTGGATCAGAGCTGTGAGTAACCTGGGGTCCCTCACTCTGAGCAGCTAGAGGGGTGGATTTTTTATTTATTTTTGCTGCCTTGCCTTGGTCCCTATGGGTGTCGGGCAAGTGAGGGTTGCATGGTGTCAGAAGCTGTCGTTTTCTTTCCCTGACATCCCTGTGGTGGCAACTGGTGCCCTGTACCTGGGGTGCGTATGGACGCCTTGTCGGTGGTCCTGGAGTCCCTTTATTACCAGGGTAGAAGCGGTGTGCGGGCGCAAGGGGGGTAAAAACGCCCCCTTCCCCCACCATTTTCGGGGTAAAGTTCTGATTCAGGCTTGGGCCTTGCTGTGGCAGATGTTTCCTGCTCTGACCTGTCAGAGGATGCAACCCAGGACCCTCGGACTGTGCGGAACTGCGTTCTCGCTTGCTTCCGTGTCTGGATCAGTGCTAGAAGGCACTTGTTGGAGCTTATCACTGCGTGCGGGCTCCCCAATAAAATAGGGGTTACGTCGCGTGCATCTATTCTGGTGTCAGTCCCTTCTGGGTCCTACAAGCTGGCCCGCACCGCTGGGAGGTTTTTCCCTACAAGCTTATTGGAAACGTTTACATGCTAAAAATGGGATTGGCCGCAGCGTTTCAAAAAATCGCATGGCTGTCCGTTGTCCCTTTGCGGAATGTTTCGTGATGAGGGACATTTCCCCCTGGTATCCCCTGGCCCGGCCCTTGTTCAGGGTATGGGGGTCAGCATTGCAGCCACTGTTGACAAGACCCTGGGGTCACTGATACGTCCTTAATGGACAAGATTAGCTGCACCGTGATTTGGATAGCAAATGGCTTCCCCGGTCTGCATGATAGCGGACCAGTTGGTGCATGGCATTAAGTATGTCTGCAATGCGGCCTTGGATACAGCTTCCTGGCTGTCAAGTACCATCACTATCTACGGTGGGGCTACGCCACATGATTTGACTGGGATGCTGGTCTGCGGACCAGACGTCCAGGAAGGCTCTGGCGGATTTGCTCTGCCGGGTTAGAGGTTTTTGGAACCTCGCTGGATGACATTATTAAAAATGTTGTTTGGGGTGAGAGCACTGTGCTCTCTCAAACTCAGAAAAGGTAAGGAGCCACGCCGTAGACCAGGCCCCTCCATTTTTTTCCCGTTCTCACAAGCGTTTTTTTCCTTCCGCCGGGCCCACAGGTAAGCATTCCCAGGCCGACAGGGTGCCCGCTAAGGGACTAAAAAAGGTATCTCTGTTTCTCGCAAGCAAAACATGCCTGCGAGCAAATCTCTGGCGAAATAGATGTTTTTTGCCCCCGCCCGACTATGGGGTGGGGGGTCGCCCTCGTGAGCTTGCAGCTCGGTGGACCTCCCTACTTCCGACCAGTGGGTCTGTGAAGTGGTTTCATCCCCTTCTGGCTTGCCGGGCTGCCTTGTTTGGGGCAGTGCAGGGCCTGCTCATGCGCAGGGGATAGTACCTGTGCTGGCGCCAGAAAGGTTTTTCAAGGAATCTACAATCTGTTTGTAGTCCCAGAGAAGGGAGGAGTTGGTCCGGTCCTGGATCTCAAGACCCTCAACAGCTTTGTGATAGCACAAAGGTTCAGGATGGCAGCTTGTCCCTTTTGTGGTCGCTGCACTACGTCCAGGGAATTTTTTTTGCTGCCATCCTTGGACATCAAGGACACATTTTATTGCAGCCCCCATATGTGTCAGGCATCAGAGGTTTCTGCGGTTTGCAGTCTGGGATGAGCACTACTAAATGGTGGCTCTCCCTTTTTGGCCTGGTGTCGGCACCGGGAGTTTCTTCAGAGTGCTCGCCCCGATCCTGCCCTTGCTGAGGCACCAAGGGATTGCAATCATGGACTATTTGGTCGATCTCCGTCTGAGAGCAGATTCCGCCTCAGAATTCAGGGTGGATGTGACGATCGCCAGTCTGACTCTTCGGGAGTTTTGGTTGGGTACTGAACCCCCAGAAGTCGGTGTTTGTGCCGTCTTCACACCTGGAATACCTGGGTTCGATCTGGACTCCTCAAAGGCGAGAGCCTTTTTCTCCCTTCGCAAGTTGCAGACTCTTCAGGCTGCGGTACAGCGGTGGGCGTCGCGCTGGTGGTGGTCACTGCGCTTTCACATGCGTGTCCTGTTTTTTTCATGGTAGCCACCTTCAAGGCGGTCCCATGTGTTTAATTCCACACTCGAGTCTTGCAAAACGGAGATCCTGTCGACATGGGACACATCTCCATTGTCCCTGGATTGTCAAATCCGGGTGAGCCGGCTAGTCAGGGATTCCCTGATCCGGTGGCTGAGGTCTCTGGTCTTTCAGTCCGGGAAGTCGTTTCCTTTTTGTTGGACGACACAGGGTCGCTGGACGCAGGAAGAACCCCGCCTGCCAATCAGGGTGCTCCTTTTGGGCATTCAGGCGGTGCCCCTCCACTTGGTCACGGAGGCTGCGGGAACGTCCAGTCACGATCCAGTTGGACAGCGCCATGGTCCTGTGGGGACAGCCTTGGCTATGTATGCCTTCCTCCTGAAAATACTCTTCCTCATCTGCTCACAGAGTAGTGGCCGAGGGGATCAGAGTAGTCTACTTGCCCCAGATTGATTCCGGCGTCCCTGGTACGCCGCTTTAGTGCGACTGGTGGCGGATGTTCCTTGGCGGCTGCCAATGCGGTAGGACTTTTTATCGCAAGGTCATACATTTCATCCTGCTTGCAGTCGCTGGCCTTCACGACATGGCTGTTGCCAGTTGGATACTAAGTGACCGTAGCCCGTCGATTCGGTGCTTACACCATGCTGAGGGCACGGAAGTCATCTTTTCGGATGAGTTACCATCGCACTTGAAGGGCCTACATCTCTAGGTGTGGAGATGGAGTGGCGTTCGCGTACATATTTGGCTTCCAGGATCCTCCTGTTTTTGACAGCGTGGAGTGGTTAAAAGACTTGCTTTTCGCTCCATTGAGGGGCGGATATCAGCCTTTGCTGGTTTCTTCCACGACCCTTGGCGGCTCATTCACTGGTGGGTATGTTTGTCTAAGGGGCTCCACGTGTGACCCCTCCAGTTCAATCACTGCTGCCTTTGTGGGATTGAATCTGGTACCGTGGGTGTTTTCAGAAACCACCTTTTTTAAAGTACATAGAGATTCCCTTGTTGGCACTCTCTTGGTAAGTAGCTTTCGGGTGGATGTTGCCTCTACCAGGGGTTTTTTGAGTTGGCGGCCTTGTCTTGCAAGTCTCCCTACTTACTCATCCTAAAGGATAAGGCGGTGCTGCGTCCGCAGCCTTGTCTCTACCTGAGGTTTGTTTCTGCCTTTTTATTAAAATGTGGACATTGTGCTTCATCCTTGTGTCCTCGGGCCGTCGCATTCGAAGAGGTTGTTTGCTTTCCTTGGGCTTGGTACAAGTTCTGCGGGTGTATCTGTCTGCTACGACTCCGTTTTCGGAGGTCAGACTCACTGTTTGTGTCAGTGACTGGCCCATAGAAAGGCCTGGCGGTCTCGTCGGCCACCGTGTCTCAGTGGATCAGACAGATTGTAATTCAGTCTTTGCCCTTAAAGGGCGGGCGCCTCCCTTTCCTGTCACGGCGCATTCGACCAGGGCAATAGGTGCCTCCTGGGTTTTCCAACATCAAGCGTCGGTCTCACAGGTGTGTAAGGCGGCGACCTGGTCGTCCGTTCACACTTTCACTAAGTTTTACTAGGTTGACCTGCATGCGTCTGCCTGCTTCGGCCGCAGGTTTTGCAGGCGGCTGTTTAAGGTTCCAACTCCTCCGTTGAGGAGCTATATTTGTTTGGGGTGAAGTTGGTTTGATTGCTGTTCCCACCCCTCGTTTTTGACACTGCTTGGGGACGTCCCTAATGTCAAGAATAAGATGCTGTGTCCGTCCATGAACGTAAGAGAAAATAGGATTTTTGTACTCGCCGTAAAATCCTTTTCTCTAAATTCATGGACGGACACAGCACCCACCCCTCCTTTTATATGTTTGTATTTATTTTTGACGAACTGAGCTGCATGATACAGGGAGAGGGGTTGTACCTAGTGGGACCGCCCCCAGGGCGGTACTGTACAGTTTTGATGTATGTTTAACACTTAATAATGCTTTTCTGCCTAGTCCTCGCCTGATAGAAAGCTAATACCCTAATGTCAAGAATAAGATGCTGTGTCCGTCCATGAACTCAGAGAAAAGGATTTTACGGTGAGTACAAAAATCCTATTTTATTTTTTTATGGTTTTTTATGATCAAAACTGTCTAAACCCTTTTAAGTAATATTTAATAGGTTTTGGTGCCTGTTTGCTGCTATTTCCTGTTTTTACACACATGGCTTAATTTGTCCAATGAACTTAGACCTACTTTTTGTTTTCTGTTGCAGAGTAATAGCTATCCACCAATGTCAGACCCATATATGCCTAGTTATTATGCTCCATCCATTGGATTTCCTTATTCCCTTGGTGAGGCAGCATGGTCAACTGCTGGAGACCCACCAATGCCGTACTTGTATGGACAGATGAGCAATGGAGAACACCACTACATACCGGATGGAGTGTTTAGTCAGCCTGGAGCTTTGGGGAACACTCCTCCTTTCCTTAGCCAGCATGGGTTTAATTTTTTTCCGGGGAATGCAGATTTCTCCACATGGGGGACAAGTGGATCTCAGGGACAATCAACACAAAGTTCTGCATATAGCAGCAGCTATGGATATCCTCCTAGTTCCCTTGGTAGAGCAATCGCTGATGGACAAGCTGGTTTTGGCAGCGATACTCTGAGCAAAGTGCCGGGCATTAACAGCATTGAGCAAGGAATGACCGGACTGAAAATCGGTGGAGACATGACAGCTGCTGTGACAAAAACAGTTGGGTCAGCATTGACTAGTGCAGGGATGACTAGTATAGCTGCAAACAATGTGCCCCCAGTTAGCAGTTCAGCACCGAAGCCAACCTCATGGGCTGCCATTGCTCGAAAACCAGCGAAACCTCAGCCTAAACTAAAACCCAAGG
Organism: Rana muscosa; assembly: GCA_029206835.1. Lineage (NCBI taxonomy): Eukaryota > Metazoa > Chordata > Amphibia > Anura > Ranidae > Rana > Rana muscosa. The sequence continues at coordinate 37,347,194 of JARGYO010005626.1, forward strand.
GCAATGTGGGTGTTGGTAGTACTGCAGTTCCCCCCCCGCCTATAAAACACAACATTAATATTGGAACTTGGGATGATAAGGGGGCTGTTGTAAAGGCCCCACTAGCTCAACCAGTTATGCCACCTCAGCCTGTAATTCAACAGCCTCAGCCATTAAATCAACCTCTACCAATGGTGCAAAACCAACTGCCTCAACAGCAGCTACAGCAACAACCACAGCAGCAACACGGACCTCAGCAGCAGGCCCCAACACATCAGGTGCAGCAACAGCTTCAAAACCGCTGGGTGGCACCTAGGAACAGGGGAGTGGGCTTCAATCAGAACAATGTCTCTGGGAATGAGAACTTTAGCTTAGGTATTGTGCCTGTTAGCTCCTCACCTTCTGGTGTTGAGGTTCACCCTGTACTGGAGAAACTGAAGGCCATAAACAACTATAATCCCAAAGACTTTGATTGGAGTCTGAAAAACGGGCGAGTGTTTATAATCAAAAGCTACTCTGAGGATGACATTCACCGTTCTATCAAGTACTCAATTTGGTGCAGTACTGAACATGGCAATAAGCGTTTGGATGCTGCTTATCGATCTTTGAATGGGAAAGGCCCGCTTTATTTACTCTTCAGCGTAAATGGAAGTGGACATTTTTGTGGAGTTGCAGAAATGAAGTCTGTAGTGGACTACAATGCATATGCTGGAGTTTGGTCCCAAGACAAATGGAAGGGAAAGTTTGAAGTCAAATGGGTCTTTGTGAAAGACGTTCCCAATAACCAACTGCGACACATTCGTTTGGAAAACAACGATAATAAGCCTGTTACCAACTCAAGGGACACTCAAGAGGTACCCCTAGAAAAAGCCAAGCAAGTTCTTAAAATTATTGCAACTTTCAAGCATACAACCTCTATCTTTGATGACTTTGCACATTATGAGAAGCGTCAAGAAGAGGAGGAAGCCATGCGTAGGGTAAGTGACTGATCAGTTTGGGCTTTTTGACTACATCATGTGGCTGTGTGCTTCCAGATTATCTTATATTTTGGGACCACATATTGAGCTGTGTTTGACACGCCATTCTCATCATAAATGCTGTTAGCAGATGTCCCGAGCTTTAGCCAGTGGCATTGAATGTCACTGATCTATACATAATTGTTCTTTAACCACTTAAGGACCTTGCCTGTTTTTCAGATTTGGTGTTTACAAGTTTAAAACAGTTTTTTTTTTTTTTTGCTAGAAAATTACTTAGAACCCACAAAGATTATATGTTTGTTTTTTTTCTAACATCCTAGATAATAGATTAGCGGTCATTGCAATACTTTTTGTCGCATCGTATTTGCGCAGCGGTCTTACAAGCGCACTTTTTTTTTGGAAAAAATTCACTTTTTTTGAACTAAAAAATAAGACAACAGTAAAGTTAGCCCAATTTTTTTTTTTTATATTGTGAAAGATAATGTTACGCAGAGTAAATTGATACCCAACATGTCACACTTCAAAATTGCACCCGCTCGTGGAATGGCGTCAAACATTTACCCTTAAAAATCTCCGTAGGCGACGTTTAAAAAATTCTACAGGTTGCATCTTTTGAGTTACAGAGGAGGTCTAGGGTTAGAATTATTGCTCTTGCTCTAACGATTACGGGGATACCTCACATGTGTAGTTTGAACACCGTTTTCAAATGCGGGCGCTACTCACGTATGCGTTCGCTTCTGCGCGCGAGCTCATCGGGACGGGGCGCTTTAAATTTTTTTTATTTATTTTACTTGATTCTATTTTATTTTTACACTGTTTTAAAAAAAAAAAAAAAATGGATCACTTTTATTCCTATTACAAGGAATGTAAACATCCCTTGTAATAGAAAAAAGCATGACAGGACATCTTAAATATGAGATCTGGGGTCAAAAAGACCTCGGATCTAATTTTTACACTAAAATGCAATAATAAAAAAAAGTCATTTGAAAAAAATGACAAAAAAAAAAATATGTCCCTTTAAGACGTATGGGCGGAGCTGACGTTTTGACGTCAGCGCCGCCCTGCTATGGTATGGAGACGAGTGGGGGCCATCTTCCCCTCACTCTTATCCATACCACAGAGGGAGAAGGACCCGATCGCCTCCGCCGCTACCGGCGGCTCCGGTAAGCGTCGGAGGGCGCGGGAGAGCGGCAGGGAGGGGGCCCTCTCCCGCCGCCGATAACGGTGATCTTGCGGCGAATCCGCCGCAGAGACCACCATTATCATAAACTGGACCGCTCACTGAAGAGATGGATATCTCGTTTGTGGAAGCAGCTGCTGCCGTTACCGAGATATCCATCTTTAAAAAAATGACGTGTGTATATATATACAGTGAGCGGTCCTTAAAGTGGTTGTAAACCCACTTTTTCAACTTGCACCTACAGGTAAGCCTAGATTAAGGCTTACCTGTAGGTGCAAGAAATATCTCCTAAACCTACACGGTTTAGGAGATATTTACTAAAATGACAAGCGCCGCTATCTACGGCGCATGCGCGCCGTAGACAACGGCGCATTTATGGGGTTAATCCCATTCACATACTCGGCTACTTCCCAGCAATCGCTGGGCATAGCCGAGTGGGACGCCTCCCGCGTGCATGCGCAGTGACGTCTCCGCCGCTCCGGCCAATCACAGCGCCGGAGCGGCGCTGTGATTGGCTGGTGCGGCGATACCCGGAAGTAACATTCCGGCTATCGCCGCAGTGATGTCTGCGGCTGGACAGAGGGACGAGGATGGCTTCGGGGGCCCCGATCTAAGGTAAGTGGAACATAATGAGCTATTATGCTAGTCATAAGTCATAAGTCATAAGTAATAGCTCATTATGCCTTTCTCTTGCAGGTGGGCCAAAAAAAAAGTGGGTTTACAACCACTTTAACCACTTAACGACCGCCCACTGTAAATATACGTCGGCAGAATGGCACTGACAGGCAGAATCACGTACATATACGTGATTGCCTTTTGTATAGTTGGGGGGTCCGATCGGACCCCCCTTCTTTACAGTGGGTGGTCGTTTTACCTTCGGGAGCGATCCGGCATGAGGGGACGGCCGTTCGATTCCGGCCCCCCCCCTCTCGATCGCTCCCGGCGAATGAGAGCTTCCCCTGCCTGTGTACTGTTTACACAGGAAGGAGGAAGTGATGTCATCTCTCCTGCGGCGCTCACATATACAGAGCGCCGTACAGGAGAAGATGCAGGTTAGTGCACAAAACAGCACACTGACACCAGGACACATAGGCACATAAATCGGCCCCCCCAGATCACCCCCAGTCACAGTGTCACTGATTGCAGTGACCATTTATTTAGTGATCACTGCAATCAGTGACATTTGTGACTGTAAAAGTGTCACTACATTTAGTTTTAGGTCCAGTGTAGCCCCCTAACCCCCCCTAATAAAGGTTTAACCCCCTGATCACCCCCCAGATAACCCTTTCACCCCCTAGCGATGCTGATCGGTAGCCAGTAATTTTTTTTAGGTTCGCCGCAGGTTTTTATAGCGTCGGGTACCCCCATATATTACCTAATAAAGGTTTAACCCCCTGATCGCCCCCCAGGTAACCCTTTCACCCCCTATCACCACTGTCGCTAAGCGATCGTTTTTATGATCGTTGTCTTAGTGTCGGTGATGCCGATAGGTAGCCAGTAATTTTTTTTTAGGTTCGCCGTCAGGTTTTTATATAGCGTCAGGTACCCCCATATATTACCTAATAAAGGTTTTAACCCCCTAATTGCCCCTAGTTAACCCTTTTTACCAGTGATCATCATATAAGTGTTACGGGTGACGCTGGTTAGTTAGTTTGCTTTTTATAGTGTCAGGGCACCCGCCGTATATAACCCAATAAAGGTTTAACCCCCTGATCGCCCGGCGGGTGATATCAATTAGGTTTTAGCATCAGAGAGGGTCTGCGTCACACCCCAGGCAGCGTCAGGTTAGTGCCAGTAGCGCTAACACCCACGCGTGAAGCATACACCCCCCTTAGTGGTATAGTATCTGAACAGATCAATATCTGATCTGATCAGATCTATACTAGCGTCCCCAGCAGTTTAGGGTTCCCAAAAACGCAGTGTTAGCGGGATCAGCCCAGATACCTGCTAGCACCTGCGTTTTGCCCCTCCGTCGAGCCCAGGCAACCCAAGTGCAGTATCGATCGATCACTGTCACTTGCAAAACACAACACACATAACTGCAGCCTTCGCAGAGACAGGCCTGATCCCTGCGACTCCAGTGCTGTAGGAGGTGATTTCACCACCACAGTTAAAAAAAAAAAAGCACATATGCCGAAGCATTGGGGCAGCAGGGGCGGAGGAGCAATTTTGCTCCTAATGCCGCGTACATACGGTCGAAATTCCGACGGAGGCTTGCCCGTGGAAATGTCAGACGTGTGTACGCGGCATAACTTTTGCGGGAAGATGCCCCCATGCTTCGGCATATATAAATGGTGCATGTATGCCCATCATTAGAAGTGGGTGGATGAAGGGCGGTATTCTAATGGTGGGCATACCCACCGATCAATCTTTTTTTTTCGTTCAGCCAACAGGCTGCATGAAAAAAAAGATTACAATACATGTCCAACAAGGACCAGCAACGTACTGGTATGTTGCTGGACTTTGAATGTTTATACCAGAATGATGCCTGTGGGTTTAGGTATCATCTTGGTATCATTCTTTTCAGCCAGCGGCCGGCTTTCATGTAAAAGCAATCCTAGTGGCTAATTAGCCTCTGGACTGCTTTTACAAGCAGTGGGAGGGAATGTCCCCCCCCCCCCCCCGGATATAAAAAGCGCCATTGGGAAATTGGGAAAGCATTTTATCACACCGATCTTGGTGTGGTCAGATGCTTTGAGGGCAGAGGAAAGATCTAGGGTCCAATAGACCCCAGTTTTTTCAAAAAAGAGTACCTGTCATTACCTATTGCTATCATAGGGGATATTTACATTCCCTGAGATAACAATAAAAATGATTAAAAAAAAAGAAATATGGAAGCAACAGTTTAAAAATAAAATAAAAAAGCAAAATTAATAATAAAAAAAAAAAAGCACCCCTGTCCTCTTGCCCAATGGCGAACGCAAGCGTCGGTCTGGCGTCATATGTAAACAGCAATTGCACCATGCATGTGAGGTATCACCGCGAAGGTCAGATCGAGGGCAGTAATTTTAGCAGTAGACCTCCTCTGTAAATCTAATGGGGTAACCTGTAAAGGCTTTTAAAAATGTATGTAGTTTGTCGCCAATGCGCATTTGTGCGAAATTTTAAAGCATGTCGTGTTTGGTATCTATGTACTCGGCCTAAGATTATCTTTTTTATTTCAGCAAACATTTGGGCAATATAGTGTGTTTTAGTGCATTAAAATTAAAAAAAGTGTATTTTTTTCCCCAAAAAATGCGTTTGAAAAATCGCTGCGCAAATACTGTGTAGAAAAAAAAAATGCAACACCCACCATTTTATTCTGTAGGGCCTTTGCTTTAAAAATATATATAATGTTTGGGGGTTCAACATAATTTTCTTGCAAAAAAAATATGTTTTCATGTAAACAAAAAGTGTCAAAAAGGGCTTTGTCTTCAAGTGGTTAGAGTGGATGTAAGCTTCCTAATGTTGTGTATAAAATGCCAGAACAGTTCAAAACCCCCCCAAATGACCCCATTTTGGAAAGTAGACACCCCAAGCTATATACTGAGAGGCATGTCGAGTCCATGGAATATTTTATATGTTGACACAAGTTGCGGAAAAAAGACAATTTTTTATTTTTATTTTTTGCACAAAGTTGTCACTAAATGATATATTGCTCAAACATGCCATGGGCATATGTGGAATTACACCCCAAAATACATTCTGTTGCTTCTCCTGAGTACGGGGATACCACATGTGTGAGACTTTTTGGGAGCCTAGCTGCGTACGGGACCCCAAAAACCAATCACCGCCTTCAGGCTTTCTAAGGGTGTAAATTTTTGATTTCACTCCTCACTGCCTATCACAGTTTCGGAGGCCATGGAATGCCCAGATGGCACAAAACCCCCCAAATGACCCCATTTTGGAAAGTAGACACCCCAAGCTATTTGCTGAGAGGTATTGTGAGTATTTTGCAGATCTCGCTTTTTGTCACAAAGTTTTGAAAATTGAAAAAAAAAAAAGAAAAAAAAAATTTTCTTTCTTCATTTTCAAAAACAAATGAGAGCTGTAAAATACTCACCATGCCTCTCGGCAAACAGCTTGGGGTGTCTACTTTCCAAAATGGGGTCATTTGGGGGGGTTTTGTGCTATTTTGGCATTTTATGGCCTTCGAAACTGATAGGTAGTGAGGAGTCAAATCAAAAATTTGTGCCTAGAAATCCTGAAGGCGGTGATTGGATTTCGGGGTCCCGTACGCGGCTAGGCTCCTAAAAAGTCCCACACATGTGGTATCCCCGTACTCAGGAGAAGCAGCAAAATTTATTTTGGGGTGCAATTCCACATATAACCATGGCATGTGTGAGCAATATATCATTTAGTGACAACTTTTTGTAAAAATCTTTTTTTTTGTCATTATTCAATCACTTGGGACAAAAAAAAAAAATATATTCAATGGGCTCAACAGGCCTCTCAGCAATTTCCTTGGGGTGTCTACTTTCTAAAATGGGGTCATTTGGGGGGGTTTTGTACTGCCCTGCCATTTTAGCACCTCAAGAAATGAGATGGGCAGTCATAAATTTAAAGCTGTGTAAGTTCCAGAAAATGTACCCTAGTTTGTAAACGCTATAACTTTTGCGCAAACCAATAAATATACGCTTATTGACATATTTTTTTTTACTAAAGACATGTGGCTGAATACATTTTGGCCTAAATGTATGACTAAAATTGAGTTTATTCGATTTTTCATATAACAAAAAGTAGAAAATAATAGGATTTTTATAACAGCTTACCTGTAAAATCCTTTTCTTAGGAGTACATCACGGGACACAGAGCGACATAGTCATTACTAATGGGTTATATAGATACCGTCAGGTGCTGGCACTGGCAACTTCCAAAACCGGAAGTACCCTCCCCTATATAAGCCCCTCCCATCCGGGAGCACCTCAGTTTTGTAGCAAAGCAATAAGTGTCCCCAAAGAGGGGCGGGAGCTCTGTGTCCCGTGATGTACTCCTAAGAAAAGGATTTTACAGGTAAGCTGTTATAAAAATCCTATTTTCTTTCTCGTACATCACGGGACACAGAGCGACATAGTCATTACTAATGGGATGTCCTAAAGCAATGCCCAATGAGGGGGGGGATACACCATATATAAGCTGAGCGCTATCAGACATGAGGATCTTTTGCGGCCTGCAACACACTGCGCCCAAAGGCGACATCCTCCTGACTTCTAACGTCCACCTGGTAGAACCTAGTAAACGTGTGTACTGAAGACCATGTTGCGGCCTTACAGATTTGAGCCAGGGAGGCCTGGTGATGCACTGCCCATGAAGTTCCAACTGCTCTCGTGGAGTGCGCCCTAACTTTGAACGGAGGCGGTCTATTTCTCAAGCCATAGGCTTGTATTATGACCTGTCGAATCCACTTGGCTAAAGTAGATTTTGACGCTGCCTGACCCCTTCTGGGGCCTTCCGGCAGAATAAACAAAGTATCCGTTCTGCGAATCTGAGCAGTGGCTTTTAGATAAGCTTTAACTGCTCTTACTACATCCAAAGAATGCAATAACTTTTCCTCTACCGAAGTAGGTTTGGGGAAAAAAGAAGGAAGAACCACATCTTGGTTCAAATGAAACCTCGATACCACCTTAGGAAGAAAGGCTGGATGAGGACGTAACACTACTCTGTCCTTATGGATAACCAGATATGGCTCCTTACAGGACATAGCTGCTAATTCCGATACTCTTTTAGCCGAACAAATGGCTACTAGAAAAATCAATTTCCTGGTGAGAAGCACCAAGGAAATATACTGTAATGGTTCAAATGGTTGTTTCTGTAGAACCGACAGAACCAAGTTTAGATCCCATGGACATATGGGAATATTAACCGGAGGACTAATACGCATCACTCCTTGTATAAAGGCTTTGACTAGTGAATGCGAAGCCAAGGGCCTTTGAAAAAATATTGACAAGGCCGAAATCTGACCCTTGATAGTACTCAAGGCAAGCTTCCTATCTACAGCCCACTGTAGGAAGTCCAGAATCCTACCTATTACGTACTTATGTGGATGCCATTTCCTGGCCTCACACCACGCGATGTACGCCTTCCAGATTCTATAGTAGATCTGCCTGGATACCGGCTTCCTGGCATTGATCATGGTAGATACCACAGCATTAGAGAGCCCTCTCTTTTTTAGAATGTGGGCTTCAATAGCCAGGCCGTCAAACCTAGGGCTGGTAAGGAAGGGTGGTATATCGGTCCTTGCGAAAGCAGGTCCGGACGACGTGGGAGAGTCCAAGGACTCCCCACTGAAATTTTACAATCTCCGCGTACCACGCTCTTCGGGGCCACGCTGGAGCCACCGGAATCACTGTTTCTTTTCTACCCTGATTCTGCGGAGTAATCGAGGTAACCATTGTGGCGGTGTGAATGCATATATCAGCTTGAACTGATCCCAAGGGAACACTAGGGCATCCGAGCCGCAAGCTAGGGGATCCCTTGTCCGAGAGACAAACCTGTCCCCCTTTGCGTTGAATCTGGATGCTAGAAGATCTACATCCGATGTTCCCCACCGCTGACATATTGTCCAGAAAACCTCGGGGTGAAGGGACCCTTCCTCTGGGCCTAATTGCTGGCGACTTAGAAAGTCCGCCTTCCAATTCTCCACTCCTGGAATGAATACCGCAGATATGGCTGGGACATATTTTTCTGCCCATTTCAGGATGTAATTTACTTCCCTCTGGGCTGCACGACTCCTGGTGCCCCCCTGATGATTGATATATGCCACTGCTGTGGCATTGTCTGATTGAATTCTGACAGGGGACCCTTGGAGTTTGGATGTCCATGCTACTAGGGCATACCGGGCTGCTCGTATCTCTAAGAGATTGATGGGCAGGGCCTTTTCTGCATCCGACCATCTGCCCTGGAGAGACTATTGCTCCAGTACTGCTCCCCAGCCTATAAGGCTGGCATCTGTAGTGACCACCTTCCAAGAAATCGGACTGAAGGATTTCCTTCTTTCCAGATTCTGGGGAACCAACCACCAACGGAGGCTCTTGCGAACGGAAGGGGACAAGGACATTGTAAGTCTAGGGCCTGAACTTTTTTGTTCCAGGCTGACAGTATGGCCCCTTGCAAATTCCTTGAATGGAATTGACCGTAGGGTACTGCTTCGAATGATGCCACCATTTTTCCCAGCAGCATCATATACAGGCGTATGGACGGCTGTCTTTTTTGTACCCACTAAGTGGATCAAATCTTTCAAAGACAACACCTTTCCTCGAGGCAAGAATATTTTTCTCTGGCCTGAATCCAACCTTAGCCCCAAGTATTCCAGACTTTTGACTGGTTTTTAGGGCTGACTTGTCTCGGTTGATAATCCAACCGTGAGATTCCAGATACTTGATTGTCTTGTGAACGACCACGTCTAGTTTTTTCACTGAGTGGTCTATCAGCAATAAGTCATCCAGATATGCCATTATCATTACACCTTGTGTTCTTAGATTGGCCAATAAAGGGCCAGAATTTTTGTAAACACTCGTGGTGCTGTGGCCAAACCGAAGGGTAAGGCTCTGAACTGAAAATGGCGCCCTTCTACTGCAAAGCGTAGAAATTTTTGGTGGACTGGAAAGATGGGAATGTGCAAATAAGCATCTTTGATGTCGATCACGGCTAACCAATCCTCCCCTTGTAGGGCAGTGGCCACCGATCGGATCGACTCCATCGGAAAGTCCTGATATACAGGAATTTGTATAGCCCTTTTAGAATTAATATGGGCCTCCCGTCCGCGTTTGCTTCGGGACTGTAAAGAGGTTTGAGTAAAACCCGAACCCTCATTCTTCCAGGGGAACCTCCATAATTACTCCTTGGAGCAATAGTTGTTCTAGTGCCAACAGGAGGGACTCTCTCTTCCGGGGATCCCTTGGCACGTTTGACCTCAAAAATGGGAAGGAGGAGAGTCTTTTAACTCCAAACTGTATCCCAAACCTACTGCGGAGAGCACCTATCTGTCTTGATCGTGTCCCGCCAGGTCTCTTGCGAACAACTGGAGTCCTCCCCCCCCCCCACCCGACTGAGTGGGGGCTTCAATGAATTTAACTTTGGGGGAGGTTTTGTACCTCCCCTGACCCAGGGTTTCTCATTACCCTGCTACTGTCCCTGTTTTTTACCCCCGGGATTTGACCGAGGAGGCCGTCGGAACTGTTACACAGCCGATGCCCCAGGGACTGGAGAAGCAGGCCTCTCAAAGAGGGACCTCTAACTCTGTTTTTAACCGGCAAGAGCGTTTTTTTACCGCTGGAAATTTTCTGGATATATTTGTCCAGGTTTTCCCTGAATAAGCGTTCACCATGAAACGGGATGCTAACCAGCCATTCTTTACAGGGAGCTTCAGCAGACCAGTTTTTGAGCCATAGGAGCCTACGCATATGTACTATAGACAGCGTAAGGCGGGAGGCCTGATGGACTGAATCCTCTATGGCGTCAACCGCAAAGCCTAAGGCTCTAGGTAGATCAGCTAGGGCAAAGCCTGCTGATCTGTCAAGTCCCTCAAGACCTGTTTCAACTGATCCTTCACTGCTTAGCAGACCCCAATAGCTGCTACTGCTGGTTGTATCACCAAGCAGATTTTCATAAGGACTCCAATCTTTTATCTATTGGGTTCTTGAACATTTGGACATTATCCACTGGACATGTCAGTGATTTATACATACAAGAGATGGCTGCGTCCACTGTAGGGACCTTCCATTTTTTTTTTTTTTTTTTGATGAACTTATCCTCCATGGGATAGACCACCGGAAATCTCTTGGGGGAATAAATATTTTCTCAGGACGTTCCCAATCCTGGTAAATGAGCCCTTTCAGTAAAGGGTGAAGTGGAAAAGAACAGACAGTCTGGGGGCTTCCAGCGACCCCAACGAGGATACAGTAGTGGTTGATGGTTCCGCAAGGTGCATTTTTAAATGCTGATCGGACCATGTTAGTCAGAGACTGAACCCATAATCTTTCAGCTTGAGATGCTGAGAAAAGGTTCCCCCACTGTTGATTCCTCTATAACAGAATCAACCTCATCCTGATCCCCTTCAGGCAGGTCGATCCCTGTATGGGACTGTTGCTCTGCTAACAGGCACTCTGAAGGAGGAGACGGAGATTGGGCGTGCTTTCCCTGACAGGGAGGCAGCCTCTCTAATCCTCCCAGAGCTGAGGAAAAAACCTCCTCTGTTACATACACAGGAGCAGGTGAACTGAGGACAGCCACAGTACCAAGTACCCCTGCGGGGTCTCTACGGTCACTTACCTCTGAACTTCAGGGGAGACTGGTGCAGCAGGAGTATGCCCAAGATCCTCCGAGCCCGATGAGACCCCCTTCGCTTCCTGGAAGATTCAGTTCCGGAGCTTCTGGACGGCATATTCCTAAGCCTAAAGCTGAGGTATTCCAGCCGTAATACACCACTTTTACTGAGAATAGTCTAGCACAATTGCTGCTATATCACAGTTGGTGTCTACTAATGTGCCTTTCTAGGGGATGCCTGTATCAACCGCTTGCTGTATGCCTTTAAATGTTGCCAGCTCTGTCTCTGTACTTCATAGCCAGCTCACTACATATTGTGGTTTTTTTAAAACTGCTGGGACGCCCGCACATGCGCAGAAGCGCTGCGGCGCGCACAGAGCGTCATCCCCCAGGCTCCGCCCCCTTTCCCGGCTCACCTCTATATATAGAGGCGCGTGCACGCGCGCGGGCACGTGCGCCTTCGGCGCTAATTTCAAATATGGTAACAAGGGACAGGAGCCAGGGCCCCTCTTTGCCGCAGGCCGGGGGATGGACGAGCACTGCAACATGGCAGAGGAAGCAGTTCCCTATAAGAGAACTCACCATCTGCCTGGACTTTGCTCTGCTGAGAAGAAGCTAGTCCACATGACAAGAAAACATTCCACAGCGGCCTCTAGTGGACAAACACAGGTACCGCAGTCTAATATATTAAATATATATATATAAAAAAATTTTTTTTTTTTTTTTTCTTGACCACCATTAAAAATTATTACATTTTTTTAGTAGTTACAGGCATGCACAGAATTTTGCGGGAATACCATTAGGTAACAGACAGAAAGACAAATTAGGCTTGGGGGTCCCCCAATAGAACCAAGTTCCTGGGGGCCCCCACTTACCTGTTCCCCGCCGCAGGACTTTGTTTGGTCCACAAAAGCCCAAACTTCACCTATCACGGCAGGCATTGTAATCAAACCTTCAGGGACCGGGTTCCCAAGGATTCCACTCCCCTGGACCTGTATAGCACCCTGCACAGAAAACATCTTGGTCGTGGGTATGACCAGAGCTCTGGATCCCAGGGTCCAGCTCTCCTAAGAGAAGCATTACAGGCAAAACCTTGCTCTTCTCTGCAAGGCCCGGGTACCGACCGTTTAGCTATGAAGCTTTTTTGGTCGGATCCGGAATAGCTTACTGAGGCCCAAAAGAACCTGTACGCAAGCTCAGTGAAAAACACATGTTTCTTCTTGGCCAACACCTTAGACACTGGCAAAAAACTGAGGTGCTCCCGGATGGGAGGGGCTTATATAGGGGAGGGTACTTCCGGTTTTGGAAGTTGCCAGTGCCAGCACCTGACGGTATCTATATAACCCATTAGTAATGACTATGTCGCTCTGTGTCCCGTGATGTACGAGAAAGAAATCTTTTTTTTTTTTTCAAAATTTTCGGTCTTTTTCCGTTTTATATTGCAAAAAATAAAAATCGCAGAGGCAATCAAATACCGTTAAAAGAAAGCTCTATTTGTGGGAAGAAAAGGACGCAAATTTCGTTTGGGTACAACATTGCATGTCCGCACAATTTACAGTTAAAGCAGCGCAGTGCTAAATTCTGAATTCACCTCTGGTCCTCTAGCTACCAAATGGTCCGGGGCTTAAGTGGTTAAAGTAGAAATTCACCTTAAAACTAAAATCTGTAAATCTACTGGCATCCGCAATCTAAGACCTAACCTACAAGAAGAAATTGCTGTACCGTACTTTTTTTTTTTTTAAGCCTGCAGTCTCCAGCGGCGGAAGCTCTGTGCAGGAGACGGCTGACAACGGTTGTGAAATGCCTGAGAAGTGACGCCACCCATAGTTACCATGGGACTTTCGTTGTTGGCTGCCTCCTCTGCACCCACCTCCACAGGGAAGTCACAGCTGACAGCTCAGTGTGGGATCGGGCCAAAACAGCTTCAGATAAGGTATGTATAGCATTTTTTTTTTATTTACAGGGCTAGGTTAGTCTTAGATTGTGAATGCCTGTAGATCTACGGATTTTGGCGTTGGGGTGAACTTCTACTTTACTGTTGTCTAAAAAAATAAATAAATACATTTTACATAGTTTACCAAGTTTTGAACAGATTATGCAATCAAGACACTTGACTTTAACATTCTAATTTCTTTTTTTGTGCATATTATTGCCGTCAGAAGTAATAATTGGAGTCCAAATGTGTGCATTTTTAAGAGCTATGGGCAAAATGTTTATTTTCCCATGCAGTGGGACTGTGCTTGCACTGCATGGGCACAAGGAGAAGCTATACATACCCGATCCTTCGATCCGCTGGAAAACCATGCTCCCCACGTCCAGCGGTGGACTGTTCCTGACATCCTCGCATCGCAAGCCGGTCTATGGGCGTGGTGATGTCAGGAACAGTCCATTCAAAGGGCTGCTAGCGTGTGGGGGTAGGAGCGGCAGGGACTGGTCTTGCGCTCAGAGGATTGGCGAATTAGGCAAGTATATCTCCACCATACAATCCCCTAGAAAAAAGGCACAGCCCTACTGTATGGGGAAATAACAATCTTTTTTTTTTTTTTTTTTTTCCCCAAGAGTTCATCTTTAAATATCACATGGCTTTAAATTAAGTTGAATTTTTTTGTTGAACATTTATGAACAAATTGCATCATGAGGACCTATGAGCTATCAAAACAAGTCCAAGATAAATGACTAGAAGAACCAGTCAGTGTTAGTTTTTCTCTACCCTCTGAATCACAAACTTTGCAACCACGGAGACATGTCCAACAACTAAGAACAGTTTATTGACCTCTACAAAGTACACGACACAAGCGTTTTATAGCCACCAGTCTAATGGCTAAATACAAGGTTGAAAACCATTTAGACTGTTACTTGCTAAAGGATTTGTAATTCTGTTCAGCAGTCTTGTGATTCACATGTCTGTGGCTCACTACAGATAAGCAGGTGACAATATTATTTACTATTTCAGTTTCCTATTTGCTTGCTCACAGGACAATGATTCAACTGTGATAACAGCATGAGTTTTTTTCACCAACCTGGTTCTGGCAAAGTTGTGTATTATGAAAGATTGGTAAAAACTTACATTTACCTACAGAAAAAAAAATACAACATTAACATAAGGTTAATTATTTAAGCCAGCCATAGATTATGCAATTTTCTTGCAACCCGTAGTTGCAAGAAAGAAAATCATTAGATTCTCCCATTAACACAGTCAGTGTTGATGGGGGAATCCCTCCCGCGAAGCTATTGTTTTCTGCCAGTGCGGGGAGCCGTCCCTGCTGGGAGAACACAATGGTTATTGCTAGCAGCTATAGCTTCTTGCAATGTTTGCATTCTAGAAATCCGACATGCTGGTTGTACCAGCTCGCTCGATGGGTCGACTTGGGTACAATCAACTTGCCCATAGATGGTCCTAAACTCGGCCCTTCCCTACTAAACCGGCTGAGATTCAAACCAACCATGGCTGACTTTACCTTCAGTGTGATGTCCCTTTTGAGCCTCTGTCTTTTGTGAAGTAGGAAACTTCCTCCTCCGCTGCCCTCTGGTGCGGTGGAGGTAATACCTATTGTAGAACTGAGGAGTTGTCACAGGCTCTCATCAAGAGGGGCCAGCTATGCCCACCCTTTCTGCCCAACTCTTCCATTCATACAGGTTGTTACTACAACTTTCATAAATGAAATAGAACCTCTGACTGGAGGGGGTGGATCTTTCAATCACCCACCTCTCCTCCATTCATGGATCCTTTTTTATTCATAGAAGCAGTAGTAGTAACAGCTTCTATGAATGGTGGAGCTGTGTGGAAAGGGCTGGAATTGTGGATGCCTCCTTGGTTCTAGTAACCTCTGCTGGAAGATTGCGGTGGGGGTGAGGGATGCATTGGGGAACAGGCAGGAGATTTTGACTGAACCAGAAGACACAGGAACAAATTTCATTGAAGGTAAGTAATGTCCCTTGTGCTTGCATAGTATTTTTATTTTTTTTAAGGTGCATTTAAACTGAATTGCAAATTTCTGGCTAGGAAAACAGTCCTCATGCATATAATTGTCGGTCTTGAAAGAACTACAGTTTCGAGATTCTTTTTATTCATACACACACACCGTTGTCTGGGAGGTGTCCCTTCACCACTTGTTAATCCTAAAAAGCCAGCAACACCACTTCAGGACATTTGCGGACCTGTTGACTCAAACGGGTTGCTACTAACCCTCACCCCCCCACCATCTCCCCATCTGTACGGGTGAACGAACTCTAATAGTTTCAGCGAGCAGCACCTATGGCAGTTGATAATCGCCTCCAAATACGGAAAGGTTTCTTCACAGTAAGAGCTGTGAAAATGTGGAATAGACTCCCTGCAGAGGTGGTTCTGGCCAGCTCAGTAGATTGCTTTAAGAAGGGCCTGGATTCTTTTTTAAATGTACATAATATAACGGAGTACTAAACTTTTTATAGGTAAAGTTGATCCGGGGAATATCCGATTGCCTCTCGGGGGATCAGGAAGGAATTTTTTCCCCTGCTGTAGCAAATTGGATCATGCTCTGCTGGGGTTTTTCGCCTTCCTCTGGATCAACTGTGGGTATAGAATTGGGTATATGGGATTGTATGATATTTATTTTAGTTTTTTTTTATGGTTGGACTGGATGGACTTGTCTTTTTTCGACCTGACTAACTATATGTAACTATGTCTCCCAAGACACCTCTTGGAGTGCCACTCATAACCTAGGAGCTATTCAGCCCTTCAGTCTTTTATTATTGCCCCACTCCAGGAAAATACTATTTTGTTTTCCCCATGCAGTTGGGCACAGCCCCACTGCAAGGGGGGAATAAAAAAAAATTGCCCGGAGCTTAGCTTTTAGTAAGCGCGATAATAATATAAAACATTTGTTTTAACGCACACAGAACTGTTTTTGTGTTGATTTCACCCAACTGTCTATGAATGGTCATTGCATATACACAGAAGAAAAATGCTCCACAGGCAGCCCTTGCTTTTGCTTAAGATGCTTAAGATGTTTTGAATTGCACAATTCTTATATGGCTATGTGCAGATAAATCTGGTTGGTGAATGATGGCCTTCCCTTTAATGAATGGCTTTGCTTTTTATGAGCTGAATAAAGCAATCCTATTCTGTGGCACAGTGAAGGGTTCACAGTGAATGGTAAGAAATCCTTGTGTTAGAATGCTTATACTGGTGTTTTCATTATATACCAGCAGGTGGCTCCCAACTCCGCTCCTTTCAGCTGTATTCATGTCTAAATATGCATGCTTTTCTGGGAATGTTATGGGGCTGATTGTCTGCTGGCAGACCTTTTGCATGAAATTCATTGTAGGTCTGCAAATGAAAATGGGGGGAAAAAAAATACTGCCATGTGTTCTCTATTTGCAGTATTAGATTTCTGAAGGTATTCCTAGAACTGGCAGTATTCTGAACGTTGACGTGTATAAAGGTATCATTACCGAAGGACTTTATAATCAGTCCAAGAAGATACTTTTTATAACACAAGTGTACCACCATTGGAGTCTTTCATATGACATCCCGGAGATGTTTTTTTTTCCTAGAGAAGCGTTTCAGCCCCCCCTTCCACCAAAACAAATACTATAGCTGCTGACTTTTAATATTAGGACACTTACCTGTCCAGGGATCCCATGATGTCTGCACCCCAGCCAATTATTATTTTATTTTTTTCAATTGGCTCTTGGGTGCTGCCGCAGCCATTTCTTGTAAGGGTAACCCTGCTGCGCATGCGCAAGGCTCGCTGCGTTTTGTGACTGGCTCAGCGGCGGGGGAAGGAGGAGGGACGATGAACTTCCGAGTGACAGGAGCAGGTAGCAAACAAGCAGAGTTTCCCCTTTTGGGTGAGCTTTTCTTTAAGAATAGAGAGATTAACGTATAAAAAGTCCTAAATCCTGACTCCAGTTAAAACTTTTTATCTTTAGCTTAAATGGGGAATGATTTATATATAATATCTCTGATTTCCTCTGGGTAGATTTCTTCTCACTCCTGTTCCTGTAGAACTGTTATCAACACAAGATTTAAGAAGAAATCTCCCCAGTATGTAAAAAAAATAAAATAAATGCTTTTATGTAGAGCAAGAGGGAAAATATGCTAAAACTGGAGCAGCTGTACATGGCTTCTGTCTTCATTTTCAGAGCGTAAGGCTGGCCATACATTATACAATTCTCGAAGAATTTTCCTTTTAGACTTACCAAACCCATATAATATGAGATCAAACCTAAACGCTTTCAATTTGTGTGCAATCAGGCAGACCCTTGTACTACATTGTTGAACATAAATCTAAAGGAAATGAAGCTAATTGGTTACTATGCACAGCTGCTCCAGTTTTGAGTCCCCAATAGGCAATCCAAGTGAGGTGGAGATCTTCTTTAGCCCAGGTTCACACTGGGCTGCGGGAGTGAAGCCGTGCGAGTTCAGCTGAACGCACACGATTTCACTATCGCTGGCAGTCCCGATTTCAGCCGCGATTACAAAGACATCTGTGCAGGTTTCTGCACAGATATCAATGTAAATCGCGGGCCGAAATCGCAAAAAGTAGTACAGAAACTACTTTTTGAAATCGGTGCAGCACCGCAGATGCGGCGTCGCACTGATTAGGACGGTGCCATTGCCGGCAAATATCGCGGCTTTGACATGCAATTTGACATGCCAAATTGCATGTCCTAATGCACCAGTGTGAACCAGGGCTTAAAAACGCAGAAGAAAACAAAGATCACTAGGGGTGTGCGTGCCATTTACAAGAGAACATGGCCAAATTAATGTGGATATGGTCATTTCATAAGATGAAAAAAAAAATCATGATTTTTTATTTTTTTTTGTGGCCCCAGTTGCAGTACCTTCATCATAGTGCTGCCTCTTTTAGTAAGTACAGCCTTGTGCCACCATCATGTTCGCCGTCAGTACTTTCCTTTACGCCCACCCTTTTTTTCAGAGCGTCCGTAGGGAAGTGTCTGTGATACATATCACCTCTTGTATCCTTCCCGGGTCTTTTTTTTAATTGGAAAACATTCTTTATTGAGGTATAGGCACAGGGTATTATAGGCGGCCCTTCCTCCCTGCAATCTTGTGGGACACGTCACAGGTCCCAGAAGATTACCCGGCAATGCAGGGCAGCGCAGCGAGACATGCGCACCCGGCTGTGAGCTGCAAGCTGTCACAGCCGTATGCCCACAGTAGTATTGCCAGCGCCGTGGACAGGTGGGGGAGAGAATGGAGGGTTTGGCTGGCCATGTCGCTGGATTGTGAGACACGCGAGTGTCTTTTTGCGCACACTTGTGGAATGGCGACAAACTACGGTACCTAAAAATCTCCAAAGGTGACGCTTTAATTTTTTTTTACAGTTCCCAGGTTAGAGTTAGTGGAGGTCTAGTGCTAGAATTATTGCTCTCGCTCTGACGATCGTGGTGATACCTCACATGTGTGATTTAAACACCGTTTACATATGCGGGTGCGACTTGTGTATGCGTTTTTCTTTGCTGCACGAGCTCGCGGGGATGGGGGTGCTTAAAATAAATAGAACCCTTTTTTTTTACCATGTTTTAAAAAAATAAAAATTAAATTAAAAAAAAAAATAAAAATTAAATTAAATATGTTTTAATCACTTTTTTATTGCTGTCACAAGGAATGTAAACATCCCTTGTGACAGTAATAGGCGGTGACAGGTACTCTTTATGGAGGGATCGGTGGTCTAAAAGACCCCAAATCCCTCCTTTGCACTTCAAAGATTTTTAAAAACTGGCGCCATTGGCAGCCGAGTAAACCGGAAGTGACGTCGCTTCCGTGTTTACATACAGACTGGAACGAAGCAGACGCTTCGCTCCAGTCTGTCTCTAGCCGCCGGAAGTAGCGGATCGGGTCTCCCGGTGGGACGGGAGGCCCAGTAAGACCTCCCGCTCCTCCGGGATAACAACCGAGCGGCTTTTAGCCGCATCGGTTGTTATCCCTGGAAAGCCGACAGCCCGCTCTAAAAACAGTACCGGGATGATGCCTGCAGCTGCGGGCATCATACCGGTAATCGTTTTTTCCCGGTCGCATGCATTGATGCCGCATCGGGGACACCCGGATCGCAATGCAGCGATTAATTTCGGCACCCCTAATATCCATTATACATCAACATATATGTGGGTCTATTCCTGAATTTAGCTTTTCTTTCAAGGGGAGCTACATGACAATTAGCAAAGAAAGACTAGTAAGGCGGTGAGGCCCATCAAGCGACCAGTATAAAAAAGCAGTGTATGCCTTAAAAAGGCAATGTAGGAGGAATCTGGCCCTTAAATCGTAAATGTGTCATGATGTGGTGTTAAAAGGGTATGAAGTAGGGCTGCAACTAATGATTATTTTCATAATCGATTAGTTGGCCGATTATTGTTTCGATTAATCGGTTAATAACCTTAAAAAAAAAATTGATTTGCATTTTTACATTTTTTTTTTGGGCAATTTGTTGTTGGGCAGATTAAAAAACACAAATTGCCGCAGAAACACATTACATGCTGTTCTGTAGCTTCTCCATTGAAGTATATTGAATCAAAAAAACAAAATGGGACCGTTTTGCGTTTAAAAAAAAAAAGTCCTTGCCCTTTCCAAATACGCAGCAGCTGAAAAAAATCATGTATGTGAACGTGTTCCATAGCAAACCATGTAAATGAACTGTAGTGCGTTTCTGCAAAAAGCACCAAAAAACAGGTGCGACCCAGGACTGAGATGTTTAGTAACATAATGGGGTTAAAAAAAAAAAAAAATTGGTACAAAAATGGCAAATAATCGCTTGTGTAAGGGGTTAATTTTTTACTGTGGGACAGTGGAAGTAATATTTACAGTAGCAATTTGCTCTTTTTGTACTATAAAGGGGCAATTTTTTTTTAACCCCATTATGTTACTGGCCGATTAATCGATTTATGAAAATAGTAATCAATTCATTTCATAATCGATTAGTTGTCGATTAATCGATTAGTTGTTTCGGCCCTAGTATGAAGTGATGTCAGCTAGGGTCACCCACATATGTCAAGAGTTTGCAGCAAGCGATCCCAAATTTTGTTGTATTTAGATGGGCATTTGTTTTTTTTTATAAATGAGCTTCTTTTAGGCTCCATTCACACTTGTGCAACTTGCCATGCAACTTTGGACATCAAAGTTGCATGACACATTGTTCCTCATGTTTTCCAATGATAACCATTCATATATGCGTGACTTAAAGTTGCAGCAACTTCATAATCGTTCATGCACTAATTTGGTCTGACTTTAATGCAACTTAAGGGCCATAGACTTCAATGTTAACCCTCAGAAGTTACATGAGTCATACCTGAATGTTATACAGTGCAACAGTTGTCCATTATCACTGGTCAAAAGTAGTATCCAAGTTGCATCCATCCAAAGTTGCACCCCAAAGTAGGCGCAACTTTGGAGTCGTACAAGTGTGTGAATGGAGCCTTGGGATAAATTTGAATTTTATTTACTTTATACAATGTCACATACAAGCGCATGGGATTATCATGAAGGAGGATGAGGACCAATGCGGCAGAGAGCTGGGAAGGCACGGTTTCTAGTAGGGTTGTCCCGATACCACTTTTTTAAGACCGAGTACAAGTACCGATACTTTTTTTCAAGTACTCGCCGATACCGAATACCGATACTTTTTTTTTTTTAATGCCATGTGTCAGTATTTTTTAAAAAATGTTTTATTTTTTTACAATGCTTTATTTTTTTAAGGGGTGGTGGACTGTGTGTGTGTGTGTGGTTTTTTTTTTCCCATTTATTTATTTATTTATTTATTTATTTTTTAATCAGCCCTGTTGGGGGGCTTTGGTGAGATATCAGGGGTCTTAACAGACCTCTGACATCTCCCCTTTGAGACAAGGAAAGGGACTAAGGACACAGATTCCCCAGTCCCTTTCTCAGCAGCCTCAGCTGCGCTGAAAATGAATGGAGAGAAGACAGCGGCTCCTTTCCATTCATAAACTGAAACATTGTAAACGCAGTTTACGATGTTTCAGTTATGTGAATGGACAGAGTCAGTGATCACTGACTCTGTACATTCCGACAAGTAAGGAGCCGGATTTACCGGCTCCTACGTCTGCTCTCCATCCTGACAGATTGAGGAGGGGGAACGGCGGCACGGAGGTAGACACGCAGGGAGAGAGCAGCATGGAGGGGGACACGGAGGGAGGGAGACAGCAGCAAAATGGAGGGGGCTGGAGGAGGATACGGGGACAATCGGTGGTGATCGTGTGTGGGGGAGTTACAAGCACTGATCACCGCTGATTTTAAAGCAACTGAAAGCCGCGCAGCGGGGGGGGGGGGAGAGAAGCGGAGAAACGGCTGTCAAACTTTTAAATCCTATACAGCGGTGATCGGTGCTTGTAACACCCCCACACACGATCACCGCTGACTGTACAAGTATCGGATCAGGCATCGGGAACATTTGCCCGAGTACAAGTACTCAGGCAAATGCTCGATATCGGTACCGATACTAGTATCGGGAAAACCCTAGTTTCTAGTGATCTTTCCTTCACATACCTATATTGCTAAGCCCCAATCTGCTATTTAAGGACTCGTGAGGTGCCAAGAGTTGGCCATTTTCACCAATTTAGAAGAAGCACCTCAACAGTATGCTCCCTCTTAAACTGGCCATACACTAGTATAACCCCAATTAAAAAAAGTTGGGGCGCTGTGTAAAATGTACATTTAAACAGAATACAATGATTTGAAAACCTCATAAACCCATATTTTATTCATAATAGAAAACCTACGAACTGTTTAAACTGAGCAAATGTACCATTTTAAGAAAAAAATTAGGTCGTTTTGAAATTGATGACAGCAACATGTCTCAAAGTTGGCAAAGTAAGTGGTACTAACAAAGCGCTGTACAGTCATGGGAAAAAATGTATTTGATCCCCTGCTGATTTTGTGCATTTGCCCACTGACAAATGATTAGTCTATAATTTTAATGGTAGGCTTATTTTAACAGTTAGAGACAGAATAACCACAAAATAATCCAGAAAAATGCATTAAAAAAAAAGATAAAAATTGATTTGCATTTTAATGAGTGAAATAAGTATTTGACCCCTTTGCAAAACATGACTTGGTACTTGGTGGCAAAACCCTTGTTGGCAGTCAGATGTTTCTTGTAGTTGACCACCAGGTTTGCACACATCTCAGGAGGGATTTTGTCACACTCCTCTTTGCAGAGCCTCTCCAAGTCGTTAGGGATTTTGAGGCTGACGTATGGTAACTCGAACCTTCAGCTTCCTCCACATATTTTCTATGGGATTAAGGTCTGGAGACTGGCTAGGCCACTCTAGGACCTTAATGTGTTTCTTCTTGAGACACTCCTTTGTTGACTTGGCTGTATTTTGGGTCACTGTCATGCTGGAATACCCATCCACGACCCATTTTCAATGCCCTGGCTGATGGAAGGAGGTTCTCGCCCAAGATTTGATGGTACATGGCCCCATCTATTGTCCCTTTTTTGATGTAGTGAAGTTGTCTATTTCCCTTGGCAGTAAAACACCCCCAAAGCATAATGTTTCCACCTCCCATGTTTGATTGTGGGGATGGTGTTCTTGGCAGCATTCCTCCTCCGCCTCCAAACAGGGTGAGTTGAGTTGATACCAAAGATCTCAAATTTGGTCTCCTCTGACCACAACACTTTCACCCAGTTCTCCTCTGAATCATTCAGATGTTCATTAGCATACTTCAGACGGGCCTGTACTTGTGCTTTCTTAAACAGGGGGACCGTGCGGGTGTTGCAGGATTTCAGTCCTTCACAGCATAGTGTGTTACCAATTGTTTTCTTGGTGACAATGTTCCCAGCTGCCTTGAGATCACTGACAAGCTTCTCCCGTGTAATACTGAGCTGATTCCTCATCGTTCTCATGATCACTGAAACACCACGAGGTGAGATCTTGCATGGAGCCCCAGACCGAGGGAGCTTGACAGTTATTTTGTGAATAATTGCACCAACTGTTGTCAATCTCTCACCAAGCTGCTTGGTCTTGTAGCCCATATCAGCCTTGTGTAGTTCTACAACCTTGTCCCTAACCTACTTGGACAGCTCTTTGGTCTTGGCCATGGTGGAGAGATTGGAATCTGTTTGATTGCTTCTGTGGACAGGTGTCTTTTATACAGGTAACAAGCTGAGATTAGGAGCATGCTCTTTAAGAGAGTGCTTCTAATCTCGGCTCGTTACCTGTATAAAAGACACCTTGCTGATTGGGGATCAAATATTATTATTCAATATTATTTCACTCATTAAAATGCAAATCCATTTATAACTTTTTTGAAATGCGTTTTTTCTGGATATTTTTTTTGTTCTGTCTCTTACTGTTGAAATCAATTTATAATTTTAATGGTAGGTTTATCATTTATTTGTCAATGGGCAAACGTACAAAATCAGCAGGGGATCAAATGCTTTTTTTTTTTTCCCCCTCGCTGTAAAAACATTTTGCAACTACTTGGGTTAACCTCTTAACGCCAGTGCCTCCTAGACCTTTGAGGTTTCTGATCATGTGACCACTATGATTGGCAGTCACAGCAGTCACATGATTGGATAGCTCCCGATTGCAAGTAGAGATCGGGAGCTTTCCGTTGGCTGCCAGTAACTGCCGGGAGCATGCTCCTGACATAGCTCTGTTTACATTCTGGTATGCATTAAAGCGGAGTTCCACCCAAAAGTGGAACTTCTGCTCATTGGGTTCCTCCCCCCCCCCCCTCCGGTTTCACAATTGGCACCTTTTGGGGGGAGGGGGGGACAGGATACCTGTCTTTGACAGGTATTCTTCCCACTTCCCGGAGTCCGGGCCATGGCCCGTGACGTCAGCGTGGGGCTCCCTCGTCCCTTCCCGAGGGGGCAGTAGGAGAGAAGAGCGGGCCTCGCGCATGCGCAGTAGGGTTCCCGGTGTTAAGCCGAAAGGATACACAACCGGGTACCCTTACCCACAATGGTGGCGGCAGCTGATGAAAACATCAGCTGCGGGTGCTGACATTGCTGGACTTCAGGACAGGTAAGTGTCCATTTATTAAAAGCCAGCAGCATGTGTAGCTGCTGATTTTATTTTTATTTTTTAGGCGGAACATCGCTTTGATGTGGCTTCTCTGCGTTAAGGCCCCATAGCTGCCGCAAACAGGTTAATTGGCAACAGGGTAGTAACATAATTTTGTATAAAAACCTTTAGAGAGTCAGTGTCTCAGAAGAAAGCCTTTTAGAGGTTCAATAATCTGTGAAAAGGTACATCTAAAAAATTGTCAAAGGTTCAGAATAATGTTCAACGTAAAATTGTTAAGACTTTAAATATATCATCTACAGTATATAATATCAAAAGATTACGGAAATCTGGAGATATCAGTGCGCAAGGCCAAAACGCAAGGCGGCCAGTTAATAACCTGGACTCTTCTACTATGAAGCTGTGTTGTGGTAATAGATGCAGTATGCAGTTTAGCATTGTTCTGCTAAAATACGCAAGGCCTTTCCAGAGGAAGATGCCATCTGGATGGGAGCATATGCTGCTCTAAAACCTGGATATATCATTCAGCATTGATGGTGCCTTTCCAGCTGTGCAAGCTGCCCGTTCCATATGCACTATTGCACCCCCATACCATCAGAGATGCAGGCTTTTGAATGGAGTGCCAATAACAAACCGGAAGGTCCTTTAGTCTGGAGGACACAGCGCCAATGGTTGCCGAAAAGAATGTCAAATTTTAAATTTGTCTGACCACATACAGTTTTCCACTTTGCAACAGACCATTTTAAATTAGCTTTGGCCCAGAGACAGCAGCCATATGGCCTCTTCTTTGCATGATAGATTTAACCTGCATTCTTGGAAGGTATCTAAAAGATAAGAGGTCACCTTGGGACTTGGAATGAGGCGAGAGAGGTTTAGCCAATGTTCACAGCAAACAATGAGACAAAATCAATTTATTTGTTTCAAAGTGTTATGTAATAAAGCGGCAACAACAATGATTGTGAGTTACCCGGCATAATAGCCAATGTACACAGCACAGATGAAAGTAAATATATATTAAGATTTATTACAAATGTAATACATCAATGAGCAACAGTAAAACGTGAAAGTTGCTGGGCCAGTGGATACACATATACAATAAGGAAATAAAATGTGCATACATATAAACAGGGAAATATGTAAACATAATGCAGACATCGATAATACCCAGCATGTACAGGCATAAAAAAAGCATCAGTGAAGCCCTACTAGTTTCGTGAGACCCTGCTCGCTTCTTCAGGGGCGGATGCATGAATGTTGTATCTGCAATGTAAGTGATAAATTTAATAGATGTATGTTAATAAATGGGGGCAGGTGGAATGATTAGCAAGAGAGGTCTGGAGAAGGACCTCATACTTACAGACGGGCTGAAATAAATTGCCAAGCGCTGAACATCAAGATGGTGGCCGTGTAGTGCATCCAGCTCGGGAGCTGAGGAGACGGAGCAAACAAAAGCCACAACAGGGGAACATCTGGAGGATAAGCATGGTCTGGATGGGGGTATTTCTCACTGCAGTCTCCACTAAGCCCCTTGAAATCATGTCTAGAAAATATCTGCAAGGATGCACATGTATCAGAAGGCATCATGGTTGCAAAATGAGCTTAATGTATAAGGTTCTACTAGATAAGATTTAATCTATATATAAAGATGTAAATAAATGAACTAAGCTTACTATAATATGTTGTTATGAAGGACTATCTGGGATATGGTATATACATGAATGCAAACCAGCATGGTTACAAAGTTGGTATGGGCAGGGGGACTACGGGACAATGTGGAAATTATATAAATATATGTGTAAAAGAACAATGTAACAGACCCAATGGGTGTCAAGTATAAAAGTTGTACCTCAGTTGTTCTTAAGGACGTGACCGCTCTATCCAACCATTAAGTTGTGAATCAAAGTCCCAGCTGTGCTGAACGTCCAGATATGCCCACAAGGGCCAGAAGGCTCCGCCCCCAGCTCCATGTACGGGCGGTGATGCATAGGCGTCAGACGTCCACCGCCAGATACTTGGAAGGTATCTGGTGAACTGTGTTCAGACAGTGATTTTTGGAAGTATTCCTGAGCCCATGCAGTGATGTAAATCATCTGTTTTTTCAATGCATGAGGACCTGAAGATCGTGGGCATCCAATATTGTGCTCTGGCCTTGTCTCCTGCGTGCAAAGATCTTGCTAAATTCTTGGAATCTCTTGATATTATATACTGTACTATTTAAAGTCTTTGCAAATTTACATTAAGGAACATTCTAAAATAGTTTGACAGTTTTTAGACGCAGCTTTTCAGATGGGTAAACCTCTGTCCATTACTTCTGAGATACTCTGGCCCTCCAAGATGTATGGCAGAGAATTTCAGAGCGTAAATCCACTCCATTAATTATGCGAGGCTTGGCCATCCTTCCCCACATACAAACAAAAGCTGTTTATACCAAGTGCCAGGTTTTAAGACACTAGAAGTGAGTGTAATTCTGTATACTATTAAATGTTATGGAGTGGTTTAACCCTATGAAATTCTCTTTCTGTCATCCTTTCCCTTGAATTAGAGTATTGTGTATGCTGATTACGATCATGACTCAAAAACCAAATAAAAAATGTAGCACTGGTGCGTTCTTCCTGCGCTTTCAATGCATTTCAATTGGGAGGTGCATTTTTTGTGCGTTTTTTTTTTTTTTTTTTTTTTTTTTTTAAACTACCAAAAATGCAGCAAGCAAGTTTTTTAATACCACAACGGAAGTGCAACGGACCAGTGTGAAGACATGCATAGATTTTCAAGGAATACATTTTTCTTGCGCTAGGTGCCAATAATGGCCGACACTAAATTCATTAGGGGTGCGCATCTTCGGTGGTCTCACGATTCGATTACCATGTCAACGATTCGATTTGATTCCGCGATGCATCACGATTAGAAAGATGGAGGCGTATGGAGATAGGGAAGGAGGAATCCATGAATAGGAAAGGAAGGATGTAGTAGTCTGGAGATGGGGACTAAAGGATGAAAGAGTCCGGGGATAGAACTGAAGGATAGAGGGGTCTAGGGATATTAATTGAAAGATGGTGAAATCCGTGGAGAGAGAATGGAAGAGTCCGGGGATAGGGAAATAGGAATCCATGAATAAGGAAAAGGGATGGAATAATTGGTGGATAGGAATGGAAGGCTGGAAGAGTCCAGGAATATTATATTCGATGGAAGAGTCTGGGGGGGGTGTTAGGAACTGAAGGATGGAGGGGTCGGTCCAGAGATAATTTGATTATTATATAATTATTGTTTAGGGCTGCATGGGGTGGGAGTTGAAGCCTGTGAATGGAGGCGAGTTGGGTGAGGGCTATGCGGTGGCCATTGGTTTTAATGGGGAGTTGGAAGAGGAATGGACTGGGAGTCATATCTGTCTGATGTGTAGTTTGAGTGAACAGGAGAAGTTGTTTGAGACGTATATAAAAGGTGGGGGGGGGGTTTGGGCGAGAGATAGTGGGACCTGCGGGGGGAGGAAAGGGCTGTGAAGGACATTAGGTAGTTTGACAGCCAGCTGGGTAACATGCTGTCATATCTGCATTAAAAACAAAATAAAGTGGGCGCTGTATCATTAGTTGGCAGCTAGCAGATGGCGATAGTGAATATATACAACTTTTAATAGGCCATAAAACAAAAAATGGTGTGCAGTGCTTTGCGGTGATAAATGTGCAAAAGAGTCTTAAGTAGTGAACAAATATATAGTCCTGAAATATATTTATATATGAATCTGATCTGATTTGAAAGGAAATCTTCTGTGTATTCAAAGTAATTCCAGTGCTGAGTGTGCTCTGCTGTGTTCAAACCATTCCTGATTTCTGGTGAATGATTTGAACACAGCAGAGCACATTCAGCACTGGAATTACTTTGAATACACAGAAGATTTCTTTCAATCAGATTTATATATAAATATATTTCAGGACTAGATTTGTCCACTACTTAATAAGACTCATTTGTACGGTTATCACTGCAAAGCACTGCACACCTTTTTTGGTTTTATTGCCCTATGTCCATTCTGTATACAGTCTGGCACCTCCCTTACCATGTCAGTCCTCTGTGTCCTTCCCGCGGCCCCCCTCACCTGGCTCTACCGCTGTTCTGGCTCTCCTCCGGCTCCGCCTCATCCTCCTCCATCACACCTCTGGCTGGATACACCGCGGCCGCCCTGAACCATTCCGGGACCAAAAGCACTGATGGCTCCACTCTCCTCCTCGGAGCTCCGTGCTCCATAAGCCGTCTGCAGCCGCCGCCACTCTTAGCAGCAGGGACAGCTCCAGCCACCACAAACTCCGGCTGCAGCACTCCATGTTCCCTCCAACCTGCACACAGCGTGGGCTCCTCACTTCCGGAAAAGCACAAGGAAAGAGGCGCCTCTGGGTGTAGCAGTATTAAAACATTTTATTAAGTAGTGAACATAAGCCACTCACATTTTGATGGTGAAAAATAGGGCATGTAGAAATTCCCAATCGGGAAAGAAAGGATCATCAGATGTGTCAGTCCACTTCCATTCCTGCTGGGGTGCTGTGGATTTGCTCCCACCGTTGACAGATGGATGAAAGGAGGTACAGGCTGCGTATGACATGGCAGCCGCACTCCTTTGTCAAGCTATAGGAGAGGGAGGTGTGGAGCTAGGTTACATTGCGAGAGAGGAAGGTGGGGTGCAACCCATTGTATTCCAATTAGCATCTTGTATACGTGACAGTACACATTTATTGGAACGTCTGTCCCCCTACAGGTGGGAACCGTCATACGTCTGGCTGTCCCTAGATGTCTGTTCGCTTTACACCTCCATCCCGCACACCTTTGGGCTAATGGCATTAGAGCAATTTTTGCTCATGGATCCATTGATCAACCCACGCCAGGCAGACTTCATCATTCAGGTCACAAAATTCTGCCTTACCCATAATTATTTCACTTTCGATGGAGACTTTTTCCAGCAAATACAAGGTACGGTAATGGGGGCCAATTTTGCCCCCTCTTACGCCAACCTCGCCATGGGTTTTTGAGAGATCAATTACATTCATAAAAACAACCCTTATGCAACGAACATTATTTTCTGTGGATGTTACATCGATGATCTGATTATCATTTGGGATGGTGCCATTGATCTCATCCCTCTCTTTGCCGAATACTGCAATATGGGCTGTCCTTTACATCTATCTCCCACCCCTCCTCCATGGCCTTCCTGGACCTAGAACTCGGACATGACGAACATACCATCTGTGCTAAAAATTACACGAAACCCACGGCAGGAAACTCCTATCTGCACTTTAAGAGTTGCCATCTACCTAAATGGATAAATAACATCCCCAAGGGCCAATTTTGTCGCCTTAGACAAAACTGCACCAAAGACTCGGACTATGTCGAACTTAGTCAAAATCTAAAAAGAAAATTTACTGAAAAACAGTACCCAGAGAGCTTAATTGATGAAGCCTACAACTTTTATCTTCATGGAAAGCCACCCATATCTGATACACATACGAAAGAATGTTCAACCAGATTCATAACCACCTTCCACCATAAGCACAAAAATATCGCAGCCGGCTCCTTTCATCCATCTGTCAACGGTGAGAGCAAATCCACAGCGCCCCAGCAGGAATGGAAGTGGACTGACACATCTGATGATCCTTTCTTTCCCCTGATTGGGAATTTCTACATGCCTATTTTTCACCATCAAAATGTGAGTGGCTTATGTTCACTACTTAATAAAATGTTTTAATACTGCTACACCCAGAGGCGCCTCTTTCCTTGTGCTTTTCCTACAGAACTGAAACATGGTCTCTGTTCCCCTTTGACGGCAGCCCTGGGAGTGTAACTTTTAACCCCTGCAATATTCCTCTCCTCCAGTCCTTGGACTTCCTATGCTAAGAACTAATATTCCACCTAGGTTTACTAGCTGTACTAATTACTATGTACACTTAGTTTTTACCATCACCATATTGCTTGGATATTTCAGCTTCTGGTATCTTGCGCATTTTTACTTGTATAGTGCTCCTCACTTCTGCATTATGCCGCCTGGAATCACTTTCTATTGGCTGATGAGATGAGAAGGAAGGGGATTGATGGAAAGCCTCGCCTCCTCTCCCCGCGACACAGGGGGTGACGTCGGCGGGAGGCGGGAAAAAAACGGCACGAAAACTTTGGCTGCTTTTCGGCTCCACTCGGAGGCAGGGCATGGTGTGGCGGTACACCGTGAGGATGACGTCATCCTCCATAATCGATTACTTAAAGCTACAGCATCGATGCCGCATCGTGGATGGTGCGATGGTTAAATTCAACACCCCTAAAATTCATACTCATGATATTAATTAAAAAGTTGAATGTAATAGTAATATCTAAAAAAAAAAGTTCATATTTTTTAAAACCTGTCATTTTCAGTTTCGGCCAAGCCGCATCCTGCTGTTTTGGTTTAAAAATCAAATTTTTCATTCTGTGCACCTCCTAGTAAAATTTAATTCTTTAAACTCTTTAATCTAGAAAAACATTTCTGCAGTTGTGTATTAAAAATAAAAGTAGCTAGTGTAAGCTTCAGAGTCGGCCTTGATATTCAGCTCCACTAATCGCATCAGCATCAAAAAAGTGAAGGGATGCATTTGAAGTCAGACATGTGTGAACGTGTTGACATGGAACATGACAGTAGGAGGGAGCAATGATAATGCCTCACAGGGTACCGCTGAGCTGTCTTTGTCAAAACACTACCCCAGCCTACTGAATAGAGCTAGTAATGCTAATTGAACTGTGCTACTGCAACTGAAGTCAAGGACCAGGCCATGCCGTTTGGCGAAAGTACCTTCAATACGAAACAGGCTGCATAGACTTATAAATTCTTTGTCAGATAGCAGTCCTGTTACATCTGGGTGTTTTTAGCTCCTTTCCCTGAAATTCAGGATTTTCTCTAGATAAATAAAAGTGAGCATGATCCATACTTTTTAGACCTCTGAGCTAATTCCTAGAGGCCATCACTCATCTCATTTTTGCTACAATGGGTGAGATTTATTCAGATTTTACAATATGACGCTAGAATCGTTAAAATGTGGAAAAATAATGCTAATGTTCTTAACCACTTGCCGACCGCTGCACAAACATTTACGTCGGCAGAATGGCACAGGCATGCAAATGGGCATACATGTACGTCCCTTTAAACCCCTGCTGCGTGGTCTGTGACCGTGCCCGCGGACTTGATGTCCACCGGTTTCCCACGATCGCGTCACGGAGCTGCAGAACGGGGGGATGCCATTGTAAACTAGGCATCTCCCTGTTCTGCCTTGTGACAGGACACTGATCTTCTGCTCCCTGTCATCAGGAGCAGTGATCAGTGACGTGTCACATGTAGCTCAGCCCCCTCACTGTTAGAATCTCTCCCTAGGACACACTTAACCCCTTCCTCGCCCCCTAGTGGTTAACCCCTTCATTGCCAATGTAATTTACACAGTAATCGGTGCATTTTTATAGCACTGATCGCTGTATAAATGACAATGGTCCTAAAATAATGTCAAAAGTGTCCGATGTGTCTGCCATAATGTTGCAGTCACGATTAAAAATCACAGATCGCTGCCATTACTAGTAAAAAAAATATATATAAATAAATATGCCATAAAACTATCCCCTATTTTGTAGACGCTATAACTTTTGTGCAAACCAATCAATAAACGCTTTATTGCAATTTTTTTATTTATTTTTTTATTTATTTTTTTACCAAAAATATGTAGAAGAATACGTATCGGCCTAAACTGAGGAAAAAAATTGTGTTTCTCTTGTCATCCATGGACTGACACAGCGTGTCTTATACACCTTTACACGTGGACATAACCCTCCCACTGCAGTCAGCAGACCTCAGTTTTTTTCTGCCTAGCAGAAGGAGAAGACGTCTCCTGACCTATTTTTTATTCCTTTTGGAATTTTTTCCTATTTTATTCTTTTGAGATCTTCTATCAACTGTCGGCTGGGCAACAGGTTGGGTACAAGATATCCTCGTAGTCTTCCCTGTCCGACCATCGAGCGTGCTGATCCTCGCCTTGTGTGCGTGAGACTCAGTTCACGACATGCCCCACGACTCCAGGGGTGGCCGGTGGGCTTTCAGCTCCGCGGTCCTCTCAAGATAGAACAGTCCGGCTGTATCTTTCGCGGTGGACCGGGCCGACAGCTACTCAGTACCGCACTGTGATAGTTCTGTCAGAAACACACCAGTGGGTCCCTCAGGGGACGGGTAAGTAGTCTCTCCTCGCTGCAGGTGAGGACATGCTGTGTGTTTCTTGTGTGGGGGATTTCCCTGTCTCCCCCTGTGTTTTTTAATGTCACTCTCTGTTCACTAGTGCTGGTGCTGTACGGTGTGGGGTGCCTGGGGGCCATACTGTCCTGGGGGGGGCTCATGCTGCTCTGCATTCGCTGGGGCTGTTTTGGTTTTGGATGTGAGGGGCCTGGGCGCCGTTCGGCGCCATGTTTGGTGTGTGTGCTGATTTTACATTGGCGGCCATCTTGCCGTGGTCCGCCGGAGCACATTGTGGCGGCCATTTTCCTGTAGCCGCACGTTTTTCTAGCACTAGTTTGGCCTCTAGCGCCGCTGGGAACGGCGCGAATCTCCTCACACTCTCTCCTCTCAGCTCACTCACGCTGAGCAGCGCGGCGCAGTGAGACAGGGCAGCGGAACCGAGCGGTCCTGGTCAGGTTGGTGGGTTCCCTGGGTATTCCCCTACTTCAGTCAGCACAGCCTGTGGGTGGTCTCAGAGAGGGACATTATGGAGTCAGAGTCACCAGCTTCCCCTCACATGCCAGAGGCAGCAGCCAGTGCTCCAGCACCTGCGGTCCCTATGGACCAGTTGTCGGCAGTCCTGGAATCATTTCTGACCAGGATGGAGGCTGTGTGTGAGCACAAGGGAGCAAAAAAGCGCCCTCTCCCCACTTTATCTCCACAAGGGGAGTGCTCTGATTCAGATATGGGCCTAGCTATTGCTGCTCAGGACCCTAGCTCTGAATATTTGGATGGTTTTGAACAGGACATTCCTTGTGAGGAAGACTCCAGTTCTGAGTCAGTAAATGACAGGGCGCTTGTTAGTGAACTCATTAATGCTGTGAGGGACACTCTCAAGCTAAATGCTGCGACTGCAGAACCTCAGGCAGAGGCAGTCTCCTTTGGTTCTTTTAAGACCAAGCCTTCTAAAAAGGTTTTTCCATATGTACCTTTCTTTGACCAGCTCATTGACCAGGTCTGGGAAAAGCCGCAGAAGACTTTCATGGTCCCGCGGCGTTTGTCTATTAGATACCCCTTTAAGGACGCCCTGCTTAAAAAGTGGGCTTCTCCCCCGGTGGTCGACCCTCCAGTTGCCCGTTTAAACAAGGCCACCACTTTCCCGATGGAGGGGACTCCTGCGTTTAAGGACCCCACTGACAGGAGGTCAGAAGTGGTGAGTAGAGCCATGTTTGCCTTGTTGGGATCCGCCCTACGGCCCGTAGTAGCGGCGCCCCCTGTGTCTCAGACACTCACGGAATGGGCAAAAATTTTGCACCAAACTGTGCAGGAGTATAACCTTCCTCCAGACACTATTGCTCTGGCCCACCAGATGGTGCAGGGTCTGATATATGTGTGCGACGCCACGTTGGACGCGGCCCCTTTAATATCCAGGGCCTCTGTCTCGGCGGTGGTATTGCGTCGTCTCATCTGGTTGAAATGCTGGTCTGCTGACCTAGCCTCTAAGAAGCTCCTGACGGATCTACCTTTTAAGGGTGGTAGACTTTTTGGTGCTGCTCTGGATGACATCATCAAGGATGTCACGGGAGGTAAAAGCACTCTCCTTCCTCAAACTAGCAAGGGTAAGGAGGCCCGACGTAAACCGGGTCCTTCCTTTCCAGCAAAAAAGGGTTTTTTTCGTCCGTCAGAGTCCACGGGTAAGCCATCCCAGACTGACAACAGTGCGGCTGGCGGGCACAAGCGCCCCTGGGTGCGTAAGCCGAACAAGCCGGCTCCCAAGCCCGCCTCCGCGTGAAGTCTTGCCCCCGCCCGTCTCTGGGGTGGGGGGACGACTTTGCAGGTTCACGGATCGGTGGACCTCCCGGATCTCCGACCGGTGGGTGTGCGAGGTGGTCACTTCAGGATACAGAATAGAGTTCCGCTCCTGGCCCCCAGACAGATTCTTTCCCTCAAATCTCCCTCTCCTTCCTGCCCGTCGGGCAGCCCTCTTGGGGGCTGTACAGGATTTGATCGGGTCCGGAGTAATTGTGCCGGTTTCGTCCCAGGAGAGGTTTCAGGGGTTCTACTCGAATCTGTTTGTTGTTCCAAAAAAGGACGGGGTTCGGCCAATCCTGGACCTCAGGGCCCTGAATGCCTTTGTGAAGGTGCAAAAATTCTGCATGGAATCCATTCGCACGGTGATCGCTACACTCCATCAAGGGGATTTTCTGGCATCCTTGGACATCAAGGACGCCTACTTGCATGTTCCGATCTGCGCAAGCCACCAGAAGTTTCCGCGCTTTGCGGTCGGCGAAGTCCACTATCAATTTGTGGCTCTTCCCTTCGGCCTAGTCTCGGCACCGAGGGTGTTCACCAAGGTGCTTGCTCCGGTCCTAGCTTTGCTGAGACAGCGAGGCATTGCTATCGTGGGCTATCTGGACGATTTTCTTCTAAGAGCAGACAGTGGCTCAGAATTGGAAGAAAGTGTGACTATCGTCAGTCAGACCCTCAGGGAGTTTGGGTGGCTCCTGAACGTTCAGAAGTCGGTTCTAGTCCCGACTCAGCATCTGGAGTATCTAGGTCTGATTCTGGACTCCTTGGAGGCAAGAGTCTTCCTACCTCCAGACAAACTACTGACACTTCAGTCTGCAGTACGGGTGCTGACGTCCCGAAAATGGTCGTCAATCCGCTTTTGCATGAGAGTCCTGGGACTCATGGTGGCCTCCTTCGAGGCCGTTCCTTATGCCCAAGCGCACACCAGGGCTTTACAGAAAGAGATCTTGTCCACTTGGGACAAATCCCCGCTGTCCTTGGATCTTCAGATCCAGGTGAGTCACCTGGTCAGGGCGTCCTTGACGTGGTGGTTGAGGTCCCCGGCTCTTCGGTCCGGGAAGTCGTTCCTCCCCATCCAATGGACGGTGATCATGACGGACGTCAGCCTGACGGGCTGGGGGGGGGAGTCTGGGGAGTCCTGTCGGCCCAAGGGCTTTGGACACCGGACGAAGCCCTCTTACCGATCAATGTGCTGGAGATACGGGCAATCAGACTGTGCCTCTCCTCATGGTCGGAGAAACTACAGGGTCACTCCATCAGGATCCAATCGGACAACGCCACAGCAGTGGCGTATGTCAACCATCAAGGGGGGACTCGGAGCTCAGCTGCGGCTTCCGAGGTCGCCCGCATCCTGAGGTGGGCCGAAAGAAGCGTGCCGGCTCTGTCGGCCGTCTACATTCCGGGCGTAGACAATTGGCAGGCGGACTATCTAAGTCGCCAGACGCTGGACCAGGGAGAGTGGTCCTTGCACCCGGAGGTCTTTCAACTCCTTTGCAGACGGTGGGGCATGCCGGATGTGGACCTGATGGCCTCTCGACTCAATCGCAAGGTGTCGAGGTTTGTGGCCAGATCCAGGGATCCCTGGGCGGATGCCTCGGATGCGTTGGTGGCCCCATGGGGTCAGTATCACCTGATATACGTTCATCCTCCGCTGCAGTTGCTCCCTCACCTGCTCCACAGGGTAGCGACCGAGGGAATTCCGGTGATCCTCGTTGCTCCGGATTGGCCTCGGCGTCACTGGTACGCCGATCTGGTACGTCTCGTCGCAGACGTTCCCTGGCGGTTACCAATACGGGGGGACCTTCTGTCTCAAGGTCCTATATTGCATCCTGCTTTACAGTCTCTGGCTTTAACGGCATGGGTATTGAAAGCCAGGTGCTGAGAGACCGAGGTCTCTCGGATTCGGTCATTTCGACCATGTTAAGGGCATGGAAGTCTTCCTCCAGAAAGATCTATCACCGTACTTGGAGAGCTTACATCGCCATGTGCGAAGAGCTGGACTGGCGCCCACGAACGTATTCCGTTCCCAGAATCCTGCATTTTCTGCAGCGTGGCGTGACCCAAAAGCTCGCTTTGAGTACCATTAAGGGTCAGATTTCAGCCTTGGCCATCTTCTTTCAGCGACCGCTGGCGGGTCATCCCTTGGTTAGCACCTTTGTGCAGGGGGTTCGCCATGTGCTCCCCCCTGTCAAGCCTCCTCTCCCCCCGTGGGATCTGAATTTGGTGCTCTCGGTTCTCCAGGAACCTCCCTATGAAAATATTAGAGATATTCCCCTCTTGACTTTGTCTCAGAAGGTGGCCTTCTTGGTGGCCATTACTTCCATTAGACGAGTGTCTGAATTGGCGGCCTTGTCCTGCAAGTCGCCCTTTTTGGTCATCCATAAGGATAAGGCGGTGTTGCGTCCGCGACCTTCTTTTCTGCCAAAGGTGGTCTCAGCCTTCCACTTAAATGAGGACATTGTCCTCCCGTCCTTGTGTCCTCACCCATCGCATCCCAGAGAGTTTGCGCTTCACACTTTGGATGTGGTACGAGCCTTGCGGGTGTACCTGTCTGCTACTGCCTCTATTCGGAAGTCTGACTCACTATTTGTGGCTGTCTCTGGTCCAAAACAGGGCCAAGCGGTTTCGTCTGCCACCATTTCTAGGTGGTTAAGACAAACCGTCATTCAAGCTTATGCTCACAAGGGGCGGGCGCCTCCCTTTCCGGTTACGGCACATTCCACCAGGGCAATTGGTGCTTCCTGGGCTTTCCGACATCAAGTGTGCAAGGCGGCGACCTGGTCGTCTGTTCATACCTTTTCTAAGTTTTTTTTATAACGTTGATGTGGCTGCATCTTCGGATGCTTCCTTCGGCCGCAAGGTGTTGCAGGCCGCTGTTTGATGTTGCAACTCCTCCGTTGAGGAGCTCTGCCTTGTTTGGAGTGAAGTTTTTGGTTTTCCATTTATACTGCTCCCATCCCTCTTGACACTGCTTTGGGACATCCCACGTGTAAAGGTGTATAAGACATGCTGCGTCAGTCCATGGATGACAAGAGAAAATAGGATTTTTGTACTCACCGTAAAATACGTTTCTCTGGCATCCATGGACTGACACAGCACCCACCCTTCTTTTTAAGTTTGTACTGCTTTGTTACGAACTGAGGTCTGCTGACTGCAGTGGGAGGGTTATGTCTGGAGGGACTGCCCCCCTGGGCGGGGCTGTTCAGCTCTGGCTGTTTAGAATGTATGTATAACATCTCACATTCTGCCTAGGTCTTCTCCTGCAAGCAGGGACATCCACGTGTAAAGGTGTATAAGACACGCTGTGTCAGTCCATGGATGCCAGAGAAACGGATTTTACGGTGAGTACAAAAATCCTATTTTTTATATATTTTTTGGGGATATTTTATTATAGCAAATGTAAAAAAATATTGCCTTTTTTTTTTTTCCAAAATTGTCGCTCTATTTTTGTTTATAGCGCAAAAAATAAAAACCGCAGAGGTGATCAAATACCACCAAAAGAAAGCACTATTTGTTTGGAAAAAAAGGACGTCAATTTTGTT
Source organism: Rana muscosa (assembly GCA_029206835.1). Taxonomy (NCBI): domain Eukaryota; kingdom Metazoa; phylum Chordata; class Amphibia; order Anura; family Ranidae; genus Rana; species Rana muscosa. Next base: position 37,385,108 of record JARGYO010005626.1, read on the forward strand.
TAGGAGCCACGTCGCACGACCGCGTAATTGTGGGTTAACGCAACGCCGAATCGCAAAAAGTGGCCCGGTCATTTGGCAGCCAAATCTTCCGGGGCTGAAGTGGTTAATGGCCTCGTCGCACATGGAGCACATAATGGCATCCCTAGTAAGACGGGTGTGGATTTTTTGTTTTTACAAAACTTGTTCAAGGGACTAAATCGGGGTTTCAATCCACTTGTTCAGATAATCTTATTTATTTATTCTCCCAGAATGGAAAATAAGTTGGATTGATGTTTTGTATTAGGACACACACACTTACTCTTTTTTTCAGGCATTTACCAAAACATATTCAAGATATAGTTATAAAATGAATATGGGCTGAAAGTGCGCACATACAGGTTTAATTTGAGGGTATGTACATCCAAATTGGAGGAACGGTTTAGGAATTGCAGCTCGTGAGACTAGCCACCCCCCCCTTTTTTTTTTTTAAGGGACCAAAAGTAATTGGACACTTGAATCAAAAGCTGTTTCATGGCCAGGTATGGGCTACTCCTTCGTTATTTCTTCATCAATTAAGCAGGTAAAAGGTCTGGAGTTGATTTTAATGCTGGCCATACACGGGTCGAATTTCGAAAGAACTTTCTTTCGAAAATCATATCTAAGAATTTTTGTTTGTATTTCGCACCATTAGTGGGCTGCAGCAACAGCCGATTTTCGGGCAGCCATCGAATTTTAATAATCCAACATGTTGGATATTTTTTGAAAAAACAAATGATTTTCTAATCAATTGTGCGAGAAATGTAATCAAAAAAGAAATGCGCATGTGCAAGAACAGAAAATTCCCGGAAAGAACAGTAGGTTCCCGGAAAGAAAGAAGATTTTCAGACACGAAAAGAATTTTCTGTAGGAACATGAGGTGAAATTGAAGGTTTGGTCGGTCGAATTTCGAAATCAATGGTGGCACCATCAGATCACAACGCACAAATTTTCAGATTTTCAAAAGAATGTTCTTTCGAAATCCGACCCGTGTATGGCCAGCATTATTGTGGTGTTTGCTATTGCTGTGAACCTATATCATGCGTTCAAAGGAGCTGTCCATGCAAGTGAAACAGGTCATTGTAAGGCTTCAAAAGCCATCAGAGAGATAGTAGCAGCATTAGAAGTGGCCAAATCCACAGTTTGATACATTCTGAGGAAAAAAGAACGCACTTGTGAGCTCAGCAACATAAAAGGGCCTGGACATCCACTGAAGACATCTGGTGAATGATCGCCGGATCCTCTGTGGTAAAGAAAAACCCATTTACAACATTTAGACAAGTGGATGACACTCTTCAGGAGCTGGGCATATCATTGTCAAAGTCTACGAGCAAGAGAGCAAATACAGAGGGTTCACCACAAGGTGCAAACCATTTATAACCCTGAATAGAAAAGCCAGAGAAGACTTTGCCAAAAAACATTTTAACCGTTTGTCAACCACCTGCCGCAGTTATACTGAGGCAGGTTGGCTCGACTGCGCAAAACGCCGTAGGTGTATGTCGAGGTTATAAACTGTGATCTGTGGGCACGCACGCTCATTGGCCAGTGGGCCATGTACGCCGCCCGCCCGCGGTCATTCCCCGCATTGATAGAACGGGGATCTGCCATAGTAAACAAGACAGATCTCCGTTCTTACAGAGGATTACGCAAAGATCCTGTCTTTCTGCTTTGCAGGAAGACGGATTTGTGTGTTGTCCCAAGCAGCCCACCCCCCCCCCCCCCCCCCACACACAGTTAGAAACACACTGAGGGAACACATTTAACCCCGTGCTAGTACTGATCACGGTAATAATGTCACTGGTTCCCAAAAAAGTGTCAAATGTCAGCCAGGTGACCGATCTGTCTGTCACAAAGTCGCAGTCCCGCTAAAAATTTAATAATCTCCACCATTACTAGTAAAACATAAATAATAAAAATGCCATAACGCTGTAAGTTTTGCGCAAACCAATCATAATGCGCTTATTGGTGTGTGGTTTTTTTTTTTTTACCAAAAATATGTAGCCGAATACATATTGATCAAAATTTTTGAAGAAAGTAGATATTTTTTTGAAAAAAGAAGTGGCAAATTAGTGGGACTTTTAATGAGGATAGATGGGGCCATTCAATCCCCTCCTCCATCCCTGAGTTAGGTGATTGATAAAGAACAGAGAGTGGGACTTTTGTGAGACACATGAAAGCAAATATAAATATACAATACAAAATAACTTTAATTGGTCAGAATGACTGTTTCTGCGTGTACATATACATGTCATTTCAAAACTGTATGCATTTTGCTATACGTAAAGATACATATGAACATTGGGTCAGACCAAAAAGAGCATGATAAAATCATTCCAACAAGGAGTTTATAAGGTAAAAAGAGTTCAAGGGTCACATTTACAGGGAATGTTCAACATAATTTAGCAATCAAACATTTTTTGGGGGAAAAAAATCAAATAGCTGTCAGAAGAATTTGAATGGATTGAATAGAACGTCCGTGTTACATAGAGTAAAAGGTAGACTAGTCAGTCGATGTGAGTTCTACGCATTTCAGGGCCTTAAAGCCCCTCATCAGGAACAAGACCGTAGTCAGTATCTGCGAGTGAAGAGGGTAAGAGTTATTGTTCGGTCCTTAAGAAATGTGGGTAAGTATAAGAAGTGATGGTCCCCCATCCATCACACAAACACTCAACCCACTAACTTACATGTTGTTACATAGATATTTTTTTGTTTATAGCGAAAAAAATACCACCAAATGAAAGCTCTATTTGTGGGGGAAAAAGGACATACATTTTTATTTAGGCACAGCGTCGCACGATCGTGCAATTCACAGTTAAAAACTATTTTAAAACAAATTACCGTATCCACTCCCCCCCCCCCCCCCCTGCCAAAAAAAATTAATCGGTAATCCGGTATCAGCGAGTACTTGAAAAAAGTATCGGTACTTGTACTCGGCCTTAAAAAAGTGGTAACACATTAAGGCAGCCTTACTCAACCTTTTAAACATGAAGGAACCCTTCAAATAACTTTCCGGTCTCAGGAAACCCCTGCTAAATGTTACTATATCTACACCTAATGATACATAATGTGATGGTCGATGGGAAGAATGTAGAAAGAGGTAGAAATTGCTTAATGCTCAAGGAACCCCTAGCAACCTCTAGAGCAGTGGTTCTCAACCTTTCTGGGGCAGTGACCCCTTCATAAAATTTCCCAAGTTGTGGAGACCGTTGGGGTGAACCCGTCCTTGGTTCAATAGACTGAGATCTGATCAGGTTGTTTCTCCATCTCTACGGGCCCGGAGATTACTCTGAACAAATGGACACATATGCAGTGTATGGTTGCTCAGAATGATCTGACACGTAGTTTTAATCTCACCGTTATATAGTAGAAAACAGTAACAAAAGGACTAAACAAATTACATCTAGACTGTTCATGAGAACTTTCACAGAATGTACTGAAAATGATACATAGACAGGAATGTGATTAGAGACACTTTAACGTCATTACAGGGAAATCACATATTTTCTAAGAACTAGAAACAAATCAACTTGCAGTAAAGGCGTGGGAAAGTATCTAAGCAGAAAACAAGTTATACAAAGTAAGCTGATATATCTCAAAATGGATGCTGGTTACAAAATGGAGTTAAGCTTGTTCATTCTCTTTCAATCCCCTCTTAAATCATATATATGATTTTTAATAACTATACGCAGAGTGCCTAGGAACCTATTTGGGTGTGTTATAAGCTTTCATATACATTGCATAAGGCAGTATATCACTAGGGGGTCGTTGGACCCTTCCCACTATGCACATACAACACTTAAAGCATAAGTAGAGTATCACTACAAAGATTAAGATCATTATAATGGTAAGCACGATATCCTTAAGCCAAGAGAAAATGCCTCCAAATCCAAACCCTCCCTCTCCAAAGGGGCTCCATGTTTTGGCGATATCCCTGGCCTCTTGTAGCTTGTCTACCTCCTTTCTATGTTGGGCAATTATGTCATAATAATCAGGGATCTCAATAGATGTATTCTGAACCCAAGTGCAACACTCCTAGTCCTCAGTAACTTTGCATAGACCTGTAAGTGCAGCACTCATGCTTTCAATGGAAAGGTCATGGAGTTCTAATTGTTTCCCGATTGCTCTAGTTTCTATATTTAATTTAGTAATACAATCAAAATTCTTTTCCATTACATTATCAATAATACCCGTATTTTTATTGAGCCTCTTCATTCAATTTATTCCCCTACCTGTATTAGAAGGGAACCAGGCCCAGGCCATATCCTTTTCTAGAAATAACTCCCTTTTATTCCGATGCTTGAGGGGGTATCTAGGGTGGGAGCTGGCTTGGAGGACATGACCTCCCTTCGCATGTCCCAGTACTCCCATTCCTGGCACGAGGGCTGCTAAATAACACCACCCCTGGGATTCCAAAGGGATCCAGGGGTAACCCTCTTCTTTACAACAGACATATGTGTTATTGCCAAGGGCTAAAGGTAATTTCTGAAATACTTTCCTTATCTCATGGGACATACTGGAGAATGAGATGGTTGACAACTGTCCTAGCTTAGAAGTGGAATTTGTACTCAGGAATGTCAATAAAGTGGAGCTGAGTTCAGGGTCTGAGGTGTGATAGAAAGATGTGTTTTGAGAGAAGTTTAAGATACTTGTGAAGGTGTCTGCAATTGAGAAGTTAAGGATAGCGTGTTGGCAGGCCCGGGCCCCTTTCGTGGAATTTCCCAATCTAAAACACCAGTCTGGGGAATGACTTCTACCTATGGTTTGGAAGACGAGCGTGTTTGGAAATTTTCTAGTGACATTTGTGAGGTGTATAGGTGGTGTACCATTTAGGAGAGGAGTGAAATTCAATGGTACAGCCATTAAAGGAATTCTAGTGGACCCAGGGTGGAGCGTACTACATATCCAGCATTTGTCATATCCTGATCTCTGGGCATAAGCATACTTAAATTTCAATAGTAGCATTTTATCACTGAAGCTTCCATCAGTCTCCCTTTTTGTTCTATCGTGACCCTTGGTGTGATTAGGGCTAGTGTCTTTTGCACAGATGCCTTGTATGGCACCCATGTCCTCCGGATGATAGATAGTTATGATCCATGTCGGGATAAACACTAAAAATACCAGTGTCCCCACCAGGATCCAGAGTTTGCCAGAGTCCTTGGCTATGAACAAAGTGTAACGGGTCCCCAAATATCAAGGGGGTTAGCGTCGTTTCCTCTGTCCCCTCTCCTGGACACACATCCACTCGCTACCAATCTTCCACAGCCAAACGATCCCTTCCCATAGGAACCAATCCCTCTGGAAGAAACGAGACGCACTCTGTATTCTTCTGGGGTAGAATGACTTCTTTATTGAGAAAACATTGTAACTTTATACACAATTCAATACACATTAGTTAACATGAACAAGGGTCCAGCTCCACCCACACCTTACAAGACTCAACGCATTATTTTGACGTCTGTTAGGAGACAACAGGCTTCACACAATAGATCCTAAAGTTCCCCAATACACATCTTATCACAAAGTGTTTGGCAGACGGTCTGTCAGGAGACAACAAGTTCTAATCCCTTTACATCTTAAATCCCTTTGTATTGTAAATCCCAGTCTGCCTTTACAATACACACAAGTATAGTGTTAATTACCTCTATTCACGCCAGACCTTCCCCAGTCACAATGAACAATAGAATGCAAAACACCTTAATTCCTCACAGCAATGATTACACAAAGGCAGGGCTGTGGGTGATGATATTAGCATCTAAGAGTATGTGTCCAAACATCATGAAGGCGTCACTTTTCAATTAACCTGTTGAGGTCATAATCAAACAGTAAAAGTTCTTTGCAGATATCCTGGGGAATATGGTGGATAAATATTACAGACCCATTTTAGGTAGCCCAAGATATATTTCTTAATGCCCATTATTTCCTGGCTCACCCTGTGTCCAAAGTGACCCTCCTGTCACACATCTCCCCTTTCGGCAGGAGACTAACAGAGGAGGCGACCCCAGACGGGTTGACTCCGAAGTTAGTCCATAGGTCCATTCCTCTAATGCCGGTATCCACACAGTACCCCAAATAAATTGCTCCAAACAGAGCACTACTTACCCAGCCAACCTCTGTCTCTCTCAGAGAATATACCCGCCGCTGGGGAGAGGCCTGGACTGGCCCTTCTCCCTGGAGTCCTTTCAGCCGCTGGAGAGAAGACCGGGTGACTGGGCTCAGTCCGTCATGCTGTTGGGGATCTGGGTCGACTGCCCGGCATCCCTGGGGTATACCAGTGGAGACTGAAATCCCATCCACTTGTGGTAGGTGAAAATCCCCCAGTGCTTGCAAAGCAAGGCTGACATCCTCCTGTTCCAGTGTCACACCATTTTCTGGGGTTGTGTCAGTGAGGACTGAAGTCCCATCCAATACCACAGGAACTCCCTCTTCTGTTAGTTGAGAGCAGAGGCCCGTGACACTCTGCTCTGTTGCCAGCTCTTGTGCTGGGTTGCTGTGAGTGGAGACCGCAGTCCTATCCACCGATATCCGCTCAAGTGGCAGTTGTGTGCAGCGGCCAGTAGCATTCTGCCCTGCTGCCAGCACTTCTGCTGGGGACTCCACACCATCTGCTCTGGCTACCTGTTGGGGAGGGAAAATGGCTGCTTCTCCTCCCTGCATCTCTGAAATCCACTCGGAAAGAGGAACCATCGCCTTCTCACCTCGGGCCTCCAAAACTGCCACGGGTGTAGAGCAGGGGTTTGTAGTACTCTGTCCTGCTGCCAGTACTTGGGCAGGCGATGCATAATCCCTAACATCCTCCGAACAGTCCCTTAAGTCCATACCTTCTGTAATCTGTGGCTGGGGAGATGAGCCAACTGCCCTAGCTCCCTGAAACTCCATATCATCCACTTCGGCTTTAGGGAGGGCAATCTTCAGCTTTTCCACTGCCGATTCTTCAGCCAGGATTTCAGAGTTGTCAACTGGTATTTCCTGATAGTCCCAGGCAAAGGTAGCACCACCCTGCTGCTGAGCAGATTCTAGCAGCTGTCTGTAGGCGATCTCCAGCTCCCATTCCTGAACGGCCAGAAACTCCAAATCTTCCTGTGCCCAGTGCCCTTCCGAGACATTCAGTCTTTGCTCTCTGTGCTCCATTATTTCCTCCAAACGCCACTCCTGATCACTCCCAAATTCAGGGTCACTGGACAGCCTCCAATACAACAATCCCAGGCCATCATAGTCAAAGCCTTCCGTGGGGCTGTCATCTGCTGACCATGGACACTCTTGGGCTACATACCACCGGAGGGCTCTGTAGCTCTCGTCCAACCGCATCTCTGCCCGGATCAGCCTGCTTAACTCAGCTGTCCACTCCTGCTTCGGTTGTTCTCCCAATAACAGCATTAGTACTTCATACTGCGACCAGTACCTTACATGGATGGAGGGGAGAACCTTTCCCTGGTGTTGCTGCTTGAGAGCTAGCGCTTTCTTCCAGAGTTCGCAGCGGATCGAATCAGACCATCCCAGCAGGACCTCCTCTGATACTGGTCCTCTATGCTGTATCTGCATCTCTCGCAACCTCCTTCTGAATTCCTCTTCCATGGCGGCTGGTATCTGTATCTCTCCTCTCCTTTCAGTTGGTACTGCTTCTTTAGGTGTTGTCTCCGATTGCCGTATTTCCGCCATTCTCTGCTCATGTTGCCGCTCATCCTGCCGCTCGATGTCTCTAATGGCTTCCTGTATGGCGGTCTCTGATGGGTTAGCACCATATAATGCCAACCGCTGTCGCACTCGTTGCTGAAACAAATCTTCAACTGACCAGGGTCCTGCATCACCCTCCTTCGGCTGCATAGCTGGTCATTCACTGTGGTGGTTTGGAGTGTCCCAGGAACTGGAGGGAAAATCCCGCTGCTGCCAACCAATGTAACGGGTCCCCAAATATCAAGGGGGTTAGCACCGTTTCCTCTGTCCCCTCTCCTGGACACACATCCACTTGCTACCAATCTTCCACAGCCAAACGATCCCTTCCCATAGGAACCAATCCCTCTGGAAGAAACGAGACGCACTCTGTATTCTTCTGGGGTAGAATGACTTCTTTATTGAGAAAACATTGTAACTTTATACACAATTCAATACACATTAGTTAACATGAACAAGGGTCCAGCTCCACCCACACCTTACAAGACTCAACGCATTATTTTGACGTCTGTTAGGAGACAACAGGCTTCACACAATAGATCCTAAAGTTCCCCAATACACATCTTATCACAAAGTGTTTGGCAGACGGTCTGTCAGGAGACAACAAGTTCTAATCCCTTTACATCTTAAATCCCTTTGTATTGTAAATCCCAGTCTGCCTTTACAATACACACAAGTATAGTGTTAATTACCTCTATTCACGCCAGACCTTCCCCAGTCACAATGAACAATAGAATGCAAAACACCTTAATTCCTCACAGCAATGATTACACAAAGGCAGGGCTGTGGGTGATGATATTAGCATCTAAGAGTATGTGTCCAAACATCATGAAGGCGTCACTTTTCACTTAACCTGTTGAGGTCATAATCAAACAGTAAAAGTTCTTTGCAGATATCCTGGGGAATATGGTGGATAAATATTACAGACCCATTTTAGGTAGCCCAAGATATATTTCTTAATGCCCATTATTTCCTGGCTCACCCTGTGTCCAAAGTGACCCTCCTGTCACACAAAGTAATTTTGAGGTTCAGAGACTACAACACCTGCTTCATTTGTTCTTCAAGGGTTTGTATCACCTGTTTCGCCTCCTTTGTCTTTATCTGTGTCTTTGTCTTTATCTGTGTCTTTGTCTTTTATCTGTGTCTTGCTTCGCACAAACCACCTTGACCTTTTTTACTCGACTGGCATGGATACAGGCTTGTTGGTTTTCCGCGAGGACTGCGAGTTAGGGTTACAGCAACAACTCTAGTTTCTGGACCAAATGGATATCCACTCTTGCGATTCTGAGCCAGTTGTTTCACTACCACCCAGTCTCCGGGCTGGAACGGGTGTGTGAGTAAGTCCTGTGGAGGAAGAGGAAAGGTGCGAGCAACATTTCTTTCAACTTTGTCTAAAGTTTCAATCAGTTTGCGAACATATTCTTCCCTAATCTGGTCTAAATCTCCCGTCTCTAGGATTACGGGTGTTCTGGCCCAAGGAGTGGGAAATGGTCTACCCATCAAAACTTCAAATGGGCAATATCCTGTTGTCTTGCTGGGTGTCATCCTGATCTCAGCCAAGACCACAGGTAGTATTTTATCCCATTTGGTGAATGTCCCTACCGTGGCTTTCCTTAACTTGTCTTTGATGGTTCTATTCTGTCTTTCTACTATACCTGAGCTTTGGGGGTGATAGGGGATGTGAAATTTCCACTGTATCTTAAGTGCTCTCACTAGCTCATGACAGAGTTTTAATGTAAAGGCTGGGCCGTTGTCTGAATTGATTTGCAGTGGGCATCCCCACCTAGGAATGATTTCCTGTGTGAGAATGCTTACCACTGTCTGTGTGTCTTCTCTTGTGGTTTTAAACGCTTCCACCCATCGTGAGAATACATCCACGATGACCAAAAGGTATTCCTGCTTATTTCCCTTTTTGGGCATGTGTGTGAAATCTATCTGGAGGTGGGTAAAAGGTGTAGTAGGATACCGAAGATGTTCGTGTTTTACTTTGTGTGGTGTATTTGGGTTATTCCTGATGCATGTGATGCACCGTGACACATAAACTTTAACGAGTTTAGGTAGGCCTGAAATAAAAAAATCTTTCAATAAAACTTCACATGTGTTCTGCCAACCCCTATGACCTACCCCATGGTATTAGGCTATATATAAGGATGCGCTAGCTGCAGGGATGCATGGCTTCCCCTCTTTGAGGAAAAGTCCATTCTTGGCCTTTTCCAAATCATCCCCCGCCCAATCTTTTAAATCTCTTTCTGTTGCATGTGTCTGGGGATCTAATAGAGTATGATCCAGTAGGCTGATCTCTTGTGTGAGGACTGGCATGGCTAGTTGCGCAGTTTGACTTGTGGCTGCTAATTTGGCCATTTTATCTGCAAATGCATTACCCTTTGCTACATCTGTTTGTTCATTTGTGTGTGCCCTGCAATGGATGATTGCTAACTTCCTGGGTAGTTGTATGGCCTGTAGTAAGCTCTTCACTAGCGTGGAATGTGAGATTCCTTTACCATCAGCTGCTACAAATCCCCTTCTCAGCCATATGACCACCAAAATCGTGAACGACCCCGAACCCGTATTTGGAGACTGTGTAGATATTGACATCTTGACCTTCAAAGAGCTGACATGCTCGAGTAAGGGCAATGAGTTCTGCTGCCTGGGCTGACTGGAAAGGAATTGATTGCGCTTCTATCACTATATCAGGTAACTGTACTACTGCATACCCTGCGTGGGCGCTCGGAGAACACAAGAATCTCCGTTTCTCTGCAGAATGCAGACCTGGGGATTCTTTGTTTTTGGGATTTGGATAGGGCTGGGCGATTTTCCCCCAAAAAAAAATCTGCGATTTTTTTTTTTTTTTTTTTTATAAAAAACTCGATTTACGATTCGATTCGATTTTTTTTTTTTTTATTATATTAATTAAAGTGCATCAACAAACAAAATTGCAAAGGCAAACCCTTTCTCTAACTGCAAAGTCAGTGTGCAGTGTGCAACCAACACACAATATAATCCAGCACTCATGGAACATACATTATTAACTATTGAAAACTGTGTGTGATTCCTTCTGTCCCAGCCTTGCTGCGATCCTGGCTCTGCATCCTTTTGGGTTGGAGGGCCCTCCACACGCTGGTCTGCCTGTTGTCCATCATTCAAGGTACTGTGCTCACACGGAGATCATGCCACAGGCTTTGTTTTGACTTTTTTAACCCCTCCTTGCTCCACAGATGTCACTGCAAGTTTAACAAGTTTGTCACCACTGGCAACTGGAGAGTTAAGATTCATTTGCCCTCTGCACATTTGGGATTGGATCCCTCTCTTTATTGTGATAAATGGACTAAGCTTTTTTTATCAATTCTTCAAGAGTTTTCAATAGTTAATAATGTATGTTCCATGAGCGCTGGATTATATTGTGTGCATGATGTGTATTTTGTACTTCTGGGTACGGATTTTTTCTTGCTGCGCTGGATCCTGTTTTTTCCCCCTTTTGGATACTTTGTACTTCCCAAAATATTTGGGATTTTTTTCTTATTATTATTATTATTATCATCCATTATATTTTTTTCTTTATCCACCAATTTAGTGCTTGTGACCTTTTGTTGTTTTTTGCAGTGTGCAACAAAGATTGTTAAACATCCAAATTATTAATACTGTATTTGGATTTAGCTAATAAAACAACAAAAAAATCATGAGGTTACTCTTAGTTGAATTGAACTGTGCCCCTGCCTCACTGTACCCGTGTCTCACTGTGCCCATGCATCAATCACTGTGCCCTTACCTGATGCAGATTTTCATGGTATACGGATTTCACTGCTACACCGGTGGCCATTCCAGTATTCAAAAGCCGCGCCTCCTCCTCGTCTGTGATAGGCGGAACACTCAATTTCCCAGCATTCAGTGTTGCGCCTATCATGGTCATCCTCATAACACAGACGAGGATGAGAGGATGTCCGTGATAGGCTGAATACTGCCTGCTGTGAAATTGAGTGTTCCGCCTATCACAGACGACGAGGACTCGGGAGGCGCGGCTTTTGAACACTGCAATGGCCCCTGTCTGTCTGCATGACACGCTGATCAGGTGGGCAGACGGCGGCTGCAGCGAGTAGATGTAATTGGGGTAACGCTGCCCAGTGCCATTCCGGATACGCCCCCTGCAGTCCTGCTACGGAAACTGAAGGAAAAAAAATAAAAAATTTTTTTTTTTTTTTTGAAAAAAAAAAATCTAAAAAAATCGATTTTCTTCAAATCTGAATCGGTTTGAGCTCAAAACTCGATTCAAGATTAAAATCGATTTTTTTCCCAGCCCTAGATTTGGATGATTTTTCTTCAGCTTTTTGTTTGTCCTATCATACCAGTAGGGTGCATAAGTGAGCCAGTTCTCTTCTTTCTTTCTCATATACTCCATGTCCCAACTAGGGTCCCCTGGGAAGTAAGGAAAAGCTTCCTTGTCTCCTAGGCAAAGTCCCTTGACCATGTCCATGTGAAAAGCATCATTATCTCCGTCACGTAGAAATGGATTACTGCTCCCCATGGCTTCTGTCCAACCCACTAGATTATCTAACCAGGGGTTAATGTAGGTGTATCCTCCCGAGACCCGTGCAACATATATTTCACATGTCTCACCCGGGTCCGGGGAGGCAGATCTTTGCTAAGTTGGATTCCCATTATTTAAAGATATCAAAAGGATTTATTTGTGACAGGGATTTGGAACAGACAACAAAAACTTTGTTTCTCTGGTGTACCTGACTCCTGAGACCCTTGACAGTTTACCCTTCCTGGAAAGTTACTGGTACGTGGAGATTAAATCTTAATACTTGAACCCTTGGTTTACCTTCTGCAAATAAAGGACCTTTACCAATCCCAAAGTGGTAACCCCCGGGAACACTTGCTACCCAATATGTCCTACTCCCGTAGTAGCAAAATAATACTCCAACAACACAATCTGAACACTTACCAGGCATTAATACGGTTCTTATACTCTATACAAAATTATCCTTATACTTCTATGCGATAGAAAGATAAGCAAAAGTGATCTGAGATATTGGACTCAACCTGTCAGTCTATTGTGTATACAAGAAAAAGGGGGGGGGGGTTAGGTACACAAAAGTGGAAAGCTCATCCCCTGTAATCACACAGGAATATTATTTGGAGATATCTATTTAATCACCAGTTTTATCACTCCTAGAAGCTTTCTGCCGATATGGGTGATGATATTGGTGGTCTCGGGGTTAATGTCCTGTATTTTCCTCTGCATTATTTCAAGCATATGAACAAGGGGGGGGGGGAGGTAGGAAAAGGTTCCTTCCAAAAGAAATTCTTCAATGAGGAATTGTGAAAAAATATTTTCTTTATTATATAAACCGCAATATACTATAATGATTTAACAAACACTTAATATACACACCCTCCACCTATATGTTAAAAAAAGACTAGTCTAAAACCTATGAACATGGGTGGCCACCCGACCCACCATACACACCACAATCGGCCTGTTTGCAATTCATCCACCAATTCACCTATAATTATCTGGATTGTTTAGGATGTCTGATAAGGGGGGGGGGGGGATTTTCCCATTTCAGACAACCAGTCTATGTTGGAATGGAGATGAATACAATAAATGTATTCAATCGTTTTATGAAGATAAAGTTCATTGAAGAAACAGAAAGTCAATGGTGTAATTGGGCTTAACTGAATGGGAACCCGCGTTATTGATTGTCTGTATAGTGGAAGCTGTTCACATATTCACAGGCTTGTATAGCCATATATGAGATCTGGTGTTCATAATCGCTGGTTTGCTGGCATGGCATATATAAACATGAATAAGTTGGATGGATCTCACCGTTTGAAGTCTTTCACAGGTGAATTTATCCTCATTCGTGTAGCCGCTGTCTTCCAGGTATCTCCTAGTAGCGATAAACACTCAGTCTCTTTGCAATTGTGAATAGGTTGGTTCCAGTAAATCATCCAGCACGGGTTTCACACATTCAGCACTGATTTTCCAGCGTTCTCCCCTTCTGTTTATGAGTGAATATAGTCCATTCCACGGGGGTGAAAAAGAGGGTAGGATGCACAGTTTTAAGAGGCGATCAGGTAGTGGGCTTTATGGGTCACACACCCATGTTCCTAATACAGCCAGTATGACTGCACGTAGCTTACATGTTTTGGTTCTACAGAACCTTCATCGGAGCATCATTTGTATTGTGTATACACCTTTAAATTTCCTTGTGGTCTCTCAGGACCCTCAATAGTCACTCGGGACTTTAGACCCACCCAGAGTCTATCTGTATGTGTTCTTAGAACACTTTTAATAGTCACTCAGGACTTAAGACTCACCCAGAGTCTGTCTGTATGTGTTCCTAGAACACCTAACACCTTTTAATAGTCTATCTCTCCCCTACACAGATCTTTAAAATAAGGATGGTCGCGAACACAGGTCACCGCAAGGAAAAATAAATTTAACACTTACCGGACAGATGTCTTGACCATCCTGCCGACTACGCCAGTTTGTTGGGGTGAACCCGTCCTTGGTTCAATAGACTATGAGATCTGACCAGGTTGTTCCTCTGTCTCTACGGGCCCGGAGATTACTCTGAACAAATGGACACGTATGCGGTGTATGGTTGCTCAGAATGATCTGACACATAGTTTTAATCTCACAGTTATATAGTAGAAAACAGTAACAAAAGGACTAAACAAATTACATCTAGACTGTTCATGGGAACTTTAACAGAATGTACTGAAAATTAGACAGGAATGTGATTAGAGACACTTTAACATCATTACAGGGAAATCACATATTTTCTAAGAACTAGAAACTAATCAACTTGCAGTAAAGGCGTGGGAAAGTATCTAAGCAGAAAACAAGTTATACAAAGTAAGCTGATATATCTCAAAACGGATGCTGGTTACAAAATGGAGTTAAGCTTGTTCATTCTCTTTCAGGGACCCCTAACAGTAAATTTATTTTCGTAGCGTGGATTGTCAGCACCCAAGGCAAGACAAGTAATTTGCGCCCTTAACACATGGACTTTTAGCGCTGCCAGAGTGCCTTCCACTCATACAGTATTAAAACCCCTTATGGTACATTTTAGGATGTACCACTCTTTAGCCCTGTACACACGATCGGGTTTCCTATGGTTTTTTAACCGATGGATTTTTCCATCGGAAAACCGATGAAGCTGACTTTCATCAGTCTTGCCTACACACCATCAGTCAAAAAACCAACCGTTCCAAACACGGTGACGTAAAACACTGCGATGAGCCGAGAAAAATGAAGTTCAATGCTTCTGAGCATGCGTCGACTTGATTCTGAGTGTGCGTGGGTTTTTTATCCGATGAAGTTCCCCACAGACGATAGTAATTTGCTATCGTTTTTTTTTTAACCATCGGATAAATTTAAAACATGTTCTATTTTTAAACCCCGATGGAAAAAAGACCGATGGGGCCCATACACGATCGGTTTGTCCGATGAAAAAAGTCCATCGGATTGTTTTCATCGGTTAAACCTATCGTGTGTACACGGCTTATCTCTTTGTTTTCTTTTCTTTCCCTTTTATCTCTCTCTATCTTAATTCCCCCCCCCCCCCCTATTCCTCTCTCTAGCCATCTTTCTTGTTCTTTCTCTTATTTTTCTCTCACTTTTCCTTTGCTCCTCCCCCTCTTTTTTCCTCTCCCTTCAATGTATTCTCTATTTTTAATTCCTTCTCTTACTCCTTGGTGGGGGTGGGGGGGGGGAATGAGATGAGTGGCATTGCTGGTGGGGGGGATCAGTGGTAGTGCTAAGGGGGAGTTCTGATCAGCCAACTTAGGTGCTCTTGATCAAGGTCATCTGCTGGTCTGAGAACTGTAGTTGGGGATATTTAATGGCAACTATAATCACAGGTAGTGTTAGTCAATGTGTCTCCGGCTTCACTGTGTCTCTGACTTTGTGGTGTCTCGCAGCAGTGACACCTATGCCCAAATCAGAAGATATGGTCTCCTCCAGCCCCCCTCCCACACTTCACATTCCTCACCGAGTCAGCTGACCTTTGGTCTCTGCCCCCCAGCCATGCCGTGAACTGAATGAGCAGCTGTGAAGAGGCTGAGTGGGCGGCCGCGGGCTTCAGGCACAGCTCTGCTTGGCTGAGAGAGAGAGGTGTGGACTTCAGGAACAGCCCAGGATTCGGTGACCCCTGGCAAATCATCATTTGATCCCCGAGGGGGTCCCGACCCCAGGTTGAGAACCACTGCTCTAGAGGAACCCTAGGGTTTTATGGAACCCTGGTTGAGAATCCCTGCATTAAGGCCTTGTGCACACGCATGCTTAGCTGCTCTTGTATGCTGACGTGTAAAACCTCTGGTCCTTGAATGTGTCGCATTTCCCCCCAGATGCGATGGTGGAACTGATAAGTGTCTATGTGCATCAGGCCTTAGAGCTCAATTAGTAGTTCTTTATCTATTAATGTAATTTATAACATTAATAACAATCTGTGCAAATTTTGTGAAATAAAGTAGTGTAAAAAAATGTAATTAAATAATAATAGCTGCTATCACTAACAAGTGTTTTCGCTTCACTTAAAAGGTGCAAATAATAAACAGTGCTGCGCTATAAATCAGAAAACAATCAATAATGGTACAAGTGTAACTAAGAATGGTAATCAATAAACTTATATTGCTGAAAGTTCATATATAAATTCTCTAACTGATTGCAGTGAATTAAAATAAAAATAAAACATCAACGGTGCAAAAAATCCAAAGTGATTTTGCTCTCTTTCACCAGTCTCATAGGCTGCTCACCTCACATCTGAATAAAATCGGCTGTGTTCCCCTATGGGGATAATAGAGAAGGCTGGCATAGTGCTGGTAATCACGTTTCTCCTCCAAATCGCATAGTCCCATGGGGTAAAACCCCGATCAGATCATCTCACCAAGTATGGATATGAGAAAGAAAGAAGGCAAGATCTAGTACTCTCCGTTTTAAAATATTTAATTATATATATATAGCCCCATTTAAAAAGGTATGGTATACAACTCACACAGATGGCACTGTAAGCTGTGCAAGCTGAAAACACATTTCAGACACAATAGCTCTCAAGATGACTGCGATGTAACGTCAATACGCAGGCTACGTCCCCTAGACGCGTATCGCCACACTTTTCACATTTATAAAAAAAAAAAATTGAAAACCATTTATCATTTTCCTTCCACTTCACAACTATGTGCCACTTTGTGTTGGTCTATCACATAAAATCCCAGTAAAATACATTTAGGTTTCTGGTTGTAACATGACAAAATGTGGACAATTTCAAGGGGTATGAATACTTTTTCAAGGCACTTTATATAGTGCAGGAGTCAGGACTAAGTAATGCACAGAACAACTTGTGTGCCCCTTCTGTTGGTCAGTGGAAGCAGTTTTACTTACTAGGTAGGATCAGCAGGAGAACTTCTGAGAAAGGCAAAAATAATATTTCAGAGTGCAAAAAAATAATGTAGTTTAAAAGGCGTGCTTCCAGAAAATATTGTATTGTTATATACATAACCACTTTAGGATTTAGAGCCTTAGAGATGCTTCCTAACAAAATTCCACTGTTTTTAGGATGCATCTCTAATGTTCACCTTCTCCTGCTGCTAATATTGCCAACAATTGCCAGCTGTCAAAATTACAGCTGGCAGCCACTTTGTATTACACCACAAGTAGAATATCACTTGCAAATAGTAATAACTAAATGGAGAACTTTAATAATACCACATCAAGTATGATCAAATATCAAAAATATTTATACAAATGTTAAAAACATTCAAACCAAGTTGTAAACCTCCATTTTCAAGTTGTACCTATAGGTAAGCCTAATAATAAGGATTACCTATAGCTACAGTAAATAATCTCCTAAACGTGCGCCGTTATGGAGATATTTACTTTTGTACTGCGCCGACGATGTCATCGGCGCATGCGCTTTGAAGAAACGGCCCTGAGTGCCGTGACTGGTGGCTCTTGCGTGCATGCGCGGGAATGACGTCACGTGACTCAGGACAGTCACAGAGCCATAGTCCACGGCCCCGAAAGGAAGAGGGGCGAACATGGATGCTGCCTCCAGCGAGGACAGCGCAGGCTTCGTTTGCAGGTGTCACATAATGTGCTAGTATGCGATGCATACTAGCACATTATGCTTTTACTTTGCAGGGAACAAAAAAGGAAGTAAAACCCATCAGGGTTTACTTCCTCTTTAAGAACAAGAATATGATAATACATATAGTAATCATGTGTACACAAGACTGTATTATGTATCATATGGTAATTTCCTCCTGGTCCTTGCCAGAATCAGGTGATGGGTTGCTTGCTGTGACTTCAACATGTTTTACGGGTCAATGCCCGCTTCATCAGGAAGATAACTACAGTCAAGCTCAAAAAATGGACATTATATTTGTTAGACCAGATTCATAAATACAAATCTTTTTGATGTAGATACATCTTGCGCTAGACAAAACAGATGTTCTATGTACCTTTCGACCATATATGAGACAATCCTGATAAACATAACAAAATGCGACTAATAATTTTAAACCTCTGGAAAGAATAGATCCGTTCATCTGGTATTGGTCCAGTATAGCACCTTAAAGTGGGGTACACACTATAAGAAAATCGGGGGGACGTTTGGCTGATTTTTCTCACTGTTTCACAGCAAATCAGAACCAATGAAAGAAAATTCTTACGAATATTCTCGTGCGACAAAAGCTTTTTTTGTTGTTTATTTTTTCTGATCATGCGCAGTCTTTCTTTTTTGCTTTTTCTTGTACGAAAATCGTCCGAAAATGGTACACATTAGACGAAAATCGTTCATTCTGAAAATTCGGCATCGGCTGTCGAAAGATGTACACACTTTACGAAAATTGTGCGAAAATTCTTTGAACGAAATGTTCGCCCGATTTTCTTATAGTGTGTATGAGCCTTTAAACTTGGGCTGAAGCCTATGACATCAGAATTTCTTAGGTACAATCATCTAAAGAGTGCTGGAAGTGAAAAAAGAGGGACATTGTAGTAATAGGATTTTTATAACAGCTTACCTGTAAAATCCTTTTCTTGGAGTACATCACGGGACACAGAGCGACATAGTCATTACTAATGGGTTATATAGATACCGTCAGGTGCTGGCACTGGCAACTTCCAAAACCGGAAGTACCCTCCCCTATATAAGCCCCTCCCATCCGGGAGCACCTCAGTTTTGTAGCAAAGCAATAAGTGTCCCCAAAGAGGGGCGGGAGCTCTGTGTCCCGTGATGTACTCCAAGAAAAGGATTTTACAGGTAAGCTGTTATAAAAATCCTATTTTCTTTCTCGTACATCACGGGACACAGAGCGACATAGTCATTACTAATGGGATGTCCTAAAGCAATGCCCAATGAGGGGGGGGATACACCATATATAAGCTGAGCGCTATCAGACATGAGGATCTTTTGCGGCCTGCAACACACTGCGCCCAAAGGCGACATCCTCCTGACTTCTAACGTCCACCTGGTAGAACCTAGTAAACGTGTGTACTGAAGACCATGTTGTGGCCTTACAGATTTGAGCCAGGGAGGCCTGGTGATGCACTGCCCATGAAGTTCCAACTGCTCTCGTGGAGTGCGCTCTAACTTTGAACGGAGGCGGTCTCCTTCTCAAGCCATAGGCTTGTATTATGACCTGTCGAATCCACTTGGCTAAAGTAGATTTTGACGCTGCCTGACCCTCTCTGGGGCCTTCCGGCAGAATAACCAAAGTATCCGTTCTGCGAATCTGAGCAGTGGCCTTTAGATAAGCTTTAACTGCTCTTACTACATCCAAAGAATGCAATAACTTTTCCTCTACCGAAGTAGGTTTGGGGAAAAAAGAAGGAAGAACCACATCTTGGTTCAAATGAAACCTCAATACCACCTTAGGAAGAAAGGCTGGATGAGGACGTAACACTACTCTATCCTTATGGATAACCAGATATGGCTCCTTACAGGACATAGCTGCTAATTCCGACACTCTTTTAGCCGAACAAATGGCTACTAGAAAAATCAATTTCCTGGTGAGAAGCACCAAAGAAATATGATGTAATGGTTCAAATGGTTGTTTCTGTAGAACCGACAGAACCAAGTTTAGATCCCATGGACATATGGGAATATTAACCGGAGGACTAATACGCATCACTCCTTGTATAAAGGCTTTGACTAGTGAATGCGAAGCCAAGGGCCTTTGAAAAAATATTGACAAGGCCGAAATCTGACCCTTGATAGTACTCAAGGCAAGATTCCTATCTACAGCCCACTGTAGGAAGTCCAGAATCCTACCTATTACGTACTTATGTGGATGCCATTTCTTGGCCTCACACCACGCAATGTACGCCTTCCAGATTCTATAGTAGATCTGCCTGGATACTGGCTTCCTGGCATTGATCATGGTAGATACCACAGGATTAGAGAGCCCTCTCTTTTTTAGAATGTGGGCTTCAATAGCCAGGCCGTCAAACCTAGGGCTGGTAAGGAAGGGTGGTATATTGGTCCTTGCGAAAGCAGGTCCGGACGACGTGGGAGAGACCAAGGACTCCCCACTGACATTTTACAATCTCCGCGTACCACGCTCTTCGGGGCCACGCTGGAGCCACCAGAATCACTGGTTCCTTTTCTACCCTGATTCTGCGGAGTCATCGAGGTAACCATTGTGGCGGTGTGAATGCATATATCAGCTTGAACTGATCCCAAGGGAACACTAGGGCATCCGAGCCGCAAGCTAGGGGATCCCTTGTCCGAGAGACAAACCTGTCCACCTTTGCGTTGAATCTGGATGCTAGAAGATCTACATCCGATGTTCCCCACCGCTGACATATTGTCCAGAAAACCTCGGGGTGAAGGGACCCTTCCTCTGGGCATAATTGCTGGCGACTTAGAAAGTCCGCCTTCCAATTCTCCACTCCTGGAATAAATACCGCAGATATGGCTGGGACATATCTTTCTGCCCATTTCAGGATGTAATTTACTTCCCTCTGGGCTGCACGACTCCTGGTGCCCCCCTGATGATTGATATATGCCACTGCTGTGGCATTGTCTGATTGAATTCTGACAGGGGACCCTTGGAGTTTGGATGTCCATGCTACTAGGGCATACCGGGCTGCTCGTATCTCTAAGAGATTGATGGGCAGGGCCTTTTCTGCATCCGACCATCTGCCCTGGAGAGACCATTGCTCCAGTACTGCTCCCCAGCCTATAAGGCTGGCATCTGTAGTGACCACCTTCCAAGAAATCGGACTGAAGGATTTCCTTTTTTCCAGATTCTGGGGAACCAACCACCAACGGAGGCTCTTGCGAACGGAAGGGGACAAGGACATTGTAAGTCTAGGGCCTGAACTTTTTTGTTCCAGGCTGACAGTATGGCCCCTTGCAAATTCCTTGAATGGAATTGACCGTAGGGTACTGCTTCGAATGATGCCACCATCTTTCCCAGCAGCCTCATATACAGGCGTATGGACGGCTGTCTTTTTTTGTACCCACTAAGTGGATCAAATCTTTCAAAGACAACACCTTTCCTCGAGGCAAGAATATTTTTCTCTGGCCTGAATCCAACCTTAGCCCCAAGTATTCCAGACTTTTGACTGGTTTTTAGGGGTGACTTGTCTCGGTTGATAATCCAACCGTGAGATTCCAGATACTTGATTGTCTTGTGAACGACCACGTCTAGTTTTTTCACTGAGTGGTCTATCAGCAACAAGTCATCTAGATATGCCATTATCATTACACCTTGTGTTCTTAGATTGGCCAATAAAGGGCCAGAATTTTTGTAAACACTCGTGGTGCTGTGGCCGAACCGAAGGGTAAGGCTCTGAACTGAAAATGGCGCCCTTCTACTGCAAAGCGTAGAAATTTTTGGTGGACTGGAAAGATGGGAATGCGCAAATAAGCATCTTTGATGTCGATCGCGGCTAACCAATCCTCCCCTTGTAGGGCAGTGGCCACCGATCGGATTGACTCCATTGGAAAGTCCTGATATACAGGAATTTGTATAGCCCTTTTAGAATTAATATGGGCCTCCCGTCCGCGTTTGCTTCGGGACTGTAAAGAGGTTTGAGTAAAACCCGAACCCTCATTCTTCCAGGGGAACCTCCATAATTACTCCTTGGAGCAATAGTTGTTCTAGTGCCAACAGGAGGGACTCTCTCTTCCGGGGATCCCTTGGCACGTTTGACCTCAAAAATGGGAAGGAGGAGAGTCTTTTAACTCCAAACTGTATCCCAAACATACTGCGGAGAGCACCTATCTGTCTTGATCGTGTCCCGCCAGGTCTCTTGCGAACAACTGGAGTCCTCCCCCCACCCGACTGAGTGGGGGCTTCAATGAATTTAACTTTGGGGGAGGTTTTGTACCTCCCCTGACCCAGGGTTTCTCATTACCCTGCTATTGTCCCTGTTTTTTACCCCCGGGAATTGACCGAGGAGGCCATCGGAACTGTTACACAGCCGATGCCCCAGGGACTGGAGAAGCAGGCCTCTTAAAGAGGGACCTCTAACTCTGTTTTTAACCGGCAAGAGCGTATTTTTACCGCTGGAAATTTTCTGGATATATTTGTCCAGGTTTTCCCTGAATAAGCGTTCACCATGAAATGGGACGCTAACCAGCCATTCTTTACAGGGAGCTTCAGCAGACCAGTTTTTGAGCCATAGGAGCCTACGCATATGTACTATAGACAGCGTAAGGTGGGAGGCCTGATGGACTGAATCCTTTATGGCGTCAACCGCAAAGCCTAAGGCTCTAGGTAGATCAGCTAGGGCAAAGCCTGCTGATCTGTCAAGTCCCTCAAGACCTGTTTCAACTGATCCTTCACTGCTTAGCAGACCCCAATAGCTGCTACTGCTGGGTGTGTCACCAAGCTTGCTGTAGAAAGAAGCAGATTTTCATAAGGACTCCAATCTTTTATCTATTGGGTTCTTGAACATTTGGACATTATCCACTGGACATGTCAGTGATTTATACATACAAGAGATGGCTGCGTCCACTGTAGGGACCTTCCATTTTTTATTTTTTTTTGATGAACTTATCCTCCATGGGATAGACCACCGGAAATCTCTTGGGGGAATAAATATTTTCTCAGGATGTTCCCAATCCTGGTAAATGAGCCCTTTCAGTAAAGGGTGAAGTGGAAAAGAACAGACAGTCTGGGGGCTTCTAGCGACCCCAACGAGGATACAGTAGTGGTTGATGGTTCCGCAAGGTGCATTTTTAAATGCTGAGCGGACCATGTTAGTCAGAGACTGAACCCATAATCTTTCAGCTTGAGATGCTGAGAAAAGGTTCCCCCACTGTTGATTCCTCTATAACAGAATCAACCTCATCCTGATCCCCTTCAGGCAGGTCGATCCCTGTATGGGACTGTTGCTCTGCTAACAGGCACTCTGAAGGAGGAGACGGAGATCGGGCGTGCTTTCCCTGACAGGGAGGCAGCGATCAATGTTGACAATCTCTCTCTAATCCTCCCAGAGCTGAGGAAAAAACCTCCTCTGTTACATACACAGGAGCAGGTGAACTGAGGACAGCCACAGTACCAAGTACCCCTGCGGGGTCTCTACGGTCACTTACCTCTGAACTTCAGGGGAGACTGGTGCAGCAGAAGTATGCCCAAGATCCTCCGAGCCCGATGAGACCCCCTTCGCTTCCTGGAAGATTCAGTTCCGGAGCTTCTGGACGGCATATTCCTAAGCCTAAAGCTGAGGTATTCCAGCCGTAATACACCACTTTTACTGAGAATAGTCTAGCACAATTGCTGCTATATCACAGTTGGTGTCTACTAAAGTGCCTTTCTAGGGGATGCCTGCATCAACCGCCTCTATGTGCCTTTATATTGTTGCTAGCTCTGTCTGTGCACTTCAACAGCCAGCTATAATGTGCTTCAAAACACGCTGGACGCCCGCACATGCGCAGTAGCGCCGCGGCGCACACCTGAGCGTCATCCACCCGCTCCGCCCCTTTTTCCAGATCGCCTCTATGAATAGAGGCGCGGGCACGCGCGCGGGCACGTGCGCCTTCTGCGCCTTTTTTGAAAACAACAAGGAGCTAGATGGGAGCCAGGGTCCCTTTGCCGCAGGGCCCGGGGATGGATGAGCGCAGCAACAGGGCAGAGGAGACAGCTTCCCAGCAGAGAACATACCAACTGCCTGGATTTGATTCTGGAAGAAAAAAATCCACATTACAAGAAAAAGAACCATAGCGGCCTCTAGTGTCTAACAGGTACCGCGGTCTTACATTTTTTTTTTTTTTTTCTTGCCTACTATTAAAATTTTTACATTTTCTCAGTAGTAACAGGCATACACAGAATATTAGCGGGAATACCGTTAGGTAACAGACAGAAAGACAAATTAGGCTTGGGGGTCCCCCAATAGAACCAAGTTCCTGGGGGCCCCCACTTACCTGTTCCCCGCCGCAGGACTTTGTTTGGTCCACAAAAGCCCAAACTTCACCTATCACGGCAGGCATTGTAATCAAACCTTCAGGGACCGGGTTCCCAAGGATTCCACTCCCCTGGACCTGTATAGCACCCTGCACAGAAAACATCTTGGTCGTGGGTATGACCAGAGCTCTGGATCCCAGGGTCCAGCTCTCCTAAGAGAAGCATTACAGGCAAAACCTTGCTCTTCTCTGCAAGGCCCGGGTACCGACCGTTTAGCTATGAAGCTTTTTTGGTCGGATCCGGAATAGCTTACTGAGGCCCAAAAGAACCTGTACGCAAGCTCAGTGAAAAACACATGTTTCTTCTTGGCCAACACCTTAGACACTGGCAAAAAACTGAGGTGCTCCCGGATGGGAGGGGCTTATATAGGGGAGGGTACTTCCGGTTTTGGAAGTTGCCAGTGCCAGCACCTGACGGTATCTATATAACCCATTAGTAATGACTATGTCGCTCTGTGTCCCGTGATGTACGAGAAAGAAAATGGGTGTTCTCGGGGATATCAATATACCGTAGTTATAGCAGCTGTATAATGAGTTAATGACATTGGAAAAACTATATATTCACAGATTTAAGAGGGGGCCTAAAAATTTCCAATTGCACCCCTACTCCCCAAAGAGTGTTACCAAAGTGTAATGCCAAAGGGTGGTCGCACCCATTTTGATTTCGATTTTTCTTCTGTTCACTCACATTGCATTATGTAAATTGATAAAAATTATATACTGTATGTGTGCATATGTATTGTATATGTATATAATAATTTTATATTTTTTTTGCCTTTTCATAAAATTTTACATTTAACCTCTTATTCATTCGCTCAAATTAATTAATTTATTCTCCTCAACCCAAGGCTGTGATTTCTTTGGATTTTGTCTTTTTTTTTTTTCTATTTAGTTTTTTCTCATTCCTTTTTGTTATTCCTTTTTTTGTTACTTTTTTTCAGATTATAAAATAAAAATGTTTACATTTTATTTACAATAAAACTACTTTTTTAATTCGTACTTTGGGCAAAATAGAAAAAAAAATGTTTTATTTTTACATCTTTTTGTTAGTTTCCATAGAAAATAAAATCTTTTTAAGCAGAACAATATTTCCAAAAGAGAACCAGATTTTTACCAAATAAGAGTTCTGTTGCCAACACATGATAATGTTTGTTAGGAGACAATACAAACCTCTTTTGAGGCTGGGTTCACACTTGTGCGTTGCGTTTTTGAGCTCCGGTTTCTTTGCCAAGTTCTCAATCAGTTGTTCAGTGGTTCCTTTGCGTTTTAGCTGCGGATTTGCTGACCTGGGAGAGGAGAGGGAAGTGTACAGTGGCTGACCGCAATCTCGCCGCTGTTATCATGAGGGGGAACTCCACGCCAAATTTTAAATAAAAAACCGGCATGGGTTCTCCTCCAGGAGTATACCATGCCCTTAGGTCTGGTATGGATTTTAGGGGGAACCCCCTACGCTGAAAAAACGGAGTGGGGCCCCCCCCAAAATCCATGCCAGACCCTTATCCGAGCACGCAGCCCGGCTGGTCAGGAAAAAGGGTGGGGACGAGCGCGCGCCCCCCCCCCCTGAACCGTACCATGGGGCTCGCTCGCCCCCATCCCCTTTCCTGACCGGCCGGGCTGCGTGCTCGGATAAGGGTCTGGTATGGATCTTGGGGGACCCCCACGCTGTTTTTTCGGCGTAGGGGGTTCCTCTTAAAATCCATACCAGACCTAAGGGCCTGGTATGCTCCTGGAGGGGAACCCATGCCGGATTTTATTTAAAATTTGGCGTGGAGTTCCCCCTCATGATTCATACGTACTGTGTTCAGAACGCAACACATCTGCGAATCAGATGCGTTCCCATAGAACATAATGGGCAGACAATTCGCACCGCAATGCCTAGAAAACGCACACATTTTTTGGGCAATGCGCAGTGCGAATGCATCGCACATATGTGAACCAGCCTCATTGAAATCAATGTATTTTAAAATGTTATGCGAATTGGATGCAGTATAAGCCGCAACCAATTCGCATAGGTGTGAACGGGGCCTAAAGGATTACTGCGTTGTGTCTTTAGATCATGTCCTGTGGAGGATTTTGCCATGCTCTAATGGTCTTTTTCTTTTTGCAGGAGAGAAATCGAAACAAACAATAATTGTGTGGAGTAAATCCTCTAAAAACAACACTAATGATGCAGACTCTGGATTTCGTCTACTTTGTTGAAGAAAACATAATTAATGCTTTTTATTTCTGCTTAAGGCATCATCTTTGAACATGTTAACATAAATTTGACTTTTATTTTTTATTTTTTGCATAATTGTTTTCATCGGTGCATCTGCCGTTTGTATCTCACCAAACACACCTGAGAACTTTAACTTTGTCAAGCACTTTCTGTCCTGAAGCTTTTACCAGTATCTGCTGTCTTTTTGTAATCCAGCATTCTAGCAAAGACGCAGGAGACTCGTTATAAACGCAAGGATCCTTCCCTTGTTTTGGTTTGTTCAATACTAACAACTATTAGAAAATTGGTTAGTCACTGATGTGAGATTCACATGTCTTCATTTATTTTATTCTATTTTTTATTTTTTTTTATTGTCTTTTTTTTTTTTTTTTTCTTGGTTTAAAAATTGAATCATGCCATATTGAATTCAGGAGTACACTCTAGTTGTCTATTAAGATTATTATAGTGGCATTGATATGGCAAACCAAGTTTTAAGACTGCAGATTTAGTAGAGATTTATGTATCGGCTGTTTTGGTGTAAGAATGTTTAAATTCAGCTTTGTGGCCACCTCCCTTTAATGCACATTTAAGCTTCTTTAACATTGTTTGTTTGATCTAGCATAGGACTCATCTCCACACGTGTGGATACTTCTGTGTGATTTGGAATGTGTTTTTATTTACCTGCTCTCAGACACTAGTGATTGTCACATGAAATTGGTGGTCTTGCCAACCCAGTTTATCAATATACAGGACTCCTTCCAGTGCAGAGACCTGAATGAGATGTTGCATGACACTTTGTTCATGTCTGCCCCCCAGCACACCTTCTTTTGTGTATAGTCAGGGGCTGCCATAGTGGCGCTGCACTCTTCAATGTACTTGAGATGTCAACTATATTTTATGAATGTACCGAACGCACATTGCTGTGGAGATAATACCCTTAGTGCAAATATATCCCATATCTCTTATGTGTTACAAGTAGAGACAGATGCTGTACCACTATATACATGATGTTTAAAAAGTAAATACAGGAGGGGGAAAAAGCAAACCTAAAAACAAAACAAAAAAAAACATACAAATTTTAACAAAGTCAGCCTAACCTTAAAAATGTATTTCCAGTTATGCAGTCAAATTTGGGGAAATTCCACTAAGTTTTATGTGTTACTTTTTACACAGTATACCAAAAAAAATAATTTATTATTATTACTGGAGGAATCAGATTGCCCTGCTCGTTAGAGCTTTACAACTTTTAAGTCGGCCAAAGACGATTCGAATCTCGGCATGTTTAGCAGGACCCGGCTGAGATTCAAACCATGTATGGGCATGCTGAATGTACCCAAATTGATAGATCAATTTTGGTACAACCAGACGGATTTTACATGCGATTATCGCTAGCGACTGTTATAGCTGCTAGCCACAATCACTCTGTTCTCCTGGCGGGGAGGGCTTCCCCTGTCCCCCCAACAACACTGTGGTTGCACACCCATGGTTGCAGGAAGGATATTTTCTCCGCCTTTGGCCAGCCTTAGATGTTTCTCAGGGTTGACTGCAACCTTTTCTCTTCACATACAAGGCAAAAAGCCCAGCTTGTAAACTTTTAACCCTACAACTGATAATAAAGATCTGCCTTCACAGTACAAAGATTAATTATGACAAATGCAGCCGTTAATTTTATTTAGGTTTTGCTATGTAAACGAGAGAACATGTAACAAGTATAAAGTAGGTGTTATCCCAATTTGGAAGCAAAAGTGGAAAATTTCTTTACAGAAATCTATAGGGCATCTTAGCAGTAAAAACGGTACCCTTTTTCTTGCTGTAATTTAAGTTCTGCTCCTGCTACAGGCTACCGCGAGAGTTGCGATTGTTTGACCTCAGTAGACGTTACAGTGCCCATTTTCAGTTTGACGATATAGGAGGATCAGCAGGAATCTGCTTTTGTAATGATTAAAATGTCTGCTCCTGCATACTTGAATAATCACAAACTAAAAAAAAAACCCTAGTTTTCAGATGTAAACATGCAAGCAGTTTTTAAACTTAAAGTGGAGTTCCAGGCTTTTTATGTTTTATTAAAAGTCAGCAGCTACAAAAAGTGTAGCTGCTGACTTTTAATAAACAGACACTTACCTGTTCCACGGTCCAGCGATGCGGCCACCCGGAGCGTTGCTTCTCTCCCCCTCCTCTCCGCCATCACCTCCATTGACACAGTGGGCACCCGGCCGTGACAGCTTTCAGCTTCACGGCCGGGCTCGAAATGCACATGCGCGAGTTGCGCTGCGAGCTCCTAGTGGACAGGCAATCTTCTGGGACCTGTCACGTTTCCCAGAAGTTTGCCGAGTGGGAGGGGCCGCCTAGGTGGAGAGAAGGAGTCACCTAGGCAGCCCATAAGCGGAATGAGGAAGTGGGACAGGAAGTGCCACTCAAAACGAAGCCTCCACTCCCCCCCAAAAAAAATTACATGCCACATTTGGCATGTAAGGGGGCGAGGAGTACTTAAAGCGGAAGTTCCACTTTTGGGTGGAACTCTGCTTTAAGGCCTCATGCCCACGGACGTTTTTACAGCCGCGTTTTTGAGCATTTTTTACAGCTTAAAAATGCCTGTCCATGTTAGTCTATAGCTTCATGCCCACCTAGGCTTTTTGAGCTGCAAATAGCATAGGCGTTTTTAAGCTGTAAAAAAAAAAACAGGACCAGTGCGTTCCGCGGTGTCGGCGTTAGGCATAAAAAAACGCGCAAAAACGCTGCGGCAGCGTTTTTGAGCTCCAGAGTTTTTTTGTTTGTTTTTTCGGAAAAAAAATACGGTCGAAAAATGTATACAAAAACATGGACAGGCGTTTTTAAGCTGTAAAAAACGCAGCTGTAAAAACGTCCGTGGGCATGAGGCTTAAAGGGGTTGTAAACCCTCGTGTTTTTTCACCTTAATGCATCCTATGCATTAGGGTGAAAAAACACCTTGCTGTGCCTGGTCCCCCAGCCCCCCATTTTACTTACCTGAGCCCAATGACAGGGGGAGAGGCCGAGTCATACACTCAGTGGCTATGGATGCCGAATGTATGACACGGGAGCGTGCCCGTGAGGTAACCCCCTCAGGATAGAGCTTCCCAGAGTCGGTAATCTATTGCGTGGAGGAGCCGCTGTGGGACCCCAGAAGACGAGGATCGGGGCCACTGTGCAAAACGAACTGCACAGGGGAGGTAAGTATGACATGTTTGTTATTTAAAAAAAAAAAAAACTGAATCCATTGTATCACTTTAAGTACAACTTTTTGTAGAAAACATCAAAAAGGCTATAGATTTTTGTTAAAAGTATGTTAACACCAATAGAAGGACTTCACTTCCTTGACAAAATTCTGCTGTTGGGGTTGTCTAGTGCTGTGCACATGAGCAAAGGCTCTAGGTTTTGTAACCTCTACTAAAGGGGAGGATCACAGTTCACATTGGCTGATCCTTCATTCTAGCAAAATTGGTATCAAAAGCCTAAGCTTTTTCCAGTGCTGGTCCTCACAAGTACTGCCAGAAGCTTCATACAGCTTTTTGTCCAGCAGAGGTTGCCCTTTTGTTTCCCTTTTCATTATGCAAGCAAGCAAGTTAAAGAACTCCAGGAAAAAAATTATTTTTTAGAAACTTGCTGGGTTACAAATAGTTACATTGCAGGTGGAGTGTGTGACCTTCTTTATCGCTGCCTGTTCTTTACAATTTAATTGAAGCCGGGAAATATACCTTTCACTTTACTTGTGGCGCTCAGACAGCGGACTTGGGGCTTTCCTGTGCACATTCCTATCCTTTTGTCCATTTACAGAATAGTGCTTATTTTGAAAACGGTTCACAGAATGCAAAGCAGTTTGTGAATGGGCAAGGGGAGAGGAGGGGCAGAAAGAACAGCTTGTGTGTAGGAGAGCCGCAAGTCACCTGTTGGAGTGCTGGAAGTATAGTGAAAAAAATAGGCAGCCTTCCTTGAGGTCACATGCATCTCCTAATATTTAACTATTTCTAACTCAGTCGTTTTTTTGGGGGGATGGATTTACATTAAACAAAACGGGAAGAGAGAACATCAGTTCTTTTGTGTGCCCTCATGTGGAAGTGTTTACTATATAGTTAGCTGCTTTCTAAAGATGATGATGTTATCGGTAATCATAAACACTTTGCTGACCACTAGATAGATATGAGTAAATGCATGTAGCAAAGTGTCATTAAGTACTGATACCTGTTTCCACCATGAACAGTGGTGGTTTCTATAGTAAATATGTGTTACTGGGAGCTGGTAAATTGCAACATTCTTAGACCGTGGCAGATGCATCCTGGTGGAAGCACTCTGGTGGTTATGAGACCTTACTGTCAAACTTAATAACTCTACTTACACAGCTGTAATGAAGAGCCATAAAGAACTTCTTGTTTGATACCACTCAGTGTCACAGATCTCAGATAGTTTTGAGAACAGGTACCTTGGTCCAGTTAAGACCTTTTTATAATTACATTTAAATTCATATTCCTGGGTGTTTGCAACCTGACCAAGTGCTCTCATGAGATAGTAATCAATTTATCTAACTAATTTACTAGCTTAATAAACATTTTTGATTAGAAACATATTCATGAAGTTTGGCACTTTCTATTTTGTAGCCCCGAGTAATTCTTTCAGCTTTCCTACTTCAGCTCTTTACTCTTGTGGGCCCTGTCTAAATCCAGTCTTGATTTACTTTAATTGCTCGCTTTGATTTATTTTAAGTGCCTCTTTCATTTCATTTTTATTTGTTTTTTTAGTTTTCATCCTAGTTTAGATCAAAAAAAAAAAACTTGGTAATGTATTGCAGATACAAATGTATTAATGTAAAGTATATGAGCCTCACTAAAATGGCAGTAATTGTGCATTCTCTCGAAAGCTGCTTTCTAGCATATCCTAATGTAGTGCAAACTTGGGGTCACCATGCCGTAGAAATGTTTTTTATGCTAAACATGTCTGTCCATCATAAATACTAAAGATTATTTGCTGTCATACAGTTATTTTTGTCCTCTGGTTTCTTAGTTAAAAAAAAAAAAAAAAAAAGAATGGTTAACACATCTAAACTTCGGATACAAATTTTATTGACCTACAATGATTTCACATAATTGTAGTTGATGCTTCTTTATTGAATGGAGAGAAAAAAGTATATATGTATTTCCATATAAAAAATAAATTTCAGATTTCAAAAAGCATTACACCAAAATATTTCACTGCAGCTGTTTTACTGCTTCCTATTTCCATTGTTTTCAGTGTAATGTGTGTGTGTTTTTTTTTTTTCTTTTTTTGGTAAGTATATGCTTGGTACGTAAGACTTAGACCCCATACATGCTATTAGATTTTCTGCAGATTTTTGTCTTCAGATTTACCAAAACCATGTAGTGCAAGGGCCTCCCTGATTGCATACAAATTGAAACTCTTAAGGTTTGACCTCATATTAATTATGGTTTTGGTAAATCCGAAGACATAAATCTGCAGAAAATCTAATAATGTTTATGGGGTCTTAGTTCACCGAAAGTAAGTCACTTGTTGGTAGACTATCTTTTGTCTTTTTTCTCACTTTTTCTGCTGCATTAGCTTAAGAGGAGCCTTCTTTAAGTAGGAGTTTCACACTCTAATCAAAATGTCCCTCTTTTACAATTACCTTTAATGCTCTTTTTATGCTATATTAACACGTCTAATGGATCCAGAATTGTTCTCTTTTCTCGCACTGCTGTCCTGTTACAGCTCCCGTCCTGCACCACCATATTTCATTTTTATGTCGGGAGCTGGCCATCTACTGTATTCTTGGTTCTTGATGCTGGCCCCTAATGAGGTAGCACCAGATAGAGATCTGGCGCTGTATTAGTTTACATATTTTATTAATGGAGTCTAGCAATGCCTCCTGGGATATCTGATGTCAGTATTCCAAGAGGCATTACTTTTTGACTGGGATATGTGATGGACGTTGCATATCCCGGAAGGCTTTACTTTTCACCATTCATGGAACAGTATATAAACTAGCTCTATCTTTACATGTGTGAAATCTGCAGATGTCTCTGTTTAAATGAATGGTAAATAATACCTCCTGAAAATGGTACCCCAGAAGGGTGGGGGGCGGGATTAGAATACTGAAATGTTTTTATGTGAGGATCCACTTTAATGTGCAGACCAGGAGAAGCGTGAATATAAAAAATATTGATGATTTTACTCTTCTGTTAAATATTTGTGGGTGGACTGACCATTTTAAAGAAAAAGAAGCCAGGCATTTTGTTGACCGAATCAGTACTGCTAACAATACAATACATCCACTATTAAATAAGGGCATTAGCCAATGCATCCCATTGGGTAATACATTTAAAAGGACAAACAAAAGTCCTGGATGGCTTAACTCCAATGTAAAAATGCATATAAAAGCAAAGGAGAAGGCCTTCAAAAAATACAAGGTTGAGGGATTATCATCAGCATTCAGACTTTATAAAGAATGCAACAAGAAACGTAAAGGTGCTGCAACAAGAAACGTAAAGGTGCATTTAGGGCGGCTAAGATAGAACACGAAAGACACATAGCGGAGGAGAGCAATACATTTTTTTAAATAAATTCTTTAAGTATGTAAACAGTAAAAAAGGGAGGACAGACCATATTGGGCCCCATAAAGAATGAGGAAGCACATCTGGTTACAAAGGATGGGGAGATGGCGAAGGTATTGAATTTATTCTTCTCAGTCTTCACAAGGGAATCGGGGGGCTTCAGTAACCAAAACTGCAGTGTTTATTCTCATGACACATCACAGGAAGCACCTCCATGGTTAACAGAGGACAGAATTAAAATTAGACTTGGGAAACTTAACATTAATAAATCACCGGGACCAGATGGCTTGCACCCGAGGGTACTTGGGAAACTCAGTCAAGTAATTGCCAGACCATTGTTCCTAATTTTTACTGAGTCTACTGACTGGAATGGTACCAGCTGATTGGAGAAAAGCCAATGTAGCACCAATATTTTAAAAGGGCCCAAAATACATCCCTGGTAATTACAGAGCAGTTAGCCTAACATCAACAGTATGTATTCATGAAGAATCGTTCTTGCCAAACCAATCTATTAACCTTCTATGAGGAAGTGAGTTGCCATCTAAATAAAGAAAGGCCTGTAGACGTGTATCTGGATTTTGCAAAAGCATTGTGACACAGTTCCCCATAAACGCTTGCTGTACAAAATAAGGTCTGTTGGCATGGACCATAGGGTGAGTACATGGATTGAAAACTGGCTACAAGGGTGAGTTCAGAGGGTGGTGATAAATGAGGAGTACTCAAAATTGTCAGGGGAGGTTAGTGGGTCCCCCAGGGTTCTGTGCTGGGACCAATCCTTTTTAATTTGTTCATAAACGACCTGGAGGATGGGGTAAACAGTTCAATCCCTGTATTTGCGGACAATAATAAGCTAAAGAGGGCAATAACTTCTCCACAGGATGTGGAAACCTTAAAACATATCTGAACAAATTAATGGGGTGGGCTACTACATGGCAAATGAGGTTTAATATAGAGAAATGTAAAATAATGCATTTGGGTGGCAAAAATATGAATGCAATCTATACACTGGGGGGAGAATCTCTGGGGGAATCTGGGATGGAAAAGGACCTGGGGGTCCTAGAAGATGATAGGCTCAGCAATGACATGCAATGCCAAGCTGCTGCTAACAAAGCAAACAGAATATTGGCATGCATTAAAAATGGAATTAACTCCCAGAGATAAGATGATAATTCTTCCGCTCTACAAGTCTTTGGTCAGGCAGCACCTAGAGTAAAATGTCAAGTTCTGGGCACCAGTCCTCAGGAAAGATGTACTGGAAATGGAGTGAGTACAAAAAAGGGCAACAAAGCTTATAAAGGGTCTGGAGGATATTGGTTATGAGGAAAGGTTGCGAGTACTGAACTTATTCATTCTCGAAAAGAGACGCTTCAGAGTGGATATGATTTCAATTTAGAAATACCGTACCGGTGACCCCACAATAGGGATAAAACTTTTTTGTGGAAGGGAGTTTAACAAGACACGTGGCCGCTCATTAAAATTAGAAGAAAAGAGGTTTAACCATAAACTACGTAGAGGGTTCTTTACTGTAAGAGCGACAAGGATGTGGAATTTCCTTCCACAGGTGGTGGTCTCAGCGGGGGGCATAGATAGTTAAAAAAACAAAAACAATTAGATAAGCACCTGAACGACCACAACATACAGGGATATACAATGTAATACTGACATATAATCACACATAGGTTGGACTTGTATCTTTTTCCAACCTCACCTATTATGTAAGGTTCAGGTGTGCTTAACTTTGCACTTGGCTCTTGATGCAGGACCATTTACAAACAGGGAGAAAATCATCTTTTTTAACCATGGAACAAACACCCAGCTAAAAGTAACTTTCACTTTTAAAAAAAAATAAAGCACCTTATATTTGTAAGCTTCATGAATTGAGCCTGTTGTATCGTTCATATTGTAGTTAGTATACAAAATGTGATAACATTTTAGATCCATTGGCAAACTTTGGGCTTTCTGCCCCAAAGTGAATGATAAACCCACCAAAGATTCTTGGACCTTTTGAGCGTGATAAATTATCATAGAGACATCAACATTTTTAGAGCTGTCTACGAGCTTTGGATTATTGTCAATGACATCAGTTTGGGAGACTTCTGATTTTATTCAGAATTAATTTGCTAGCAGATGCATGCAGGCAGCCCATAGTAGTGGATGCAAAAGCAGAACTGGCACAGACACACAACTGCTTGTCAAATGTCATGACAGGCGTTTTTTTTCCATGCGGACGCTGCGTGTGCATCCATTTTGTATAAGCTGCCTGCATGGAGCTCTGAGATGGATGCACACACATCTGCCAGTGGCTCTGCATAAAGGAGGGCCCTAATATCACATGAGTTGCAGGAGGGGGATTGTTTTGTATTATGGAGTGGTCAATCACAAACAAGATTTCTAGTTTACCTAGAAAACTACATTTGCTTGCTGTGCTGACAGTGAAATCTAAGTTTGGCTTGGTAATGAACTTTCTGTTTAGGACCAATTTATTGGGCTTGGAGATACATTTAGCAATTGTTCCATTGAAAAAGGTTAATGAATCCCATTTTTTTTTTTTTCTGTTACAGTACTTTTCCACAATCATGCTTTAAATTTGTGACTCCTGTATATTTCTGTTTAGTTTTATGGTGGCTATTTCTGACAAACCTACTGAATAGTTTAATCTTCCACTATTTGCAGATTTCTGGAAATACAGAATTTTTACTAGTCATATTTTCAACTTCTATATAGTTTTCCTAACAGTATACAGTGTATTTTTAGTTGCACAAATTCTATTCATTTCTGAATACTATATGTGCTTTATTTAAAGCTTATGTGGTTTTTCCATTTTGAGTGCAGAGTCCGTTCTGTTGTAGAGTCTGGTGGTTTGTGGTGCACTAGCATGTATGGTGATTCACCTCCAGACTTGCTGTATAGTGGTTGACCTTGTTGGGATTTGTGATGCCTTACATGTCCACTGAGTGCACATTACATTTTTTTTAATTTTTACTTTATGGTTTTTGCTTTTTGTTTATTACAGGGTGAATAAAGCAAAACGAGTAATGCTCTTAGTAAAGCCATCTGCCAATTTCTGCAGGTATTCAAAGCAAGTGCAGAATGCAAGGCAAAAAGATTAATTTATATTGGTACTGACTGTCCACTGTCTCACTTATTATTATTATTTTTTTAAACTGTAGTGTTAAAGCTCCTCTATTAAATTGGCATTCACATTAGCACCCCCCAATCTGCTGCTGCAGCCTTCTAAAGATGCTACCTAGATATATGCTGTTCTGAAAAATTGTACTTCTATACAGCTAGAGTGTATATTTTTGCACTATATCTGGGATTTTGGGTATTTTAGGTGACTGCAGATGAAAAATGATACATCGGAAACAAATCTTTCAGTGGAAGGTGTGGCATTGGAGGGTGTCTGCTATGCAGCTAGGGGAATTACTTAAATTCTTATATCCATATCACAAATGTGCTCCAAAAAAGCACAATTTTCCAATTATTAAAAATATGGAACAATATATAGTTGCATGTTTTTTTCTTTCTGCTTCACACCATAGCTGTCCATTATCATGTTACTGCATGTGTTCCATTATAGCAGCCAATTTATTTAGATGGAACTATATTTAAAGCACCTATTGTGGTTGTGTGTTGAGGTGCCATTCTTAATAAATGTCACTGCAACACTTAAAGTGCCCTGACTTACCCTGTATTGCATTAACATGCAGTAAACCATGCTTATTTTACCATGTGTTCCCACAATGTATAGATTTAAAGTCAGCCTAAAAGTATGAAGGAACACAGTGACTGTGTATCTCCTATCCTGAATTGAATCTTTATCTTTGCATGAAATTTAACTTTCATTTAGAACTGCCATAAAACAGCCAAATCAAACATTAGGTGTACAGTGTATCAAACACCTCTACTTAAAGTGCAAGTGCCCCTCTTAGTCACTGAAGGGGAAACATTTGTGCATTAATAAAGTTATAATGTAGGTATATCATTTTGTGCTATGGCAAGAGTTAAGTGGATTCTTCCTGATCCGCCTGTTTGTAATAAACCGATTTACACAATATAGTGCCCTCAAGCACTATATGAGACCCATCTGCTATGTACTTTGCACTTCAGCTTACTCCTGTAAAAATATAATCAAATAGAACAGGGTATACTGAAAACAAAAAAAGTATTGTGTATTTTCAGTGAGCACTTTTTTGTTGTGTAGAGATATATGTAAATTACCAACTACACGTAGGTTATATTATCCACTACAAAACGTCCTTACTACCTAAAAAATAAAATAGGATACCCACCATATAGGGAGTATGTTGTTTTAAATGAGTGGTCAGCTTCTACATTTGCATTGTAAGAAGGAGTCATAAAATGCAATCTTTGTTTAGCACTGCAAATCACAAAGCAGGACCTAATTGTGGAATGAACAAATATGGCTGCCCCATGTAGATATGATTTCAAAACTCTTTATTTATATATATATATATAAAACATGAACTTTTACATGCATTATCGTATTTATATACAAACGTTAAAGTGGAATTTTAGTCAAAACCTAACTAATGCTAAACATTCTAAGCCTAATATATCTAGCCCTGTAAAGAGAAAAAAATATTGCTTTACTTTCCTGTTCTGCAGCTACTCCAGTCCGGCCTTCAGCTGTTAATGCTGTGTGCTGGAGAGAACTGACAACGGCTTTGAAATGCCTGGGAAGCAATGTCACCCATAGACTTATTATGGGGCTTCCATTTTTTGGCTGCCTCTCCTGCACACTCCCATACGCTGAAGCCACCGCTGACAGCTCAGCATGGGACCAGTCCGGCTTCAGAACAGGTAAGTATGGTGATTTTTTTTTTCTTTACAGGGCTAGATAAATTAGGCAGAGAGTAGGTTTAGAGCTAGTTTAGATTTTTACTAAACTTCCACTTTAAACATTCTACCTTTCCTTTTATTGTACACTTTGTCCTCCTCCTATATAAAGTCACTATACCAGACAGTAGGACTTTCCTGTAATTAGGTACCACTCATGTTTAAAAAGACATGGCCACCATTATACAGAGAAAGTACCTTGTTAAAGATGACCTATGTTGAAATGCTAAAGCTATTTTAAGTCTTTTTGGGTTGGATAAATAAAGCTAAAAAGAACGATTATACTTTCTCTTCTTAGAGGAAATGTTTTGCCATGCTCCCCTGTAATATTGTTTATATGGCTGAAAAGATAGGCATTTGGTTATATGATGTCTGCTAAAGGAGTGGGTAAGCCAATCTGAACCCTGATCTTCCATTTCTAAGATTATACAACCAAACGCCAAGAATTTGGTTATGTGAGCAACACTGAAGTGTGCCTGTAGTACATTCTTCAGGAAAGGTCTTAATGTTTTTATTCTTCATCTTAGTACGTCTGTTCAGATGGCATAAGGTAACATTTGAGCACATGTCAATTTTAAAACTTATAGGTTACATGATGGCCCAACAGCAGCACATGCTCTCCTTTCCCACCATTTTATGCTTGGCCACCAAGAATGAAGAAAATACCTGGTAATTTAGCATGGGGGAGCATGTGACTCATGCCCTTCTTTCCCCATGATATTGTTAGTGATTTGATGTTCAAGCACCCAGCACTTCCACTTATAAGGGCAGGGAGATTCCTCAGCCCTGTGTAAGCTCCCAGTGTGCAACACAAAACAGTGGAGGAGCAAAGAAATGGTAAGTATGTGCAGCTTTTGGGCCAGCATTGGTGTAAACCTGCTTCCCTATATTAGGGGTCTCCAAACTTTCTAAACAAAGGGCCAGTTTACTATCCTTCAGACTTTAAAAGGGTCAGACTGTGGCCATTGGGAGTAGAAAGTGTCCTGGCTACGGTAGCAATGCCCCATCATTGGTGTCAGTGGGTGGAATAGTGTTCCATCTTTGTTGTCAGTGGGAAGAATTGTTTCCTATCATTGCTGTCAGTCTGCGAAATAGTGCCAAGGGCCAGATAAAGGCAAGCAAAGGGCCACAGTTTGGAGACCACTGCCCTATATGAACAAGCTGACTTTTAAGTAAGGTTACAGAAAACTGATTTCACTATACCCTAAAGGCAGTTCTCTGACAACCAGAACACTACTCAAACAACTTCACAACAAAGTAACCATGTATTATCATTTACCCAGAGTCTTTTTCAGAGTTTGAATAGTGTATTGTTTAAGAAATCCTATTTTATAGTTTGAGATACGCAGTGGTGAGTTGCCTGGAAAAACCTTGATTTAAAGATGCACCAACTTTTTATTTTATTAGGTTTTTGGTACAATCCCCAAGTGCTATACTAGTATTAACTGCAGCTTTAAAACTGCTTGTCCTTTCTCTTAAAAGTATATTTTTAATGATTGTGTAAATATCCTGTTTATTACAGTAATTACTGTTAAACACTTCTCTGTCCAAAGTATAAAATATAGCTATGCTACATGTTAACAGTTTAATCTTTCTAAACACACATTTGGTCAGGTTGAATAAAAACAAAAATGTATACCTAAATTAAAAGCATATATGCATGTATAAACTGACATTTGGGTTGAAATCAATCTGGATATGTCATTTATGTAAAGAAATGTGAAGCAGAATTCTTTAATTTCATGCAGTAAGGAATCATGTTTGGCTGGTAGGGGTATAAACCTATTACTACAAGTTACATTTCACATCGGGGGGTAGATTTTTGCCCCTAGGATACAGAAGAACATATCTAGTTGCACTGCACGAAATCGAATAAAACCTTTTCTTCTCTTTGTAACCAATGTCCGTTTTGAAGCTCAGATTACAGGAAATACCCAGATGTATTACACATTTGTGCCTCTGCAGTCACTCTGCCTCTTGTGAGAACTGTGCCGACCCAGTCTTGTAAACTGAATTTTATGTATGCAATTTAAAAGTTAGAAATCCCATATACTGTATACAAATATCGCAGAGCAAAGCAGTACTTACAGAGCTGGAAAATAAACCATATTAAAATCTAATAGTGGCCATTCTTTTATTTATTGAATGTCTGTGGTCAGCAGGAGGTAATAATTACCATAAACATTTGGTGCTTCTAAGACGCATGTAGTTAGAGATGATCAAATTGATCTGAATTTTTTTTTTTCTTTTTCTGGTACAACACAAATTTGAACACATTGGGAATCTTCCACCATGCTGAAGTTTTTATGTGATTGGTATGCAAAAATCTTTTGTAAAAGTGGAGATTAGCACAATTATGGTTTCAATGTACAGTCGTTTTAATTGAATATATATATATATATATAAATCCCTCTCCAAACCATATTACATTTTGGAGTTTTGACTTGCCTGGAAATTCCATATCTTGGGAGTACAGTCCAGGATACAGGTAAAGAAGTCATAGACCCTGGGTTATAAGCTTGTATCTTCAAGTGATTGGACACTGGCAAGCTTTTGATGATATGCCCATTTTGGTGGCTTCCTTATAACCCTACCTCATTCCGTGAGTCCTCAGTTTGGTAGTAAGCAATGTAGAGTAACCAAGGAATGGAAAGGTTGCCTGTGTTTGTACTGTACCCCAAAATATGAATTTTTCAGGTAAGTCAAAATTTATCTTATCTAAATTGTACAGTACAGGACACAGGAAAAGTATTCATAGATCCCGGAATGTCCCCAAGCAGAGAATGAGAAGGATAGGAAAAAATGTGGCAAACAAAAGGACCAACAAGAGGGGTCAACAGCCCCAACTTCAGAGTGCTGCTGCAAGTATCTTGCACTTGCAGAAGATTGGACATCCAGCTGGTAGAACTTTGATAAAGTATGAACAGAGGACCTGGCGTACACACCTGGGCTACAGAGGCCTGGTGCCAAAAAAAGAAAACTCCCACTGATCTTTTGGAATGGGCACATAAAAGTACAGGAGGGTATTTGTCCTTGAGACTATAAGCTCTAGTGATCAGATTTCTTCGTATTCATCTTGCGATGGTGGACTTGGAAGTAGAGTGTTCCTGTTCTGTTCCCTTGAACAAAAAAAAAAAATCCATCGCAAAGAGCTCATTGTGTAATAGATCAAATATTCCAAATTAATAAATACAATTATAAAAAATGCACTCATAAACAAGGTGGAAGAAGAAGCATGTAGTAGTCCTAAAGCGAAGCAGCCAAAGGTCACTTGATCTGCATCAAGGCACAGCCAAGCTGGATGGAATGCTGCAGCTTGCTGGGGAAACACTGATTCTGTGCTGGAGGAAGACAGACCAGCTGCTTTCAGTGCAGACACACCTCCCAAGTGACATCATACGTTGGGGGTGCCAATACGGAGAGACACGCTTCTGGTGGAGTTCCCCTTTCATCAGTCTGAGGATTACCCGTGACTGAACTTTTGGCTGACTGGGCTCAAAACCTGAATCTATTGCAGGACAGCTGCACAGCTTCCATGTACTCTAGTGGCAACATATGACCAAATGGGAAACCAAGGGTGCAAAAGGGGAGTCAGACTGTCACCAATTGCCTCCCTGGGGACATAAAAGCTAATAAGACTTAACCACATAAAAACAGCAAAAAATAACAGACTATTGTTTTAAAAATGGGATAAATAATAATAGTAATAGCACCCACCTAGTGCAAGAATAATGATCATGCAAACCCTTGATATCCTATCCTACAGTACATCAGGGAAAAATGTAATAGACATGTAATGGTTAGTGCGTGAATAAATATAAAAAAAACTGTATATAACAATTATATCAAACAATTGGGCTAGTAATGCTTAAAAGGTAAGTAAATTAATTGTATAACTAAATGTAAATCTGCATGAAACAGAGGCCCCAGACATACACATGACTAATCATGAAAGCGAGCATAATTGTATATAACATACAATACACAGTTGTGCTCAAAAGTTTGCATACCCTGGTAGAAATGGTGAAATTTTGGCATTAATATTGAAAATATGACTGATCATGCCAAAAAAATGTCTTTTATTTAAGGATAGCAATCACATGAAGCCATTTAGTATCACATAGTTTTTTGGATCCTTTTTAAATTATAATGATAACAGAAATTACCCAAATGGCCCTGATAAAAAGTTTACTTACCCTGGAATGTTTGGCCTTGGTACAGAGGGATAGGATATCAGGAGTTTGAATGATTAATTATTCTTGCACTAGATGGGTGCTATTACTGTTGGGAGGCTATTCTGACATCTTGCAAAGAAATTCAAGCAGAAACTGTCTAAAAACTCACAAGTTCAATGGATGCCAGACTTGTGAAGCTGCTATCAAATAAGGGGTCCTATGTTAAAATGTAACGTGACCTGTTAAAATGTTTAAAAAGTTAAAATGTTGTTCAAAGTTTGAAATAGCTTTTGATTTCAGTAAATATGCTGCAAACACAACAAATGACAATTTTCAGTTCTTTACGACCTATAAAGTGTTTTGAAACTTACTGTGCGTAATAATTTGGAACAGTGCATTGTAAGTTTGTTATTTTGAAGAAAAAAAAACTGTTATCATTAGGAGGTTTGTTCAATAAAATTTGAATTGTACTCTTAATAGTTGATAACATGAGAATTATGCTGACTGTTGTTTACATCATTTATTTAGGTAAATGAGAAAAATATCATTGGCATAATAATTTGGAACAGGGTCTAATACTAGCATATCACATAAAGAATGCCATCAAGACTCACATTCTACAAACACACTGTGGTTACGTGCAGAAAGTAATTAATAATAGCTTGCAAAGAGTGTTTCTGTTCCCTTCTAAAGAAGGGTGCACTTTTTTATTTTTTTATTTTGCTCAGCAATTATTCTGGCATTGCTTTGAAATTTCAAAACTGTTCCTTTTTACACATTCATTTATGGAGCGATCCTCAGTCAGAGACAAGCTAATTGAAGAAGCATGCATTCTTTATCATTCTCTTTCTCCAGTTTCACTTTGTATGGATGAATACAGAGCCGCTAACACTATAAATAAGTATAATCACAAATGCCTCCTCTAAATTGCTAGTTGTTGATACTGCGCTGCGACATCATAAAAGAATCTAATAAAAGAGAATGAGACTTAACAATGACCCGCACATTGCATTCTTCTTTGCTGTCTCGTCTTCCCACTCTCCTCTTCTCACCTCTCATGTTTCCCTATTGTAACACTCAATTGTGTAAGAGTACATTATTTCAGCTACCTATTGAATAAACTTTGCAAAATTGTTATGCCATAAAGTTTGGCCTGTACAAAGCTTTGTTTGCAGCTGATAAAGGGTCAGTCCACTTCAAAGTGATAGTTGAAGTCTGATCAGCTAAATCTGTTGGCTGTACAATACAGTTTGTTTAAAAAGTATTCAAACTCCCAAATTCCTTTTGTTTGATTTATTGTTATAGCACTTAAAATCAGTGTTCTCGTGTACAATGAACAGAAATTGACTCTATCATCTCAAAGAGATATATCAATTAATTACAATAAAAATCACAAAATAACTGAATGTACACTACTTATTTAATAAATGCACCTTTTATTAGTGATCACTGCCTTGAGTTTGAGTGTGTGGACAGTTCAGCTTTGCACATCTAGACATTCCCTATTCCAGTGATGGGGAACCTTGGCACCCCAGATGTTTTGGAACTACATTTCCCATGATGCTCATGCACTCTGCAATGTAGTTGAGCATCATGGGAAATGTAGTTCCAAAACATCTGGGGTACCAAGGTTTGCCATCACTGCCCTATTCCCTCATGCAAAACTACTAAAACACTGCACCAAATTTGCTTATTGAGATCCTGACTCTAAATTGACCATTTTACGACATGCTTTGTTTTTTAATCCTCCCCATACCAAATCGCTTTAGAAAAATAAAATAAAAGCCTTGGGGAAACGTTTCTAAATATATTTAACTTATACATTGCTTCCATACTGCAGAGTAGTGATGTCAGCTTCTATCCTAGGGAATGATGACTATGGTGATGTCACTTCCAGCAGCACAGGTGCCAGAATAAGGTAAGTATATTTACTTTCCTTTATCCCTACTTTGTTTTTGTTTTATTTCACCAAAGTGCTTTGACATGGGGAAGTGCAAAAGAAAAGAAGAGCTTGCTTGGTAGGTCTGCTTAAATGTATTGGAATTGTCAATTCAGAAGCAAGATCTAAATACAATAGAAACATTTTTTTCCCCGCAGGTTTTTTATTTCACTAAAAAGTATTTTGGTATGTATAGGGGAAGGCTTGAACAAAAGTAAAGCCTCGTACACACGACCGAGTTTCTCGGCAAGAACCAGCAATTAACTTGCTGGCAGAGCTTTCTTGCCGAGTAAATCGGTCGTGTGTACGCGGCTATCATGTTTCTCGTCAAGAAAACCGACAAGAATCTCGACGAGAAAAATAGAGAACCTGCTCTCTTTTTTCTCGTCGAGATTCTTGTCAGCAGGTTTCTCAATGAGAAAAGTGTGTGTGTGTACACTTACCTGTCCTCCGGGAAGCCCGCGCATGCTCGAAATGACTTTGACGCATGCGCGGTAGCTTCCTAGGCATAGGTAGGGTGTAGCAAGATGGCGGCGACGGCATCGAATGTGACGAGCGCACGCTCGTCGTAGTCGATTACGTCACCGCGTTCGCTCCGTTCAAAGAACCGCGGGTTCTTTGAAAGGAGCGTGTGTACACTCGGCCGGGACAAGTTTCTTGTCCA
Organism: Rana muscosa; assembly: GCA_029206835.1. Classification (NCBI taxonomy): domain Eukaryota; kingdom Metazoa; phylum Chordata; class Amphibia; order Anura; family Ranidae; genus Rana; species Rana muscosa. Next base: position 37,429,604 of record JARGYO010005626.1, read on the forward strand.
AGAATCTCGTCAAGAAAAACAACGTGTTTTTTCTTGACGAGATTCTCGGCCGTGTGTACGAGGCTTTAGCGGACCTTGCTTTTTTTGAGTGCAAGGTCTGCTTTAACATTTTTAACCTATGCTTATTCTTACATGATTTTTACATTATGTTCAGGGTTATTGTGTTGCTAGATATTTCCCAAGGCTCATGCTTAGACAGCATCGGATTTTCCTCCAGGATTTCTCTGTATTTTGCTGCATTCATTCTTCCCTTACAAGCCCTCCAGGGCCTTCTGCAGATAAGCATTCTTTACAACATGGAATAGTCTTCCAGATGACTTCAGTTACTTACTTTTTTGCTGTTCTCCCAAAAAGATGCGACTGGTGAAGCATATGGGCAACATTTGTTTGTATTGGCTCTCCAATCTCAGCCACTAAAATGAAGAATTGCTTTCAGATTGTCATAGGTGGCCTCCCTCAATTCTTGATGATTGATTTAACTGAAGTTCAAAGTGTTTTCATTTTCTTGTATCCATTCCTTATGTTTTTTATCCACCTTTTCATGGAGATGCTTGATGTGGTTTTTGGTCTTCGTGGTGTATGATATGCCATAATACCGACTCACCAGATTGTGGACATTCCAGATACAAGTGTATGTATACTGCTATCACTTTTCCTTCACTGCACACTGTTGATCGATTTCCTGTGTGCAGAGAAAAATAAAGGCTACCATTGCTGACCCCCTAACGCTCCTGTATATAGAAAATGCCAATCTGTGTTGATGACCCTATAGCTTTATGTTTTTAATTCATTAACCTGAAACATGTACTCAGATCAAGAAAGTCCGTATCAGGGCCTGGAGCTGAGTCTGCAAACTCTGTTGTGTCTGGCAATGTCTCTTCTTCACCTGGAATGCTGGACAGCTCCCTGGACAATTCCTTGAATGATTCTGCCGCAAACCTTGTTTGTCTTGAACCTTGAACACTTTTCTCCTCCCCTGAACTTCCTATTAATAACCACTTGCCGACCGCCGCACGCACTTATACGTCATCAGAATGGCACTCCTGGGCAGAAGGACGTATATATACGTTCCCTTTAATGAAGCGGCATTGTGGATGCGCGCGCGCCCGCCGTGAGGTCCATGAGCCCGACCGCGGGTCCCCCGGACTCGATTGCCGCGGGGATACCCGCGATCGTCTCACGGTGAGGAAGAACGGGGAGATGCTGATGTAAATAAGCATCTCCCCGCTCTGCCTAGTGAAAATGACAGTGATCACCGCTTCCTGTAATCGGAAGCGGTGATCACTGTCTTGTCACACACAGCCCATCCCCCCTACAGTAAGAATCACTCCCTAGGGCACACTTAACCCCTACAGCGCCACCTAGTTGTTAACCCCTTCACTGCCAGTGTCATTTTCACAGTAATCAGTGCATTTTTATAGCACTGATCGCTTGAAAAAATGACATTGGTCTCAAAAATGTGTCAAAAGTGTCCGATGTGTCCGCCATAATGTCACAGTCATGATAAAAATCGCTGATCGCCAACATTATTAGTAAAAAAAAAAATTATTAATAAAAATGCCATAAAACTATCCCCTATTTTGTAGACGCTATAACTTTTGCGCAAACCGAACAATTAACGCTTATTGCGATTTTTTTACCAAAAATATGTAGAAGAATACGTATCAGCCTAAACTGAGGGAAATTTTTTTTTTTAAATATTTTTTGGGGATATTTATTATAGCAAAAAGTAAAAAATATTGAATTTTTTTCAAAATTGTTGCTCTATTTTTGTTTATAGCGCATAAAATAAAAACCGCAGAGGAGATCAAATACCACCAAAAGAAAGCTCTATTTGTGTGAAAAAAAGGACGTCAAATTTTGTTTGGGAGCCACATCGCACGACCGCGCAATTGTCAGTTAAAGTGATGCAGTGCCGAATCGCAAAAAGTGGCCCGGTCTTTGATCAGCAAAATGGTCCGGGGCTTAAGTGGTTAAAGGCAGCCAGTCCTGCTGTGTCAACACTTCCCTCTGCTCCCATTAACCAGAGTTCCACACACCGATCACAGTCCAACTCTTGCTTTATTGTACATCTCACAATAAACAGTGCTTCTGTAGCCAACTGGTTACAACTTGATGACATTTTCATACGGGGAATAAGCAGGTCGAGGCACTATCCTGGTTATTAACTAAACCACTGCGATCTCGCCAGCGGTTACTACAGCATTCAGCTAGAAAGGACTTAAAATCTGAGAGTCTCTATCAGCGACTCAAGAGAACGTAGATAGGAGTACCATCGCTGCGTTGCGGCCCCTGTCAGGGGAAGATGTCCCTCCAAGGGAGTTACCAGAGGCCCATCCGTCACTGGGTTGATGCTGCTCCAGACTCTCCGGACGGGTAACCTCCCCGGCCTCCTCACCTCAGACATGGGCCCCATCCACCTCAGGGACCCTCGGACGTCTCCACCCTCGCGGGATCCAGTCGAAGTCACTGGACCCCAGGCCTCCTAGTTTAGCACCTCACCCCAGGCTGAAGGTGCCTGGGATGGACTCCATCTCCATCCCGGGTCAGGCCTAGGGCGCCTGGGCCGGAATCCAGAACCGCCCGCACCCAGGCCTAAGGTGCCTGGGCGCGTGAAGAAGATCCTCCAGAAGACCTCGTGGTTAGGGCGTCTCCCCATTTTATCTCCTCCCATCGACACCACAGCGGGTTCCCCAACCTCGCCGTACCATCTCCGGAAAGGGACAAAAAGGGTAGCACTTTCATGGCAAATCTACCTTGAGCCTCTAGGTACCCCGCCACCCAGAGGCCAAGGAGATTATTACACCATCCAATCCTCCACGAACACAAGTGGTCCACTATTCCTAGACTTACACACCTAGGTGTCCCACCTAAATTTAGAGACCCCGCTACATACTCCCCATTGTGATTTGACGCTGGTCCCCAGCGTCTGGTGCAAAACCATGTCTCCCATGGAGTGATGACACAAGCTTAGCCCCAGAGGCTATCCCTAAAATGTTGAACCTCAACCATACCAAGACCTGCTCAAGGGGAAAGGGAATATAAAACAATAAAACTTTTCCCTAAAAACATCTATCATGTACACATATACAATCCCTCCCTTCACTGTCTAAGAACCACCCCATACTCAGCAGTCTTGACAGACGAATCTCCTGCAGAAGGGAAAAAAAAAAACAACACACAAGAAAATCCACATCCTGACACTTTTTTTTTTTTGTGTTAATTTGGAATGAATGGGTCCATCAACCAATAGACCCATTCGCTCCAATGAGTAAAGTGATGCATGTGTAAAAAAAAAAAACAGCCGTTGCACAACACTGCCACCTGGTGACAGTGCCGCGATAATGACACTTGGTGCAATCTTCATTCTTCCTGCATCCCTACACTAATTCTACCCCAAAGTCTGTCTTTGAACTGTGAGGAAGAGAGAACAACAAAAAAAAACTTCTCTCATTCCTCCTGAAGAGTAGAAAACAAAAGCCCAAATAAAAAAAAACTAGGGCACTTTTCGGATGCTCCGGCAGGAACACTTCTAGAGGATTGTAGGAAAGGAACAACAAGTGAGTCTCTTCTCACAAGTAGAACTTCGGGTCAGGCAAGAACAAGGGCTTCAGATGTTTATCAAAAACCTCAATTGAATAGTCAGCATCCTCTCCATTTTTCCTGCAAATGCGCACCTTGTCTGCGTGGATATGGCGACCCCACATGCAGTCTGCTCTGCAGTCTCTAAACTTTTTCGACACGGATGGCGAACAGGACAAATATCTTCGTGCATGGGGTACTTTGAGCTTTTCCCAAATAAATTCGTCATACCATCTCTGGCGTATGACCTCAACTTCAAAAAGTAAGTCCCGAGGCAAGTAGGGATATTCCCACCCATACTCACGGGTGACTCTCTGTGAGAAAAGTCGTTGCAATCTGGCCAAAGGAGGCATGGCTTCCCGCTCACCTTCTCCGGGTTGAACGATGGCCTCCGGATGCCGAGGTACTTTCACTACCTCTGATGGCTTTTCTCTCGGTGCTCGTAGTGAGTCTCGCTGCATCCCTGCCACCAAGACGGGCGATGTTGTAGATTGTGGAAAGGCACTCTGAGGACTAGACTTCCTTGCAGAATCCGGGGCCTGTACCCGGGGCGCGCTGTCTCCTATTGACATAGGGGAATCCTGCGGTACACGCAACACAGGCAACGGGCGTTTGTCCCAACCCTTCCGATGAAACAGTTCATCAATCTCCCCATCATCTCCACAATCTGACAGCGACTCTAGGTCGGAAGTGTCATACATCTCGGCGGGAAGGTAGTCTCTGGTAGACGTGGTACTACCCTCCCTTGCGGGCTCCACCGGCTGTGGACCCCCGACACCTCCAACCACCACCACAGTCCCAGCCCCTGGCTCACCTTGACCTTTTGGTCTCCCCCTTTTATCTCCTCCCATCGACACCACAGCGGGTTCCCCACCCTCGCCGTACCATCTCCGGAAAGGGACAAAAAAGGTAGCACTATCATGGCAAATCTACCTTGAGCCTCTAGGTACCCCGCCACCCAGAGGCCAAGGAGATTATTACACCATCCAATCCTCCACGAACACAAGTGGTCCACTATTCTTAGACTTGCACACCTGGGTGTCCCACCTAAATTTAGAGACCCCGCTACACACTCATTACTGACCCTGGGCTTGTTCCTCAACTACGCTTCTGCTTGATCCCAATGTGCATCACATGTTACTGATCTTGGCTTGTTTAATGACTACATTTCTGCTTATCCATACATGCTGTATTTGCTACTGGACCCCAACTTGCTCCCCTCCTGGTGGGGTGATCCTAACCTGGTACTAACACATAAAAAAAAAAATCTACCATCAGGAGCACTTGTGAACATTGGTTAGTACTTAGACTCTGTACCTCAGGTGAGGCCGTGTCATCTGCCAGGGTGAGTTGCTTCTGTACTTATCCAGCTGATCGGTGGATGCCTCATTACTGCTATAGCTATTGGCCTCCGAGCCTGACTATAGATTGTGACAGTCCATCTGAAGTCAACAGTCCATACCTGCCTACTTGTTACCATTGCAGATATTTGGTTTTATTTTGCAAGCCATGCAATAACTAATGACAAATCACTTTTTGGATGTTAGACAAGTGCAAGATGTATTTAAACTACCATAGTTCTCACCTTCAAGCTGCTCCCGGATTATTAGCTAGAGCAAGAGCCTCCCAAGTCTTCTACAAATGATTGCTGGAACAGAAATGGTGTCAAGGCTTCTCACAGGGATGCATATATTTTGCCAGTAATGCAATGCATGATCACTGTGCATTGCATGGATGCAAATTCTTTTTACAATCATTTTACAGATTTCCCTCCCTACAATATTTTTAGGCCAATCACATGACAACCCTGCAAAGCAATAAGGCCTGCCATACACAGTTTGAATTCCTGCTGAACCGCAGAGATTCGAGCCATTAATGGGCAGGCTAAATGTACCAAGTTGATTGATCAATCAGCTTGGGTACAACCAGCCTGCCGCATTCTCTTGTGATTATTGCTAGTGTGTGCTTTAGCCACCAGCAATAATTATTGTCTTCTCCTGGCGTGGACAGCCTCCCCCGCCTGCAACCCCCCCCCCACACCCCTGTGCGGGGAGAAAACAATTGCTGATTCCCCTGCCAACATTGTCTGTGTTGTTGTGGGAATTGTGCGATTTTCTTTCCTGCAACCCGTGGTTGCAGGAAATACATTTGCACCATGTATGGCTGGCCCAAGGCACTGAGCCATTCTCACCAACTCACACACCATTGTGTACAATGTTACAAGTGCCTATTATAGCCTGTATCGCATCACTGTAAAACCTTTGGCTTCCAAAAGATTGTTCTTTAAAAAAACAGAGATATACAAGCAAATTTAGAATAATCCTAGTTTTTGTATTGAAAAGTGTCTGACAAAAGTCTAGGGTGACAGCAAATTAAAAAACAAAAACAAAAAAAAAACAAGAGAAATATTTATGGACACTGACATAGAAGAGACCAGTAATTTATATCCTCCAATCGGTTAATACATTTTTATTCTTGTTATGATGTTGGTGCTTTTAATTATTCTTCTGCTAAGAATCATGGAGGTTGCCTCTATCGTGTGATAGAAATAGGGGGGGGGGGGGTGCCATCATCCTGAAATTGGACTATAAAAAGGAGAAATGGAGATATATGAGGGACTACTCTTAAGACCCTAATCACCAAAAGAAATATGGGACTATTGCGGCACCCAAACAGAACAGTTTAAAATGTAAGCACTTTATTACAACATATACAATACAAAAATAGAAACAATAGTCACAATATGTGACAGTACATAGTTAATTTACAAAAAAAGGGGTCACAAGCTCCACAGATGGGCAGAGATGTAGTATTGATGTGTAATGCGACGTATCCCCGACATGTTTCGCAGTGAAAACCGCTTCCTCAAGAGGCGTCTTTATCAATACAATCTAAAAAGACATATACTGTCATGAGTACAATATCAAATTTAATTTGCGTATAGCGATAGAAGCCATAGACAAATACAGTAGATAACACAGTGTTGGAGGAGTAAGTTAAAATAGCAGACACAGACATGGCTCACCAATATTAGTCCAGAAGGACCAAGAGTGCAGTACACTGAGGCACTCAATGCTAAGAAATATCTTTCTCTGATTACATTACTGTGACTTTTTTTAATCCCCTTCTTAAGGAGGAATGCTTTATTAAAAAGAACAGCAGGCAAAAATGGCTGTATTATAAACGCATACAGTATGAATATTAGTATGACAGGTAATGCAGGCTTTTAAAATAGTTGTAAAAGTCATATCAATAAGTGCAGTGTAGTTATTTATGTTTAATAGCAGTACCTTTCTGTAGTCACATGGTCTCCTCCTCTGGTCTCCCGGGGAGGGGCTGTGAGGAGAGCTGCTTTATACACAGGCCACGGAAATGACAGGGAGGGAGGGAGAGGGAAAGGGGGAGATAGAGATGCTGCACAGGGAACCCGATGACGAAGGAATATAAAATGACAACATTATCAGGGATCAGCAGCCATGATAAGCGTGGTCAGTTCACAGAGAGCTACACAGGAACAGGCAGGATCAACCAGGTATTGTACAACATTGCAAGAACTAAATATGCACCTTAGCATGCCTTAAAGAGACAGGAACATTATGTTTAAAGCATTTTTGATTGCAAACTTTTTAACCACTTCAGCCCCGGAGGATTTGGCTGCCAAATGACCAGAGCACTTTTTGTGATTCGGCACTGCGTCGCTTTAACTGACAATTGCGCAGTCGTGCGACGTGGCTCCCAAACAAAATTGACGTCCTTTTTTTCCCACAAATAGAGCTTTCTTTTGGTGGTATTTGATCACCTCTGCGGTTTTAATTTTTTGCGCTATAAACAAAAATAAAGCAACAATTTTGAAAAAAAAGCAATATTTTTTACTTTTTGCTATAATAAATATCCTCAAAAATATATATATAAAAAAAAACATTTTCCTCAGTTTAGGCCGATACGTATTCTTCTACATATTTTTGGTAAAAAAAAATCTCAATAAGCGTTTATTCATTGGTTTGCGCAAAGGTTATAGCGTCTACAAAATAGGGGACAGTTTTATGGCATTTTTATTAATATTTTTTTTTTTTACTAGTAATGGCGGTGATCAGCGATTTTTATTGTGACTGCGAAATTATGGCGGACACATCGGACACTTTCAACGCTATTTTGGGACCATTGTCATTTATACAGCGATCAGTGCTATAAAAATGCACTGATTACTGTGTAAATTACACTGACAGCGAAGGGGTTAAAGCGGTTGTAAAGTAATTTTTTTTACTTTTACCTACAGGTAAGCCTATAATAAAGCTTACCTGTAGGTAAAAAAAATATCTCCTAAACCTTTACGGTTTAGGAGATATTCCCCTCGCAATGCACCGCTGACAGCAGCGGCGCATGCGCACAGGGGATTCTCGGGCTGAAGGCTTGGCAGACGCCGGACCTCGCCGGAACGAAGTCTCCCGCGCGCATGCGCGGGAGTGAGACATCGCGGCTCCAGCCACTCACAGTGCTGGAGCCGCGATACCCGGAAGACACACCGAGGCAACATGTCATCTCCCTCGGCGTGGACCAGGTGAGTTAACAATACCTCGTTCTAAGGTAAGTATTTCATAATGAGCTTGTATGCTGTGCATAATAGCTCATTATGCCTTTCCCTTGCAGGTGACAAAAACAAAAAAACGTTTTGTGACTTTACAACCGCTTTAACCACTAGGGGACGAGGAAGTGGTTAAGTGTGTCCTAGGGAATCATTCTAACTGTGAGGGGGCTGGCTACCTGTGACACGACACTGATCGCTGCTCCCGATGCCAGGGAGCAGAAGATCAGTGTCCTGTCACTAGGCAGAACAGGGAGATGCCTTGTTTACAATGGCATCCCCCCGTTCTGCAGCTCCGTGTCACGATCGCCAGACACCGGCGGACATCGAGTCAGCGGGTCCCGCGGGCACGGTCACGGAGCTCACGGCAGGGGCGCGCCCGCACGGCACGAAATTTAAACTGACGTATATATACGTCACTTTGCGCAGCCATGCCTTGCTGCCGATGTCAATCGGCGTGAGCCGGTCGGCAAGCGGTTAAGTAACCATCGGATGCACAAGCATACCAAAGATTGTAGCATGTGATATTAGATGTTCTGCTGAACTACAGGTTACAATAATTAAAGTGTTTGTTAAGCCTTTTTATTGAAAACTGCCAGCCGCTCTATTAGAGGCTGGCATACCACACTGTGTAAATCCTTTCTAAAAATTTGCATTCTAAATTGCTATTTGGAGCTGTCTTCAGGCCGATCACATGACTCAGCTATGATTAAGCACTGAATCGCAGTGTGAAACGCGTCAGCTCATACCTGCTGTTTTTTTTGCTGTGGCATGTATTTTGTGCTTTTGTTTTAATAAAATAACCAATTTTTTGGAGTGCAGCTGTCCAAGCGTTTTCCTAATTTTTGCATTCTCATATGCATTGCCTGCACCCACGGCTCTGGATCTCGTGAAAGACTCATCAGTCACACCTGAGCGGTAGGGTGACCAAGTGTCCCGGATTGCCCGGGACAGTCCCGCATTTTGCAGGTCTGTCCCGGGCACCTTAATACCAGGATAATACAGTGTCCCGGAATAAAACTGACACAGCCACCCCCCAGAGCTGATCTGATGCCCCAGAAAAATTGCTGCTTTACTCACTGACAATACTTGTCCTGGCCGGGAAGAGGCACAATCCCCCCTGCTTGTAATTGGAAAAATCATAAATCCCGTCTCTTGTGTCTAATCACTGTAGAGCCAGTGTTGGAACAAACGGGTCTTGGCTGGCTAGGACAAGTACTGTCAGCAGGCTTTTTTGGGGGGGCCTAATCAGTGCTTCTGGGTAAAGTGCGCACAAACAGTGCCCCGGCTGTGCTGTGATTCGTTACAGCACAAGCTGATTTTTAGTAGGGGGGGTGTCCCTGAATGGCAGTTTGGAAATGTGGTCACCCTACTGAGCGGTAACCTTCCCTCTTTGACATGCACTGTGCTGTTTAATCTGCTTTAAAGGACCACGATGTGTATTATTATTTTTTTGGGGTTAACAAACACTTTGCAATAGAGGCTGCAGATTGTGCCAGGCACTATGCACAGCCAGAAACCATAACAACAACATAAATAAATAAACCAAATTTTTTTTTTTAACTCCTATATCTATGTGTGGATTATTTTACCAGGGTATGTGTTGCACTAGGCCTTTAAGGGAGTGAATTCAAGTTATGCTGTATCAAGGGTGTTGTAGACTTACTTCATTGTCTATCAACAGCATGTCACACCAGGAAGAATTATTATCAGAGGATGCAAGTGGAGGGGGAAGAAAGACACTTATGCCAATTTTATTTTCATATTTGTCTGGACACTTTCTGTGTTACTATCGTAAGAGGCAGTACACCATTAATAGTGTTCAACCACAGAGCTAGTGTGTGTGTGTGGAGGGGATGGGGGTGTTGAGACTGCCTTCCCAGTCAAATCCATCAATAATTTAAAATATCACATTATATACAATGGGAGAAAAAAAGAAAAAAAAAGGAATATAATTTGATGGTTTAAATTATTAATGGATTTGATCCAGAATAAAATATAGTATTTTTCTACGTTTGATTTTTGGAAGTTTTAGTTGATACATTGCATTGTTATACTGTATGTATGTCCTTATCGGTTCAGTTCTTTGCCTCTCTGCAGGTTTCCGCCCAAGCCCGATTGGATTACTAGGAACTATATTCGGTGCCTGCAGGCCTCCTATATCCTGTGAGGGCCGCCTTTTGTCCCCTATTAGCTGCAACTATGATTGGGATGGGCAGGTGTAGGTAGGGGGCATGTTCATGCTCCTTGAGCCTGCTCAATGGGGGATAAACATTTCTTGCTGATGCAATCAGATATTCCTTGGATCAACTACCCCTTGTGCTAATACCTTTAAATATAATTATCCAATTATATTGTGTGCATGTAGGAAAGACCCCAGGCTTTTTTTTTTTTTAAAAAAACACTACTGACTAGAACAAGCTCTTAAAGGGAGTATTTTGGCTCAATCCCTAGGATAAGCATTAGATAATGTCTGACAGGCCCTCTTACCAGACCCAGCGAAATAGCAGCAGTGATCCCTCCGGCTTAACATTCGCTCACTCTGGGTTGCCCGGGGTGACTCTGGTCAGTAGTGTAGCATGTCTGTACCCTGGCAGTGGCTCAGTCTTTCTCTCTATGGTGGTGCTGGGCAGCATGGCTCTCTCTCTGGTGGTGCGGCTACAGTGTGCCTCTCTCTGGTGGTGCTGAGCAGTGTGGCGCTCTCTCTCTGGTGGTGCGGTACAGCGCGGCTCTCTCTCTGGTGGTGGTGCGGTGCAGCGTGGCTCTCTTTCTGGTGGTGCTGGACAGTGTGGCGCTCTCTCTTTGGTGGTATGGTGCGGTACATCGTGGCTCTCTCTGGTGGTTCGGTACAATGTAGCTCTCTCTCTGGTGGTGCTGGACAGCGTGGAACATTCTCTCTGGTGGTGCTGGACAGCATGGCGCTCTTTCTTTGGTGGTGCTGGACAGCATGGAGTGCTCTCACTGGTGGTACTGGACAGCATGGCAGTCTCTCTCTGGTGGTGCTGGACAGTGTTGTGCTCTCTCTCTGGGGGTGCTGGACAGCATGGCTCTCTCTGGTGGTGCGGCACATTGTGGCTCTCTCTCTGATGGTGCTTGACAGCGTGGCGCTCTCTCTCTGTTGGTGCTTGACAGCGTGGCGCTCTCTCTCTGTTGGTGCTTGACAGCGTGGTGCTCTCTATCTGGTGGTGCTGGACAGCGTGGCACTCTCTCTCTGGTGGTGCGGGTGCAGCGTGGCTCTCTCTGGTGGTGCGGGTGCATCGTGGCTCTCTCTCTGGTGATGCAGGTGCAGCGTGGCTCACTCTGGTGGTGAGGGTACAACATGGCTCTCTGTGTTGGTGCGGGTACATCGTGGCTCTCCCTCTGGTGGTGCGGGAACAACGTGGCTCTCTGTGTTGGTGCAGGTACAGTGTGGCTCTCCCTCTGGTGGTGCGTGTACAGCGTGGATTTCTCTGGTGGTGCGGGTACAGTGTGGTTCTCTCTCTGGTGGTGCGGGTGCAGTGTGACTCTCTCTGGTGGTGCAGCACAACGTGGCTCTCGCTCTGGTGGTGCGGGTGCAGCGTGGCTCTCTCTGGTGATGCAGGTGCAGCGTGGCTCACTCTGGTTGTGCGGGTACAATGTGGCTCTCTGTGTTGGTGCGGGTACAGCGTGGCTCTCCCTCTCGTGGTACGGGTACAACGTGGCTCACTGTGTTGGTGCGGGTACAGCGTGGCTCTCCCTCTGGTGATGCGTGTAAAGCGTGGCTCTCTCTGGTGGTGCGGGTACAATGTGGCTCTCTCTCTGGTGGTGCGGGTGCAGCGTGACTCTCTCTGGTGGTGCGGGTACAGCGTGGCTCTGGGACTACATTTCCCATGATGTACCTCTAGTTTCTTTCGATTGGCCCTCCACTGTGGCCAATTTGGAGGGAAGAAGAGCAGGCAGGAAGCTTTCTCTTCACCCGTGCTGCCAAAATGAGGAAGGGGAGGGGGGAAACATTCTGATAGCGGCCTGCAGCTCTCCCCTATCACAGCGCCGCTTCTGAGATCGCTTCAGCTGAGCAGTAGTCCGCTGCCTGACACTGCTTTACACATGGGGGGGCTCGACAGCACCAGCTACATCCGCTTTCTTGATGGTGTCACCCCTCTGGCGGGTGTTACTCAGGTGCGGTCCGCCCCTCCTGCACCCCCATAGCGACACCACTAGGTACAGCACTAATACCCTTAGACCATTCAGAGTAAGAATCATTAATCACTACTTTCTGAATACAGTCCTGTAGCCAGTTTTCTATTCATTTACAAACTGAATTTTCCAAGCTTGTAAAGTTTAACTTACACATTAGCTGTTTGTGGGGAACTGTGTCAAACGCTTTTGCAAAATCCAAGTATACTACAGTATATCCACAGCCACTCCTTTGTCTAAGTTTTTGCTTACTTCCTCATAAAAAGAAATAAGATTTGTTTGACAACTTCTGTCTTTTGGTTTGAGAATCCATGCTGTCTATTGCCCAAAATATTTTTTTGTAGCAAAAACTTGTCTATGTGGTCTTTTATTAAACTCTCCAGTATCTTCTCAACTATAGACGTTTAACTAACCAGTCTGTAGTTACTTGGTAAAGACTTTGATCCCTTTTTAAATATAAGCATCACATTGGCCCTATGCCAATCCAGTGCTACTATGCCAGTCATTAAAAAGCCATTAAAAATGAGAAAATATTGCTTTCAAATAACAGAGCTCAACACTATTAGGACACGTGGGTGTAGGTGTTTTTTTCACCTTTAGACCCCTTTCACACTGAGGAGTTTTTCAGGCGTTTTAGCGCTAACAATAGCGCCTAAATACCGCCTGAAAAACTCCTGCCCTGCAGTCTCAATGTAAAAGCCTGAGGGCTTTCACACTGAGGCGTTTACCGCTCCTACGACGCTCCTTCCCATTGAAAGCAATGGGAAACCGTGGTAATACCGCCGGCAATGCAGCCTTGACAGACGAGTCTCCTGCAGAGGGAAAAGAAAAGAAAACACACATCCTAACACAATGTATATGTTTTATTGGAAGGAATGGGTCTATACAGGGAGAAACCCACTCGCTCCAATGATCATGGTGTATAGTGTACAGAATAAAACACAATCGTTGCGCAACACCGCCACCTGGTGGCAATGCCCCGGTCAAGACACTTATCAAATCCAGATGAACTTTTCTCTCTTCTTTTTTTTTTCTCTGTACTGTGACCCTATACTAGCTATACCCCAAAGTCACTGATTTCTTTTCTTGATGAAAGGAGAAAGAAGGAGAGCAAAACAACCATAACAGCTCCCATTTCTCCAAAGAGCAAAAACACCCAAAAAAAATATAGGGCACAGTCCCGTGTTCCAGCAAATACTCTGGAAAGTTCAGCAACAAAAAGGGAATATAAAGGAGTCTTTTTCTCCTATAAATAGAACTTTGGATGTGGCAAGAACAAAGGCTTCAAATGCTTGTCAAAAGCCTCCATGTTGTACTCAATGTTCCCTCCATCCTCCCGACAGATAATCACCCTGTCAGCATGGATGTGCCTTCCCAACATCCACTCCGCCTTACAGTCCTTGAATTTTCTGGTACCCTGTAGGGGAACACGAGAGGTATCGGCGTGCGTGAGGTACCTTGAGCTTTGTCCAGACAAACTCGTTGTACCACCGCTGCCGCAAAACTTCCACCTCATAGAGCAAGTCTCGGGGTAGATATGGGTATTCCCACCCATATTCTCGGGCAACCTTCTGACAAAAGAGACGCTGCAGTCTTGCCAAGGGTGGCATTGTGGCACGGTCTCCTTCTCCAGGCAGAACGATTGATTCAGGATGACGAGGTACGCCAACCACCTCAGTAGATTTGGGCCTAGGAGCCCGCAGTGATGCGCGTTGCACTCCCGCAACAGGAGCAGGTGAAACATTCGATGATTCAAGAAGCGAAAGTGTAGGCAGGGGACCAGATTCTTCCCTAGGCTCTGAGGCCTCCACCCGAGTCGTACTATCCCCAATGGACATAGGTGGGTCCCTTGTGACACGGAATGAGGGTAACTTCATCTTGTCCCATCCCTTCTTGTGGAAGATTTCATCTATCTCCCCATCATCACCGGCATCAGATAGTGACTCTAGGTCGGAGGTGTCATAACACTCTGCGGGCAGGTAATTCCCCGTAGACACGGAATCACCCCCCTCGATAGGTTCCACCGACCGTAGGCTCCCGACACCTCCAACCACACACACAGTCCCAACGCCTGGCTCACCTGGGCCTTTAGAAGAACAGGGATGTCCAGGGCTCTTCCCTCCAGATCCATCCAGGCCAGGCAAGCGACGGGGCAAAGCTCTTCCACGACCATAGGATGCCATCACCAGGCCAACTTTCCTCGGGTGGCGGTGGGAGCAGGGAGCTTGTGGTGACCGAGGCAGCATCCTCGGATTTCTCTCTCTTAATCTCCGCTGGGGCAGTCACTTCGCCCTGGTCAGTGCGCGCAGGAATGTCCACATAGGCATTGATCTCTCCCTCCGAAGTGGCAGTACCTGTGAGGTAGTTTAGGTGGAAGGCGCGAGGCCTTTCTGTGGATGGCTCCACCTCGAAGAGAAATTCTTTGCAGAACTCACATCGCCCGAACGGCTTCAAATGGACCAACAGTCCCGAACAGCCGGGACAGATCACACCAAGGGCCTCTATGTTTCTGCAGGTATACAGAGCCAACCGCCCCCGGGGCCTTAGTCTTATTCCTGTGTCCGTGATCGGAGCAGCAAAGGAAGTCATCTCCGCTGTAGAAGGAACAGAAATCCACTGAGTATTTGAGGTCATCCTGACTGGCTGCTGCTCCAATGCGCACTGACCCCTTCGCGCCGGAATCCCCACGTGTGTCCTTCCACATGGCCAGACACCTCCCATACTCTGCATTTGTTCGCGGGCTTTCTCTTCTTCCCGTCCACTAACTGCGCAGCTATGGTGTGACTCGTGGCGCGTTGGCCAATATGGCCAACCTACTCGGAACTCCTCCGGGCAGCAAAGTCCAAATTCAGACACAATACACATCCCGGAAACGATGCCCCCACGTGTAGCTACCTCACCCCTCTCACCCCTTCTCATTCTCGACTTGTTGGTCTTGTCTAGGGGGTTAGTACTGGGGGGAGGGAGGCGATACACCACGGCCCATGTTCTCCAGAGAGACTGGAGGTGAAAGCCAGAACTATCGGGTTTGTGTGTATGTCTCAGAGTCAAATCCTTTCTCCGAAATGACTCCCTTTGCTCCTAGTAACCAGAGTTCCACACACTGAAAAGGTCCAACTCGTATTTATTCTTTTCCAGCAATAAATAGTCATACAGAACAGACAGGTTGAGACCCAGAGAACACTTCAGTATTTGTGGGGACTAGGTCAAGGCACAATCCTTTTAGTAGAGCTAACCACTGTGGTGTCACCAATGGTTATGATGTATAGTCACTGCCACCGACTATATAGAACAAGAGCATGAATTACCTTCGCTATCACAGCCCCTGTCAGAGGGAAGACATCCGTCACCGGCAAATGCTGCGCCAGACCTTCCGGAGAAGTTCAGCTCACCAGCCTCCTCATCTCAGACACGGGCACCCAAGGCGTTAGGGCCCCCTCGGATTCCTCCACCCTCGCGGAACCCAGTCGAAGGTACTGAGTCCCAGGCTTCCACATTAGTACCTCACCCCAGGCTAAAGGTGCCTGGGATGGACTCCATCTCCCGCTCCGGCCAGGTCAAGGGCACCTGGGCCCGGAACTCCGGAACGCCAGCACCCAGGCTGAAGGTGCCTGGGAGCGGCTGCATCCTCCGACTCTGAACCCCAAGGTCAGGGCGTCCACCCCTTTTATCTCCTCTCCCATTGCGTCACAGCAGGTTCCCCGCCCCGCTGTACCAGCGCCAGGAAAGGACAAAAAGGAATGCAGTCTTGCGGTGAGTGTCCAGCTCCGGCCCAGGGCTACAGCGCCACCTGTAGGCCTCAGGGAACCTCACACCACCAGAGTCCTCCAAGAACCATAAAAGGGTCTCAGATTCCCTAACAATCAGTGCATCTGGGTTACACTACCACCCAGATGCCTCCCCTAAATTCAAATACCCGCTACACTATTTTATAGCTTACTGTATTTATTTATTTTTATCAAATAGACGTTTATTCAGAGAGCAATAGGTATACAAAAGAAATACTTTGCACAGTACAGCACATACTTTTGTGTATCCACAGGAAAAGGAAATGACAATACCATAAAGATAGGAGTACAAAATAACAAGAAAAATACACCTTTTAAGTCAAAATCAAAACACCCAACCCTGGACCACATCTGCCTCAATAGTGTAGTTTCTGCAACACAGTACAGAAGATATCACAGACATCCATGTAAGAAAATAGGACTATATAGTTGTTGTATCCTGACCGGGGTAAGATAAACAGACTCATAGCCGAGCGATAGACCTCCACGAGGGGAGTACCACCCCTAGTGCCATGTTCCCTCCCACTCAGATGCTCCGTCCCTTACACTAGCATTCGTTCCATAACCAGATCAACCGGGGCCAGACCTGGAATCTCCAACCATCGAGCCCAAATCTTGTCAAATTTCCTCACACTCTCTCTATGCTGATATATATACTTTTCTAGCCTAATAGTGTCCCCCATGAGATTCCGCCATTCCCTCACCGTGGGCGGTTCCTCTGACTTCCAGTGTCGCAAAATAGGTTTCCTGGCCTGGAAAAGAGCTCTCGCTATGCCCAACCTGATGGGATCCTCCTTCGGTATGTTGTCTATAATCCCCAGCAAACATGTCACTACCTCTAGTGGGACCAATGATCTTACTATTAGAGAGGGCGTGGCAATGGGGACACGGTGTGCCCCATCCTACGCCAATCTGTATCTGGGGGGGTGGGAGAGGGACCTATTTTCCAGAGATGACATTTGGAATTACTTAGAATGTGTGCTTACATTCCATCGATATATCGATGATATCTTGATGGTCTGGACCGGCACGCATGATGAATTACTTGAGTTTATGGAGATACTTGGCAACAATCAGTTCAATCTTAAGTTTACAATATCTTGTAATCAAAAATCTGTGAATTTTTGGGATATTGAGATTTTTGTAGAAAGTGATGGATCTTTGGGCACTTCACTATTTCGAAAACCGTCTGCAACTAATGCTATACTACATGCCTCCAGTTCTCATCCGAAACCCCTGATTAGCAGCATCCCCTACAGCCAATATCTGCGGCTGCGGCGAAACTGCAGCAGGGATGAGGATTTTTTGAAAGAAGCAAATCTTTTGTATTCTCGCCTTCGAGATAGGGGGTACAATCATAGTACCCTGAAAAAAGCCTTCAACAGAGCCAAAGCACATGTTAGGGACACTTTGATTCATCAGAAAAAAATCAAATGTACAAATCAACCTGTTAGAATTATAACATCCTATAATAAGCAGCACAAACAGGTGAGACAGGTCATCAACAAATATTGGCCACTCTTACTGGCAGATCCCATAGCATGTAAGTACATTGAGAAGGAACCTCAAATTACTTACAGACGAGCCAAATCCCTTAGGGATCGGCTGACACAGAGTCATTATAAAACTCCATCGACAGCTGTCACATGTCCTGGGTCTTTCCCATGTAGGAGGTGTGACAACTGTCGTTTCTTGCTAAACAGTAATGAAGTCATGCTGCCCAATGGATGTACCCATAGGATAAAACACAGAGTAACATGCCAGACTACAGGCATTGTTTACATGATGCAATGTACCTGTAGTTCCTTCTATATAGGGAAAACAAAACGTCCCTTTTTCAAACGAATAAATGATCATATATCTTTGATAAAAAAATGAAGAATGGAAACTCCGATTAGTCGCCATGTTGGTCTATTTCATGACTTCAGATTGGACACCATCAAATTCATGGCCTTGGAACATATTCCTCCGGATGTAAGGGGAGGCAGTAACGATCAGAAACTTTTGCAATTGGAATCCCGATGGATTTTTTTGCTGAAAGCAACAATTTATCCTGGATTGAATGAAATGTTGAGTTATAAACCTTTTTTATGAACATTGTATATTGTTTCCCTCGCTGCCTCCCCCACCCTCGCTATAGCTTTGTTTGTTTTTCTTTTTTCTTGTCTCCTCTTTTCAAAAATCTTTTTCCCTCTATTTCCTTCCTGCACCTTCCCCTTTCTCTTTCCCTTTCTTCTTTTTCTTTTCTTTTCCCCTCCTTTACTTTCCTTTCCCTTCCCCCTTCCTCCTATAATTTTTCACCCTTCTTCCCCATTTTCTTTCTCTCTTCGCCCTTGTTCTAATATTCTGGTCAATACTGAATTGGGACAACATCTCTTCCCTACCTTTCTATTAGACATGTGCACACTGAAATATTTCGTTTCGGAATTTCGTTTTCGTCCGAAAAATAAATTTATTTAGTTACTCCCGAAATTCGTTTTTATTTATTTCGTTTTTCGTTAGAAATTGCATTAGTCCGAAAATCTGAATTAATTAAGGTCGAATCTGTCATTGAAGGCTTATGGTGTCTGTCGAATGTTCAAAGAAGTTTCGACGGAGCAGTGAAACTGTACGACACTGCAATCATACATTTCCGGTCGAATGTTCCGCCCACAAGCTATAGAAGAATTCTAATGTTGTATGACTAGTAATAATTATATTTATTCATTACTATTACTAGTCAACCAACATTAGAATTCTTCTATAGCCTATGGGCGGATGCATTTGACCGGAAATGTACGATTGCAGCGTCGTACAGTTTTGCTGCACCGTCGAATCTTCTAACTTTCGATGCTTTGTCGAATCTTCGTCATTCTAGCTATTTTACTGCTCCTCCTCTTTGGTTACAATCAGCCAATAACATTCATCATCAACTTTATTTTTATTTTACTTCCCCCACCCAATTCCAGCAGTGATCTTTTCTCTCTATGTCGAATCTTTTCTCTCCTATGTCGAATCTTTTCTCTCCTATGTCGAATCTTTTCTCTCCTATGTCGAATCTTTTCTCTCCTATGTCGAATCTTTTCTCTCTATAATGTCGAATCTTTTCTCTCTATAATGTCGAATCTTTTCTCTCTATAATAACAAATCTTTTCTCTCCTATGTCGAATCTTTTCTCTCCTATGTCGAATCTTTTCTCTCCTATGTCGAATCTTTTCTCTCCTATGTCGAATCTTTTCTCTCCTATGTAGAATAATCTTGGACTAATAGAGTTAAGGTTAGGCACATTCGACCACAGGTTCGATAGACACAGATTGTTATTGGCAGCGTCACGTCGAATCTCCTATCTATATCGAACTGTTGTAGCGACGAAAACGAAAATAAAGCATTTGTTTATGTCGGATCTTTCGGTTTTCGGATTCTGTGCTTTCGTTTTCGTTTGTTAAAACGATAACGAAAATAGCTGAAATTCGGACGAAAATGCATTCGGACAAAAACGAATGCACATGTCTACTTTCTATTATCCCCCACGAGCTTTAGGGCTAATTTAACAGCTCAGTCCATCCTTTGGCCCACAAGTCTATGTGAAATCTATGGTCCACTGTTTTATTGGTCGCATAAGTCGACCAATCATATGGACTATATTTCATTTAGTGATCTATATATGGAGACAACAAATCTGTAGATATATAAATATAGACGTTCTCCCTTTCCTTATAAAAAATAATGTTTTTCGTATATACAAACCATATATATCCCTTTTTTTTATATATGTAACCAAGAGTCTTTGTGTCATGTGTATTCTTCTGTAAATATGAAGATATTATAGAATTTTCATGTATTATATTATCACCTATTCACTTATACACACATTTATAATATTTTTTCTTGTTTGTACATTGTTGTTTACTTTGGTTATTATCTTATTATAAATGTTTTTCATTATATGCATGCCTCTTCGCCACCCGGGTACAGCTATTGGTGCCAAGCCTCTCTCTTCACCCATTGGACTGCTCGGGGTGGCGTTGTCCCTGGTGGATGCCCCGGACTCTGCTTAGCACTTTTTCAAGATCATATGGACACCCAAGGGCGTTACAGTTGTGACTGGACGCCCATTTTGCTGACCGGCATGCAGGCTTTCCACTGTAACATTCATTCCTTGAAAAGCCCCTTCGGGGTGTCTTCTCTAATTCCACCACAAGAGTGCTCCACTGCTTCCTGTCTCTATGCTCTCCTTAACTCTGGTTCAGAGTGGCGATGCGGAATGACATCATACAATGGCGCCGGTGCATGTGCAGTACAGCCTGTGTCCACTTCCGGTCCATGTGGCCGGATGGGGGGTATATATAGACCAGGGATTTCAGTGCAGAGATGCTGCTGAGCCCCTGGGACCATACGATCGCTATATGTTCACAAGGTAAATCGTTTCTCATTGCTATAGTATGCAGGCTTATTATTCTTCTGTTCCTTTTTGCTTCATCTAAGTATGTTTGTTGTAGTACTCTCTTTTTGAGAAATCTGATTTGGAGGCATGGTTTGCCCCTGTTTAAATCCTGTCTAGTGACTAAATCTATTTCTTTCCGAGTCTGCTCTCACATCTGTGTTGGAGCTTCATTAAAGCGGAGGTCCGCCGAAAAGAAAAATATTAAAAGCCAGCAGCTACAGCTACAGCAGCTGCTGACTTTTATTATTTGAACACTTACCTGTCCTGGAGTCCAGCGACGTCCGCAGCAGAGGACGAGCGACCGCTCGTCACTCTGCTGCCCCCACCGCCATCCTCAGTGAGGGAACCAGGAAATGAAGCCTTGGGGCTTCATGCCCAGTTCCCTACGGCGCATTCGCGAGTCGCGCTGCGCCGTTCTGAATGGTCCCCTGTGTTCTGGGAGCCGAGTGTCTCCCAGAACACAACTGGGAATCTGCGGGAAGTGACGTGCCTCCCGCAGATTTCCCGCAGAGAGGACTCCCGGATGTGGGTGAAAATACCTGTCTTAGACAGGTATCTTCACCCCCCTCCCCCCTGAAAGGTGTCAATTGTGACACTGGAGGGGGGGGGAGGGTTTCCGATGAGCAGAAGTTGAAATTTAGGGTGGAGCTCCACTTTAACTCTTTTCTTACCGTATATCACAAATTACTTTTTCAGCACTTGGGAACTACTGCTTATACATATGTGAATCGTTTGTCCTTGCCGTCCCAGGAATCAAGTCAAATACCCCTGTAGCTTGTGTAATTACCATCATCAACAATAATTTATTCTATTTTTGGGTAACATTATTGCCGGGAGTAGGGATGAGCTTCGAGTTCGAGTCGAACTCATGTTCGACTCGAACATTGCCTGTTCGCCCGTTCGCCGAACAGCGAACAATTTGGGGTGTTCACGGCAAATTCGAAAAGTCTATGGGAGAAATCTAAAGTGCTAATTATAAAGGCTTATATGCAAGTTATTGTCCTAAAAAGTGTTTGGGGACCCGGGTCCTGCCCCAGGGGACATGTATCAATGCAAAAAAAAAGTTTTAAAAATGGCCGTTTTTTTAGGAGCAGTGATTTTATTAATGCTTAAAGTGAAACAATAAAAGTGAAATATTCCTTTAAATTTCGTACCTGGGGGGTGTGTATGATATGCATGTAAAGTCGCGATATGATATGCATTTAAAGGAAAATTTCACTTTTATTTTTTCATTTTAAGCATTATTAAAATCACTGCTCCCGTAAAAACGTCTATTTTTTATTTTTTTTTGCATTGATACATATCCCCTGGGGCAGGACCCGGGTCCCCAAACACTTTTTAGGACAATAAATTGCATATTAGCCTTGATAATTAGCACTTTAGATTTCGAACGTTCGAGTCCATTGTATTTAATAGGGTTCTAAAGTTCACGCGAACATTCTGTCTGTTCGCAGGTTCTGGTGCGAACTGAACAGGGGGGTGTTCGGCTCATCCCTGGCCGGGAGACGCATTGCTTAGGCAATGTGTTTTCTGGGGCCACATATATATGGATTTATGGGGATCTGTGTGTCCATGTGTATTTCCTTCTCACTGGACTCATCTTTAATTTTCAACTCTAGATATTACCCAGACTACGGGTCGTTTTTTCTCCCCTTGCAGGTTTTTTTGCTGTCCTCTGTGATCCTTGGATGTGCCCTGGGCGGGGTTCCGCTGCTACCGTTGGGGACACGGCCATCTGGGCTGGCTGGAGTGTATAGAGAGGTAAGGGGCTTGACCCTAGGGGGGTGAATTGTGCATGCATAGACCTCTTTATCACTAATATTATAATATATGTTTTATTGTTGGTTATCATTATTAATGGATTGTATATGTATTTGTGTGTGTCTCTTTCTGTATTTTGTAGAAGGTGTATGTCACCTATTGGACAGTGCTTCCCCTTTGAAGAAGCCCGATTTAGGGGCGAAACATGTCGGGAGTTAGGCCATCCAACTGTCCAATTCAACTGTACTGTTTGTAACAATCACTTTCTACACCGTTTTTTACCATTGTTTTTATTTTGGTATCAAAATAAAAATATTTTATTATAATCTGCTTGATACTTTGTCATCTCTGCACCATCAAAAATCCCATTTTCTTTGCTCCCATCTATTTACCAATTTAGGGATTTGGTGCCATATCTCATCAGTTGGTTATCCACAACCAAAACAAACGAACCCCAGCAAACATAGTTTAGGGTGTGCAATAAGCCGCACCTGGAAAACAGTATTAATCGTATACAAGACTTCCGTCCAGTAAAGATGCAGTTTGGGACACCGCCACAACATGTGGATCAGGTCACCATGGTCCCTCTTGCATCTAGTACAGGCAGGGTCATCTCGTAGCCCCATACTTACCATCCTAGCCGGGGTATAGTGTACACGCTGCAGTATATACAGCTGAGACAGCCTTTGGGCTACATTAAGAGAACACATGGGAATGGCTAACAGAGCTTCTTCCCACTGGTCCTCCTCAAAAGCTCCAACGTCACCCTCCCACTTTGAGATGATACCTGCCATGTTGTCAGGAAGGAATTTGCTGAGGAGCATGGAGTAACTGCACAAAATGAAACCCCTAAACGAGGTTACTTCTCTCATGTAGTTAAAAATCGGTGTGGGGCTCAGTGTCCAGCTGTCTCCCTCCGCTTGGGCCCTGACCGCATGTTGGAGTTGGAAATAAAAAAACTGCATAGAGGCAGGGAGCTGAAATTCAGCCTGTAGCTCCAAAAACGAGCGCAACTGACCGCTTCTGAAAATTTGTGTCATATGGGTAATCCCATATTGTTGCCATCTCATACCATATTGTAATTTTTCCAACTCCAAGTAGCGTTTGTTCCCCCAGATGGGGCTATGCCTAGTAAAGCCCTCCACTTGTTGTAATGCTCTCACCTTGTTCCAGATTTTCTGAATCAAGTTGTATGTAGGGTATAGCTTATTGGACTTGGCAAATCTCAGTGCCTCCAGGCCCTCCTCCACCTCCCCCCCAGTTGCCGAACGTAACAGCTGCGCCACAGGGTCTACCAAGTTCAACACCGGATTACCAGGGGGACTCAGCACCCTAGCAATGTGTTGGAGCTGGGAGGCCAGATAATACAGCCATGGGTTAGGGAGAGAAAGCCCTCCTGCCTCCTTCGGCCGTTGAAGCTGTTCCAGCTTCACCCTTGCCGTAGAATTTAGCCATATAAGGGATCTAAAAATGGTGTTGACAACTCTAAAATGTTTAAGAAGGACAACCATGGGGGAGTTGTGCAGCACATATAAGAGCTGCGGCATTAAGATCATCTTTATTAGATTTATTCTGCCTACAGGGGACAGTTTCAATTTGGACCACACCTTCACCCGATCCCTGCAGCGATTCAGAAATGGGGACAGATTTAAAGTAAGATATTCTAAAGGATTGGGTGTAACCTGGATCCCCAGATATCCGAACTCTGTGGATACAGGGATATCTAGTAAATGTGTCAGCCGTGGGCATGGTTTCTTATCTAAGAGCATGAGAGAGGATTTGGTCCAATTAATCACCAACCCAGAATACCGGCCAAAAGTCCGAACAACCTCCATTGCCTCCCTCAGAGATTATTCTGTGTCACCCAAAAGGAGCATGGTGTCATCGGCATACATCATACATTTTTCTTGTTGCTCCCCATATTGAAAACCCCTTATATTCATATGGGCACGAATCCGAGCGGCCAGCGGTTCTATGGCAAGCGCGAACAGTAAAGGGGACCCCCTGCCTGGTGCCCCTAAAAAAGATCAAAGTAAGGGGATATCCTTCCTGACTCTCTAATGGCTGCTTTCGGGGAGTTATATAGTAGCTGCACCCAGGCTATGAAATTCGCTCCAAACCCAAATTTTCGTAGAACGGCCCATAAGTAGGGGTGCGCATCTTCACTGGTCTCACGATTCGATTTGATTACGATTATCTGGTCAACGATTCGATTCGATTCCACGATGCATCACGATTACCGATGAGCTCTCACTTCCACTTGGGCCGCCTAGGCGGCCCTTCCTCCCTGCAATCTTCTGAGACACATCACAGGTCCCAGAAGATTGCCCGGCTATGCAGGACAGCGCAGTGAGACATGCGCACCCGGCTGTGAAACTGCAAGCTGTCACAGCTGGATGCCCACAGTAGTATTGCCAGCGCCGTGGACAGAATGGAGGGTTCGGGTGGCCACGTCGCTGGATTGTTTTGTAGCTGCTGACTTTTAATAAAACAAAAAATTTACTGAACTCTGCTTTGAAATAAAAATAACCTCACTCCTTTAAAGTGGAGTTCCACCCAAAAGTGGAACTTCCGTTTTTAGCACTCCTTGCCCCCTGATATGTCACTTTTGGCATGTCATTTTTTTTGGGGGGTGTCCTCTTTTTAGTGGGACTTCCTGTCTCGGCCGCCTAGGTGACTCCTCCTCTCGTCTTAGGTGGTCCCTCCCTGCCAGCGATCTTCTGGGACACAACACAGGTCCCAGAAGATTGGCTGGCCAATGGCAGAGCACAGTGCGTGCCTGGCCATGAAGCTGTAAGCTATCATGGCCAGGTGCCCACAATAGATATGACGGCGTCGAGGAGAGGAGCGGCGCTCTGCGCGGCCGCGTCGCTGGACTGTGGGACAGGTAAGTGTCGGTTTAATAAAAGTCAGCAGCTACACTTTTTGTAGCTGCTGACTTTTATTAACTAAAAAACGGTGGAACTTCGCTTTAAAAAGTGCACTAATCCGGTGCACTACAGGGTACAGGAATTCACGCATGTGGCTGGTGGGAGGTCAGGAGGGATTAGAATCCGAATCCACAGCAAACAGCCCTGTGAAGTTCCTTTTACTTTCTCTGTTGAAATTTCTCTGGGCTCCCAAGTTTGCACATTCCAACACACTAGGAGTTAACACAGTGGAATGTGCAAACGGGAAGCCGGGGAAATCTCAGCACAGAGCACGTGTAGGAGTAGTACTGTTTTTTCCCTGTTAAAAAAAAAAGAGTACTGCTGTTAATTCCCGTTTTGTAATAAATGCCGTTATAATCCATTAAGTGGCCACCGCTGTATGAGCTTTTTAAAATAAAGGGATTTTTATAACAGCTTACCTGTAAAATCCTTTTCTTGGAGTACATCACGGGACACAGAGCGACTTAGTCATTACTAATGGGTTATATAGATTACCTTCAGGTGCTGGCACTGGCCACTTCCAAACCGGAAGTACCCTCCCCTATATAAGCCCCTCCCATCCGGGAGCACCTGAGTTTTGTAGCAAAGCAATAAGTGTCCCAAAAAGAGGGGTGGGAGCTCTGTGTCCCGTGATGTACTCCAAGAAAAGGATTTTACAGGTAAGCTGTTATAAAAATCCCTTTTTCTTTTTCGTACATCACGGGACACAGAGCGACTTAGTCATTACTAATGGGACGTCCCAAAGCAATGCCAAATGAGGGGAGGGATACATAAGCTGGGCGCCATCAGGCATGAGGCTCTTTTGCGGCCTGCAACACACTGCGCCCAAAGGCGACATCCTCCTGACTTCTGACGTCTACCTGGTAGAATCTAGTAAACGTGTGTACTAAGGACCATGTTGTGGCCTTACAGACTTGAGCCAGGGAGGCTTGGTGATGCACTGCCCATGAAGTTCCAACTGCTCTTGTGGAGTGCGCCCTAACTTTGAACGGAGGCGGTCTCCTTTTCAAGCCATAGGCTTGTATTATGACCTGTCGAATCCACTTGGCTAAAGTAGATTTTTGATGCTGCCTGACCCTTTCTGGGGCCTTCCGGCAGAACAAACAAAGTATCCGTTCTACGAATCTGAGCAGTGGCTTTAAGATAAGCTTTAACTGCTTTTACTACATCCAAAGAATGCAATAACTTTTCCTCTACCGAACTAGGTTTGGGGAAAAAGGAAGGAAGAACCACATCTTGGTTCAAATGGCACCTCGATACCACCTTAGGAAGAAGGCTGGATGAGGACGTAATACTACTCTGTCCTTATGGATAACCAGATATGGCTCCTTACAGGACAAGGCGGCTAATTCCGATACTCTTTTAGCCGAACAAATGGCTACTAAGAAAATCAATTTCCTGGTGAAAAGAACCAAGGAAATGTGCCGCAATGGTTCAAATGGTTGTTTCTGTAGAACCGACAGAACCAGGTTTAAGTCCCATGGACATATGGGAATACTAACCGGAGGGCTAATACGCATCACTCCTTGTATGAAAGCTTTGACTAATGAATGCAAAGCCAAGGGCCTTTGAAAAAAATATTGACAAGGCCGTCTGACCCTTGATAGTACTCAAGGCAAGCTTCCTATGTACAGCCCACTGTAGGAAGTCCAGAATCCTACCTATTACGTACTTACGTGGATGCCATTTCCTGGCCTCACACCACGTGATGTACGCCTTCTAGATCCTATAATAGATCTGCCTGGATACCGGCTTCCTGGCATTGATCATGGTAGATACCACAGGATTAGAGAGCCCTCTCTTTTTTAGAATGTGGGCTTCAATAGCCAGGCCGTCAAACCTAGGGCTGGTAAGGAAGGGTAGTATATCGGTCCTTGCGAAAGCAGGTCCGGACGATGTGGGAGGGTCCAAGGACT
The DNA here is from genome assembly GCA_029206835.1 of Rana muscosa. NCBI lineage: Eukaryota > Metazoa > Chordata > Amphibia > Anura > Ranidae > Rana > Rana muscosa. The sequence goes on from JARGYO010005626.1 coordinate 37,456,741, forward strand.
TCCCACTGACATTTTTACAATCTCCGCGTACCATGCCCTTCGGGGCCACGCTGGAGCCACCAGAATCACTGGTTTCTTTTCTACCCTGATTCTGCGGATTAATCGCGGTGGGAATGCATATATCAGCTTGAACTGATCCCAAGGGAACACTAGGGCATCCGAACCGCAAGCTAGGGGATCCTTTGTGCGAGACACAAATCTGTCCACCTTTGCGTTGAATCTGGATGCTAGCAGATCTACATCCGGTGTTCCCCACCGCTGGCATATTGCCTGGAAAACCTCGGGGTGAAGAGACCATTCCCTGGGCATAATTGCTGGCGACTTAAAAAGTCCGCTCTCCAATTTTCCACTCCTGGGATGAAAACCGCGGATATGGCTGTGACATACCTTACTGCCCATTCCAGGATGCAATTCGCTTCCCTCTGGGCTGCACGACTCCTGGTGCCACCCTGGTGATTGATATATGCCACTGCTGTGGCATTGTCTGATTGAATTCTGACAGGTGACCCTTGGAGTTTGGATGTCCATGCTACTAGGGCATACCGGGCTGCTCGTATCTCTAAGAGATTGGTGGGCAGGGCCTTCTCTGCTTCTGACCACTTGCCCTGGAGAGACCATTGCTCCAGTACTGCCCCCCCAGCCTATGAGGCTGGCAACTGTAGTGACCACCTTCCAAGAAACCGGACTGAAGGGTTTCCCTTTTTCCAGATTCTGGTACCAACCACCAATGGAGGCTCTTGCGAACGGAAGGGGACAGGGACATTGGTAAGTCTAAAGCCTGAACTTTTTTGTTCCAGGCTGACAGTATGGCCCTCTGCAAGTTCCTTGAATGGAATTGACCGTAGGGTACCGCTTCGAATGAAGCCACCATTTTTCCCAGCAGCCTTATACACAGGCGTATGGATGGTTTTTCTTTTTTGTACCCACTAAGTGGGTCAAATCTTTCAAAGACGACACCTTCTCTGGAGGTAAGAAAATCTTTCTCTGATTTGAATCCAGTCTTAGCCCCCAAGTATTCCAGGCTTTTGACTGGTTTTAGGGCTGACTTGTCTCGGTTGATAATGCAACCGTGAGATTCCAGATACTTGATTATCTTGTGAACGACCACTTCTAGTTTTTTTCACTGAGTGGTCTATCAGCAACAAGTCGTCTAGATATGCCATTATCGTTACACCTTGTGTTCCTAGTTTGGCCAATCGTAGGGCCAGAATTTTTGTGAACACTCGTGGTGCCGTGGCCAGACCGAAAGGTAAGGCTCTGAACTGAAAATGGCGCCCTTCTACTGCAAGGCGTAGAAATTTCTGGTGGGCCGGACAGATGGGAATATGCAAATAAGCATCCCTTATGTCGATCGAGGCTAACCATTCCTGCCCTTGTGGCCACCGATCGGATCGACTCCATCCGAAAATGTCCTGATATGTAGGAACTTGTTTAGCCCTTTTATATTTAATATGGGCCTCATGTCCCCATTTGGTTTGGGGACTGTGACAAGGTTCGAGTAAAACCCGAACCCGTTTTCTTCCAAGGGAACCTTCATGATTACCCTTGGGGCAATAGTTGCTCTAGTGCCAGAAGGAGGGATCCACTCTTCTGGGGATCGCTTGGCACGTTTGACCTTATAAAATGGGCAGGAGGAATGTCTTTTAACTCCAGCCTGTATCCCAGACTTACTGCGGAGATCACCCATCTCTGATGGTGTCCCGCCAGGTCTCTGTGAACAACTGAAGTCTTCCCCTCACCCGACTGAGTGGGGGCAACCCTTCATGACTTAGGGGGAGGTTTTGTACCTCTCTTGACCCAGGGTTTCTTGTTACCCTGTGATTGTCCCTGATTTCTGCCCCCTGGATTTGACCGCGGAGGCCGTCGGAACTGTTTCACAGCCGATGTGCCAGGGACTGGAGAAGTAGGCCTCTTAAAAGAAGGACTTCTACACTTGTTCTTAACCGGCAAGAGTGTACTTTTACCGGCAGAAGTTTTCTGGATATATTTGTCCAGATCATCTCCAGATAAGCGTTCTCCATGAAATGGGAAGCTAATCAGCAATTTCTTACAGGGAGCTTCAGCAGACCAGTTTTTGAGCCATAGAAGCCTACGCATATGTCTACAGACAGCGTAAAGCGGGATGCCTGTTGGATTGTATCCTTTATGGCGTCCACCGCAACACAAGGCTCTAGGTAGGTCAGCTAGGGCAAGAGCCTGCTGATCTGGTAAGTCCCTTAAGACTTGTTTCAACTGATCTTTCATTGCTTGGCAGACTCCAATCGCTGCTACTGCAGGTTGTGTCACCATGCTTGCTGTAGAGAAAGCAGATTTTAGTAAAGACTCCAATTTTTTATCTATTGGGTCCTTGAACATTGGAACATTATCTACTGGACATGTCAGTGATTTATTTACACAAGAGATGGCTGTGTCCACTGTAGGGACCCTCCATTTTTTTTTTTTTTTTTATGAACTTATCCTCCATGGGATAGATCACTGGAAATCTCTTGGGGGGAGTAAATATTTTACAGGATGCTCCCAATCCTGGTAAATAAACCCTTCCAATAAAGGGTGGATTGGGAAGGAACAGACAGTCTGGGGAGCTTTCAGCGACCCCAGCGAGGAGACAGTAGTGGTTGATGGTTCCGCCAGAGGCATTTAAAATGCTGCTCGGACCATGTTAGTCAGAGACTGAACCCATAATCTTTAAGCCTGAGATGCTGAGAAAGGTTCTTCCACTGTTGATTCCTCTATAACTTTATCAACCTCACCTGATCCCCTTCATGTAGGTCGATCTCTGGGACTGTTCCTCCACTAACAGGCACTCTGCAGGAGGAGACGGAGATCGGACGCGCTTTTCCTGTGACAGGGAAGCAGCGATCAATGCTGTTAATCTCTCTTCCAATCCTCCCAGAGTTGAGGATAAAACCTCCTCTGTTATATATATAGGAGCAGGTGGACTGGGGACAGCCGCAGTACCAGGTACTCCTGCGGGGTTCCTACGGCTACTGACCTCTGAAATTTCAGGGAAGATTGGCGCAGTACAGCATGCCCAAAATCCTCAGAGCCCGACGGAGACCCCTTTCGCTTCTTGGAAGATCTATTTCCAGAGCGTCTGGACGACATATCCTATAAGCACAAAGCTGAGGTATTCCCGTCGTCATACACCAATTTTGCTGGTAATAGTCTAACACAGTTGCTGCTATATACCAGCTGGTGTCCACTAAAGTGCCTTTCTATGGGGATGCCTGCATCAACCGCCTCTGTGTGCCACTGTTTGTTGCTAGCTCTGTTTGCATCCAGCTGACACTTGTACTGTGTCTTTATACAAGCTGGGACGCCTGCACATGCGCAGAAGCGCCGTGGCGCGCATCGAGCGTCATCCACCCGCCCCTTTTTTTTCATAGGAGGCGCGTGCACGCGCCCGCGCGCGCGCCCGTGCGCCATTGGCGCCCTTTTCGAAAATCAAACAGGGACTAGGAGCCAGGGCCCTTTTTGCCGGAGGGCCTGTGCGGTGGATGAGCGCAGCAACAGGGCAGAGGAAGTGGATTCCCACAGAGAAACTTACCAACTGCCTGGATCTTTTGACTTGAGAAAACCAAAGATCCACATGACAAGAAAAATGGACCACAGCGGCCTCTAGTGGTTTAACACAGGTACCGCGGTCCTTTTTTTTTTTTTTTCTTGACTACTATTAAAATTTTACATTTTCAGTAGTTACAGGCATACACAGATATCAGCGGGAATACCGTTAGGTAACAGACAGAAAGACAAATTAGGCTTGGGGGTCCCCCAATAGAACCAAGTTCCTGGGGGCCCCCACTTACCTGACCCCCGCCGCAGGACTTTGTTTGGTCCACAGAAGCCCAAACTTCACCTATCACGGCAGGCATTGTAATTAAACCTTCAGGGACCGGGTTCCCAAGGATTCCACTCCCCTGGACCTGTATAGCACCCTGCACAGACAACATCTTGGTCGTGGGTATGACCAGAGCTCTGGATCCCAGGGTCCAGCCCTCCTAAGAGAGGCATTACAGGCAAAACCTTGCTCTTCTGCTGCAAGGCCCGGGTACCGACCGTTTAGCTATGAAGCTTTTTTGGTGGGATCCGGAACAGCTTACTAAGGCCCAAAAGAACCTGTACGCAAGCCCAGTGAAAACACATGTTACTCTTTGGCCAACACCTTAGACACTGGCAAAAAACTGAGGTGCTCCCGGATGGGAGGGGCTTATATAGGGGAGGGTACTTCCGGTTTGGAAGTGGCCAGTGCCAGCACCTGAAGGTAATCTATATAACCCATTAGTAATGACTAAGTCGCTCTGTGTCCCGTGATGTACGAAAAAGAAATATGCAGCTTCATACCTGCATTTCTGCCTGTATACAGTGTATTCCTCATGTCACTCTGTCCGGTACGGCCCACCTCTCACGTCTCTTATTCTCCTCTCTGTCTCCGGACGTCAGTGGAAGTTCTCAGCCCCGCCCACCGACTGTAGCTTTCAGATAACAAGAGAGGCAGGCGGGGCTGACCTCAGGGGAGACGTGAGAGGTGAGAGGCTGGCCGGACCATGCAGTCACATGAGCGGAATATACTGACAGTATACAGACAGAAATGCAGGTATGAAGCTGCATATATTTTAAAAATCACGAGCAGCGGTGGCCACTTAATGGATTATAACGGCATATATTATAAAACTGGCATTTTAATAATGCTCGGAGCGCTCTCCCGGGAGGGGCGGGGCAAGTCGGGATGACATCACCCATAATCGATTATTGGGGATAGACGCATCGATGCCGCATCGGGGACCCCCGAATCGCGATGCATCGATGCAACGATTAAATTCAGCGCCCCTACCCATAAGTAGGGCCACTCTATACTGTCAAAGGCCTTATGGGCGTCAAGGGAGAGCAGAGCCCTGTCTCCCATGTTATCGGAGATGGATTGCATGTTAACGAATAATCTGCGCAGATTAATAGCCGTGGACTTCTGAGGCATGAACCCCGCCTGGTCTGAATGTATTATAGCCGAGATAGCATTGTTCAGCCGTAGAGCAAAAACCTTGGCTAAGATTTTTACATCCGACTGCAACAAGTATATCGGCCTATAGGAACCCGGGTCTAATGAGTCTTTTCCAGGTTTCAATAGCAGGACTATTATGGCTTTGGTCATAGACAGAGGTAGGCACCCGGTTGATTTGGCCCCATTAAACACTCCCAACAATCTAGGCAATAATTGTTCCCCGTATTGCTTGTACACCTCCATCAGAATTCCATCTTCCCCTGGTGGAGATATTTAGGAAAAATATCTAACTTTAACATGAACACTCCCTGGGGGTGCAGCCTCGAAAAAGACCACCGGCAGGCGATCTAGTTCTCCAGCTGCTGTCAGTGCACCAAGGACCCCCAGGAGTAAACAGAGTATAAGGGGTCGAACAACAAAAAAGGCACTGGGACAACAGGTCCCGTCTCCCGCCGGCATCACAACCGCCAGTCGGGGGGTATCTGTGGATAATTCGTAACACATCAGACACTCGTACAAGATTGCTTTGCTTCGCACACTCTCTCCGTGGGGGGACAGAGAGCAATAAATCAACTTGTGCTCCCGGACAAACTGGAAGTTATCTTAGAACAGTGTGAGCTAACAAGGCAGCCCACCAGCCGGGGGCTGCCCTAGCCTTTCAAGAGCCTGGCATATTCAGGGACCTAGAATAGGTCAGTCCTCTTCCCCTGCCCCCCTCCTTGGCAGGCGAAAGGCATTTTCATTTGTATCCAGCCAGTCCGACGCGTCTGCAGAGTGTTCAAAGAAGTGAGCCTAGCCTCTGGCAGTAATGCGGAGGCGTGACGGGTATAGCATAGCATATGGCGCCTCTAACTTTTGCAGCCTTTTCTTGACTTCTGTGAATCGGGCCCGTCTCTTCTGCACATCAGATGAAAAGTCAGGATAAAAAGAGATGCGAGCTCCATTAAACTGCACATTCTGTTTTTCTCTGGCCAGACGAAGAATAATCTCTCTGTCTCGGTAATGCAACATGCGTTCCAGGATGGGTCGCGGGAGAAGCCCTGGGGGAAGGGGCCGCATGGGGACCCTTTGGGCCCTTTCGACCGCATAAAGGGATGTAAACGCCTTTTTCCCAAATATCTCCAGCAGCCATTTCTCAACAAAGTCAGTGGGGTCTCTGCCCTCCGTTTTCTCAGGGAGACCGACTATGCGGACATTATTGGGTCTCATCCAGTTCTCGAGGTCATCAGCGCATTGATCGACTGCAGCGACCATTCTAGTATTATGCTGTGTATCTCTCATCAGAGGGGGGAACTTATCCTCCATGTCACTGATCCTGCTTTCTGTAGCAGTGGTCCTCTCTCTGATCTTCTGCATATCTTGCCTTATCAGGGAAACTTTCTCTTCCAAACCATCAAATCGTACTTGCAAAGTGTTAACTGAGGCAGTGCACCTATTCACAGCTTTCAGGATCTCAGCAAGGGTGGGCTGAGCAGGTTCCTCATCCCCACTGTCCTCTACCTGCTCCCCTGCCTGCTCTGCCATAAGGTTTACATCAGTGTGGTCAGGAAAGCCTTCCTCCATGTTTCCCTGTGCAGTGAGTTCCCCCTCAGGAGCCCCCCCCTCCTCAGCCTAGTCTGCTATGTGCAAGGATCCTGCCAGTTTCTGGGCATAGTATCTAATGTCCGTAGGGAGTGGGTCCCCGCTGGCACTCTTAGGGGTTTTTGGAGGTTTACTCACTGTGTCCTTATGTTTTTCTGCACCGCGCGTCCCGCGCTGCTGAGACCCTCTGGCGGCACCATTTTGGATTTCCGTGCGCTGTTTCCCGTCTTTGCTCTTTCCCCGCAGACCCATCATAAATTCTGTCAACACAGGCACCTCAGCGGGTTCCCCTCAGGTTCCGGAGTCGGACTGTAGCCGTTAAACACAGTGAAGAAGCCGGGAGCAGGATTATAGCAGGGTAACAAGCGGGAGCTCTGTGAGGAAGCTGCTTCTCACATGCCGATCCTGGCCACGCCCCAGCTCACTGTATTTTTAGTGGTTTATATTTGTGATACGGGTGGAGATTAGAGTTTTGTGCTTCACTAATTGCACTATATTAAACTATTTGTATTGTGGTGAAAACACCTTTTAAGTATTACAGCCACAAAAACATATAATTTTATAGTAATTATTTTTTACTAATTCACATTTAGTTTATCATTATTGTTAGCTCCTAATTGTGCTGATTGTTCTCACTCTGTTTTATCTTCTCTAAACTTATTCAAATCAAATCTAAAAACTTTTTTCTTTAGACACGTTTCATGTATTTGTCAATTTTTTCCTCTGTTTTACCCTGTGTATTTCTCATGTTTTTGTTTCTCTTTGTCTTTGTAAAGCACGTTGAGACGCTCGCTACCTTTAAAGGTGCTATATAAAATTAAGTTATTATTATTAATATTATTTTTACTTTTAATATATTTGAAGATTTTTTGGGGGTTTGTCCTGCTCTCTTTTGCAACCTGTCATTAGTTTTGAATTTTTGGGGCCTTGAATTCCTTTTTACATTTTGTGTAATACTTGTTGTAACTTTCAATGATGATAGTGTTCCTTCATTTTTATATTTTTGAAATATTATTTTCTTAATATTTATAGTTATTTTAACTCTGGCTGTGAGCCACATAGAATTCTAAACGTATTGCCCATGGGAATATATTTTGCATTGTGTTCCTTTACAGTCGTTTTGAAGCATTCCCATTTCTGTTTTGCATTTTTCAATGACAATATTCCCTTCTAGTCTAATGCCGCGTACACACGACCCTTTTTCATGACGAGAAAAATTAATTTTTTTTATTTGGTCATTAAAAATGATTGTGTGTGGGCTCCAGAGCATTTTTCACAACGTGATAAATGGGCATTAAAAATTTGGAACATGCTCTATTTTTTCTCGTCGTTTTTCACGTCGTCGTTTTTCTCGTCTTGAAAAATGGCCGTGTGTAGGCTTTAACGACGTGAAAAAAACGTGCATGCTCAGTGTTATGTCCCTTAGACACGGGGTCTCTCAGAGTGTTGCTAGCAATGCTAAAGTATCTGCTCAGCAAGTTACACACAGGCCAGATGAACTTCTTAACCATGGAAGGGTTTATTACTCACTCAGAACATGATGACTTGTTACATAGAGTCCTAATACAACAGGATTCTGTCATTACCAGATGTAATCCCTTCTCTGCATCATGCTGCTGCTGCTTCCAGTCTCACACACCACTCTCACTACTTCCTGGTACAACCCCTTCCCAGCATGCATCAGGAGAAAAAGGTGAAGGGTCACACAGTATTCCAGCACAAACATTACATCTCCTCTTTTTCCCATAAAAAAAAAAAAAAAACAATAGGAAAATAAATAAATAAACATAACAATAGAACAAAATACTCAACACATAAAATAACAAGGCAAGCAGAATCAGTTCAGCAAGTAGTATCTCCAACTCAGTTCTGTGGCTCCTGCATCACGTTACGAGCCCTTTGTCTCTGTTTCCTGACCTCCAAAGTGTCCCGTAAGATTTCAGTGCTTTGCCAACGAGGAGTTTGATGTCTTTGGCGGGCAGACTTACGAAGTGTCACAGCACCAGGAGGGGTAGAGGCTGTCAAAGGTTCTGGAGGTGTCAGTGGGTGTCCAACAGACAAATCAGTCTCTGCAACTCCAGGCACATGTCCGGGCTCCTCAGGAATACGGTCACCAACCGCTTCAAGAGTTGGTTGTAAACTTGTAGGATCATGCCAGACACCATGCCATATGTCACCAGTAGAGCCCTGAGTAGACTCTGGTGGTTGGGTAGAAAGAGAGGTCGGGTTTGTTTCTACTGGCAGGCAAATGCGCTTTCTCAATTGCGAAAGGTGTCTTCGAACACAAATGCCATTCTCCAGGCGAACAAGGTACATTCGTTGTCCAAGAGGTCCATCAATAATGCCAGGAAGCCAATGAGGCAAAACTCTGTAATTCCGAAACCATACAAGATCACCAGCACGGAATCCAGGACGGCCTGGCGGAGAAGGTGTCGGTGACTGTTCCTGTGGACGAACTAAATCCAGTTTGGTGCGGAGATGCCTGCCAAACATAAGAAAAGCTGGGGACAGCCCAGTAGTAGTGTGTTTTGTGTTTCGGTACATGGTCAAGAACTCCAGAAGCTTCTCCTCTGACAGTCCAACCTGGTCCAGAGTGGACAGTAAGTGCTTCTTAAACGTCTGCACAAACCGTTCTGCCAGCCCATTTGAGGCTGGATGATAAGGATCTGTTTTGTAGTGTTGGATGCCCAAGCCACTGAGGATGGATTGAAACTCATGCAATGTAAATTGAGTCCCATTGTCCGAGACTATGGCTGTTGGCAAGCCATATTGAGTAAAGAGCTTCCTTAAGACTAGAATGGTAGCAGCTGAGGTAACAGAAGGCATTTGAAAAACCTCTGGCCATTTTGAATGTGCATCTACTATGATCAAATACATTTTACCCTGGATTGGGCCAGCAAAATCAAGATGGAGTCTTGACCACGGTTCTGTCGGCCATGGCCAAGGTAGCAGGGTTCCTTTCTTTTGGGGTCGCTGAGCTTGACAGCACCCAGGACATTGAGCCACATAATCTTCAATTGCTGTGTCCATTTGGGGCCACCAAACATAGGTCCGGGCTCGCTGCTTAATGCGCACCACACCAGGATGGCCCTCATAGAGTATCCTTAACATGGTTGGTTGCAAATACTGAGGTATAATCACTCTATTGCCCCACTGTAGGCAACCAGCATTAGTCACAAGCTCACATTTTCTGGCAAAGTACGGACGAAATTCACCTGGGACTTTCTCTGGCCATCCAGCCTGAACATACGAGAATATCTGAGACAGGAAAGGATCTGTGACTGTATGTCTGGCAATTAAGGAGGTGGACATGCAGGATTTCGGCCTGTGTATTTCCACTATGCGTATGTCTCTTGGTGAGTGGTCTCCAATTGGCAATCTGGAAAACGCATCTGCATTGCCATGGGCATCATGGGAGCGGTATCTGATAGAATAAGTATAAGCTCCCAAGAATAAAGTGTACCTTTGTAAGCGAGTTGCGGTTGTTGTAGAAATTCCTTTCTGAGGGTTCAGTATTGACAACAGAGGTTTGTGGTCAGTGATAAGTGTGAACTCCCAACCATAGATGTACGTATGAATTTTTTTTGTGGCCCATACAATGGCCAAAGCTTCCTTGTCTATCTGGGAGTAGTTTTGCTCTGCTGAGGTTAAAGACCTGGAGGCAAAAGAAATGGGGCGCTCTGTGCCATCTGGCATGACATGGGAAAGCACAGCACCCAGTCCATATGGCGAGGCGTCACAAGCCAAGGTGACGTGTTTCTTTAAATCATAGTGGACCAGAACTCGAGAAGACAGAATGAGTTCTTTAGAAAGCCGAAAAGCTTCTTCACATTTGGCTGTCCATATCCATTTAGCTCTTGCATCCAGTAAGCGATGTAATGGGTAAAGCTGTTGTGCTAGGTTCGGCAAGAAACGGTGGTAGTAATTTAGGAGGCCAAGGTAGGACCTGAGCTGTGTGACATTCTGGGGAGTAGGGGCATGGGTAAGGGCTTTAACCTTTTCTTCAGTAGTGTGTAACCCATGTCTGTCCACAGTGTGGGCACAAAATTCCAGTTGAGACTTTAGAAATTCGCATTTTGACAGATTGACACGTAAACCATACCTTTGGAGTCTCTCTAGCACAGCTTCAACATTCTTTCTGTGTTCTTCATCAGTGGGACCAGTGATGAGCATGTCATCTAGTAGACATTGAGTGAAAGGTATGCCTGCCAGGACCTCATCCATGATTCGCTGCCAGATGGCTGGAGCTGGGGCTATGCCAAAAACCATGCGGTTGTATTGGAATAATCCTTTATGAGTGTTAATGGTCAACAGATGGCGTGAATCTGGGTGTACTTGCAGTTGCAGGTAAGCTTGCTTTAAGTCTATTTTTGTAAACTTTTGCCCCCCAGCCAATGAGCTAAATAGATCTTCAAGTCGAGGCAATGGGTATTGATCCACAAGAAGTTGGTTGTTCAGGGCAACCCTGAAATCTCCACAAATTCTAATGTCTCCATTCTTTTTCTTGACAGGCACAATTGGCGATGCCCATTCACTTCTATCAACTTTAGTTATGATCTTTTCAGCCAATAGGTGGTCCAGCTCTGCTTCCACTTTCTTTCTCAAGGCAAAAAGGTACTGATCTTGCCTTACAAAAACGAGGTGTAGCACCCGGCTTCAAGAGGAGGTGGGCCATTTTTCCTTTTACTGTGCCCAAAGAGTCCTCAAAAACCCCCTTAAAGCGTGACTTTAGGGATTCCACCCAATGGTCTACCTCAGAAAGCAATGTACATTGGGCAATGGCAAGAGGAGGCATGCCCAGGGCTTTGATCCAGTCCCTACCGTACAGCGGAGGACCTCCTTTATTGACAACATAAAGGCGTAGAGTTTGACTGCGGTTGCCTAATGTAACAAGGGGTTTCACATAACCCAAGGGCTGTAGTAGTTCCTTGCTGTAGGTTTGTAGTGTGAGATTTGTAGGTTGGAGCGGTAGGGACAGACCCGATGCCTTTAAATCAGTCCATGAAATGACAGACACTGCCGCCCCTGTATTAACATCCATGGAGACAGGACAGCCATTGAGTGTGACATCCACTTTAATCGCAGGAGTACTCCCAGCTACCCGAAACAGTCCAACATGCTGGACACAGGTTTCCTCATCAGAGCTGGAGCCGTGATTGTCAGAATCCATATGAAATGTCTGTTTACGTTTAACTTTTGTGGTAGTGTTCGAGGAGCATGAGCTGCGGCAAACACGCCCAATATGGCCAGTCTTTCCACAAAGAAAACAAATGACATCCTTTAACTTGCAAGCAGGTGCACTGTGAGTAGTGTTACCACAACGGTAGCAAGTTAGTGTCCTAGAGACAGAAGAATTAGGGTGGCGAGGTTTAGGAAGATTTGGAGACGGCCGTCTTGGGTGTCAGGTGATAGCAGAGTGGAATATTTCCTCTCCCTGGCTTGCAGGAGTTTCAGGTGGTGCCTTCAGTAGGGTGGCGTCCCATGTAGCCAACTCCATGACCGTAGCAAGGTCAGTGGCTTTCGTCAGAGTCAAGTAGGGTTCTGTAAGTAAACGTTTCTGTATGGCTGGGTCGCAGAGTCCCATAACAAACATGTCACGGAGAGCCGTCTGCAGGTAGTCTCCAAACTGACAAGTGGCAGCTAGTTTCCGTAAAGCAATGATATAAGTCTTTATGTCCTCCCCGGCATGCTGCCTTCTACTGTAGAATTTAAACCGCTCTGCAATCTCTAATGGCTTTGGGTTGTAGTGCTCATGTAGCTTCTGAATTAACTCAGGCAGGGGCTTAGAGGCCGGCTTGTCTGGAGAGATGAGGTCTCTGAGAGTGCCATATGCAGCTTGACCCAATATTGTGAGGAAAACTGCAACTTTCTTTTCTGCAGCCACACTATTTGCTTCCATATACTGCTCCAGCCTCTCCACCCAGGAGCTCCATGATTCAGCAGCAGGATCAAATGGTTGAATAAACCCTATGAAGGCCATGTGTGCTAAAATCCACAATCCTCGTCGCCACTGTTATGTCCCTTAGACACGGGGTCTCTCAGAGTGTTGCTAGCAATGCTAAAGTATCTGCTCAGCAAGTTACACACAGGCCAGATGAACTTCTTAACCATGGAAGGGTTTATTACTCACTCAGAACATGATGACTTGTTACATAGAGTCCTAATACAACAGGATTCTGTCATTACCAGATGTAACCCCTTCTCTGCATCATGCTGCTGCTGCTTCCAGTCTCACACACCACTCTCACTACTTCCTGGTACAACCCCTTCCCAGCATGCATCAGGAGAAAAAGGTGAAGGGTCACACAGTGTTCCAGCACAAACATTACACTCAGAAGCAAGTTATGAGACGGGAGCGCTCGTTCTGGTAAAACTGGCGTTCATAATGGAGATAGCACATTCATCACGCTGTAACGGACTGAAGAGCACAAGGCTGAAAAGAGCGAATCGTCTCTCACCAAACTTTACTAACACGAGGATCAGCAAAAGCAGCCCAAAGGGTGGTGCCATCCGAATAGTGGCATCATACGTTTCGTATGTCACCACGCTTTGCTCAAGCATTTTTTTTCACGATAGTGTGTAGGCAAGGCAGGCTTGAGAAGAATCACGTCGAGAAAAACGTCGTTTTTTTTCAATGACATTAAAAACGGTCGTGTGTACGCGGCATAAGTCTTGGAGAGCAGGCCTCAGGGAGAAGACAGTGATTATTGCCATAGCAGCCGCTAGTGATAATTGCAAGTGAATCCCATCAATCAACTTGGTACATTCAGCCTGCCCACACATGGCTCGAATCTCAGCCGGTTCCTGCTGAACCAGCTGAGATTTGAACCGTCTATGGCCGGCCTTAGCTAAAGTGGAGAAAAATTAGGTCACTGTTCTGCTATGCTGTCTGGCAGGGATGACTGGGTTACAAGAGAGGTTGAACAGAATGGTCAATCCTTTGGCAGTTAACATGTATATTTACAGCAATTAACTTTTTGTTTAGCTGTACAGTTGAAGTTCACTTTTTAAACCAACTTTACATGAATAGAATGCAAAGATAAAGTATTTTATAATTCTTAACATCCATGTGATTTAAGATGATATGAATGCTGTTTTTTTTAATAAACAGGATAAACATAGTTGTATATTATACATAAGAAAATCAAGGATGAAATATGTTCTGGACATACAGTTTAATTTCGTCCATCATTAACTACAAGGATAGAGGATGATAGTATCAGGTATGAACAAGCAGTTCATCACCTTATCCAAGGTAAAGTACTCCATGACTTAAGTCTATGATGTTGTGAGTTGCAAAGTCCTTTCAAGGTTGATTATGATAATGTCACATATCATCAATCTCAGAGCGATGCTTCTGGGAACAGAGCTGACACGTTAATCCATGTACCAGCAGAGCGCCAGCTCAATGTCCTTTTTCACACTCCTCTTCCCTTAGGTGTTGCAGAGGATGAATACGCTACAAAATTTAGGTTGCCCTTGATTTTGTGTTTCGTAAGAATAGCTTCAAGGTCATTGTTATCTTGCATCAGGCTTCCGGCACCCTGCATGATTTATGTAATGGTTTGGCTTCTATGTAATGGTTTCTAGCGATATGAGAATATACCTGGGTTCTACTTTCAGACAGTTTGGAAAAATGCGTTCAAAATACAGAAAATGTGAACTTCGTTCTGAACTCTATTGAAGTCTAAATAGGGGCTAATGTACAAACTATTGTAAAACAAAAGGCATGGGAAGCCACACTCTGCCTTACAGAATAATACAGAAAAAAATGCTGTACAGCAGAGAGAGGGCCTTTTCACATGGCTTCGATGGTAGCATTGAAAATACACAAATCTTTAAATTACAGGCTTAGGGGATGCCTTAAAGCAATGCGATTTTCTGAAACACCATGATTTTTACAGAGTAACTTGGTTATAATGTACTTTAGTGGCACATTTTTGGCTATGTGGATTTTTTTTTTTTTCAATCAACTTGGCTTAAAAAGCAGCATTACCAACCCAATCTGAATGGTTTCCAGTTTTAAAAAAAAGGCCTTATTTCAGGTAGTTTTAGCAGCAACACATGCTTTCTCATCAAGTGGAATTATGCTACTGGTCTGCACCTGGTAGGATGTAGGCGTAGGTGTAGGTGTGTAAGGTTTTGTTAGCCAGTCAGCTATCGGTTCAGTGTGCTGTGCTTGTATTGGTAGGCTACTTTGTAAAAGTAAAGATTTGTGCAACCCTATCACTGCTATGTCCTCCAGGACTGCTCAGCCCTTCTACCTCTATGTGCAGCACCTCTGCCTCTCATTTTAGCCCTGCCTGTTGTAGCTGCTTCTCCCAATCTGACATTCGTGCATGTCCCTAAAATCCCACTGCCTGCATTCGGGGTCATGCACCAGCACAGATTTTAGATTGGGAGCAGCGGCTGCAGCCACTATGTCCCAATAGATATCAATGGGACTGCCTGCACTGGGATGCATGGAACACCTGTACATCCCCATGCGAGTAAACATGGCCCTCACATGTAGTACATATTGCTATGCCCCATGTGAATGAGGCCCAATAGTACAGCCAGTCACAATATCCCCGATCACTACAACACTAGTCACAATGTCATCAGACCAGTGTACCCAGAAACAGTGTTCCTGATTTCCACCACACTAAACTATTGCATGCAACAACAGTGTTCCCGATTGCTGCAACACCAGTTACAGTGTTACCAGACCAGTGCAGCCATTAACAGTGTTCTTGATCTCTGCCACACCAGTGACAGTGTCATCAGACTAGTGGAGCCAGCAACAATGTTCTGGATAACTAGCGACGCCAGTGCCAGTGTCACCAGAGCCAGTGCAGTCAGCAACAGTGTTCCTAATCACTGCCACACTAGTGCAATGAAAAGCAATCAAATGGTTGCCCCCTAGTGGTAAAAAATATACAAATATGGTAAGCTGCTGCTACCACCTATGTGTTCCCACATCCACAGTGATAAAAAACAGATGTAAATACAGTATCTCACAAAAGTGAGTACACCCCTCACATTTTGCAAATGTTTTATTCTAACTTTTCATGTGACAACACTGAAGAAATTACACTTTGCTACAATGTAAAGCAGTGAGTGTACAGCTTGTATAACAGTGTAAATTTGCTGTCCCCTCAAAAGAACTCAACACACAGCCATTAATGTCTAAACCGCTGGCAACAAAAGTAAATAAACCCCTAAGTGAAAATGTCCAGATTGGGCCCAATTAGCAATTTTCCCTCCCCTGTGTCATGTGACTCGTTAGTGTTACAAGGTCTCAGGTGTGAATGGGGAGCAGGAAGTTAAATTTTGTGTTATCGCTCTTACTCTCTCATACTGGTCATTGGAAGTTCAACATGGCACCTCATGGCAAAGAACTCTCTGAGGATCTGAAAAAAAGGAATTGTTGCTCTACATAAAGATGGCCTAGGCTATATGAAGATTGCCAAGACCCTGAAACTGAGCTGCAGCACGGTGGCCAAGACCATACAGCGGTTTAACAGGACAGGTTCCACTCAGAACAGGCCTTGCATGGTCGACCAAAGAAGTTGAGTGCACGTGCTCAGCATCATATCCAGAGGTTGTCTTTGGGAAATAGACATATGAGTGCTGCCAGCATTGCTGCAGAGGTTGAAGGGGTGGGGGTCAGCCTGTCAGTGCTCAGACCATATGCCGTACACTGCATCAAATTGGTTTGCATGGCTGTCTTCCTAGAAGGAAGCCTCTTCTAAAGATGATACACAAGTAAGCCCGCACACAGTTTGCTGAAGACAAGCAGACTAAGGACATGGATTACTGGAACCATGTCCTGTGGTCTTATGAGACCAAGATAAACTTTTTTGGTTCAGGTGGTGTCAAGCGTGTGTGGCGGCAACCAGGTGAGGAGTACAAAGACAAAGCCTACAGTCAAGCATGGTTGTGGGAGTGTCATGGTCTGGGACAGCATGAGTGCTGTTGTCACATGAAAAGATATAATAAAATATTTACAAAAATGTGAAGGGTGTACTCACTTTTGTGAGATACTGTACCTATGTGGTAGCACTGCTCAATCACTCCTAATTGAATGCACATATATCCATAAATAACTAAAAAGGAACAAACTTTATAATAAAGTGCAAGTGCCACTGTGCAAAATAGCAAAAAATATAAAGTGCAAATAATGAAAAAAAGTCCACAGTTGTATTATAGAAGAAAATCTTCTTAGAAACAATGCACTATATAGTCTCTAGTTGTGAGCTGTGCTTCAACCACACACAATGTGAATCCACTCCGTGACTTGGGCCCCCTTTACCGAGTGCAATGCAGGCTCACCTCCAACATAGACCCCGAGGGGTCAAATAAGTTACGAAGATATTAGTTGATATTCCAGTTCCTTTAGACACTGTACATTTAAGGGTGGCTCCACATTAGTTACAGGAAACTCCAAGATGACATGGAAAGACAAAGGAGCTTCCAATAGTGCAGTACCTAGGTGTAAGTCTGAACAAACCTCACCACCAAAGCTTCATACAATGCACTCACATTTATTGATTAAAAACAAGGCATATAACAAAATCCAGCTGATCTCACATATTGCACCGATGTTCCCACTGCCAAGTTCTATCTTTACGAGTTACACCACCATCCTTGTGGCTTCATCTGGAGGATAAACTTGTTGTGGCTAGGCCCGCCCCCTCTCTTTCCTCATTGGCTGACTGGCTTTGATTGATAGCAGTGGGAACCAATGGCACTCCACTGCTGTCTCAGCCAATGAGGAGGGAGAGTCCCGGGCAGCCGAGTCTCTCCTGCAACATCGCTGGATAAAGATGAGCTCAGGTAAGTATTAGGGGGGGGGGGCGCTGAGGGGGGCTTTTGCACCGCTGAGGGAGGCTGTTGCATACAATGCATTAAAAAACCTTCTGCCTTTACAACCACTTTAAATTTAGAGTTTTTTTGCAGTGTCCTGTGTGGATCCAGGTGACTTTTCCTTCAACTTTTGTCAACTATACATGAAATACATGCTGTATTGTGTCTCCAAACATTTCCTTATATATAAATGTCTCTTAACAATCCACATTAGGGATGAGCTCGGTGTTCAAGTCGAACATACGTTCGACTCGAACATCGGCTGTTCGATCGTTCGACGAAGATCGAACGATTTGGGCCGTTCGCGCCTAATTCGAGTGACGCGAACGGCCCACAATGCACTACGCCATCACAGTGTCATCCAGGCGCTGTGATTGGCCAAGCATGCACTGTGACCCCGCATGCTTGGCCAATAACAGCGCCGGCAGCGAGGAGAGCAATGATTGGCCACAGGCAGGATGCCTGTGGCCAATTATTGCTGAGGGTGTTTAGTACACGCCCCACACTATAAAAGGCCGCCAGCACGGCGGCCTAGTGTAGTGTGTTCCGGAGCAGGGAAAGAGAAGCATAGGCAGGGACAGTGACATTTTTTTTTTCTTGCTTAACCTGGATTCCTTTAGTTTAGGGAAAGAGAAGGATAGGTAGGGAGAGTGTCAGTGTGTTTTACTGTGCGAATCCTTTTTTCTAGGGACAGGGAAGGACAGTGAGGGAAATTCTCCTTGTGCTATAGTGTGCTAAAGCATTGATCATCAACCATCTTTAAAAAATCATTTTTTCTAGGGACAGAAAACTATAGGTAGGGAGAGTGTCAGTGTGTTTTACTGTGATAATCCTTGTTTCTAGGGACAGGGAAGGACAGTGAGGGAAATTCTCCTTGTGCTATAGTGTGCTAAAGCATTGATCATCAACCATCTTTAAAAAAACATTTTTTCTAGGGACAGAAAACTATAGGTAGGAAGAGTGTCAGTTTCTTTCACTGTGATAATCCTTGTTTCTAGGGACAGGGAAGGACAGTGAGGGAAATTCTCCTTGTGCTATAGTGTGCTAAAGCATTGATCATCAACCATCTTTAAAAAAACATTTTTTCTAGGGACAGAAAACTATAGGTAGGAAGAGTGTCAGTTTCTTTCACTGTGATAATCCTTGTTTCTAGGGACAGGGAAGGACAGTGAGGGAAATTCTCCTTGTGCTATAGTGTGCTAAAGCATTGATCATCAACCATCTTTAAAAAAACATTTTTTCTAGGGACAGAAAACTATAGGTAGGAAGAGTGTCAGTTTCTTTCACTGTGATAATCCTTGTTTCTAGGGACAGGGAAGGACAGTGAGGGAAATTCTCCTTGTGCTATAGTGTGCTAAAGCATTGATCATCAACCATCTTTAAAAAAACATTTTTTCTAGGGACAGAAAACTATAGGTAGGAAGAGTGTCAGTTTCTTTCACTGTGATAATCCTTGTTTCTAGGGACAGGGAAGGACAGTGAGGGAAATTCTCCTTGTGCTATAGTGTGCTAAAGCATTGATCATCAACCATCTTTAAAAAAACATTTTTTCTAGGGACAGAAAACTATAGGTAGGAAGAGTGGCAGTTTCTTTCACTGTGATAATCCTTGTTTCTAGGGACAGGGAAGGACAGTGAGGGAAATTCTCCTTGTGCTATAGTGTGCTAAAGCATTGATCATCAACCATCTTTAAAAAAACATTTTTTCTAGGGACAGAAAACTATAGGTAGGAAGAGTGTCAGTTTCTTTCACTGTGATAATCCTTGTTTCTAGGGACAGGGAAGGACAGTGAGGGAAATTCTCCTTGTGCTATAGTGTGCTAAAGCATTGATCATCAACCATCTTTAAAAAAACATTTTTTCTAGGGACAGAAAACTATAGGTAGGAAGAGTGTCAGTTTCTTTCACTGTGATAATCCTTGTTTCTAGGGACAGGGAAGGACAGTGAGGGAAATTCTCCTTGTGCTATAGTGTGCTAAAGCATTGATCATCAACCATCTTTTAAAAAAAAAAATTCTAGGGACAGAAAACTATAGGTAGGAAGAGTGTCAGTTTCTTTCACTGTGATAATCCTTGTTTCTAGGGACAGGGAAGGACAGTGAGGGAAATTCTCCTTGTGCTATAGTGTGCTAAAGCATTGATCATCAACCATCTTTAAAAAAACATTTTTTCTAGGGACAGAAAACTATAGGTAGGAAGAGTGTCAGTTTCTTTCACTGTGATAATCCTTGTTTCTAGGGACAGGGAAGGACAGTGAGGGAAATTCTCCTTGTGCTATAGTGTGCTAAAGCATTGATCATCAACCATCTTTACAAAAAAAATTTTTCTAGGGACAGAAAACTATAGGTAGGAAGAGTGTCAGTTTCTTTCACTGTGATAATCCTTGTTTCTAGGGACAGGGAAGGACAGTGAGGGAAATTCTCCTTGTGCTATAGTGTGCTAAAGCATTGATCATCAACCATCTTTAAAAAAACATTTTTTCTAGGGACAGAAAACTATAGGTAGGAAGAGTGTCAGTTTCTTTCACTGTGATAATCCTTGTTTCTAGGGACAGGGAAGGACAGTGAGGGAAATTCTCCTTGTGCTATACTGTGCTAAAGCATTCCTCATCAACCATCTTTGAAATCCTTTTTTTTTGGACAGTCAGGGAAATTGTCGTTGTGCTATTCTGTGCGAAAGCAATCATCCTCAACCATATTTAGAAATCCTTAAGTAAAGGGACAGAGAAGGACATCTGAAGGTAGCCCTTATTGCTTTTTTCCCATCTCCCTGCAGGCTATCTATTAGAATGTCTGGAAGGCAAACAAGGAGAGGCAGACAGTCAGGAAGCAATAAAAGAGGGCAAGCAGGCTCTGTGTCTGGGGGCAACAGTGCTGGTCGTGGACGCGGTGCATTGTCATCAGCACATGGCCATGGGACACGCTTGTCCTTCTTTTCGGCAGCTGGACATGTTGAGCCACATCATGCCGAAGACTTGGTAGAGTGGATGACCAAGCCCTCCTCCTCCTCCTCATCCTCTCTCACCCAGGCTCAGGGTACTGGCAAAGCAGCTGCCAAAGCGTCCTCTTCCCTGGTATCAATGTCAGACTCATCATCAGTCACTCCTTCCCTAGACCCACCATGTCCTCCTCCTGAGGAGTCCCCCAAACTGTTTGAGCACAGTGTTGGGTACATGCTCCAGGAGGATGCCCAGCGTTTCGAAGGGTCTGATGATGAAACCCAGCTACAGGAAGGCAGTAGCGTGAGAGCAGACAGAAGGGATGCTCAAGAAGGACACCAATCTGGCAGTCATGTTCCAGCAGCTGCAGCATACTGCCAGATTGGCTCCAGTGATGAGGAGGGAGGGGATGATGAGGTCACTGACTCCACGTGGGTGCCTAATAGGAGAGAGGAGGAGGAGGAGGATGAGGAGGAGGCACATCTCCAACGAGGCAGGATGCCCTTTGGTGGCCAGCGTTAGGGCAGTACACCGACGGAATCACACCGCAGAGCTCCGCCTGTGCAGGGCGCTGCCTCTGCCCGTCATTCAAAAAGTTCTTTGGTGTGGGCCTTTTTTGAGGCTAGTGCATCAGATCGCACAGCTGCTGTTTGCAACATATGTCTCAAGCGTATATCGCGTGGCCAAAACATCAGCCGCTTGGGTACCACATGCCTGACCAGACATATGTTGACCTGCCATGCAGCTCGTTGGCAAGCCTACCTCAAAGACCCACACCAAAGAACAAAGCGGACCTCTCCTTGCACCGCATCAGCTGGGATCTCCAACCCCACTATAACTTCAGTCTTCTCTGAAACATGCACTGAGAGGAATGAAGGTGTAGAATTAGGTGTGTCACAGCCAAGTACTTGCGGCCACTCTGCTAGCAGTACACCGACGTCCGATTCTAGCAGGCAAATTTCCCTGCCCCAGCTGCTGGACCGTCGAAAGAAGTTCACTCCCAGCCATCCACATGCCCAGCGGTTGAATGCTAGCTTGGCTAAATTGCTAGCGCTTCAACTGCTGCCTTTTCAGTTGGTAGACTCGGCCCTCTTCCGTGAGTTTGTGCAATGTGCGGTTCCTCAGTGGCAGGTTCCCAAACGCCACTTTTTCTCACGGAAGGCTATTCCGGCTCTCTACCGGCATGTGGAAGGCAATGTCTTGGCCTCGCTGGACAGGGCGGTCAGCGGTAAGGTGCATATTACCGCTGACTCATGGTCCAGCACGCATGGACAGGGACGTTACCTTTCTTTCACGGCCCATTGGGTCACTCTTTTGGCAGCTGGGAAGGATGCAGGACAAGGTGCAGTAGTGTTGGAGGTTGTTCCACCGCCACGCATCCAAAATGCTACTACTGGTTGTGACACACCTCTCTCCTCCACCCCCTCCTCTTCTTCTTCCTCCATGGCCTCTTCCTGTGCTTTGTCCTCTGAACCAGCGGTGCTCCGTAGCCGTTCAAGGGGCTACGCAAGTACGCAGGCAAAAAGATGCCATGCCGTGCTTGCGCTGGTGTGTTTGGGGGACAGAAGCCACACTGGGGCAGAGGTCCTGTCTGCTCTGCAGGGCCAGGCCGAGAGGTGGTTGACGCCACGCCAGCTTAAGCCAGGAATGGTGGTTTGCGACAATGGCACCAACCTCCT
Organism: Rana muscosa; assembly: GCA_029206835.1. NCBI lineage: Eukaryota > Metazoa > Chordata > Amphibia > Anura > Ranidae > Rana > Rana muscosa. The sequence continues at coordinate 37,478,782 of JARGYO010005626.1, forward strand.
CTCCGCCCTCCGACAGGGACAACTGACCCATTTGCCCTGTGTGGCTCACGTCCTTAACCTGGTGGTGCAGCGGTTCTTGGGCAGGTACCCGGGCTTACAGGATGTCCTGAGGCAGGCCAGGAAAGTCTGTGTGCATTTCCGCAGATCTTATAATGCCAGTGCTCGCCTGACTGAGCTGCAAAAGGAGTTGAACCTGCCCAAGAACCGCCTTATATGTGACATGCCCACCAGGTGGAACTCAACGTTGGCCATGCTGCAGCGGCTGCACATGCAGCAGAGGGCCATCAATGAGTACCTGTGCGACTACGGCACCAGGACAGGGTCAGGGGAGCTTGTTTTTTTTTCTCCACGCCAGTGGGGCATGATCAGGGATGCATGCACTGTCCTGGCACCATTTGAGGAGGCCACGAGGATGGTGAGCAGTGACAGTGCATGCATCAGTGACACTGTACCTCTTGTCCACCTGTTGGAGCACACGCTGCGTGGAATAATGGACAGGGCACTTGAGGCAGATCAGAGGCAGGAAGAGGAGGACTTCCTTGCCTCTCAAGGCCCCCTTTACCCAGACAGTGTTCCTTCTGTCCCACCCATCGCACAGGAAGAGGAGGAGGAGGAGGAGGAGGAGGAGGATTGTGTCAGCATGGAGGTGGAGGCTGGCACTCAGCATCATCAGCAGCAGTCTTTTAGGGATGATTTACAGTCCCAAGAAACCAGTGGACTTGTACGTGGCTGGGAGGAGGTGGCTGCGGATCATGTCGTCCTTAGTGACCCAGAGGACTCCGGACCGAATGCCTCAGCAAACCTACGCTGCATGGCCTCCCTGATCCTGCAAAGTCTGCGGAAGGATCCTCGTATTCTTCGGATCAAGGAGAGGGACCATTACTGGCTGGCCACTCTCCTTGATCCACGGTACAAGGGTAAGGTTGCGGACCTTATGTTACCGTCGCAGAGGGAGCAGAGGATGAGACAACTCCGGGAGGCCTTGCAGAAAGGTCTGTGCAACGCGTTCCAAGAGACTGGGAGGTTACAAACTCCTGGTCCTGGACAACGAGTTGCTGAGGCTTCGGCCAGTCAAAGAAGGAGCGGTGGGGAAGGTGGCCGTCTGACCGATGCGTTCAGACAATTCTTTAGTCCGCAGCCCCAAAGTATGATCGGTTCCAGCAACCATCGCCAGCGTCTGATAAACATGGTGCAGGAATATCTAGGGGCAAGGTCAGACTTGGACACCTTCCCCACCGAAAATCCTCTGGCTTACTGGGTCTTGAGGATGGATCACTGGCCAGAGCTTGCACAGTATGCAATTGAGCTACTGGCCTGTCCTGCATCCAGCGTTCTTTCGGAACGCACATTCAGTGCTGCTGGAGGATTTGTCACGGATCACAGGGTGCGCCTGTCCACCGACTCGGTTGATCGACTGACTTTCATCAAGATGAACCAGTCTTGGATCACCACCAGCTACCACACACCTGATGCTGATATAACAGACTAATTGATTTTAACATGTCACATCCCTTCAAGACTGATGCTGATGCTGAGTGCCTGTGCTGTTATGTTGACTGGCTATCCTCCTCCTCCGAGTCCTCAATGATACGATTGATGATGATAGCTTGGAAGATCATTTTTGTTTATGGGTGCCGCCACCAGTGGCTAAGGCCCAATTTTTCAGCCCCTGTTTAACAGGGGCGTGTAATTACAATTTTTGAAGCAATACTTTGCAACAGGGCTCATTGCTGTGCTCCAAGTACAGTATCTGTGAGGGGTTGGAGTGTTGTGCCACCAGTGCCTAAGGCCCAATTTTTCAGCCCCTGTTTAACAGGGGCGTGTCATTACAATTTTTGAAGCAATACTTTGCAACAGGGCTCATTGCTGTGCTCCAAGTGCAGTATCTGTGAGGGGTTGCAGTGTTGTGCCACCAGTAGGGATGAGCCAAACACCCCCGGGTTCGGTTCGCACCAGAACCTTCGAACGGACCGAAAGTTCGCGCGAATTTTCGAACCCTATTCGTTATAATGGACGCGAACGTTCGAAATCAAAATTGCTAATTACAACGGCCAATATGCATGTTAATGTTCTAAAACAGGTTTGGGGACCCGGGTCCTGCCCCAGGGGACATATATCAATGCAAAAAGAAATTTTAAAAACTAAAGTTTTTTCGGGAGCAGTCATTTTAATGATGCATAAAGTGAAAAAAAAAAAGTGAAATTTTCCTTTAAATATGGTACCTGGGGGGTGTCTAAAGTATGCCTGTGAAGTGGCATGTGTTTCCCGTGTTTAGAACTGTCCTTGCACAAAATGACATTTGTAAAGGAAAAAAAAAAGCCATTTAAAACCACTTGCGGCTTTAATGTCATGTCTTGTCCTGGCCGCCATATGGCTGAAAATCCTTGAGAAAAATGGCATGGCTACCCCATCACCCCCCCCCCACCCCAGCCCCTTTGGGTCTTGTATGGATACTAAGGGGGACCCCGCACCCAAAATAAAACCCTATACCTACAACCCTATATACTCTGAACAGCAGTATATAGGTGGTGCAAACAAGACATGGACTGTAGGTTTGTTCTTAAGTAGAATCTGAACAGGTACATTATGAAGTGTAGCTACATCCCAAAAAAATCAATTTTTAAGCTTTTTGGAGAACATAGGGAGGGGTTATCACCCCTGTAACATTTGCTGTCTTTGCACATCTGTTCAGAACATGTCACCTCACTTTCCGTCCCAATGACAAATGTTTTTGGAAAAGTGGGGTTTTAATTGAAACAAGGATTGGTGATAAAGCATCAGTAGAGAGGAGATACCTTTTTCCCAAATTAAATCTAACAGGATAGAATTTTCCTTCCTAGGGGTAGATTTCCTCTCACTTCCTGTTTTCTCTTGCCGTTTGCAAGTAGGAGTCGTTTGTAAGTTGGATGTTTGAAAGTAGGGGCCTGCCGTATATACTCTGCAGAAATTTGCCCTATTAGATGTTGGTGTAGCCACAAGACTGGTGGGCACAGGAATGGGCCCTGCTGTGAGTTAATAGATCAAGATTTGTACTTGCATGCACCTGTTGAACCGGGCAGAAAAATTGGGCCTTTGGTGGTGGTGGTGGTGGTGGTGGACGGTGTTGCCACAAGACTGTAAGCCCTCACAGTTACTCTTGGTGGGTGCAGGAATGGGCCCTGCTGTGAGTTATTAGATCAAGATTTGTAATTGCATGCACCTGTTGAACAGGGCAGAAAAATTGGGCCTTTGGTGGTGGTGGTGGTGGTGGACGGTGTTGCCACAAGACTGTAGGCCCTCATAGTTACTCTTGGTGGGCGCAGGAATGGGCCCTGCTGTGAACTATTAGATCAAGATTTGTAATTACACGCCCCTGTTAAACAGGGGCTGAAAAATTGTGCCTTAGGCATTGGTGCTGGTGCCACAACACTGCAACCCCTCACAGATACTGTACTTGGAGCACAGCAGTCACACCTGTTGCGAAGCATCTTTTTAAAAAATTGTAATTACACGCCCCTGTTATACAGGGGCTGAAAAATTGTGCCTTAGGCACTGGTGCTGGTGCCACAACACTGCAACCCCTCACAGATACTGTACTCTGAGCACAGCAATGAGACCTGTTGCAAAGCATTGCCTAAAAATTGTAATTACACGCCCCAACAGGGGCTGAAAAATTGTGCCTTAGGCACTGGTGCTGGTGCCACAACACTGCAACCCCTCACAGATACTGTACTCTGAGCACAGCAGTCACACCTGTTGCGAAGCATCTTTTTAAAAAAATTTAATTACACGCCCCTGTTATACAGGGGCTGAAAAATTGTGCCTTAGGCACTGGTGCTGGTGCCACAACACTGCAACCCCTCACAGATACTGTACTCTGAGCACAGCAATGAGACCTGTTGCAAAGCATTGCCTAAAAATTGTAATTACACGCCCCAACAGGGGCTGAAAAATTGTGCCTTAGGCACTGGTGCTGGTGCCACAACACTGCAACCCCTCACAGATACTGTACTCTGAGCACAGCAGTCACACCTGTTGCGAAGCATCTTTTTAAAAAATTGTAATTACACGCCCCTGTTATACAGGGGCTGAAAAATTGTGCCTTAGGCACTGGTGTGGTGGCATGGATCATTGAGGAGGAGGAAGAGGATAGTCAGTGAACATAACAGGACAGTCACTCAGCATCAGCATAGGCAGTCTTGAAGGGATGTGACATTATAAATTATTCCGTTATATCCGCTTCAGGTGTCTGGTAGCTGGTGGTGATCCAAGACTGATTCATTTTTATGAAGGTCAGTCGATCAACCGAGTCGGTGGACAGGCGCACCCTATGATCGGTGACAAATCCTCCAGCAGCACTGAATGTGCGTTCGGAAAGAACGCTGGATGCAGGACAGGCCAGTAGCTCAATTGCATACTGTGCAAGCTCTGGCCAGTGATCCATCCTCAGGACCCAGTAAGCCAGAGGATTTTCGGTGGGAAAGGTGTCCAAGTCTGACCTTGCCACTAGGTATTCCTGCACCATGTATATCAGACGCTGGCGATGGTTGCTGGAACCGATCATACCTTGGGGCTGCGGACTAAAAAATTGTCTGAACGCATCGGTCAGACGTCCACCTTCCCCACCGCTCCTTCTGCTACTGACCGAAGCCTCAGCAACTTGTCGTCCAGGACCAGGAGTTTGTAACCTCCCAGTTTCTGGGAACGCGTTGCACAGACCTTTCTGCAAGGCCTCCCTGAGATGTCTCATCCTCTGCTCCCTCTGCGACGGCAAGATAAGGTCCGCAACCTTACCCTTGTACCGTGGATCAAGGAGAGTGGCCAGCCAGTAATGGTCACTCTCCTTGATCCGAAGAACACGAGGATCCTTCCGCAGGCTTTGCAGGATCAGGGAGGCCATGCAGCGTAGGTTAGCTGAGGCATTCGGTCCGGAGTCTTCTGGGTCACTGAGGATGACATGATCGCCAGCCACCTCCTCCCAGCCACGTACAAGTCCACTGGTTTGTTGGGACTGTACATCATCCCTAAAAGACTGTTGCTGCTGATGCTGAGTGCCAGGCTCCACCTCCATGCTCACACAATCCTCCTCCTCCTCCTCCTCCTCCTCCTCTTCCTGTGTGATGGGTGGGACAGAAGGAACATTGTCTGGATAAAGGGGGCCTTGAGAGACAAGGAAGTCCTCCTCTTCCTGCCTCTGTTCTGCCTCAAGTGCCCTGTCCATTATCCCACGCAGCGTATGCTCCAACAGGTGGACAAGAGGTACAGTGTCACTGATGCATGCACTGTCACTGCTCACCATCCTCGTGGCCTCCTCAAATGGTGAGAGGACAGTGCATGCATCCCTGATCATGCTCCACTGGCGTGGGGAAAAAAAGCCAAGCTCCCCTGACCCTGTCCTGGTGCCGTAGTCGCAAAGGTACTCATTGATGGCCCTCTGCTGCGTGTGCAGTCGCTGCAGCATGGCCAACGTTGAGTTCCACCTGGTGGGCATGTCACATATTAGGCGGTTCTTGGGCAGGTTCAGCTCCTTTTGCAGCTCAGTCAGCCGAGCACTGGCATTATAAGATCGGCGGAAATGCACACAGACTTTCCTGGCCTGCCTCAGGACATCCTGTAAGCCTGGGAACCTGCCCAAGAACCGCTGCACACCAGGTTGAGGACGTGAGCCATACAGGGCACATGGGTGAGCTGCCCCTGTCGCAGGGCGGAGAGGAGGTTGGTGCCATTATCAGAAACGACCATTCCTGGCTTAAGCTGGCGTGGCGTCAACCACCTCTCGGCCTGCCCCTGCAGAGCTGCCAGAACCTCTGGCCCAGTGTGGCTCCTGTCCCCCAAACACACCAGCGCAAGCACGGCATGGCATCTTTTTGCCTGCGTACTCGCGTAGCCCCTTGTACGCCTACGGAGCACCGCTGGTTCCGAGGACAGAGCACTCGAAGAGGACATGGAGGAAGAAGAAGAGGAGGGGGTGGAGGAGAGAGGTGTGTCACAACCAGTAGTAGCATTTTGGAGGCGTGGTGGCGGAACAACCTCCAACACTACTGCACCTTGTCCTGCATCCCTCCCAGCTACCAATAGAGTGACCCAATGGGCCGTGAAAGAAAGATAACGTCCCTGTCCATGCCTGCTGGACCATGAGTCAGCGGTAATATGCACCTTACCGCTGACCGCCCTGTCCAGCGAGGCATGGACATTGCCTTCCACATGCCAGTAGAGAGACGGAATCGCCTTCCGTGAGAAAAAGTGGCGTTTGGGAACCTGCCACTGAGGAACCGCACATTGAACAAACTCACGGAAGGGGGCCGAGTCTATCAACTGAAAAGGCAGCAGTTGAAGTGCTAGCAATTTAGCCAAGCTAGCATTCAACCGCTGGGCATGTGGATGGCTGGGAGTATACTTCTTTCGACGGTCCAGCAGCTGGGGCAGGGAAATTTGCCTGCTACAATCGGACGTCGGTGTACTGCAAGTACTTGGTTGTGACACACCTAATTCTACACCTTCAGTCCTCTCAGAGCAGCTTTCAGAGAGGACTGAAGATATAGTGGGGATGGAGATCCCAGCTGATGAGGAGCAAGGAGAGGTCCGCTTTGTTCTTTGGTGTGGGTCTTTTATGTGTGCTTGCCAACGAGCTGCATGGCAGGTCGACATATGTCTGCTCATGCTTGTGGTGCCCAAGCGGCTGATGTTTTGGCCACGCGAGATACGCTTGAGACAAATATTGCAAATAGCAGTGGTGCGATCTGATGCACTCGTCTCAAAAAAGGCCCACACCAAAGAACTTTTGTGATAACGTGCAGAGGCAGCGCCCTGCACAGGCGGAGCTCTGCGGTGTGGTACAGTTGCTGTGCTGGCCTCTAGCTGGCCTCCAGGGGGCATCCTGCCTCGTTGGACATGTGACGCTGCATCCTCCTCCTCCTCCTCCTCTCTCCCTTCAGGCACCCACGTGGAGTCAGTGACCTCATCATCCCCTCCCTCTTCACCACTAGAGCAAACCTGGCAGTAAGCTGCAGCTGGTGGAACACTACTGCCAGATTGCTGTCCTTCAGCATCCCCTCTCTCTGCGCGCACACTACTGACTTCCTCAAGCTGGGTATCATCATCCGAGCCTTCGAATCGTTGGGCATCCTCCTGGAGCATGTACCCAACACTGTGCTCAAACAGTTCGGGGGACTCCTCAGGAGGACATGGTGGGTCTAGGGAAGGGGTGGCTGATGATGCCATTGAGTACGCGTTGGCAGCTGCTCTGCCAGTACCCTGAGCCTGGGTGAGAGAGGATGAGGAGGATGAGGAGGGCTTGGTCATCCATTCTACCAAGCCTTCGGCATGATGCAGCTCCACATGTCCAGCTGCCGAAAACAAAGACAAGCGTGTCCCATGGCCACGTGCTGATGACGATGCACGACCACGTCCACGGCCAGCACTGTTGTCTCTAGAAACAGAGCCTGCCTGCCCTGTGTTCTTGCCTCGGCACGCTCTGCCTCTCCTTGGCGGTCTTCCAGCCATTGTAGTCGGTAGTGTATATAGTATAAAAAATAGAACTCCTATGTGTGCTCACAACACACTGTAGGTCCTATGGGTGCTGACACTAACACACTATAGGTACTATGTGTGCTGCTGACAAGAAAATATAGGAGCTCTGTTTGCTGCCACTAACACACTAGAAGTCCTATGGGTGCTGCTGAGAAGAAAATATAGGAGCTCTGTTTGCTGCCACTAACACACTAGAAGTCCTATGGGTGCTGCTGAGAAGAAAATATAGGAGCTCTGTTTGCTGCCACTAACACACTAGAAGTCCTATGGGTGCTGCTGAGAAGAAAATATAGGAGCTCTGTTTGCTGCCACTAACACACTAGAAGTCCTATGGGTGCTGCTGAGAAGAAAATATAGGAGCTCTGTTTGCTGCCACTAACACACTAGAAGTCCTATGGGTGCTGCTGAGAAGAAAATATAGGAGCTCTGTGTGATGCCACTAACACACTAGAAGTCCTATGGGTGCTGCTGAGAAGAAAATATAGGAGCTCTGTTTGCTGCCACTAACACACTAGAAGTCCTATGGGTGCTGCTGAGAAGAAAATATAGGAGCTCTGTTTGCTGCCACTAACACACTAGAAGTCCTATGGGTGCTGCTGAGAAGAAAATATAGGAGCTCTGTTTGCTGCCACTAACACACTAGAAGTCCTATGGGTGCTGCTGAGAAGAAAATATAGGAGCTCTGTGTGATGCCACTAACACACTAGAAGTCCTATGGGTGCTGCTGAGAAGAAAATATAGGAGCTCTGTTTGCTGCCACTAACACACTAGAAGTCCTATGGGTGCTGCTGAGAAGAAAATATAGGAGCTCTGTTTGCTGCCACTAACACACTAGATGTCCTATGGGTGCTGCTGAGAAGAAAATATAGGAGCTCTGTTTGCTGCCACTAACACACTAGAAGTCCTATGGGTGCTGCTGAGAAGAAAATATAGGAGCTCTGTGTGATGCCACTAACACACTAGAAGTCCTATGGGTGCTGCTGAGAAGAAAATATAGGAGCTCTGTTTGCTGCCACTAACACACTAGAAGTCCTATGGGTGCTGCTGAGAAGAAAATATAGGAGCTCTGTTTGCTGCCACTAACACACTAGAAGTCCTATGGGTGCTGCTGAGAAGAAAATATAGGAGCTCTGTTTGCTGCCACTAACACACTAGAAGTCCTATGGGTGCTGCTGAGAAGAAAATATAGGAGCTCTGTTTGCTGCCACTAACACACTAGAAGTCCTATGGGTGCTGCTGAAAAGAAAATATAGGAGCTCTGTTTGCTGCCACTAACACACTAGAAGTCCTATGGGTGCTGCTGAGAAGAAAATATAGGAGCTCTGTTTGCTGCCACTAACACACTAGAAGTCCTATGGGTGCTGCTGAGAAGAAAATATAGGAGCTCTGTTTGCTGCCACTAACACACTAGAAGTCCTATGGGTGCTGCTGAGAAGAAAATATAGGAGCTCTGTTTGCTGCCACTAACACACTAGAAGTCCTATGGGTGCTGCTGAGAAGAAAATATAGGAGCTCTGTTTGCTGCCACTAACACACTAGAAGTCCTATGGGTGCTGCTGAGAAGAAAATATAGGAGCTCTGTTTGCTGCCACTAACACACTAGAAGTCCTATGGGTGCTGCTGAGAAGAAAATATAGGAGCTCTGTGTGATGCCACTAACACACTAGAAGTCCTATGGGTGCTGCTGAGAAGAAAATATAGGAGCTCTGTTTGCTGCCACTAACACACTAGAAGTCCTATGGGTGCTGCTGAGAAGAAAATATAGGAGCTCTGTTTGCTGCCACTAACACACTAGAAGTCCTATGGGTGCTGCTGAGAAGAAAATATAGGAGCTCTGTTTGCTGCCACTAACACACTAGAAGTCCTATGGGTGCTGCTGAGAAGAAAATATAGGAGCTCTGTTTGCTGCCACTAACACACTAGAAGTCCAATGGGTGCTGCTGAGAAGAAAATATAGGAGCTCTGTTTGCTGCCACTAACACACTAGAAGTCCTATGGGTGCTGCTGAGAAGAAAATATAGGAGCTCTGTTTGCTGCCACTAACACACTAGAAGTCCTATGGGTGCTGCTGAGAAGAAAATATAGGAGCTCTGTTTGCTGCCACTAACACACTAGAAGTCCTATGGGTGCTGCTGAGAAGAAAATATAGGAGCTCTGTTTGCTGCCACTAACACACTAGAAGTCCTATGGGTGCTGCTGAGAAGAAAATATAGGAGCTCTGTTTGCTGCCACTAACACACTAGAAGTCCTATGGGTGCTGCTGAGAAGAAAATATAGGAGCTCTGTTTGCTGCCACTAACACACTAGAAGTCCTATGGGTGCTGCTGAGAAGAAAATATAGGAGCTCTGTTTGCTGCCACTAACACACTAGAAGTCCTATGGGTGCTGCTAAGAAGAAAATATAGGAGCTCTGTGTGATGCCACTAACACACTAGAAGTCCTATGGGTGCTGCTGAGAAGAAAATATAGGAGCTCTGCTGCCACTAACACACTAGAAGTCCTATGGGTGCTGCTGAGAAGAAAATATAGGAGCTCTGTTTGCTGCCACTAACACACTAGAAGTCCTATGGGTGCTGCTGAGAAGAAAATATAGGAGCTCTGTTTGCTGCCACTAACACACTAGAAGTCCTATGGGTGCTGCTGAGAAGAAAATATAGGAGCTCTGTTTGCTGCCACTAACACACTAGAAGTCCTATGGGTGCTGCTGAGAAGAAAATATAGGAGCTCTGTTTGCTGCCACTAACACACTAGAAGTCCTATGGGTGCTGCTGAGAAGAAAATATAGGAGCTCTGTGTGATGCCACTAACACACTAGAAGTCCTATGGGTGCTGCTGAGAAGAAAATATAGGAGCTCTGTTTGCTGCCACTAACACACTAGAAGTCCTATGGGTGCTGCTGAGAAGAAAATATAGGAGCTCTGTTTGCTGCCACTAACACACTAGAAGTCCTATGGGTGCTGCTGAGAAGAAAATATAGGAGCTCTGTTTGCTGCCACTAACACACTAGAAGTCCTATGGGTGCTGCTGAGAAGAAAATATAGGAGCTCTGTGTGATGCCACTAACACACTAGAAGTCCTATGGGTGCTGCTGAGAAGAAAATATAGGAGCTCTGTTTGCTGCCACTAACACACTAGAAGTCCTATGGGTGCTGCTGAGAAGAAAATATAGGAGCTCTGTTTGCTGCCACTAACACACTAGAAGTCCTATGGGTGCTGCTGAGAAGAAAATATAGGAGCTCTGTGTGATGCCACTAACACACTAGAAGTCCTATGGGTGCTGCTGAGAAGAAAATATAGGAGCTCTGTTTGCTGCCACTAACACACTAGAAGTCCTATGGGTGCTGCTGAGAAGAAAATATAGGAGCTCTGTTTGCTGCCACTAACACACTAGAAGTCCTATGGGTGCTGCTGAGAAGAAAATATAGGAGCTCTGTTTGCTGCCACTAACACACTAGAAGTCCTATGGGTGCTGCTGAGAAGAAAATATAGGAGCTCTGTTTGCTGCCACTAACACACTAGAAGTCCTATGGGTGCTGCTGAGAAGAAAATATAGGAGCTCTGTTTGCTGCCACTAACACACTAGAAGTCCTATGGGTGCTGCTGAGAAGAAAATATAGGAGCTCTGTTTGCTGCCACTAACACACTAGAAGTCCTATGGGTGCTGCTGAGAAGAAAATATAGGAGCTCTGTGTGATGCCACTAACACACTAGAAGTCCTATGGGTGCTGCTGAGAAGAAAATATAGGAGCTCTGTTTGCTGCCACTAACACACTAGAAGTCCTATGGGTGCTGCTGAGAAGAAAATATAGGAGCTCTGTTTGCTGCCACTAACACACTAGAAGTCCTATGGGTGCTGCTGAGAAGAAAATATAGGAGCTCTGTGTGATGCCACTAACACACTAGAAGTCCTATGGGTGCTGCTGAGAAGAAAATATAGGAGCTCTGTTTGCTGCCACTAACACACTAGAAGTCCTATGGGTGCTGCTGAGAAGAAAATATAGGAGCTCTGTTTGCTGCCACTAACACACTAGAAGTCCTATGGGTGCTGCTGAGAAGAAAATATAGGAGCTCTGTTTGCTGCCACTAACACACTAGAAGTCCTATGGGTGCTGCTGAGAAGAAAATATAGGAGCTCTGTGTGATGCCACTAACACACTAGAAGTCCTATGGGTGCTGCTGAGAAGAAAATATAGGAGCTCTGTTTGCTGCCACTAACACACTAGAAGTCCTATGGGTGCTGCTGAGAAGAAAATATAGGAGCTCTGTTTGCTGCCACTAACACACTAGAAGTCCTATGGGTGCTGCTGAGAAGAAAATATAGGAGCTCTGTGTGATGCCACTAACACACTAGAAGTCCTATGGGTGCTGCTGAGAAGAAAATATAGGAGCTCTGTTTGCTGCCACTAACACACTAGAAGTCCTATGGGTGCTGCTGAGAAGAAAATATAGGAGCTCTGTTTGCTGCCACTAACACACTAGAAGTCCTATGGGTGCTGCTGAGAAGAAAATATAGGAGCTCTGTTTGCTGCCACTAACACACTAGAAGTCCTATGGGTGCTGCTGAGAAGAAAATATAGGAGCTCTGTTTGCTGCCACTAACACACTAGAAGTCCTATGGGTGCTGCTGAGAAGAAAATATAGGAGCTCTGTTTGCTGCCACTAACACACTAGAAGTCCTATGGGTGCTGCTGAGAAGAAAATATAGGAGCTCTGTTTGCTGCCACTAACACACTAGAAGTCCTATGGGTGCTGCTGAGAAGAAAATATAGGAGCTCTGTGTGATGCCACTAACACACTAGAAGTCCTATGGGTGCTGCTGAGAAGAAAATATAGGAGCTCTGTTTGCTGCCACTAACACACTAGAAGTCCTATGGGTGCTGCTGAGAAGAAAATATAGGAGCTCTGTTTGCTGCCACTAACACACTAGAAGTCCTATGGGTGCTGCTGAGAAGAAAATATAGGAGCTCTGTTTGCTGCCACTAACACACTAGAAGTCCTATGGGTGCTGCTGAGAAGAAAATATAGGAGCTCTGTTTGCTGCCACTAACACACTAGAAGTCCTATGGGTGCTGCTGAGAAGAAAATATAGGAGCTCTGTGTGATGCCACTAACACACTAGAAGTCCTATGGGTGCTGCTGAGAAGAAAATATAGGAGCTCTGTTTGCTGCCACTAACACACTAGAAGTCCTATGGGTGCTGCTGAGAAGAAAATATAGGAGCTCTGTTTGCTGCCACTAACACACTAGAAGTCCTATGGGTGCTGCTGAGAAGAAAATATAGGAGCTCTGTGTGATGCCACTAACACACTAGAAGTCCTATGGGTGCTGCTGAGAAGAAAATATAGGAGCTCTGTTTGCTGCCACTAACACACTAGAAGTCCTATGGGTGCTGCTGAGAAGAAAATATAGGAGCTCTGTTTGCTGCCACTAACACACTAGAAGTCCTATGGGTGCTGCTGAGAAGAAAATATAGGAGCTCTGTTTGCTGCCACTAACACACTAGAAGTCCTATGGGTGCTGCTGAGAAGAAAATATAGGAGCTCTGTGTGATGCCACTAACACACTAGAAGTCCTATGGGTGCTGCTGAGAAGAAAATATAGGAGCTCTGTTTGCTGCCACTAACACACTAGAAGTCCTATGGGTGCTGCTGAGAAGAAAATATAGGAGCTCTGTTTGCTGCCACTAACACACTAGAAGTCCTATGGGTGCTGCTGAGAAGAAAATATAGGAGCTCTGTGTGATGCCACTAACACACTAGAAGTCCTATGGGTGCTGCTGAGATGAAAATATAGGAACTCTGTGTGATGCCACTAACACATTAGAAGTCCTATGGGTGCTGCTGAGAAGAAAATATAGGAGCTCTGTTTGCTGCCACTAACACACTAGAAGTCCTATGGGTGCTGCTGAGAAGAAAATATAGGAGCTCTGTGTGATGCCACTAACACACTAGAAGTCCTATGGGTGCTGCTGAGAAGAAAATATAGGAGCTCTGTTTGCTGCCACTAACACACTAGAAGTCCTATGGGTGCTGCTGAGAAGAAAATATAGGAGCTCTGTTTGCTGCCACTAACACACTAGAAGTCCTATGGGTGCTGCTGAGAAGAAAATATAGGAGCTCTGTTTGCTGCCACTAACACACTAGAAGTCCTATGGGTGCTGCTGAGAAGAAAATATAGGAGCTCTGTTTGCTGCCACTAACACACTAGAAGTCCTATGGGTGCTGCTGAGAAGAAAATATAGGAGCTCTGTTTGCTGCCACTAACACACTAGAAGTCCTATGGGTGCTGCTGAGAAGAAAATATAGGAGCTCTGTGTGATGCCACTAACACACTAGAAGTCCTATGGGTGCTGCTGAGAAGAAAATATAGGAGCTCTGTTTGCTGCCACTAACACACTAGAAGTCCTATGGGTGCTGCTGAGAAGAAAATATAGGAGCTCTGTGTGATGCCACTAACACACTAGAAGTCCTATGGGTGCTGCTGAGAAGAAAATATAGGAGCTCTGTTTGCTGCCACTAACACACTAGAAGTCCTATGGGTGCTGCTGAGAAGAAAATATAGGAGCTCTGTTTGCTGCCACTAACACACTAGAAGTCCTATGGGTGCTGCTGAGAAGAAAATATAGGAGCTCTGTTTGCTGCCACTAACACACTAGAAGTCCTATGGGTGCTGCTGAGAAGAAAATATAGGAGCTCTGTTTGCTGCCACTAACACACTAGAAGTCCTATGGGTGCTGCTGAGAAGAAAATATAGGAGCTCTGTTTGCTGCCACTAACACACTAGAAGTCCTATGGGTGCTGCTGAGAAGAAAATATAGGAGCTCTGTGTGATGCCACTAACACACTAGAAGTCCTATGGGTGCTGCTGAGAAGAAAATATAGGAGCTCTGTTTGCTGCCACTAACACACTAGAAGTCCTATGGGTGCTGCTGAGAAGAAAATATAGGAGCTCTGTTTGCTGCCACTAACACACTAGAAGTCCTATGGGTGCTGCTGAGAAGAAAATATAGGAGCTCTGTGTGATGCCACTAACACACTAGAAGTCCTATGGGTGCTGCTGAGAAGAAAATATAGGAGCTCTGTTTGCTGCCACTAACACACTAGAAGTCCTATGGGTGCTGCTGAGAAGAAAATATAGGAGCTCTGTTTGCTGCCACTAACACACTAGAAGTCCTATGGGTGCTGCTGAGAAGAAAATATAGGAGCTCTGTTTGCTGCCACTAACACACTAGAAGTCCTATGGGTGCTGCTGAGAAGAAAATATAGGAGCTCTGTGTGATGCCACTAACACACTAGAAGTCCTATGGGTGCTGCTGAGAAGAAAATATAGGAGCTCTGTTTGCTGCCACTAACACACTAGAAGTCCTATGGGTGCTGCTGAGAAGAAAATATAGGAGCTCTGTTTGCTGCCACTAACACACTAGAAGTCCTATGGGTGCTGCTGAGAAGAAAATATAGGAGCTCTGTGTGATGCCACTAACACACTAGAAGTCCTATGGGTGCTGCTGAGATGAAAATATAGGAACTCTGTGTGATGCCACTAACACATTAGAAGTCCTATGGGTGCTGCTGAGAAGAAAATATAGGAGCTCTGTTTGCTGCCACTAACACACTAGAAGTCCTATGGGTGCTGCTGAGAAGAAAATATAGGAGCTCTGTGTGATGCCACTAACACACTAGAAGTCCTATGGGTGCTGCTGAGAAGAAAATATAGGAGCTCTGTGTGATGCCACTAACACACTAGAAGTCCTATGGGTGCTGCTGAGAAGAAAATATAGGAGCTCTGTTTGCTGCCACTAACACACTAGAAGTCCTATGGGTGCTGCTGAGAAGAAAATATAGGAGCTCTGTTTGCTGCCACTAACACACTAGAAGTCCTATGGGTGCTGCTGAGAAAAAAATATAGGAGCTCTGTTTGCTGCCACTAACACACTAGAAGTCCTATGGGTGCTGCTGAGAAGAAAATATAGGAGCTCTGTTTGCTGCCACTAACACACTAGAAGTCCTATGGGTGCTGCTGAGAAGAAAATATAGGAGCTCTGTGTGATGCCACTAACACACTAGAAGTCCTATGGGTGCTGCTGAGAAGAAAATATAGGAGCTCTGTTTGCTGCCACTAACACACTAGAAGTCCTATGGGTGCTGCTGAGAAGAAAATATAGGAGCTCTGTGTGATGCCACTAACACACTAGAAGTCCTATGGGTGCTGCTGAGAAGAAAATATAGGAGCTCTGTTTGCTGCCACTAACACACTAGAAGTCCTATGGGTGCTGTTGGGGTGCAATGCTGTGCTAACAGCACTGCGGTTGGTACTACTGCAATACTGTACTAACAGTAAGCACGCACCAGACTAATCCCCAGCAGCAGCTAATAACACACTAACTGTGCAATCAGCAGCAATGAACGATCAATGACTTAGGTAGCAATGGTTTAGCAAAGAAATAGCCAATGGTTTAGCAAAGAAGAGCAAATCTTTCAGTATCAAGCAAAGACAGAATCAGCAGACTAATCTCTCCTAAAGCCGGAACTCATGTGACCGGGGCCGATGGCGTGGCGGCCTTTTAAATGGTGGGGCGTGTACTAAAGCCCCTGAGCTGTAATTGGCTACAGCCGTCCTGCCTGTAGCCAATTATTGCTCTCCGAGTTTCGGGCGCTGTGATTGGCCAAGCATGCGGGGTCACAGTGCATGCTTGGCCAATCATCAGCCAGCAATGCACTGCGCCGGCCGCGCCGGCCGCAATGCATTGCGGGGCCGCTCGCATCACACGAATGTGATGCGAACGGCCCAAATAGTTCTGGGCTCGACGAGCGAGCGAACGCCCGATGCTCGATTCGAACATGGGTTCGAATCGAGCACCGGGCCCATCCCTAGCCACCAGTGCCTAAGGCCCAATTTTTCAGCCCCTGTTCAACAGGGGCATGTAATTACAATTCTTGATCTAATAATTCACAGCAGGGCCCATTGCTGCACCCACCAAGAGTAACTCTGAGGGCTTACAGTGTTGTGGCAACGCCACCACCACCACCACCACGAAAGGCCCAATTTTTCAGCCCCTGTTCAAAAGGGGCATGTAATTACAATTCTTGATCTAATAATTCACAGCAGGGCCCATTCCTGCACCCACCAAGAGTAACTCTGAGGGCTTACAGTGTTGTGGCAACACCACCACCACCACCACCACCACGAAAGGCCCAATTTTTCAGCCCCTGTTCAACAGGGGCATGCAATTACAATTCTTGATCTAATAATTCACAGCAGGGCCCATTGCTGCACCCACCAAGAGTAACTGTCAGTGCTTACAGTGTTGTGGCACCAGCACCACCATCAAAGGCCCAATTTTTACTACCACTGTTCAACAATTATATGTAATTACAATTCCTGATATAATAGTTGACAGCAGGGCGTTCCAGCACCAACCAAGAGTAACTGTGAGTGCTTACAGTGTTGTGCCAACACCAACAACTAAGGGGCCTATTTCTGCAGAGTATATACGGCAGGTCCCTACTTTCAAACATCCAACTTACAAACGACTCCTACTTGCAAACGCAAGAAGACAACAGGAAGTGAGAGGAAATCTACCCCTAGGAAGGAAAATTCTCTCCTGTAAGAATTAATATGGGAGAAAGGTGTCTCCTCTGTACTGATGCTTTATCACCAATCCTTGTTTCAAGAAAAACACCACATTTCAAAAACAGTTGTCATTGGGACGGAAAGTGAGGTGAAATGTTCTGAACAGGGGCACAGACAGCAAAACAAATGTTACAGGGGTGATAACCCTTACCTATGTTTTCCAAAAAGTTTAAAAATAGATTTTTGGCCTGGAGCTACACTTAAACAATGTACCTGTTCAAAATTACAAACACATTCTACATAAGAACAAACCTACAGTCCCTGTCTTGTATGCACCGCCTGTATACGGCTGTTCAGAGTATATAGGGCCTTTTTTATTTTGTGTGCGGTGTTCTCCTTAATATCCATACAAGACCCAAAGGGGCTGGTAATGGGCTGGGGTGGGGGGGGGGGGGGGTCATGGGGTAGCTATGCCATTTTTCTTAAAGATTTTCATCCATATTACCGGGACCAGACATTACATTAAAGCCGCAAGCAGTTTTAAATGGCTTTTTTTTCCTTTAGAAGTGTCATTTTGTGCAGGGACAGTTCTAAACACGGGAAACACGTGGCACTTCACAGGCATACTTTAGACACCCCCCAGGTACGATATTTAAAGGAATATTTGACTTTTTTTTTTTCACTTTATGCATCATTAAAATGACTGCTCCCGAAAAACAACCGTTTTTAAAACTTCTTTTTGCATTGATACATGTCCCCTGGTGCAGAACCCGGGTTCCCAAACCCTTTTTAGGACAATAACATGCATAATAGTCGTTATAATTAGCACTTTAGAATTCGAACGTTCGCATCCATTGTATTTAATAGGGTTCTAATGTTCGTACGAACTTTCGGTCCGTTCGCGGGTTCTGGTGCGAACCGAACCCGGTGGGTGTTCGGCTCATCACTAATCCACATACTCACCTTGCTTTAGTTTAGGAGATCCTTCCAAACTGTTATGACCTGTACACACGATCGGAATTTCCGATGACCTAAAATCCGAATTTTTCGTCGGAATTCCGTTCAAGCTGTCTTGCATACACACTGTCAGACCAAATTCCGACCGTCCAAAACGCGGTGACGTAAAACACTACGACGAGCCAATAAAAATAATGTTCAATGCCCGAGCATGCATCGACTTGATCCTGAGCATGCGTGGGTTTTTTCTTCGTCAGAGTTCCACACAGACGATAGGAATTTCCTATCATTTTTTTTCCATCGGAAAAAAATAAAACATGTTCTATTTCTAAACACCATAGGGTATGGTCGCAGCACAAACTAAATTGAAAGTAGACAAACCACCTAATCCCTGTTAAACATAAGATATGGGTACAGTCCTCTGTGGGACTTTTAGAGGGTGGAGTCTTGAAAATTCATTGATATCAAAAATATAAATTTATTAAATATGGTACATAGTATCAAGATATATATATATGAAAAAACATAGAACAAAGTCAGATGTACATTAAAGAACATGAATTGTTACAAAAACAACAAGGATTACAGTGTCACATAAACCAGAAACCGTACCAGGCCGCATGCCCTCAACATGGGGGGTTTGGTGCTTTGGGGCAGGGGGCCGACCTGCCGCCCCCCACTCCAAAGCACCCTGCCCCATGTTGATGGGGACAAGGGCCTCTTCCCGACAACCCTGGCCGTTGGTTGTCGGGGTCTAAGGGCGGGGGGGCTTATCGGAATCCAGGAGCCCCCTTTAATAAGGGGGCCCCCAGATCCCGGCCCCCCACCCTATGTGAAAGAGCATGGGGTACATCGTACCCCTACCCATTCACCTGGTGGAAAAAAATTTCCTGGTTCGGTTCAGGAGGGACGAGAAAGCGCCCCCCCCTCCGTGCTCTTTTCCTGCGGCCTGCCAGGTTGCGTGCTCGGATAAGGGTCTGGTTTGGATTTTGAGGGGGACCCCCACGCTGTTTTTTCAGCTTAGGGGGTTCCCAAGATGGACAGTGGGGGAACACATAGTCCATCTATTAATTGTAAAAGATGCATGGTATCTTTAACATAGCTAGGAATTTGTAGTACAAAAGGGCGCAAGTGCCCATCTACAAACTGACTTTTCAGTTTTTCAGTCAGTGATCCATTCCCTGACACTATCGGGCGACCAGAGGGTTTATACATGTCCTTGTGGAGCTTAGGTAATGTGTAAAAAGTGGGAATATGCAGTAGAGTGGTTCTAATATATTCCCATTCCAGCTTAGTGAGAACATTGGAGGTATAGGCCTGGTCAATCAGTCTGAGGAAATCCTGGTTGAATTTCTCAACTTTAGTTGATGAGATCCTGCAACACCATTGTACATTGGACAGAATGTTATTACAAATTTCCTCATATTGTTCATTGTTTAAGATGACAATGTTGCCCCCCTTATCGGAGGAGCACATGACGTCATCATGATGGGAGCAGGGGGGCGGACTTCCGTGCCGGAGACTCGGAGGGCGCCGCCCTCTTTTTTCGTTCCCCTCCTTCCATGTCTCTCTTCAATCACTCCCCATAGCAGCTGATAGTAATCAGCTCTAATTGGAAGTCAGCATTTAAGACTGCAGTGGTTAGCCTCAATCTGTATGCTGCTGACGCTAGGAGTGGATGTGCCCTGTTGCACCTCTAAAAGGTAATAAGAAACAATGTAATTTTTTCCCTTTTTCCCTTGCTTTTGTTTTGGATTTCTCTTTTGATCTGTTTTGTTCTCTCCATTTTTGGAAGACTAGTACATTACTCTCTGTACGGTGGAGATCTATACCCAGATTTTTTGTGGGTATATTTATACCCATTGGTCTGAGACTATTTAAACATAACGTAGTATATTTAATGGGGGCCTCCTGATTAACAATATTATGGATGGCATTGTATGCACCAGTGCATCTTGCTTAAATTCACAGCCTTTTGTAATGGTGCACAATATAATACTACTACTAAAAGTAACTCTTTATTTTGTTGCCCTCCTTCCATGTCTCTCTTCAATCACTCCCCATAGCAGCTGATATTAATTGTCTCTAATTGCAAGTCAGCATTTAGGCCGGGTTCACACTTGTCTGACAAACGCTCCGACATTGGGAGCTCATGTCGCATGACGTGTGAAAATCAATGTTTCCCTATAGGAGCCGTCTTAACTGGTCCGACACATGTCGGTCCGACTTTGAAGATGCTCCCTGTACTACTTTGGTCCGACTTTGATCCTACTTCAGCCCATTGAATATCATTGAAGTCGGATCAAAGTCGGCCCGCGGTCTTGCATGATCCGACTTTGGCATGCGACTTGTGCTCTGCTGATCTTGAGGGGGAACTTCACGCCAAATTTTAAATTAAAAAAAACGTCATGGGTTGTGACGAAGCTTGTGACTGTGACGTCATGAGAGGCCTATATAAATCGTTGCGCACCACACACCCAGCATTACAGCGGGAGAAAGCGACGTGTCAACATCGAAGAGGAGAAGAGGGAAGAAGGCGCCGAAGAAGACCGGGCCCCCGCTAGCAAAAGAGCTGGAAGAAGATAGCGGAGGCCCAGCAGAAGGAAGAAAGAACCGGAGAGCGAGAGAAGAACCAGAGAGCACGGAGATGACACCGGAGACCCCCCGAAGTCGGAAGAAGAACCCCGGAGTCGGAAGAAGAACCCCGGAGTCGAAAGAAGAACCCCGGAGCTGTGTAATAAATTACTTTAAAAACCTGTGTAGTGTTTTTTTATTGACATTTTTTTCCACCAGGTGAATGGTAGGGGTACAATGTACCCCATACATATTCACATAGGGTGGGGGGCCGAGATCTGGGGGCCCCCTTATTAAAGGGGGCTCCTGGATTCTGATAAGCCCCCCGCCCGCAGACCCCGGCAACCAACGGCCAGGGTTGTCGGGAAGAGGCCCTTTTCCCCATCAACATGGGGGCGGGGTTCTTTGGGGTGGGGGGGCCGCAGGTCGCCCCCTGCCTTAAAGCACCAAACCCCCCATGTTGAGGGCATGCGGCCTGGTATGGTTCAGGAGGGAGGGGGGCGCTCTCTCGTCCCCCCCTCTTTTCCTGCGGCCTGCCATGTTGCATGCTCGGATAAAGGTCTGGTTTGGATTTTGAGGGGGACCCCCATGCCGTTTTTTCGGCTTAGGGGTTCTCCTTAAAATCCATACCAGACCGAAGGGCCGGGTATGCTCCTGGAGGGGAACTCATGCCAGTTTTTTATTTAAAATTTGGTGTGGAGTTCCCCCTCAAGATTCATACCAAACACAGTGCCTGGTATTGGCGGGGATCCAAGTCGGATCCCCGTTCATTGAATGTCGGACGTATGTCGGCTTCAAGTCGCAGGGCAAAGTCCGATCCAAAGTAGGACGTCTGTCGTGTCGCACAAGTGTGAACCCGGCCTGAAGACTGTAGTGGTTAGCCTCAGTCTGTATGCTGCTGATGCTAGTAGTGGATGTGTCCTGTTGCACCTCTAAAAGGTAATAAGAAACAATGTCATTTTTCCCTTGCTTTTGTTTTGGATCTCTCTTTTGATCTGTCTTGTTCTTTGCATTTTTGGAAGACTAGTACAATATTCTCTGTACGGTGGAGATTTGTACTCAGATTTTTTTGGGGGTATATTTATACCCATTGGTCTGAGATTATTTGATATAACGTAGTATACTTAATGGGTGACTCCTGATTAACAATATTATGGATGGCATTGTATGCACCAGTGCATCTTGCCTAAATTTACAGCCTTTTGTAATGGTGCACAATATAATACTACTACTAAAAGTAAGGGAGAAAAAGAAACCCTGGACTGCCGCACTCTGTATAGACAGTTATTTATTCCAAAATTTCAGGTAAAAAATCCAAATTCAAAATAAATCCATAAATCCAAAACAACAAATGCAGATGGTGTGCATGCAGGGAAGGGTGGCTAACGCGTTTCACGTCACGAATTGACGCTTACTCATAGCTATGAGTAAGCGTCAATTCGTGACGTGAAACGCGTTAGCCACCCTTCCCTGCATGCACACCATCTGCATTTGTTGTTTTGGATTTATGGATTTATTTTGAATTTGGATTTTTTACCTGAAATTTTGGAATAAATAACTGTCTATACAGAGTGCGGCAGTCCAGGGTTTCTTTTTCTCCCATGCATCAGTGCAGAGCCAGCACCTGTGTGAGTGACCGGGCGGAAGCAGCTATTTGGTGAATTCTCAAGCTTTTGAGCGGTACGTTTTTCCTTTCCACTACTAAAAGTAACTCTTTATTTCCCCGTTCTCAGTCTGTGTACTATTATTTCCCCATTTTAGATCTTTTGCGCAGTGCAACCCTTTGTGACATTAATCCACTCCTAAATCTTTGTTGAGACATTTGTGTGGATACCATTTAAACAGGTATGTATAATATCAGATACACACTCCTTTTTGTACCAATATGAAATAATTGGAGAGATGTATAGTATTTTTGCCTTATATCACTCTATTGTCTCTCATATATATTTAGATGGTTCAGGGAACAACGGCATCAGCAGTAGAAATTTTCTCTTGTTTTGGCCGTAGGCGCCCTCTGTGCCCTGATCCTGGACGTTGCTCTGCATTGGTCGCCTGTGCTTTGACTCCCCTGTGTCTCCTCATCCACCTGCAGTGATTTTTTGACCTCTGCCTTTTAACAAGGATGTCCTTCATTGAACTCAATATACAACAATGGTTAGCATGTGGTTTGAAGTACATATACTTGGTTTATTTTTCCTTTAAAATAATACAATCATTGAATTCATTTCTCAATGTATGTACTGTATCCCCGTGATGTCTGGTGATGTAACTCTTCATTTATATTTCTTATGTTCGAAATTTCAGATCACAGTACATACCGCTATTAGCCCCTGAAGAAGAGGTTTTATACAAATCTACAGCCTCGAAACGCACCGGGCATCCTGTGTCCTCTTGTAGGAATCGGGACTTTCATAGTGGTTTCTGGTTTATGTGACACTGTAATCCTTGTTGTTTTTGTAACAATTCATGTTCTTTAATGTACATCCGACTTTGTTCTATGTTTTTTCATATATATATTTCTTGATACTATGTACCATATTTAATACATTTATATTTTTGATATCAATGAATTTTCAAGACTCCACCCTCTAAAAGTCCCACAGAGGACTGTACCCATATCTTATTTCTAAACACCGATGGAAAAAAGTCTGATGGGGCCCACACACGATCGGAATTTCTGATGAAAAAAGTCCAGTGTGTACAAGGCATTATTATCTGGAATTGAGGAGAAAACACATAAATGAGTTTGGCAAAAACCTTTAGGCCCCTTTCACACTGGAAAAAACAAAAGGGTAGGTATGTATTAAGCTCATCCAATGTATAATGCTAGGTAATATAAGTGATTTGCTAAGTATAAAAACCACTATTAATTAAATACCCAATAATTTAGGGGTTTATCCATCAAGTTGGCCTCTGAATTGCAAAACCATATAGAAAAAAAGGGGGAGAAAGTTGAAGGATCAAAAAGTCCTTCAGCAAAAGAATTCTTCAACAAGGCTCAACTGGTTATACAGACTTATAATGAGTGAACCGCAATTAGTGAAGTAGAAAATTTCATTAATTTATTCAATTAGTTTTAAACAAAACACAACATCAAGAACACCTGATTAAAATGAGACTAGTCAGCAAAAACACTAAACAAGGATGGCCACCCGATCAACCATACACACCGCATTCATTCATCCGCTAATGATCTTTAATAGTAATACCGGTATTGAGAATGTAAAAAAATGTTCATCAATATCAATTGAATAGTCCTGGTGAATGGAGATAATTCAAATAATGGCTCCAAGAGTATGGTTACCGGATTGGTCTATTAGGTGAATCAAAAAGGTGGACCGGTTAGTGTTCACGCATATTTACTGGGTGACAAAAGGATAGCTTGGCTGGACATAGTGTACACAGGAGCATGCTATAAGAATAGTGCCTGATGCTGAAAACACGATCCTACAGCTCACCTTAGATGTCTTCACTGGGTCACTCGGTCACTCAGCCATCCAGATCAATAGTCTTTTGGTTTGCATATGATCCCATATGTAACAAACACTCACCAATTTACTGCGTGTCAATCCGGTAATGATTCAATGATTCACATCTAAATTCTGTTGTGTGGGGCTGCTTCACACCCATTCATTTACTTGGATCAGTAGATGTCTCCATAGAGTAGCTGTAGACCTTGCCGGAGTTGTAGAGCTTGGGTATTTAATGTGCCAGTGAAGTATCTTCACATCAAGAGGCAATGGTATTATGATCGGGGCAGATGATTCGGTAGTTAGTCATATGGGTGGAACATCCATGTTCAGGAACTACATAAAATGTAGCATCAAACTGCTAAACTGCTTACATGTTTCGCTTTCATCAAGCTTCATCGGAGCATGCGCATTGGTCTGGTGTCTGTCCTAATATAGATGATTTAAACAGGTGTTTCAAATATAATCACCTGTTGCTTATGTGGATCAATCACACCACCATTCGTGCTAATTCATACAATTATGTCACTGAAGACTATAGGAAAAATAAATAAAAAATGAGGGGGAATTTTTTCTGTGAAACGAAAACTAGTGAATCAAAATTTATTATTGCGGATTACCCAGGGTTTAAAAGTTCACAACTTTAGAGTACCTCTAATGTTTGGAGATCAGTCAAAACGTATCGTAATTGCACCAAAGTGGTTGAAATACACGTAACGATCAGATCTGTCAAGATAATAGACAGAATCTGGTAGTGAGAAAATGGTATGGTCTGTATACGAATAACAGGACATTTTGTAGCAGTAGTTTATATAGAGAACATCCAATGGACATTAATAAATGCTTTCGCTAATTACAGATTATTCCATCTTCTCAACCTATCAGTCAGCCTTTTCATTGTACCAAGAGTAACCATACAGGGAACTGTTAAGCGCATTGTCCATAATTAATCTATCAATATTATTTCGAAACAATAGCCGCTTACCAGAGTAAGTCTTTGCTGCGGTTATAAACTATCAAGGCACTCAGCTCATCAGTTTCAGAACAAATAAATCACATAGATAAATCAAAAATTGGACAAAGCGATGGAAACACAATAATAGAATAGCCTAAAGTATATACTAGTGGGCCTATGACAAGAGCACTTAGTTGGCAGGACTTACCGATTCAATCGGTCAATACTAAGCCAATCTGTTCTCATCAATAATCATCAAGGTTAGTTCATTCTATACAGTGAATATATATATGACTAGCTGATCGTGCTGTACAGATCACACCGTAACTCTCGTGTAGCCATGTTAAGAGGCATATTTCCCCATTAAGCCAAGATCGGTCATCACTATAGTGAGAAGCTTTCTACAGTTGTTTTCTGAGGCACAGTAATAGAAAGACTGGGGCGGGAGGTGCATCGGCGGTAAAGCGCTGCTATTTTTAGCGGCGCTTCACCGTTGGATTTGCGGCGCTATTCAGCCGCTAGCGGTGCGAGAAAGGGTTAAAAACCTCTGCAGAGGCGCTTTGCCGGCGGTATAGCCGCGGTGCCCCATTGATTTCAATGGGCAGGAGCGGTATACACACCACTCCTTCACCGCTCCAAAGATGCGGCTAGCAGGACTTTTTTTACCATCCTGCTAGAGCACCGCTCCAGTGTGAAAGCCCTCGGGCTCACTGGAGACGCAGCCGCGGCTGTTTCAGGTCAGTTTGCAGGCGCTATATTTAGCGCAATAGCGCCTGCAAAACGACCCAGCGTGAAAGGGGTCTTAGAGATCAATAACATTCTGTGTGAGGCCTTCAGCTGCTGAGGAAAATATAAGCAAGTGTGTGGCACACTGCCAAACAAAATCTAGGGAGGTGATCCAATATCCCCTTAAGGGCTTAATATAAAATATCAGAAGGCATTTAAGGCCATAGTTTTTTAGTTTCTGACATCCCCTTGGCTACTGTACTTTTTTCAGCATTCCAATAAGTCTTTCTACTGTTTCCACTACATTGTGCATGTCCATACAGGCAAATGCATACTTGCAAGATCCTGATTTGGGTATCTTGATTTATCAATTTATAATCTCTAAAAGTGATGTTCAATTTACGGTAACTGTTATGTCCCTTAGACGAGGGTGCTAGCAATGCTGCCAGTATCTGCTCAGCAAGTTACACACACAGGCCAGATGAACTTCTTAACCATGGAGAGGGAAGCGGTATACTTTAAAACAAATGTAGTGAACGCTATCACCATCCATTGCTCATTTATTAAGGCAGCCATAACTGCTTTTTTCTGATGGCACAGTCCACGTGTCAAGCTGCCTATCATTGGGAGAAGAGTGGCTTTCCCCATTTTTCCTAAGTCCTGTTTCATAAGAAGTTGCCCTCACTGTTGACTTCTTCTCATTCTGGGATATTTAAAGTTTAATTACTAATCCCAGCCAGTGGCAGCCCGTAATGCAGGGTGCAGGGGTGCCGTCCTTCTATATCCATGCGTCGTGCCCCCTAATCTACATGTGGGGTGCCGGATGTATGGATTCCAATGTTTGTTTGTTTTTTAAGCACATGATTAGAGCCTGAGGCTCTAATTGGCTTCAAAAAAGGGTGTGCTCGAGGCAACTTGTCACCCACTTGTGTGACAATAGCAAATTAATATTCGCTATTGTCTTCCTCATTCTCCTCCTGGCCAATCAGGAAGCCCCATTTGGCAAGGGAGTCTTAGGGTGGTGGTGCTGATCACCGCCATCCATCTCCAACGGGGGAGGGGGGCGGGGGTGGTGTTAGTTTGCGACCACCTCTAAATTATTGAGCACCAGCTGCCCCTGATCCCAGCTCTACTGGGCCAGAACTAGGGGTGGATTTTGTGAGTTGCACAGATCCAGCAAGTGTCCAGGACTCTAATGCAGCATTCATAGTTGGTGGTATGCTTTAGGACAGTGATGGCAAACCTTGGCACCCCAGATGTTTTGTAACTACTGTAGCGGGGTATTGTTTCTTTAAATCCCTCAGAGACTACATTACCCAGTACACTTTTAGGCACCCAGGGTGCCTTGCCTGCACAAGGACTGCTGGGGTGGACTTTAAAAGGGAGAGGCGGGACCCAAGTCTTTCTCTTTGGACACTGCCCGCCCAGCAAGCTGAACTGCTTTCTGAGCTCCTGTGACTTTAGGCCAGAAGCCTGGCCATTTTCTCCAAAGAGCCTTCCGCGCACACCAAGGAACCTGAGGGACGTCTCTCCTTGATACTGCACCTTTGCCAGGAGGACCGAAGACCCGGATTTTGATGGATCGGTGTACTTAGGCACCGTAGCGGAAGAAACGGATGCGGACTGGTCCGGTTGGGTGAGAGAGCACCTGCTCATAAACAGACACAGTACCTTTGTTACCTTGGTGGATTACAAGTTTTGTTCTTCAAGTGCACCACCGTTGCTAGCGAAGATTTCCTTACAGGACTTCCACTTTAGTTCAGTCAGGCCTGACTGGGTAGCGTAGACATTCCTGGGCGCCATATTGCCCATGAGGGGAAGTAGCTACAAAGGGGACTGTTAGAGTTGCATAACATTGAATACTTGTTGCTTGTTAATACTGTTTATTGCAGGGCTCTGCTTATGACATGTACCCACCTGTTTTACTGCTTACCCACTAATCTAAGTAAACATACAAGGGTTAAGTACATTGGTGTCTGTGTTCTTTACTTTGCAGAAGAAATAGGTAAAGGAAGTTTGAGCTGGGAGGTGTACTGTACCAGGAGTATGAAGGACAACTCAGGCCAGTCGCCTATGTGAGTAGGAGTCTAACACCAGCGGAGAAGAACTACCCCAACCACAAATTGTAGTTCCTGGCCCTGAAGTGGGCAGTTGTGGATAAACTCAGAGATCACCTGTATGGAGCGGACTTTACAGTAAAGACAGATAATAACCCACTCACCTACCTTTTCACCACAGCCAAGCTGGATGCCACTGGCCACCGTTGGTTGGCAGCTCTTTCTGGATTCAACTTTAGCCTCAAGTATAGGCCGGGAACTGGAAACAGGGATGCAGATGCATTGTCCAGAAAGTCTCATGCTCCCACTTGCCATACAGAAGACTGGACCCAGGTAACCCCAGATGGGGTGCGGTCTTTATGTCAAGGAGCCCAACTTCAAGCTAGTGGCGGATCCAGGGCAGAAGAGATTGGAGTTTCAGTAGTGGGGGTGCCCAAATGCTATTGTGACGTTACCCAGATTGGCGAAGACGATTTGCCAAAATTATCCAAGAAGGACATAAGAAGGGATCAGTTGGAAGACCCCTGGGGAAGATTGGCTTTGGAAGCTCTAGAAGACCAGGATCCGGACAGGCTCTTGCAAAATCCCTCAAAGGAGGCTTGATTAATCCACAAAGAATGGGATAAGTTACAGGTACATCAAGGGGTGGTCTGCCGAAGGGGCCCCTCTGATGACCTGGCAGAGAAGTGGCAGCTGTTTCTGCCGGAAAAACACAGAAGAACTGTCCTGGCTGCCCTACATGATAACCATGGCCACTTAGGGGCCGAACGAACCTTCCAGCTTGTAAGGAATAGATTCTATTGGCCTTGTATGCAAGCTGAAGTGGAGGAGTACTGTCATTCATGTGCTCGCTGCATACAGAGGAAGACATTGCCACGTCAAGCTGCCCCAATGGGCCATCTGCAGAGTCAAGGGCCCTTGGACTTGGTATGCATTGACTTTCTCTGTCTGGAACCTGATTTGAGTGGACATGGAAATGTTCTGGTGATAACCGACCATTTCACCCGTTATGCCCAGGCCTTTCCAACTAAAGACCAGAAGGCCTCCACTGTAGCCAAAATCTTGGTGGAGAAATACTTTGTACACTACGGGTTACCTCAGCGCCTTCACTCAGATCAAGGGAGAGACTTTGAGAGCCGACTGATTCGGAAGTTGCTGGACTCTTTAGGCATAAAAAAAACCTGTACTACCCCTTATCACCCTCAAGGTGATGCCCAACCTGAAAGATTCAACAGGACTCTGGTAAATATGTTGGGGACTCTGAACAGTGAGGAGAAGCAACATTGGGGCAAGCACATAGCTGCCATAGTGCATGCCTATAACAGTACAGCCAGCGATGTCACAGGATATTCCCCTTACAGACTTATGTTTGGAAGATAGGCCAGGCTACCAGTGGACTTGGCCTTTGGTACCTCCATGGACCATACATCTGTCACCTCACACAAAGGATACGTGGACAGATTGCGGAAGAACCTGAAACTGGCCTATGAGAAGGCCCAATAAATTTCTGAGCAGAGAGGAGCCCGGAACAAACTGAACTTTGACCTTAGAGTCCGTATTCAAGATCTACAACCTGGAGACAGAGTGTTGCTGAGGAATCTAGGAGTCCCAGGGAAGCACAAGCTGGCAGACAGATGGAGATCAGAACCTTATGTGATTTTTAAGAAGCTGCCTGGTCTACCCGTGTACCAGCTGAAGCCTTAAGGAAGAGTGGGACCGCTGAAGATCTGGCACAGAAACCATCTGCTACCCCTTTCTGAAGCAGTCGGATTCCCCCGAGCTACCTTCAAGCTCAAATACTCCCAGACCCAACACTAGGTCTCAGACAACTCTGTCAGGAGAAACGGATATCGCCACTCAGAGTGAAGATGAGGAACTGGAAGTTGAATGGTTGTGGCCATCCCAGGTACCTGAATCTTTGTCCATAGACCTTCCACCCTCTGAGGATGCCCCTGATTATACTTTGAATCCGGAAGCCACTGAGTTTGTTCCATCCTATGCTCAGACGGAGGGGTGGGAAGATGCTATAGAATCTTTCCCTGTTGATGATCCAGGGGACTCCATGTATCTTTCTGCATCTGATTCGGGTGCCTCAGAAACAGAAGAAACTCCTACACCTATCCCAGTGGAAGAACCTGTGGTATCTGAGGCATTGACCCCCAGGGAACAAAGAGCTAAAAGAACACTGTAACTACCGCAAGAAGGACAATACAAAAGCCTGATCCCTCCACTGTGCATTTGGTGGAGGGCAATCCCAGCTCGCTTTCTGGCACAGTTAGGCAGGCCACCATCACTGACATGACCTGTGGGCAGGGCAATCCCCCTCCCCGATTTTGGTGGGAGCTTCCCCTGCTGACCTCCCTTGCAGCCCTTAATGACTTTGTCTGTACACATTGTTAATGTTGTCTTTGGGGACCAAAGATTCTAAGTGAGGGGAGTGTGTAGCGGGGTATTGTTTCTTTAAATCCCTGAGAGACTACATTACCCAGTACACTTTTAGGCACCCAGGGTGCCTTGCCTGCGCAAGGACTGCTGGGGTGGACTTTAAAAGGGAGAGGCGGGGCCCAAGTCTTTCTCTTTGGACACCGCCCGCCCAGCAAGCTGATCTGACTGAAAGTCTGAGCTCCTGTGACTTTAGGCCAGAAGCCTGGCCGTTTTCTCCAAAGAGCCTTCCGCGCACACCGAGGAAACTGAGGGACGTCTTTCCTTGATACTGCACCTATGCCAGGAGGACCGAAGACCCAGATGTCGATGGATCGGTGTACTTAGGCACCGTAGCGGAAGAGACGGATGCGGACTGGTCCGGTTGGGTGAGAGAGCACCTGCTCATAAACAGACACAGTACCTTTGTTACCTTGGTGGATTACAAGTTTTGTTCTTCAAGTGCACCACCGTTGCTAGCGAAGATTTCCTTACAGGACTTCCACTTTAGTTCAGTCAGGCCTGACTGGGTAGCGTAGACATTCCTGGGCGCCATATTGCCCATGAGGGGAAGTAGCTGCAAAGGGGACTGTTAGGGTTGCATAACGTTGAATACGTGTTGCTTGTTAATACTGTTTATTGCAGGGCTCTGCTTATGACATGTACCCACCTGTTTTACTGCTTACCCACTAATCTAAGTAAACATACAAGGGTTAAGTACATTGGTGTCTGTGTTCTTTACTTTGCAGAAGAAATAGGTAAAGGAAGTTTAAAACATTACTGTGTATTCTTTGCCATAGGATTGTGTCGCTGTGAGTTACAGGCCTCACAATCCTATCATCCCCTACTAACTGTGCCAAGGGAGGTTAGAGCCGATTGCCAGGGGTTGACAGCGGCAGGGCCGATCCTAGGGTCACAGACGCCTGGGTGCAGAAATATTTCTGGCGCCCCCACATGGGCGTGATCATCTTACCAACTCCTCCCCTTTACAAAGGTTTCTATGGCAACGACTCAAACACAGAGATGCTCCCCTAAGAAGTCTTTGTTACCCTGGGATCCTCCCATGATCTTTTAACAATAAAGAAAATACAGGAAGAGCGTACACTAATGAGACCTGGAGGGGAGTCTCTCTGATGCACACAGAGAGGGCTTCTGTTAGAAAGTCTGTTAGAAAGTGCTCCAAGACATACTACAGGAGATGGTCAGAGACTGCAGACATGATACAGGAGATGGTCAGAGACTGTAGACATGATACAAGAGACGGTCAGAGACTGCAATCATAGTACAGGAGATGGTCAGAGAGTGCAGACATATTACTGGAGACGGTCAGAGAGTGCAGACATATTACAGGAGACAGTCAGAGAGTGTAGACATATTAAAGGAGATAGTCCGAGAGTGCAGACATATTACAGGAGATCGTCAGAGACTGCAGACATATTACAGGAGACGGTCAGACTGCAGACATACTACAGGAGACGGTCAGAGACTGGAGATATAATACAGGAGACGGTCAGAGACTGCAGAAATAATACAGGAGATGGTCAGAGACTGCAGTTTCTATGGACGTTAGTAGATAATGGCCGATCGGCCCTCCTACCTGACCCAGCGATACAGCAACCACGGTTCCTCTGATCAGGAGTCAGCTCACTCTGAATTGGCTGTGGCGACTCCGCTGGGTAGAGCCCAGATCTGTATTCTGGCAATGACTACATTCATTTTTCCACCAGGGATGGCGCTAGGCTGTGTGGCTTTCACTCTGTTGGCGCAGGGCAGCGGGGTTCTCTCTCTGATGGTGTTCTCTCAGCACTGTCCTTTCCCTCTGGAGTCCTGGGTGCACTTCCCTGAAAGCTTTCTCGGGCTCCTGGCTCTCTCCCTCTCCCATTCAGCTGGGCATGCTGTGTGGGCTGCAGTTTCTTTGTTACAGTGGGGCTGCCAGTCCTCGAACTACATGTCCCACAATCCTCTTCTCTGCTCTTTTTTCTATTCTATTTCTTCCCTGGCCGATATGAAGGCGGGGGAAGAAACATAGTGGGCGGCTTTGCTGGCAAGCGCCGCTCACTAGTACAGCATCACGCGCGAGGAGGAGAGGAACAGGGAGTGGGAGGAGGAGAGGGAGGGGGGAAAGAAGAGCGCGCAGCTGCAGTTGCGTCACTAGGGTTGGTGCCACCCAGTGTGGTAAAACATGGTGTCACCCCTTCCTCCACCTATAGTCGCCCCTCAGTACAGACCCACTCCACTAAGTATAGACCCCCTCCGTCAGTGCAGACTCCCCACTAAGTATAAACCCCTCCCTCAGTACAGACCCCCCAGGACAAACCACCCCCTCCATTAGTACAGACCCCCCTCCATTAGTACAGACCACACCCCCCTCCATTAGTACAGACCCCCCCTCCAGTAGTAAAGACCCCCCAGGACAACCCCCCTCCATTAGTACAGACCCTCTAGGACAAACCAATCCCCCTCCATTAGTCCAGACTCCAGGACAAACCCCACCATTAGCACAGACCCCCCAGGACAAACCCCCCCATTAGTAAAGACTCCCCCCAGGACAAACCCCCCCTCCATTAGTACAGACCCCTCCAGGACAACCCCCCCATTAGTACAGACTCCCCCAGGACAAACCCCCCATTAGTACAGACTCCCCCCAGGACAAACCCCCCCCTCCATTAGTACAGACCCCTCCAGGACCACCCCCCATTAGTACAGACTCCCCCAGGACAAACCCCCCCATTAGTACAGACTCCCCCAGGACAACCCCACCCCCTCCATTAGTACAGACCCCCCAGGACAAACCCCCCTCTCCATTAATACAGACCCCCCAAGACAACCCCCCATTAGAACAAACTCCCCCAGGACAAACCCTGCCTACATTAGTACAGACTCCCCCAGGACAAACCCCACTATTAGTACAGACTCCCCCAGGACAACCCCCCCCATTAGTACAGACCCCCCCAGGACAAACCCCCCCTCCATTAATACAGACCCCCCCAGGACAAACCCCCCCATAAGTCCATACCCCTCCAGGACAACCCCCCCATTAGTACAGTTTCCCCAAGGACAAACCACCCCATTAGTACAGACTCCCCCAGGACAAACCCCCCCTCCATTAGTACAGACCCCCCAATTAGTACAGACTCCCCCCAGGACAAACCCCCCTCCATTAATACAGACCCCCAGGACAAACCCCCCCATTAGTCCAGACCCCTCCAGGACAAACCCCCCCATTAGTACAGACTCCCCCAGGACAAACCCCCCCTCCATTAGTACAGACCCCCTAGGACAAACCCCCCTCTCCATTAGTACAGACCCCCCCCAGGACAACCCCCCATTAGTACAGACTCCCCCCAGGACAAACCCTGCCTCCATTAGTACAGACCCCTCCAGGACAACCCCCCCATTAGTACAGACTCCCCCCAGGACAAACCCCCCCTCCATTAATACAGACCCCTCCAGGACAAACCCCCCCATTAGTACAGACTCCCCCAGGACAAACCCCCCCATTAGTACAGACTCCCCCCAGGAACCCCCCCATTAGTACAGACTCCCCTCCAGGACAACCCCCCATTAGTACAGACTCCCCCCAGGACAACCCCCCCCATTAGTACAGACTCCCCTCCAGGACAAACCCCCCCATTAGTACAGACTCCCCCCAGGACAACCCCCCCATTAATACAGACTCCCCTCCAGGACTAACCCCCCCATTAATACAGACTCCCCCCAGGACAACCCCCCCCCATTAGTACAGACTCCCCTCCAGGACAAACCCCCCCATTAGTACAGACTCCCCCAGGACAACCCCCCCTCCAATAGGGTACATTGCGGCAGCTGGAGAGGAGAGGACAATGTGCAGCCACGCCGCCCGGATGGAGCACAGATCGCAGCAGCAGTAGGCAGGAGTTTTAGACACAGGGAGGAGGAGGAGGAGGAGAACACATGTCAGGCACGGACCGCCCCCTCAGCGACGTCACTGCGCGGCTTGTCTCTCTCCACACAGACACAGCCGCTCCGATCTCCGGCGGCTGCTTCGCTCTCCTCCTCTGACAGGAGGAGGGAGGGAGGAGGGAGGAGGGAGGGGGCATGCCAGGCTTAGAAAACACAGCGGTGGCGGCGACCGGCGGGGAGAGCCGCCTCTCGACACGGACAAGGAGAGGAGGTGGAGAATCCTGCACCCCGTCTGGGATCGGCCCTGGACAGCGTTGCACTACAGGGCCCAAAATCAATACAGGCAGCCCTCTTAACTGGGGGTATCGCTACACTACATTTCCCATGATGCTCATGCACTCTGCAGTGTAGTGGAGCATCATGGGAAATGTAGTTCCAAAACAACTGGGGTGCCAAGGTTCGCCATCACTGCTTTAGGATTTTCCTTGGTGTGTTCCATGTGTGAGTTTAAATTTTATTACTGCTAACTCTGCTGTCTTCAGCTGGAAGGCTGAAGACAGAAAACCAAATACCTTAATGTGTTTGAGTGGTAAAAAGTAAAGTAAAAAGTTTCTAGCTCTCCAAATGGAACCAAAATCATGCACCGCCCAAAAGTATCTCTACTATGTATAGAAATGCATACTCTTTAAATAGCTTACAGGCTTGCCCTGTTTCTTAAAGCGGAGGTCCACACAAAAATGGAACCTCCACTGTCCGGATTCCTCCCCCCCTCCGGTGTCACATTTGGCACAATTCAGGGGGGAGGGGGGGAGCAGATACCTGTCTAAGACAGGTATTTGCACCCACTTCCGGGCATAGATAGATGCATTATCTGCGGGAATCTATGCCACGTTCGGCGCCCCCCGCTGTCTTCTGGGAAACACACAGGTCCCAGGAGACAGCAGGGACCATTCAGATCGCGCAGTGCGACTCGCACATGCGCAGTAGGGAACCAGGAAGTGAAGCCGCAAGGCTTCACTTCCTGATTCCCTTACCGAAGATGGCGGCAGCAGCATCCGAGAGCCGAGCGGTAGATTGGCTTCGGGTGCCGACATCGTGGGCGCCCTGGACAGGTAAGTGTCCATATTTTAAAAGTCAGCAGCTGCAGTATTGGTAGCTGCTGACTTTTTAAAAAAGAATAAAAATCGGCGGACCTCCGCTTTAAGGTGGGGAAGAAGGATCCAATGACTCTGAATACAGAGTCCTGAGTGAAAACCATTCTCGGTATAAAACCGGGATTCATCTACCAAAAAAGCAGAAAAGATCTGGGTCTTCAAGAAGTACAGGTCCTTCTCAAAAAATTAGCATATTGTGATAAAGTTCATTATTTTCTGTAATGTACTGATAAACATTAGACTTTCATATATTTTAGATTCATTACACACAACTGAAGTAGTTCAAGCCTTTTCTTGTTTTAATATTGATGATTTTGGCATACAGCTCATGAAAACCCCAAAATCCTATCTCAAAAAATTAGCATATTTCATCCCACCAATAAAAGAAAAGTGTTTTTAATACAAAAAAAGTCAACCTTCAAATAATTATGTTCAGTTATGCACTCAATACTTGGTCGGGAATCCTTTTGCAGAAATGACTGCTTCAATGCGGCGTGGCATGGAGGCAACCAGCCTGTGGCACTGCTGAGGTGATATGGAGGCCCAGGATGCTTCGATAGCGGCCTTAAGCTCATCCAGAGTGTTGGGTCTTGCGTCTCTCAACTTTCTCTTCCCAATATCCCACAGATTCTCTATGGGGTTCAGGTCAGGAGAGTTGGCAGGCCAATTGAGCACAGTAATACCATGGTCAGTAAACCATTTACCAGTGGTTTTGGCACTGTGAGCAGGTGCCAGGTTGTGCTGAAAAATGAAATCTTCATCTCCATAAAGCTTTTCAGCAGATGGAAGCATGAAGTGCTCCAAAATCTCCTGATAGCTAGCTGCATTGACCCTGCCCTTGATAAAACACAGTGGACCAACACCAGCAGCTGACATGGCACCCCAGACCATCACTGACTGTGGGTACTTGACACTGGACTTCAGGCATTTTGGCATTTCACTCTCCCCAGTCTTCCTCCAGACTCTGGAACCTTGATTTCCGAATGACATGCAAAATTTGCTTTCATCCGAAAAAAGTACTTTGGACCACTGAGCAACAGGCCAGTGCTGCTTCTCTGTAGCCCAGGTCAGGCGCTTCTGCCGCTGTTTCTGGTTCAAAAGTGGCTTGACCTGGGGAATGCGGCACCTGTAGCCCATTTCCTGCACACGCCTGTTCACGGTGGCTCTGGATGTTTCTACTCCAGACTCAGTCCACTGCTTCCGCAGGTCCTCCAAGGTCTGGAATCGGTCCTTCTCCACAATCTTCTTCAGGGTCCGGTCACCTCTTCTCGTTGTGCAGCGTTTTCTGCCACACTTTTTCCTTCCCACAGACTTCCCACTGAGGTGCCTTGATACAGCACTCTGGGAACAGCCTATTCGTTCAGAAATTTCTTTCTGTGTCTTACCCTCTTGCTTGAGGGTGTCAATGATGGCCTTCTGGACAGCAGTCAGGTCGGCAGTCTTACCCATGATTGCGGTTTTGAGTAATGAACCAGGCTGGGAGTTTTTAAAAGCCTCAGGAATCTTTTGCAGGTGTTTAGAGTTAATTAGTTGATTCAGATGATTAGGTTAATAGCTCGTTTAGAGAACCTTTTCATGATATGCTAATTTTTTGAGATAGGAATTTTGGGTTGTCATGAGCTGTATGCCAAAATCATCAATATTAAAACAAGAAAAGGCTTGAACTACTTCAGTTGTGTGTAATGAATCTAAAATATATGAAAGTCTAATGTTTATCAGTACATTACAGAAAATAATGAACTTTATCACAATATGCTAATTTTTTGAGAAGGACCTGTATGTGTCCTGCACTGGACTCACAGCAGCTGATTCCTACATCGTAATAATACAGGCAATAGGCTGGCTGGGTTCAACTGTACACCTTTTCCCTGTTAGGTTTGTGCATAAATAATAATACAAATTCATATTTTGTGAACCCTGCATTAAACAAATATTTGGTTTGGGTTGTTTGCAATAATTCCTGCACAGAATATAGGACCATTAAACTTAAAGCGGAGTTCCGCTGATTTTTTTTTTTTTAAAGACAGCAGCTACAAATACTGCAGCTGCTGACATTTATTATATGGACACTTACCTGTCCTGGGCACCCACAATGTTGGCACTCAAAGCCGATCTGTCCCTCAGCTCTCGGGTGGAGGTCAGTGCTTCCATAGAGGGCGCCGGAGCGCCGCTCCCTCTCGCTCCCGCACCGCCACTGGAAGACAATGCATTGCATGAATCTATGTATTGTCACCGCTGCCGCGCTGCCCACTATTCATATAGCCGGCCTCCTGGTGAGCGCCGGCCATATGAATTAGAGCGGCGGCCGGCGGTGGGTGTGTTCTGGAAGTGTCTATCAGAGCCAGCGGCTCTGATAGGCTTACCGAATACAGCTCTCACGCTGTATTCGGCTTCCAAAAACTCCTCCCAGGTACGCACAGGGGTGCGTTCCTTGGAGAAGACTGTGGAGGTTTCAGCCAATCAGGTTCACCTGATCTGGTTACCGGTAACCTGATTGGCTGAAGCGACATCGAGGGCGGGAGAACACATCGAGGACGGCGTGGACTGAGGAAGGTAAGTGCAGGGCTGGGGGGGGGGACAGGCTGCATTTGGGGGGAACTGGCTGTATAGGGGGGACACACTGGCTGCATTTGGGGGGAACTGGCTGTATATGGGGGACAAACTGGCTGCATTTGGGGGGAACTGGCTGTATATGGGGGACAAACTGGCTGCATTTTGGGGGAACTGGCTGTATATGGGGGACAAACTAGCTGCATTTGGGGGGAACTGGCTGTATATGGGGGACAAACTGGCTGCATTTGGGGGGAACTGGCTGTATATGGGGGACAAACTGGCTGCATTTGGGGGGAACTGGCTGTATATGGGGGACAAACTGGCTGCATTTGGGGGGAAACTGGCTGTATATGGGGGACAAACTGGCTGAATATGGGGGGAACTGGCTGTATATGGGAGACACACTGGCTGCATTTGGGGGGAACTGGCTGTATATGGGGGACAAACTGGCTGAATATGGGGGGAACTGGCTGTATATGGGGGACACACTGGCTGCATTTGGGGGGAACTGGCTGTATATGGGGGCACACTTGCTATATATATGGGGACAAACTGGCTGTATATGGGGGCACACTGGCTGTATATGGGGACACACTGGCTGTATATGGGGGCACACTGGCTATATAGATGGGGACAAACTGGCTGTATATGGGGGCACACTGGCTATATATATGGGGGCACACTGGCTGTATATGGGGGCACACTGGCTATATATATGGGGGCACACTGGCTGTATATGGGGGCACACTGGCTATATATGGGGACAGACTGGTTGTATA
Organism: Rana muscosa; assembly: GCA_029206835.1. NCBI lineage: Eukaryota > Metazoa > Chordata > Amphibia > Anura > Ranidae > Rana > Rana muscosa. Next base: position 37,517,392 of record JARGYO010005626.1, read on the forward strand.
TTGGAGCACACTGGCTGTATATGGGGGCACACTGGCTGTATATGGGGAGCACACTGGCTGTATATGGGGGGCACACTGGCTGTATATATGGGGGCACACTGGTTATATATATATGGGGGCACACTGGCTGTATATGGAAACAAACTGGCTGTATTTGAGGGGGCAAACTGGTGGCGTTTGGGCACAGTGGCTGCGTTTAATGGGCACAGTGGCGGCAATAGATTTTATTTTTTTCAGTTTGTTTGCGCCCCCCAAAAAATTTTGAGCACCAGCCGCCACTGGTGGAGGTGCCGCCATCTTCGGTAAGGGAATCAGGAAGTGAAGCCTTGCTTCTTCACTTCCTGGCTCCCTACTGCGCATGCGTGAGTCGCGCTGCTCGATCCCACTGGTCCCTGCTGTCTACTGGGACCTGTGTGTCTCTCAGAAGACAGCGGGGGGATGGAGGAGGCACCGGACATGGCGTAGGTCGCTGCGGCGACCTATGCCCGGAAGTGGGAGCAAATACCTGAATTACACAGGTATCTGCTCCCTCCTACCCCCTGAAAGGTGCCAAATGTGTCACCGGAGGGGGGGAGGATTCCGAAAAGCGGAAGTTCAATTTTTGGGTGGAACACCGCTTTAAGTAATTGTCCAAAACATTGTCTGTAACTTTATCTATTAGCACCTTACATGCAGCTACTACTCTGATATAGCTGGGTGAGCCCTTCATTACTGGGTCCAGTTTGCATGAATCATATCTCAATGGCTTGTTTTTTTTTTCTACTGTGCTTTGTGTAAGAACTGCTGCTGACTTCAGCTACCGCATATGAAATGTGTCATTGTTCGCCTTTTCCAATTTATTTAAATAGATAAATGTGATTGAATACACCTGGGTGGTTACAGTCAGGTGGCGACTACAGAGCTTTGGCACGCTACACAATTTAAGAGCCATTACTGGCTCCTGTTGTAAGCTAATCCTATTTATCTATGTGCCAAGTCTGTAGGGTCATCGTGACGTTAGAGAGTACTGGTATGTCCATGTGAATTAGACAACATTTTCCATTTCTAATGGTGAGGTGAAGGGTGTTGTTCTTTTGAAGTTTGTATTATAAAATACAATTTTGAATATTCTGTGAAATTTAAATAAATATTTTGGATGTCCTTGCTTAACCACTTGACCTCCGAAAGATTTTCCCCCCTCCATGATCAGGCCATTTTTTGCGATGGCACTGCATTATTTTAGCTGACAATCGCGTGGTCATGCAAAGCTGTACCCAAATACAATTTAAGTAATTCTTTCCCCACAAATAGAGCTTTATTTTGGTGGCATTTGATCACCACTGTGATTTTTTTTTTTTTTTTTGCGCTATAAGCAAAAAAAGACAGAAGATTTTGAAAAAAACACAAAACAATATTTTTTACTTTCTGCTATAAAACCTATCCAAAAAAAATAAAAAATTCTTCATAAATTTAGGCCAATATTCTGCTACATGTTTGTAGTAAAAAAAAAAAAAATCCCAATAAGTGTAAATTGATTGGTTTGCGCAAAAGTTAGCATCTTCAAACTATGGTATATACTGTATACTGGAATTTATTTTTTATTTATTTTTTTATACTAGTAATGGCAGCGATCAGCGACTTATAGCAGGATTGCCATATTGTGGAGGACAACCGGACACTAACTGACACTTTGTGGGAACCAGTGACACTAATACAGTGATCAGTGCTAAAAATATGCACTGTCACTGTACTAATGACACTGGCTAGGAAGGAGTTAAATTTAGGTCGATCAAAGGGTTAACTGTGTGCCTAACCAGTGTTTTTAGGTATAGTCTGTGCTGCTTTTACTAAGGGAAGTAATGGATTATTCCTTGCTTTACATGGACACAAAATTCCTCACTTTTGCCCTGTCAGAATGGAGCTCTGTCTTGTTTACATAGGTAGAGCTCTGTCCTCTACCCGACGATCGGCAGGTGTTGGTGGACATCCATTGCCCAGCACCCGCAGATCTGTTTCCGCTGTGAGTAATCAACCAGAAGTGGTCCGCCGGCAGCGCGTGTGTACCCCCTAGGCGGAAGTGCAGAATCACGTATATATATGTGATTCTGCACAGAACGGCTGCCCTGGAGCAGCATATCTGCTATGGGGTGGTGGGGAAGTGGTTCATAAGCTACATGTGTCACTTTCAGCAACTTCTTTCATGGACCAAGGTGTCTATACCCTGGTCTGCTTTGGAGGTTTTGAGTAGGATTTTGGTTGCTGTGACTGCATATAATTGTGATTTGGCATTAAAGTGAATAATTACTCATACTGGAATTTAATCTCTGCTGTGCTTACATATGTGAACCTAGCCCTAAAGTGAAACTAAACTCCTCAATATACTTACCTCAAGCTTTCAGGGATGCAGCAGTTACATACCTTGCCAGCTGCTGTCATCTTCTCTTTGGGTGCTATGTTTTGGCATTTTTATTGGCCAGTAGAGGCTGACCCCTATCCCCCACATGTGCACGGGACTCGTCATTCTGGCACAGCCAGAGTGTGTCGGGAATGCACACTGAGCTGCACATGCACAGCTCAGTGTACTTTCAATAGAACACTGCAAGCGGGCAGGTGAATAGTATTGGAGAAAAGACCTAGCAATTCTCTTCTGTAATAAAGAGTTGTTTGCTTGCAGTTTTCTACAAAATAGGTTTATTTGTACTTTAACTAGTACTGAACAAGCTATATTCATGAACAATATGTCACTTGACAGGATGTATTTAGGCAGGGGTAGGCAACCTTTCATAGGTTGAGATCTACCTGGACAACATGGAGAAAATCAAAGATCCCTGGGGGAAGGGGGGGGGGCGTCCTTTTAAAGAAAAAAGGTCAAGTACCCAATAAAAACACAGCATAGTGTCCTGTGCCCCCACTCCCACTAGTGTCTTCCACTCCCCTTCACATCATTCCTCTCACAGAAGTGTCCTCTGCGCCCCCCCCCCACAGTAGTTTTCCTCCCCCTCTCCCACAGTAGGGACCTCTGCCCCATCATATAGTAGTGTCCTATGCCTCCCCATAGCAGCGTCCTGCCCCCCTTCCCATCACCCCCCTCCTACTATTGCAGTGTCCTATGCCCCCCAAAGCAGTGTCTTCTGTCCCCCTTCACATAATCCCCCCCAACTGTAGTGTCCTCTGCCTCCCCATAGCAGTGTTCTGCCCCCCTTCACATCACCCCCTCCTACTATTGCAGTGTCCTATGCCCCCCCCAAAGCAGTGTCTTCTGTCCCCCTTCACATCATCCCCCCCAACTGTAGTGTCCTCTGTCCCCCATAGCAGTGCCCTCTGTCCCTCATATATCACAACCCCCCAATTATAGTGTCCTCAGCCCCCCATAGCAGTGTCCTCTGTCCCCTTCATATCACAAACTCCAACTGTGGTGTCATCTGCCCCCCCATAGCAGTGTTGTCTGTCCCCTTCATATCACAAGCCCCCACTGTAGTGTCCTCTGCCCCTCCATAGCAGTGTCCTCTGACCCCTTAACTTCAGAACCCCCCCATTGTAGTCTCATCTGCACCCCCAAAGCAGTGTCCTCTGCCCCTTCACACACCCCCACTGTAGTCTCTGCTGCTTCCCCCATGCAATGTCTTCTGTCCCCGTCACACTCTTCCCTCACTGTAGTGTCCTATGCCCCCCAAAGCCTCTATCCTCTAACCTCTTCACACCCTTCCCCCCCACTGTAGTGTCCTTTGTGCTCCCCCCAATGCAGTGTCCTCTGCTATAGTATCCTCTGCCCCCCAAATGTGATGTCCTCTGTCCCCTTCACACTCCCTTCAAACAGTGTCATCTGTCCCTTTCACCCCTCCCTCCCCCCAACTGTAGTGTCCTCTGTCCCCTTTACATTGCCCCCACCCCACTTTAGTGTCCTCTTTCCCCTACACACACCCCTCCCCCCCACTGTACTGTCCTCTGTCATCTTTACACCAGTGTGTAGGTAGCACTTTCCTACCTTACACTGTTGTATTGCAGAGCGGAGAGCAGAAAGTATGATAGTATGAAGTACTGGATAGAGGGCGGCAGCTGCCGGAGTTAACTTTTTAAATTAGCCAGCTGGTGATTGGTTGCTAGGACTGCCCGGCAACCAATCACCTGCTGGTTAATGTGAAAAGTTAATTCCAATCCAACCACAAAGTATACACCGCTCAGGCAATTTAGTGGGTAATTGACTGCTGCAGGTGCTCACCCCGGTTCGCCACCAACGAAAGCAATAGAAAAAAATAAATGGTAGCACACCGCAGTGAAGTCAAACTTTGAAGGTTCTTTATGGTTGCCAAACCAGACAGGTACACAGGAACAGGGTTGATGCGTTTCACACTTACTTATAACAAGTTAATTCCAGCAGCTCCCGCCCCTGGCCGCTCCCCACTTTGCAGGGAAGAGCAGAGCGGCGGAGGCTGGGGGAAGGACTCTGTTCCCGATCTACGTCTTGCCAACCCCCGATTTAGGGGTTATTATTTTAAGACCAGTTTAATGGTCAACTGCTGAAGTTGTGCCTTATGCATATTGGGGACAGTAACGTAACCTGCTTTGCCTCAAAGAATTCATATCTAAGATAATAACTTGCAGCCTATGCCCAGATGTAGTCAATATTGACTAAAATTCTGCTATGACACAGAATTATTTTAAATAATATCACGACCATTAAAATCATAAGTTTCTAAAAGTATTTAGTAAATAAAACTTAAAATCACCAGAATCCCCAATTATTATTCTGCGCAGGGACAACCACGTCTTTGTTATCCCTTTTTGGAATTGATTGTGTACATCAAACACAGACTCTATAAATAAACTATGTCTGCATGCATAATACTCACCCATTAACAGGGAAGGCAATTAACCTATGCTTTTCATATTAATTGAATTAAAATAGCACTCTAAAGCATATGAAATTTAAATTGTTTTTTTTTCCCTCTTCAAGGATTTATTTCTGAGATGCAAAGCACACTATTTGTATAGCTAATCAGTCAAAACAAAACAGACTAATCTATGTGAAGTTATTTGTGGGAAACACTTCTCCTAAGAGGATGAAACATTCTCTGGGGTTCACTAATAAACTCGTCTGTAATAAAAGATTTTCCTACCAATGTAGAAAAGAAGATTTTTTTCTTTAATTTGGTAGTTTAGACTTTCATTTTTGTTTTTTTCATGAACAGAATTGAGACCATGGCCTAATTACTGTTAATTTACACGTATCCTCAGATTGAATGTAATACACAAATGCCTACATTTATGGGTGATTTACCTATTTGTACCAAGTCTGTGGCAGAGACTGTTCTATTTGTACCAAGTCTGTGGCAGAGACTGTTCTATTTGTACCAAGTCTGTGGCAGAGACTGTTCTATTTGTACCAAGTCTGTGGTAGAGACTGTTCTATTTGTACCAAGTCTGTGGCAGAGACTGTTCTATTTGTACCAAGTCTGTGGCAGAGACTGTTCTATTTGTACCAAGTCTGTGGCAGAGACTGTTCTATTTGTACCAAGTCTGTGGCAGAGACTGTTCTATTTGTACCAAGTCTGTGGCAGAGACTATTCTATGTGTACCAAGTCTGTGGCAGAGACTGTTCTATTTGTACCAAGTCTGTGGTAGAGACTGTTCTATTTGTACCAAATCTGTGGCAGAGACTGTTCTATTTGTACCAAGTCTGTGGCAGAGACTGTTCTATTTGTACCAAGTCTGTGGCAGAGACTGTTCTATTTGTACCAAGTCTGTGGCAGAGACTGTTCTATTTGTACCAAGTCTGTGGCAGAGACTGTTCTATTTGTACCAAGTCTGTGGTAGAGACTGTTCTATTTGTACCAAGTCTGTGGTGGAGACTGTTCTATTTGTACCAAGTCTGTGGCAGAGACTGTTCTATTTGTACCAAGTCTGTGGCGGAGACTGTTCTATTTGTACCAAGTCTGTGGCAGAGACTGTTCTATTTGTACCAAGTCTGTGGCAGAGACTGTTCTATTTGTACCAAGTCTGTGGTGGAGACTGTTCTATTTGTACCAAGTCTGTGGCAGAGACTGTTCTATTTGTACCAAGTCTGTGGCGGAGACTGTTCTATTTGTACCAAGTCTGTGGCAGAGACTGTTCTATTTGTACCAAGTCTGTGGCAGAGACTGTTCTATTTGTACCAAGTCTGTGGTGGAGACTGTTCTATTTGTACCAAGTCTGTGGCGGAGACTGTTCTATTTGTACCAAGTCTGTGGCGGAGACTGTTCTATTTGTACCAAGTCTGTGGCAGAGACTGTTCTATTTGTACCAAGTCTGTGGCAGAGACTGTTCTATTTGTACCAAGTCTGTGGCAGAGACTGTTCTATTTGTACCAAGTCTGTGGCAGAGACTGTTCTATTTGTACCAAGTCTGTGGCAGAGACTGTTCTATTTGTACCAAGTCTGTGGCAGAGACTGTTCTATTTGCACCAAGTCTGTGGCAGAGACTGTTCTATTTGTACCAAGTCTGTGGCAGAGACTGTTCTATTTGCACCAAGTCTGTGGCAGAGACTGTTCTATTTGTACAAAGTCTGTGGCAGAGACTGTTCTATTTGTACCAAGTCTGTGGCAGAGACTGTTCTATTTGTACCAAGTCTGTGGCAGAGACTGTTCTATTTGCACCAAGTCTGTGGCAGAGACTGTTCTATTTGTACCAAGTCTGTGGCAGAGACTGTTCTATTTGTACCAAGTCTGTGGTAGAGACTGTTCTATTTGTACCAAGTCTGTGGCGGAGACTGTTCTATTTGTACCAAGTCTGTGGCGGAGACTGTTCTATTTGTACCAAGTCTGTGGCAGAGACTGTTCTATTTGTACCAAGTCTGTGGCAGAGACTGTTCTATTTGTACCAAGTCTGTGGCAGAGACTGTTCTATTTGTACCAAGTCTGTGGCAGAGACTGTTCTATTTGCACCAAGTCTGTGGCAGAGACTGTTCTATTTGTACCAAGTCTGTGGCAGAGACTGTTCTATTTGCACCAAGTCTGTGGCAGAGACTGTTCTATTTGTACCAAGTCTGTGGCAGAGACTGTTCTATTTGCACCAAGTCTGTGGCAGAGACTGTTCTATTTGCACCAAGTCTGTGGCAGAGACTGTTCTATTTGTACAAAGTCTGTGGCAGAGACTGTTCTATTTGCACCAAGTCTGTGGCAGAGACTGTTCTATTTGTACCAAGTCTGTGGCAGAGACTGTTCTATTTGCATCAAGTCTGTGGCAGAGACTGTTCTATTTGTACCAAGTCTGTGGCAGAGACTGTTCTATTTGTACCAAGTCTGTGGCAGAGACTATATGTAATCAAGCTGTACATCGGTTGCTAGGCCAGTGAGATTGGGCCTATCTGGTGTTTGCCGAGTCCAGTGCGGAGACAGTTGTTCCTCTGGATCTGGGAAAATTCTTATGATTCGCAACTAAAGTACCTGAGTCCTCCCCATCCTTTCATCCTCTCTGTTGAAGCTTTTATTCAAATAAACCCTTGAAAGAGACTTTTTTGTTGGTGCAAACTTCTTCTAGACAACTCTTCAAGGAGAACCCCTGAGACGAGCATACGGAACAGTGAGGTAACGTGCAAGACCCAAAATTAAACCAGCGGCCCTTACGTGGGTATTGATATACATAGAACATAAATAATTGCTGCATATGCCATTTTAAAATGTAAAATTACCTTTCCATTTTAATATGCAACCAGTGTAACTTCCTCTCAAATGACCAATTTATGGAAAGCACAGCCATGTCATTTCCTGCTTGTGTGGTTATCACAAAAGTCTGTACCGAGATACAAGTCAAAATATTAAGCATTAATTTGTTTAATATATATCCCTTTATACATCCAAGTATTTGGCTGTTCTCCCCTGATACGCAATGGCCGCAGTTTTGCTCTCCTGGTCCAAACTGCATGCACATTGAATATCTATGACAGTGTTCTATGTCAGTTCTCCCTGAGGAAGCGGGCTTTGTTCCTGTGAAACGAGTTGGAAATTCCTGCATGGAACACCCCATCTGACCTACACTAAATTGTCAAAAGTATTGGGATGCCTGCCTTTACATGCACACAAATTGTAATGTTTAATGGCATCCCAGTCTTAGTCCGTAGGGTTCAATATTGAGTTGACCCACCCTTTGCAGCTATAACAGCTTCAACTCTTCTGGGAAGGCTTTAGAAGTGTGTCTATGGGAATGTTTGACCATTCTTCTAGAAGCGCATTTGCGAGGTCAGACACTGATGTTGGACAAGAAGGCCTGGCTTGCAGTCTCCGCTCTAATTCATCCCAAAGGTGTTCCATCAGGTTAAGGTCAAGTCTCTGTGCAGGCCAGTCAAGTTCCTCCACCCCAAACTCGCTCATCCATGTCTTTATGGACCTTGCTTTGTGCACTGGTCCAAATCATTGGGTGGGGGGGGGGGGATTATGGTTTGGGCTTGTTTTTCAGAGGTTGGACTTGGCCCCTAAGTTACAGTGAAGGGAACTCTTAAGGCGTCAGCATACCAGGACATTTTGGACATTTTGGGTGGAGGAACTTGACTGGCCTGCACAGAGTCCTGACCTCAACCGGATAGAACACCTTTAGGGTGAATTAGAGCGGAGACTGCAAGCCAGGCCTTCTCATCCAACGTGACAATATGGTGTATCTGGGAATGTATTCATTAGTAACTGGCAACGTATGTAACTGCAGTTTTCTCACAATTGACACATATGTGTTTCTCATCTTTTTTAAAGTTTAAACTTTTGATGTGGTACCTTTTAAAGTAGTATTAGCTTGCTTTTTGTAGGGACTCAATATTTTTCTGTGTCTTATATGAGGGGGCGTAGTACCAGTAAAACCAGTGTGAACAATAGAGACTGCATTGGGCGGTTTCCTTCTCACTCTTTCTTTTAGCGTAAAGCTGGGTATACATGTGCCATCTGACTTTCGGTACGTGTGTTCAACAGAAGCTGGTCTAAAGACTAGCTTCTGTTGAACGGTCATGCTGAAAAACTAGCATTCGATCAGTGCTTGCAGCCAATGGCTGCAGCGCTGATCTGTGTATTATGCTGGGGGGAGGTCCTCAGTCCCTGCAGACAGAATACAAAGACACATTGAGAGAGAATAAGTCCTTTTGGTGACGAAACCGGTTGGACTGGGCTGTATGTTCCTGCTATCACGCATTTTACATGTGTGGATAATCTGTGGTGGCCGCCTTCCTTTTTTACAATGCAATGCTGTTTTTACTATAGATACGTGTAAGTGCAATACTTTATATTAAATGCAACCCATAAGAGGTTTTACACTATTCAGCGTTTTATATTTTATTTGGATCTGACTACACGATCGTCATTTGGGTCGAGTCCCCTGGATACTCTGGAGCTGTTGCTGACGTGGTTCCTTTGTACATCCCCTGCTGATGACCCCTACTGGGACATATTCATCAAGCCTGTTTGACCCTTCGTAATAAAGGGTCCAGGCTCTCTGGTAAGAGTCCAACCTACTGTGGTGGTGGCATGTTCACTTGGTGAAGGGATTGGATAACCTTTTCCACAGTTGAATAATGGAGTTTGCCATTTGACCATATGGTCCATTTGAAAGACTGATTTTTCTGGACTGTTTATTTATAATTTGTTTTCAATATTTTTTAATATCAATCACTGAAGCGCAACACACCTTTATTTTGTTTCTTGTATTTTGTGGTAACATGTCACATTTGTGGTGCTGCTTTTTTTTCACACTGAATTATCTTTTCACATGCGCAGTATTATTTTTGTATTTACAGTGGCAGAGATCCCTGCATCAACATCGCTTGTGTTGATGCAGGGATCTGTGATTTTGTTTTTGTTCAACCTGCTGATTTTTATTATTATTATACACGATTTGTATAGTTTGCACGGTGCTTTACAAAATGAGGGCAGACAGTACAGTTTCAATACAATTAAATACCGGAGGGATCAGAAAGCTCTGCTCTTTAGAGCTTACATTTTAAAAGGGAGGGTCAAATCATACAAAAGGTAATAACTATGGGGGATGGGCTGATGGAGAAGATAAGAGTACGTTTGTTAGGTGGAGGCATACTTTATTGTAACATGCAGTTTACAAAACGGGTGCAAAGTTAGAATCAATAATACCAAACAGGTTCAGGATGGGAAGAAAACATGCATGCACTGCAGAATAATGAAAGCCACACAAAATCTTCACAGCAATATCTCTGTATTTCAATCAGGGTACTGTGGCTGCAAAACATAATCTCTTTCAGGCTTCATGCACACTATAAGCTAAAAAAAAGATGCCAGAGAAACGCTGAATGAAAAACACTTAGGCCCCTTTCACACTGGGGCGTTTTTCATGCGGTTTAGCGCTAATAATAGCGCTGTTATACCGCATGAAAAAATCCTGCCCTGTGTCTTCAATGTGAAAGCCCGAAGGCTTTCACACTGAAGCGGTGCGCTAGCAGGACCGCTCCAAAAGTCCTGCTAGCCGCTTCTTTACAGCGGTAAAGGAGCGGTGTGTTCACCGCTCCTTTACCGCGGTCTCCCATTGAAATCAATGGGACAGCGCGGTAATACCGCCCGCAAACCGCGGCAATAGCCGCGGTTTGCGGGCGGTATTAACCCTTTTTCGGCCGCTAGCGGGGGTTAAATTAACCCCCCTAGCGACCGCATACCGCGGTAAGAACGACAGTATAGCAGCGCTGAAAATCGCGCTGCTATACCGCCACCGCACCTGCCCGCCCCAGTGTGAAAGGGGTCTTATAATCACGTTTTTGTGCCAGCTTTTAGCAGCAGTTAGGAGCTTTTTCTGCTGGCAAATCGCTCCCAAAAACGCAAAAAAAAAAGTTTTTTTTTTCTGTTCCTAGAAGCTGAAGCTTCAAAAAGGCTTCTAGACTAAAATAGGTTACCTGATGAAGGAGGAAACTCCGAAACATGTCATCATAGCAACAGTAAACAATCAGAGGAAGCAGCACGTACAGCTTGGCTCCCCCTTCTAAGCTGCGGTTGACGTCACGCTTGGCCGGCTGGTCCGTACGATAGTGGATGTCAGTGGGGAACATAGCGGGAAATACAGGGTAGCTCATCCGGAACGCTTATCCCTACAGCGTTGATGTCGCCCCACAAGCCAATCACCCTGCATAGGCCAGGAGAGGAGGTCGGAACTGAGAGCCATTTGTATATGTGAACGTACAAGTTCCTGTTTGTGAGTGCAATCTTCCTCATTTTTAATTTTTAAACTTCCACAAATAAACAGTGTTACACTATGGCGCGTGCGCTCTTCTCTCTCTTCTCATATGTTTTTAGACTAAAATAGACACATAGGATGAAACTTTTTGCTTGTGGAAACAGAAAAAAAAATTGCTTAAAAGCTGCTGCTAGGTGCGTTTTTTTAACCACTTAAGCCCTGGACCAATATGCAGCTAAAGGACCAGGCCCCTTTTTGCGATTCGGCACTGCTTCGCTTTAACTGACAATTGCGCAGTCGTGCGAGGTGGCTCCCAAACAAAATTGGCGTCCTTTTTTTCCCACAAATAGACCTTTTATTTGGTGGTATTTTTTTTTAAACATTACAAGTTTATTGAGCAAATAAAAAGTGTTACAAAGAAAAACAGGAGTAGGCGCAACTACTCTTATTGCAACATTCCAATTAGTTTAGGTAATAAGACCTATTAGAACATAATATGTTAATACAAACTTGTACATCATTGGGGCTTTATGCAAGCACGTTTCAAGTCGGTACTCACTATTACCAACTAGCGCCTAAAAAAGCAAAAAATTATAAACAGTCAATAGCAAAGAGAAAGAGAAAAGAAAGAAGAAATCAAGAGGAAAAGTATGTAAAGCAGAAGTGGAAGGACAAATTTGGTCTGTGTACCCTATGCAAACAGTCTCAGTCTGGAGGGGGCGGTATAATATCAGCTATTTAAAGAGCAGCCAGGGCTGCCATGTCTCATGAAATTTTTCCACCTCATCAGTGGTCTGTGTCAGCGTCTCTTCCATCTTGTAGATGTCAGAGACCCTGTTAGGCCATTCTACAATGGAGGGAACCCTTTGAGACCTCCAGTTCAGCGGCATCAGAGTATTTGGTGGTATTTGATCACCTCTGCAGTTTTTATTTTTTGCGCTATAAACAAAAATAGAGCGACAATTTTGATTTTTTTTTTTATATTTTTTACTTTTTGCTATAATAAATATCCCCCAAAAATATATAAAACATTTATTTTTTCCTCAGTTTAGGCCGATACGTATTCTTCTACATATTTTTGGTAAAAAAAATCGCAATCAGCGTTTATTGATTGGTTTGCGCAAAAGTTATAGCGTTTTCAAAATAGGGGGTAGTTTTATGGCCTTTTTATTAATATTTTTTTATTTACTAGTAATGGTGGCGATCAGTGATTTTTTTCGTGACTGCGACATAATGGCGGACACATCGGACACTTTTGACACATTTTTGGGACCATTGTCATTTTCACAGCGATCAGTGCTATAAAAATGCACTGGTTACTGTGAAAATGACACTGGCAGTGAAGGGGTTAACCTCTAGGTGGCGCTGTAGGAGTTAAGTGTACCCTAAGAAGTGATTCTTACTGTAGGGGGGCGTGGCTACACGTTACACGTCACTTTAACGTCTGTTCCGATAACAGGGAACAGACGATCACTGACATGCCACGGAGAAGAATGGGGAAAGGTTTGTTTACACTCACCTCTCCCTGTTCTTCAGCTCTGTGACCCGATTGCGGGACACCGGCGGCGATCGGGTCCACGGGTTCCGTGGGCGCGGTCATGGAGCTCAGGACCGGGGCGCACGCGCGACCCACGGTTGGGCTCTTAAAGGGCAACGTACCTGTACGTTGATGTGCCCAGCCGTGCCATTCTGCCGACGTATATCGGCGTGAGGCGGTCCTTAAGTGGATAAGCTAGTGTGCATGGAGCCTTATGCCTTGTATACACGATCGAATTTCCGATGGAATAAAATCCGATGGAATTTTCCGTCGGAATTCCGATGAAGCTGACTTCCATCAGTCTTGCAGCATACACACTGTCAGACTAAATTCCGACCGTCCAAAACGCGATGACATAAAACACTACGACGAGCCGAGAAAAATGAAGTTCAATGCTTCCGAGCATGTGTCGACTTGATTCTGAGCATGCGTGGATTTACTCCGATGGAAAAAAGTCCGATGGGGCCCACACACGATCGGAATTTCTGATGAAACAAGTCCATCGGATTTTATTCCATCGGAAATCCGATCGTGTGTACAAGGCATAAGACTCCATAGAGTCCAGCTGAAAATCACTAATTCAGTAAAACAGTACTTGTGATTATCCTCATAGATAGCATCCCCCACAGTGGAGTCCTGGGTAGCTCTGGTAACACAGGTAAACAGCTAGAGAGTTCCAAAGACAAAGCGTCAACCCAAGGAAACTTCTGGTAGTAATTCGGGAGGGGCTCCCTACAGTAGCTGGGTCTTGTGGAGAAGTTGTGAGGTATTAGGTTTCAACCCTGCTGCATGCATGTTGGTTCTGACTGTGGAGGGCTACTAACCTGGTTGTAGCTCACTTGCCCAGCTATCTCTGACTTATCAAGTGTGGTCATTCCGATTTGCTGAGTGAAAAAGCTGTGAAGTTTTGGGAAACATAGGTGTATGTGATAATAAGTTAGTAGAGGGGAATATGGGATATGGAAGGGTCTGGAAGAGGAGGCACTAGCTGGAGAGGATTCACAGTGACTATGTGTAGCCTATATTCTATACTGTATAAGCATATCAAAGGTATGGTAGGAAATGCGAGACCCATGACTCCCAGATTTTGTCAAAATTTTGACATACAGTAGTGTTCTGCAGTTTCGCTGTTATTGTTTTATTTAATAAGGTCCAATGCACCCTATCTTTGACATGTAGCAATTAGGGATGAGCCGAACACCCCCCGGTTCGGTTCGCACCAGAACCTGCGAACGGACCGAAAGTTTGCGCGAATTTTAGAACCCTATTAAATACAATGGACGCGAACATTCGAAATGTAAAGTGCTAATTATAACGGCTAATATGCATGTTATTGTCGTAAAAAGGGTTTGGGGACCCGGGTCCTGCCCCAGGGGACATGTATCAATGCAAAAAGAAGTTTTAAACGGTCGTTTTTTCGGGAGCAGTGATTTTAATAATGCATAAAGTGAAAAAAAAAAAGTGAAACATTCCTTTAAATGTCGTACCTGGGGGTGTCTAAAGTATGCCTGTGAAGTGGCACGTGTTTCCCGTGTTTAGAACTGTCCCTGCACAAAATTACATTTCTAAAGGAAAAAAAGCCATTTAAAACTGCTTGCGGCTTTAATGTAATGTCTGGTCCCGGCAATATGGATGAAAATCATTGAGAAAAATGGCATGGCTAAATTGTAAATACACGCCCCTGTTAAACAGGGGCTGAAAAATGGGCCTTAGGCACTGGTGCTGGTGCCACGACACTGCAACCTCTCCCATATACTCTAGTTGGAGTGCAGTAATGAGCCCTGCTGCAAAGCATTGCATCAAATATTGTAATTACATGCCCCTGTTAAAAATTGGGCCTTAGCCACTGGTGGCGGCACCCAGAACCAAAAATATTCTTCCAAGCTTTCAGCAGGATTATTGAGGAGGAAGAGGATAGTCAGTCAACATAACAGGACAGTCTTGAAGGGATGTGACATTTAAAAAAAAAAATATTCGGTTACATCAGCTTCAGGTGCTTGGTAGCTGGCGGTGATCCAAGACTGATTCATCTTTATGAATGTCAGTTGATCAACCGAGTCGGTGGACAGCCGCACCCTGTGATCGGTAACAAAGCCTCCAGCAGCACTGAATGTGCGATTCCGAAAGAACGCTGGATGCAGGACAGGCCAGTAGCTCAATTGCATACTGTGCAAGCTCTGGCCAGTGATCCATCCTCAAGTCCCAGTAAGCCAGAGGATTTTTGGTGGGAAAGGTGTCCAAGTCTGACCTTGCCCTAGGTATTCCTGGACCATGTAAATCAGACGCTGGCGATGGTTGCTAGAACCGATCATACCTTGGAGCTGCGGACTATAAAATTGTCTGAACGCATCGGTCAGACGGCCACCTTCTCCACCGCTCCTTCTCTGACTGACCGAAGCCTCAGCACCTCGTTGTCCAGGACCAGGAGTTTGTAACCTCCCAGTCTCTGGGAACGTGTTGCACAGACCTTTCTGCAAGGCCTCCCGGAGATGTCTCATCCTCTGCTCCCTCTTCGACGGCAAGATAAGGTCCGCAACCTTACCCTTGTACCGTGGATCAAGGAGAGTGGCCAGCCAGTAATGGCCCCTCTCCTTGATCCGAAGAATACGAGGATCCTTCCGGAGGCTTTGCAGGATCAGGGAGGCCATGCAGCGTAGGTTAGCTGAGGCATTCGGTCCGGAGTCCTCTGGGTCACTAAGGACGACATGATCCGTAGCCACCTCCTCCCAGCCACGTACAAGTCCACGGGTTTCTTGGGACTGTAAATCATCCCTAAAAGACTGCTGATGCTGATGCTGAGTGCCAGGCTCAACCTCCATGCTGACACAATCCTCCTCCTCGTCCTCTTCCTGTGTGATGGGTGGGACAGAAGGAACACTGTCTGGATAAAGGGGGCCTTGAGAGACAAGGAAGTCCTCCTCTTCCTGCCTCTGTTCTGCCTCAAGTGCCCTGTCCATTATTCCATGCAGCGCAGGTGGACAAGAGGTACAGTGTCACTGATGCATGCACTGTCACTGCTCACCATCCTCGTGGCCTCCTCAAATGGTGCCAGGACAGTGAATGCATCCCTGATCATGCCCCACTGGCGTGGTGAAAAAAACCAGAGCTCCCCTGACCCTGTCCTGGTGCCGTAGTCGCACAGGTACTCATTGATTGCCCTCTGCTGCATGTGCAGCCGCTGCAGCATGGCCAACGTTGAGTTCCACCTGGTGGGCATGTCACATATAAGGCGGTTCTTAAGCACGTTCAACTCCTTTTGCAGCTCAGCCAGCCGAGCACTGGCATTATATGATCTGCGGAAATGCACACAGACTTTCCTGGCCTGTCTCAGGACATCCTGTAAGCCTGGGTACCTGCCCAAGAACCGCTGCACCACCAGGTTAAGGACGTGAGCCACACAGGGCACATGGGTTAGTTGTCCCATGAGGGCGGAGAGGAGGTTGGTGCCATTGTCGCAAACCACCATTCCTGGCTTAAGCTGGCGTGGCGTCAACCACCTCTCGGCCTGTCCCTGCAGAGCTGACAGAACCTCTGCCCCAGTGTGGCTCCTGTCCCCCAAACACACCAGCGCAAGCACGGCATGGCATCTTTTTGCCTGCGTACTTGCGTAGCCCCTTGAACGCCTACGGAGCACCGCTGGTTCAGAGGAGAAAGCACAGGAAGAGTCCATGGAGGAAGAAGAAGAAGAGGAGGGGGTGGAGGAGAGAGGTGTGTCACAACCAGTAGTAGCATTTTGGAGGCGTGGTGACGGAACAACCTCCAACACTACTGCACCTTGTCCTGCATCCTTTCCAGCTGCCAAAAGAGAGACCCAATGGGCCGTGAAAGATAGGTAACGTCCCTGTCCATGCCTGCTGGACCATGAGTCAGCGGTAATATGCACCTTACCGCTGACCGCCCTGTCCAGCGAAGCATGGACATTGCCTTCCACATGCCGGTAGAGAGCCGGAATCGCCTTCCTTGAGAAAAAGTGGTGTTTGGGAACCTGCCACTGAGGAACCGCACATTGCACAAACTCACGGAAGGGGGCTGAGTCTACCAACTGAAAAGGCAGCAGTTGAAGTGCTAGCAATTTAGCCAAGCTAGCATTCAACCGCTGGGCATGTGGATGGCTGGGAGTGAACTTCTTTCGACGGTCCAGCAACTGGGGCAGGGAAATTTGCCTGCTACAATCGGACGTTGGTGTACTGCTAGCAGAGTGCCCACAACTACTTGGCTGTGACACACCTAATTCTACACCTTCATTCCTCTCAGTGCAGGTTTCAGAGAGGACTGAAGGTATAGTGGGGTTGGAGATGCCAGCTGATGAGGAGCAAGGAGAGGTCCGCTTTATTCTTTGGTGTGGGCCTTTAAGGTACGCTTGCCAACGAGCTGCATGGCAGGTCAACATATGTCTGGTCAAGCATGTGGTGCCCAAGCGGCTGATGTTTTGGCCACGCAAGATACGCTTGAGACATATGTTGCAAATAGCAGTGGTGCGATCTGATGCACTCGACTCAAAAAAGGCCCACACCAAAGAACTTTTGGAATAACGCTCAGAGGCAGCGCCCTGCACAGGCGGAGCTCTGCGGTGTGATTCAGTCGGTGTGCTGCCCTTACGCTGGCCCCCGGAGGGCATCCTGCCTCGTTGGAGATGTGCCTCCTCCTCATCCTCCTCCTCTCTCCTATCAGGCACCCACGAGGAGTCAGTGACCTCATCATCCCCTCCCTCTTGATCACTGGAGCAAACCTGGCAGTATGGAACATGACTGCCAGATTGCTGTCCTTCTTGAGCATCCCCTCTCTCTGCGTCATGCTTATGCCTTCCTCTAGCTGGGTATCATCATTAGACCCTTCAAAACGCTGGGAATCCTTCTGGAGCATGTACCCAACACTGTGCTCAAACAGTTCGGGGGACTCCTCAGGAGGACATGGTGGGTCTAGGGAAGGAGTGACTGATGATGACATTGATACAAGGGATGAGGACGCATTGTCAGCTGCTTTGCCAGTACCCTGAGCCTGGGTAAGAGAGGCTGAGGAGGATGAGGAGGGCTTGGTCATCCACTCTACCAAGTCTTCGGCATGATGCGGCTCAACACGTCCAGCTGCCGAAAATAAGGACAAGCGTGTCCCATGGCCATGTGCTGATGACAATGCACCGCGTCCACGACCAGCACTGTTGCCCCCAGACACAGAGCCTGCTTGCCCTCTTTTATTGGCTCGTGACTGTCTGCCTCTCCTTGTTGGCCTTCCAGACATTCTAATGGCCTGCAGGGAGATGGGAAAACCAGCAATAAGTGGTAGCTTCAGGTGTATACTGTGCAGGAGGCACCTACACCCACTGTAACTGCTTGCAGATGCCTGTCTGTGTTACACAACAGAAAAACACCAACAATATGGGGTAGCTTCAGGTGTATACTGTGCAGGAAGCACCTACACCCACTGTAACTACTTTCAGATGCCTGTCTGTGTTACACAACAGAACAACACCATGAGCAATAAGGGGTAGCGTATACTGTGCAGGAGGCACCTACACCCACTGTAACTGCTTGCAGATGCCTGTCTGTGTTACACAACAGAACACCACGAGCAATAAGGGGTAGCGTATACTGTGCAGGAGGCACCTACACCCACTGTAACTGCTTGCAGATGCCTGTCTGTGTTACACAACAGAACAACACGATGAGCAATAAGGGGTAGCGTATACTGTGTGCAGGAGGCACCTACACCCACTGTAACTGCTTGCAGATGCCTGTTAGTGTTACACAAAAGAAAAACACCAGCAATACGGGGTAGCTTCAGGTGTATACTGTGCAGGAGGCACCTACACCCACTGTAACTGCTTGCAGATGCCTGTCTGTGTTACACAACAGAACAACACCACGAGCAATAAGGGGTAGCGTATACTTTGCAGGAGGCAACTACACCCACTGTAACTGCTTGCAGATGCCTGTTAGTGTTACACAAAAGAAAAAAAAACAGCAATACGGAGTAGCTTCATGTGTATACT
Organism: Rana muscosa; assembly: GCA_029206835.1. Taxonomy (NCBI): domain Eukaryota; kingdom Metazoa; phylum Chordata; class Amphibia; order Anura; family Ranidae; genus Rana; species Rana muscosa. Next base: position 37,536,042 of record JARGYO010005626.1, read on the forward strand.
GTGCAGTAGGCACACTACACCCACTGTAACTGCTTGCAGGTGCCTGTCTGTGTCACACAACAGAACAACACCACGAGCAATAAGGGGTAGCTTCAGGTGTATACTGTGCAGGAGGCACCTACACCCACTGTAACTACTTTCAGGTGCCTGTCTGTGTTACACAACAGAACAACACCACGAGCAATAAGGGGTAGCGTATACTGTGCAGGAGGCACCTACACCCACTGTAACTGCTTGCAGATGCCTGTCTGTGTTACACAAAATAAAAACACCAGCAATACGGGGTAGCTTCAGGTGTATACTGTGCAGGAGGCACCTACACCCACTGTAACTGCTTGCAGATGCCTGTCTGTGTTACACAACAGAACAACACCACGAGCAATAAGGGGTAGCGTATACTGTGCAGGAGGCACCTACACCCACTGTAACTGCTTGCAGATGCCTGTTAGTGTTACACAAAATAAAAACACCAGCAATACGGGGTAGCTTCAGGTGTATACTGTGCAGGAGGCACCTACACCCACTGTAACTGCTTGCAGATGCCTGTCTGTGTTAAACTACAGAACAACACCACAAGCAATAAGGGGTAGCGTATACTGTGCAGGAGGCACCTACACCCACTGTAACTGCTTGCAGATGCCTGTTAAGCCCCGTACACACGATCGGTTAACCTATGGATTTTCATCCGATGGATTTGTCCATCGGATATCCGGTGAAACTGTTTTCCATCAGTCTTGCCCACACACCATCAGTCAAAAAACCGACCGTTCCAAACGCGGTGACGTAAATCACTCCGATGAGCCGAGAAAAATTACGTTTAATGCTTCTGAGCATGCGTCGACTTGATTCTGAGCATGCGTGGGTTTTTGATCCGATGGACTTGCCCATAGACGATCGGAGTTTTCGATCGTTTTTTTATCCATCGGAAAAATTTAAAACATGTTCTATTTTTTAAAACCGATGGAAAAAAGACCGATGGGTCCCATACACGATCGGTTGGTCTGATGAAAACCATCCATCGGACGGTTTTCATCAGTCAAACCGATCGTGTGTACAGGGCTTTAGTGTTACACAAAAGAAAAACACCAGCAATATGGGGTAGCTTCAGGTGTATACTGTGCAGGAGGCACCTACACCCACTGTAACTGCTTGCAGATGCCTGTCTGTGTTAAACTACAGAACAACACCACAAGCAATAAGGGGTAGCGTATACTGTGCAGGAGGCACCTACACCCACTGTAACTGTTTGCAGATGCCTGTCTGTGTTACACAACAGAACAACACCACGAGCAATAAGGGGTAGCATATACTGTGCAGGAGGCACCTACACCCACTGTAACTGCTTGCAGATGCCTGTCTGTGTTACACAAAAGAACAACACCACGAGCAATAAGGGGTAGCGTATACTGTGCAGGAGGCACCTACACCCACTGTAACTGCTTGCAGATGCCTGTCTGTGTTACACAACAGAACAACACCACGAGCAATAAGGGGCAGCTTCAGGTGTATACTGTGCAGGAGGTTTAGCAAAAATGACACTGACACTGTCCCTGCCTATCCTGCTCTCTCCCTGCACGCCAACACACTGTAACTGCGCAAGGTTTAGCAAAGAATAAAACTGACACTGTCCCTGCCTATCCTGCTCTCTCCCTGCACGCCAACACACTGTAACTGTGCAAGGTTTAGCAAAGAATAAAACTGACACTGTCCCTGCCTATCCTGCTCTCTCGCTGCACGCCAACACACTGTACCTGCACAAGGTTTAGCAATTGTGGCCAATTGTTGCTCTCCTCGCTGCCGGCGCTGTGATTGGCCAAGCATGCGGGGTCACAATGCTTGGCCAATCACAGCGCCGGCAATGCACTGCTATGGCGCAGTGCATTGTGGGCCGTTCGCGTCACACGAATTTGGGGCGAACGGCCCACAAAGTTCTGGTTTTGCAGAACAGGCGAACAGCTGATGTTCAAGTCGAACATGCATTCGACTCGAACACCGAGCTCATCCCTAGTAGCAATACCCCCAAAGGAGCTGCTGGTTACAGGTATTCCCTATTCCTGCCCAACCAGGCAACACGCATTTCCAACTTGCATCCAGACACAAGAAATCAGTCCATGGGCTTGTTTTTGTTGATTTATTGGGGAAAACAATTTGGATAGGGTATAAGGGTTATGGGATGCCCATCTTAACTTGAAGAACCACAGATGGGGACAGCTTCCTTCCTATGTACAGAGAAAAGATCCTGGACTGCTCTCCTTGCTAGAATCACCCAGTCTCTTGGTGTCATGGATATGCAGTAGTGTTTGTCTGTCAGCTTACCTTCCTTCCCATGTGTTCATCTTAGAGGCCAGAACCCTTTCACCTGGCTTCCTTTATAATCTCCTCCCAGCCTGACTCCACCCCGGGCCCTATTACAGAACACTATATTAACCTGTGCACTGCAAGCCTGCTTTGCTGATCAACGTGTTTGTTAGGCATTGTGTGTTTGGGTTCCTGCCTGCCATGTGCTACGTCTGTCTCTCTGCTACGTTTGGCTTGTCCCCGACTATCCCTGTCTGCTCGTGACCCTTGACCTTCGGCTTGTCTTTCGTTATCCCTGTCTGCTTGTGGCCCTTGACCTTCAGCTTGTTATTCGTTACTCTTATATCTTGTGCTGCTGTTTCCCCTCTTGTCCCCTTATCCTACGGGGCGTGAGCTAGGAGACTCTAGGGGCCGCGACCTGGACTCAGCCTGCAGCATAACATCCTCACCACTGGAGGCTCTGGAGAAGACCTGCTGGGTCTTAGACTCCGCGCCCTGGGGAATCCTGGCTCTAGCTTCCTATAGGATCCCGGTTGTGCTCCTCCGGTCCCGCTTTCCACAACCACCCAGTTTCCTATCCGCAGCAGTCAGCCATAGGGTTCACTACCTTGCGGTGCACTCCTGTCCCCCTACGGTGTGCATCTGTCACCTGGCCGTAGGTGACCTGACAGTTTGATCAGCCATGAACCCGGCTGACATCCCGCTCCCCGCGGATGATCCATTGCAGGGCATAGTTCGCAGACTCGAAACCCAGGAATCGAATCAGACTCAGGTGATGTGATTCCTCCAGGATCTGGCTTCTCGCTTCGAGCAGCTTTAGGCCTCCTTGGGAACCCTGAATCCGCAACCTCAAATACAACCAGCGGCTGCACCTATCGCACCAGTCGCAGCCACACACTCACTACAACTACCAGCTCCGTCCCGTTTCTCTGGGGACTCCAAGGCTTGCAGGGGGTTCCTTAGCCAATGCACGATTCATTTTGAGCTCCAGCCCCAAAACTTCCTGTCTGATCGGGCTAAGGTAGCCTATATCATCTCCCTCCTCTCCGGTGAAGCTTTAGCCTGGGCAGCCCCTCTGTGGGAACTGAATGATCCAGTGGTTTCTAGCCTGTCTGGCTTCTTGAAACTTTTTCGGAATATCTTCGAAGAACTGGCTCGTGTCTCTTCAGCGGCCAGCGCCCTTTTACGTCTCCGCCAAGAGTCTGCTTCTGTGGGACAGTATGCCCTTCATTTCCACATACTGTCGGCTGAGTTGAGCTGGAACAATGAGGCCTTAGTCGCAACCTTTTTGCATGGCCTGTCTGATAGAGTGAAGGATGAATTAGCAGGAAGAACCATCCCCACTGATCTGGCCGGCGTAATCTCCTTGTGTAACCAGATCGATATTCGCTTTCAGGAGAGGACCTTAGAAAAGCAACGCCAGCACTCCTTGGTTCTTAGTCAGCCTGAGCTCCCCTCTCTTCGACCCGTAGAGCATCTCCTACCAGCTGAGGAACCCATGCAGCTGGGTCGGACCAGGCTATCCCCCGAGGAACGTACTAGGCGCAGAACTCTTGGTCTGTGTCTTTACTGTGGGGGCAAAGGTCATTTTCGTGACACTTGCTCTCTTTGTCCAGAAAAACGTTCGGGTCCACTTCATCTGGAAAGTGGAGTATTGGACCCAGAAATATCACCTTCCCCTTCTCGTCTTCTGCTTTCTGTGTTCCTTCATGTTGGTGCTCCTTCTCATTCGGTCTCAGCATATCTGGATTCCGGAGCCGCTGGTAATTTCATGGACTGGGAAATCGCATCGTCCATGAGACTTACTCTTTTGCCCCTCACCACGCCATTGGTGGTCTTGGCGATTGATGGTACTGTTCTCCCAGGGGGACCTATCCGCTTCCAGACCCTCCCTGTTAAGATGTCGGTAGGGACACTCCACCAGGAGTGGATATCCTTCCTTATCTTACCCAAGGCCTCGATGCCTATAATTTTGGGTCTCCCATGGTTACAGCTCCATTCTCCTCATGTGGACTGGACTACTGGACAGATCCTGGCTTGGGGTTCCTCCTGTTCCTCGTCCTGCCTACCCAAGGTTGCCCCCTGTGAACCTGAGCCGGTCATTCATTCCAGGTCGCATAACCATTTACATTTCTCTGTCCCTAATCATCCTTGGACGCACAGCCAGTCTGGCTTGTCTACAAGTCCTGCAGTCACTACGTCTTGCGATGCGATTCAGGTAGTCGCTACACCTGACTCTGCTATTCACACGGCCTCTGTACTAGTTATGCCAGTCCAGCCCATGCCCAGTGAGCCGCCTACTTTTTCTTGTTCAGGACATTCTGCTTGTCTTTCAGCTATTCAGCTTGACTCCTGTGACATGTCACCCTCTAACCAACCTGACTTCAGGGTTCCACTGACATCTGCCCAGTCTGATGGTCCTGTGCTAGATGACCAGTTCATCTTTAAGGGTCTAGGGGACCCTCCTCAGATTCCTGTTGATCCTCTCATGCCCTTGCTTATTCCTAGAGAGCCTTTGGTCCTCAATAGATCTTCTTGTCATCTCCCTACCTCGGTTCTGGTCTCTGAGGATAAGCTAAAGTACGAGGTTAGACAAGTTCTGGATTCTCGGCTCTGCAGAGGTATTCTTCAGTACCTTGTGCATTGGAGAGGTTTTGGTTCCGAGGAGGCGTCTTGGATCGCTGCATCTGATGTCGTTGCACCTCATCTGTTGAAGAGGTTTCATCTGAGATTTCCCTTTAAGCCTGGGCCCAGGCGGGGGAGGGCCCATAAGAGGGAGGGTACTGTCATGGATATGCAGTAGTGTTTGTCTGTCAGCTTACCTTCCTTCCCATGTGTTCATCTTAGAGGCCAGAACCCTTTCACCTGGCTTCCTTTATAATCTCCTCCCAGCCTGACTCCACCCCGGGCCCTATTACAGAACACTATATTAACCTGTGCACTGCAAGCCTGCTTTGCTGATCAACGTGTTTGTTAGGCATTGTGTGTTTGGGTTCCTGCCTGCCGTGTGCTACGTCTGTCTCTCTGTTACGTTTGGCTTGTCCCCAACTATCCCTGTCTGCTCGTGACCCTTGACCTTCGGCTTGTCTTTCGTTATCCCTGTCTGCTTGTGGCCCTTGACCTTCAGCTTGTTATTCGTTACTTTTATATCTTGTGCTGCTGCTTCCCCTCTTGTCCCCTTATCCTACGGGGCGTGAGCTAGGAGACTCTAGGGGCCGCGACCTGGACTCAGCCTGCAGCATAACATCCTCACCACTGGAGGCTCTGGAGAAGACCTGCTGGGTCTTAGACTCCGCGCCCTGGGGAATCCTGGCTCTAGCTTCCTATAGGATCCTGGTTGTGCTCCTCTGGTCCCACTTTCCACAACCACCCAGTTTCCTATCCGCAGCAGTCAGCCATAGGGTTCACTACCTTGCGGTGCACTCCTGTCCCCCTACGGTGTACATCTGTCACCTGGCCGTAGGTGACCTGACACTTGGATCAGTGGCAAAGTCCCTTACGGACCAGGAGCTCTCAGGCCCATTTTGAAAATAGCACAAAATGTTACAAAACTGCATGTAGGAGTATCTCCTCTGTAGAACTGCTCCTGTCTGATTGTCTACCTGCCCTCCTGGCTGCTTGCCTACCAGCCCACCCGGCTGCTCTGAAGATCTCCCAGGACAAGGGATAAAGGGTTAAGCACAGTGCTGTCCTTTGAAAGCTTACTACATGTGACAGTCTCTCCCCTTGGTAATCCCTGGGTATGCTGTTGTACTCACTCTGTCCTCCTTGCTCCCTGCTGCTCTTAGGCAAGATTCCTTCACAAACCAGAACCTGAAAAGATTCTTACAAGCCACCTGGAGCCCCAGCCTGGAGGCAGAGCCTCCTAGGCCATCGACAGCCTCCTCAGCACTCTATCTTCCACCTGACCCCCATGCTAGCATGGCCGGTCAAAATCTCCTGCTATTGTTAACTAGATGCAATGATTCCGCATCCAATTTGCAATGGTGTGAACCCAGCCTTAAATTTAAAAGTGTTTTGCTTGGTTTCATAGAAAGTGGCCTTTGGAAAAGGATGCTAATAATCAAAATTGAATCTAATCATCATATTTCACCTTGATCCCCAGGTTTAGTTTCTAATTGCCCATGTATTTGTGGGGTGATGGAGTGAACCAAGAAAGTAGATGTCATAAAGTAAAGAGATTAGCCTTGGAGAGTGTGAGTCATTTAAAAAAAAATCAAAACTTGTTTATTGATACATTGCTCAAATCGTACATACAGTTATTGCAGTGAATAAAATAAAACAATACATGGATAGACCATATCACGTCAGGACTCAAAGGTCCAGAATATCCGAGTAATAACAGGATACAATGCAAATATAACATTTTTAAATCCTCCCTTAACCCCAAACATTAACCAGCACTTATGACCCAGTATAACATATCAGTATTAGTAATTTCTTCAATCATTCGGATCATTTCGGGTCTAGTGCATAATCATTAAACTTGACTAAACCTGTATTACCCATCTCTCTCTCTCTCCCACTCCCCCAACGCCATCAAAAGATCCCTACATAAGAAGCCTGTCCATGACCAGTTGTGGTGGTGCAAGGCTAGTATCCTCCAGCCATGGCTGCCAAATGAGGTCAAATTTACCCACCGCCCTCCGACGGCTGTAGGCCAAACGTTCCCTGAGGAGTAAAGAGTTGACATATGTAATCCACTGTCCACTTGTGGGGACAGTAGATGCCATCCAATATCTCGCTATGAGTTTTCTGGCTAGATACAATATCAATGGCCACAAGCGAGTACACCAGGGGGTCCAGGGGAACAGGTACCTGAGCTAGTTTAGCGATACACTGGGAGACCCCTGTCCAATAACGATGGAGCTTTGGGCACCTCCAAAGTAGATGTATGAAGTCCATCAAAAGCTGCCACTGTGCCATCAAATGCTGCCACTGTGCCATCAAACGCAGCCACTGTGCCATCAAACGCAGCCACTGTGCCATCAAAAGCTGCCACTGTGCCATCAAATGCTGCCACTGTGCCCATTAAACACTGCCACTGTGCCCCAAATGCTGCCACTGTGCCCATTAATCGCTGCCACTGTGCAACAAATCCTGCCACTGTGCCCCAAATGCTGCCACTGTGCCCATTAATCGCTGCCACTGTGCCTCAAATGTTGCCACTGTGCCCCCTGCCCCCCATCTGCCTGGCACGTACCCTGTCTCGGGTGGGCAGCGGGTGACGGCGGCAGGCGCCGATTTCCGGTGTCCTCCATGTCTTGGGTGCAGCAGATGACGGCGGCAGGCAGCGATGTCCGGTGTCCTCCATGTCTCGGGTGCAGTGGGTGACGGCGGCAGGTGGCGATGTCCGGTGTCCTCCTCTATGTCTTCTGTCCTATGATTGGACACCTGATAGGTGGCGTCCAGTCACAGCGCCAGTCGTTTCAGCCAATCAGGTGACAGGTAACAGACCCGGCCCAGCACCTGATTGGCTGAGAGACGGGTCAGTGTTAGGAAAGTGATGTATTCGCTTCCCTAGCACAACACTGAGTAATCAGCGAACGCACAGCATTGTGCCCGCTGATTACCATTTTGGAAGCCTATTGGAGCCCACGGCTCTAATCAGGATGGCTATTAGAGCCCACAGCTCTAATCAGGCGCTTAAATTTAAAAAAACGCTGCTGTAATTCATATGCCCGGCACCCGACAAGGGGTCGGGCACATGAAAAGCGGGGGCGGCAGCGGTGATCATAGATAGATGAATCTATCTATGGTGAGAGAGAGTGACAGGAGAGGGGGGCAGCACTCCTGCGCCCTTTATGGATGCACCGCCACTGATATATATATATATATATATATATATATATATATATATATATATATACTCTATATATAAATAGAGAGAGAGATACAGTAGCTTCCACATATATATCTGCAAATGTATGCTACTAAAAACTTTGTTTTTACAGATTAGTTAGGGTTTGCTGGCTAGGTTAAAAGTGTGCTGGGGACACCTTTTGTTCTCTTATATATTAATGATATACAATATTACAACAATGAACAAAAAAAAAAAAAAAGGTTAGAATATAATAGACATAAAACCATTATAGTTTCCATTTATTGTTGTTTTTTTTTCAAGGTTAATTAGAAACAACAAGCAAGACAAGCTTTGCTTTTGTATATAAATAGTGATGAGCCGAACACCCCCGGGTTCGGTTCGCACCAGAACCCGCGAACGGACCGAAAGTTCGTACGAACATTAGAACCCTATTAAATACAATGGATGCGAACGTTCGAATTCTAAAGTGCTAATTATAACAACTATTATGCATGTTATTGTCCTAAAAAGGGTTTGGGAACCCGGGTTCTGCACCAGGGGACATGTATCAATGCAAAAAGAAGTTTTAAAAACGGTCGTTTTTCGGGAGCAGTCATTTTAATGATGCATAAAGTGAAAAAAAAAAGTCAAATATTCCTTTAAATATCGTACCTGGGGGGTGTCTAAAGTATGCCTGTGAAGTGCCACGTGTTTCCCGTGTTTAGAACTGTCCCTGCACAAAATGACACTTCTAAAGGAAAAAAAAGCCATTTAAAACTTCTTGCGGCTTTAATGTAATGTCTGGTCCCGGTAATATGGATGAAAATCTTTAAGAAAAATGGCATAGCTACCCCATGACCCCCCCCCCTACCCCAGCCCATTACCAGCCCCTTTGGGTCTTGTATGGATATTAAGGGGAACCCCGCACATAAAATAAAAAAGGCCCTATATACTCTGAACAGCCGTATACAGGCGGTGCATACAAGACAGGGACTGTAGGTTTGTTCTTATGTAGAATGTGTTTGTAATTTTGAACAGGTACATTGTTGAAGTGTAGCTCCAGCCCAAAAATCTATTTTTAAACTTTTTGGGAAACATAGGTAAGGGTTATCACCCCTGTAACATTTGTTTTGCTGTCTGTGCCCCTGTTCAGAACATTTCACCTCACTTTCCGTCCCAATGACAACTGTTTTTGAAATGTGGTGTTTTTCTTGAAACAAGGATTGCTGATAAAACATCAGTACAGAGGAGACCCCTTTCTCCCATATTTATTCTTACAGGAGAGAATTTTCCTTCCTAGGGGTAGATTTCCTCTCACTTCCTGTTGTCTTCTTTCGTTTGCAAGTAGGAGTCGTTTGTAAGTTGGATGTTTGAAAGTAGGGACCTGCCGTATATACTCTGCAGAAATAGGCCCCTTAGTTGTTGGTGTTGGCACAACACTGTAAGCACTCACAGTTACTCTTGGTTGGTGCTGGAACGCCCTGCTGTCAACTATTATATCAGGAATTTTAATTACATATAATTGTTGAACAGTGGTAGTAAAAATTGGGGCTTTGATGGTGGTGCTGGTGCCACAACACTGTAAGCCCTGACAGTTACTCTTGGTGGGCCCTGCTGTGAATTATTAGATCAAGAATTGTAATTGCATGCCCCTGTTGAACAGGGGCTGAAAAATTGGGCTTTTCGTGGTGGTGGTGTTGCCACAACACTGTAAGCCCTCAGAGTTACTCTTGGTGGGTGCAGGAATGGGCCCTGCTGTGAATTATTAGATCAAGAATTGTAATTGCATGCCCCTGTTGAACAGGGGCTGAAACATTGGGCCTTAGGCACTGGTGGCACAACACTACAACCCCTCACAGATACTGTACTTGGAGCACAGCAATGAGCCCTATGGCAAATTATTGCTAAAAAAATTGTAAGTACACGCCCCTGTAAAACAGGGGCTGAAAAATTGGGCCTTAGCCACTGGTGGCGGCACCCATAAACAAAAATGATCTTCCAAGCTATCATCATCAATCGTATCATTGAGGACTCGGAGGAGGAGGATAGCCAGTCAACATAACAGCACAGGCACTCAGCATCAGCATCAGTCTTGAAGGGACGTGACATGTTAAAATCAATTAGTCTGTTATATCAGCATCAGGTGTGTGGTAGCTGGTGGTGATCCAAGACTGGTTCATCTTGATGAAAGTCAGTCGATCAACCGAGTCGGTGGACAGGCGCACCCTGTGATCCGTGACAAATCCTCCAGCAGCACTGAATGTGCGTTCCGAAAGAACGCTGGATGCAGGACAGGCCAGTAGCTGGCGTGGCGTCAACCACCTCTCGGCCTGGCCCTGCAGAGCAGACAGGACCTCTGCCCCAGTGTGGCTTCTGTCCCCCAAACACACCAGCGCAAGCACGGCATGGCATCTTTTTGCCTGCGTACTTGCGTAGCCCCTTGAACGGCTACGGAGCACCGCTGGTTCATAGGACAAACCACAGGAAGAGGCCATGGAGGAAGAAGAAGAGGAGGGGGTGGAGGAGAGAGGTGTGTCACAACCAGTAGTAGCATTTTGGAGGCGTGGCGGTGGGACAACCTCCAACACTACTGCACCTTGTCCTGCATCCTTCCCAGCTGCCAAAAGAGTGACCCAATGGGCCGTGAAAGAAAGGTAACGTCCCTGTCCATGCCTGCTGGACCATGAGTCAGCGGTAATATGCACCTTACCGCTGACCGCCCTGTCCAGCGAGGCCAAGACATTGCCTTCCACATGCCGGTAGAGAGCCGGAATAGCCTTCCGTGAGAAAAAGTGGCGTTTGGGAACCTGCCACTGAGGAACCGCACATTGCACAAACTCACGGAAGGGGGCCGAGTCTACCAACTGAAAAGGCAGCAGTTGAAGCGCTAGCAATTTAGCCAAGCTAGCATTCAACCGCTGGGCATGTGGATGGCTGGGAGTGAACTTCTTTCGACGGTCCAGCAGCTGGGGCAGGGAAATTTGCCTGCTAGAATCGGACGTCGGTGTATTGCTAGCAGAGTGGCCGCAAGTACTTGGCTGTGACACACCTAATTCTACACCTTCATTCCTCTCAGTGCATGTTTCTGAGAGGACTGAAGTTATAGTGGGGTTGGAGATCCCAGCTGATGCGGTGCAAGGAGAGGTCCGCTTTGTTCTTTGGTGTGGGTCTTTGAGGTAGGCTTGCCAACGAGCTGCATGGCAGGTCAACATATGTCTGGTCAGGCATGTGGTACCCAAGCGGCTGATGTTTTGGCCACGCGATATACGCTTGAGACATATGTTGCAAACAGCAGCTGTGCGATCTGATGCACTAGCCTCAAAAAAGGCCCACACCAAGGAACTTTTTGAATGACGGGCAGAGGCAGCGCCCTGCACAGGCGGAGCTCTGCGGTGTGATTCCGTCGGTGTACTGCCCTTACGCTGGCCACCAAAGGGCATCCTGTCTCGTTGGAGATGTGCCTCCTCCTCATCCTCCTCCTCCTCTCTCCTATTAGGCACCCACGTGGAGTCAGTGACCTCATCATCCCCTCCCTCCTCATCACTGGAGCCAATCTGGCAGTATGCTGCAGCTGCTGGAACATGACTGCCAGATTGGTGTCCTTCTTGAGCATCCCCTCTGTCTGCTCTCACCCTACTGCCTTCCTGTAGCTGGGTTTCATCATCAGACCCTTCGAAACGCTGGGCATCCTCCTGGAGCATGTACCCAACACTGTGCTCAAACAGTTCGGGGGACTCCTCAGGAGGAGGACATGGTGGGTCTAGGGAAGGAGTGACTGATGATGAGTCTGACATTGATACCAGGGAAGAGGACGCTTTGGCAGCTGCTTTGCCAGTACCCTGAGCCTGGGTGAGAAAGGATGAGGAGGAGGAGGAGGGCTTGGTCATCCACTCTACCAAGTCTTCGGCATGATGTGGCTCAACATGTCCAGCTGCCGAAAAGAAGGACAAGCGTGTCCCATGGCCATGTGCTGATGGCAATGCACCGCGTCCACGACCAGCACTGTTGCCCCCAGACACAGAGCCTGCTTGCCCTCTTTTATTGCCTCCTGACTGTCTGCCTCTCCTTGTTTGCCTTCCAGACATTCTAATAGATGGCCTGCAGGGAGATGGGAAAAAAGCAATAAGGGCTACCTTCAGGTGTCCTTCTCTGTCCCTTGAAACAAGGACTTGCACAGTGAAAGAAACTGACACTCTCCCTACCTACAGTTTTCTGTCCCTAGAAAAAATGTTTTTTTTAAGCACAATATAGCACAAGGAGAATTCACTCACTGTCCTTCCAGGTCCCTGGAAACAAGGACTTGCACAGTGAAAGAAACTGACACTCTCCCTACCTACAGTTTTCTGTCCCTAGAAAAAATGTTTTTTTTAAGCACAATATAGCACAAGGAGAATTCACTCACTGTCCTTCCAGGTCCCTGGAAACAAGGACTTGCACAGTGAAAGAAACTGACACTCTCCCTACCTACAGTTTTCTGTCCCTAGAAAAAATGTTTTTTTTAAGCACAATATAGCACAAGGAGAATTCACTCACTGTCCTTCCAGGTCCCTAGAAACAAGGACTTGCACAGTGAAAGAAACTGACACTCTCCCTACCTACAGTTTTCTGTCCCTAGAAAAAATGTTTTTTTTAAGCACAATATAGCACAAGGAGAATTCACTCACTGTCCTTCCAGGTCCCTGGAAACAAGGACTTGCACAGTGAAAGAAACTGACACTCTCCCTACCTACAGTTTTCTGTCCCTAGAAAAAATTGTTTTTTTAAGCACAATATAGCACAAGGAGAATTCACTCACTGTCCTTCCAGGTCCCTAGAAACAAGGACTTGCACAGTGAAAGAAACTGACACTCTCCCTACCTACAGTTTTCTGTCCCTAGAAAAAATGTTTTTTTTAAGCACACTATAGCACAAGGAGAATTCACTCACTGTCCTTCCAGGTCCCTGGAAAAAAGGACTTGCACAGTGAAAGAAACTGACACTCTCCCTACCTACAGTTTTCTGTCCCTAGAAAAAATGTTTTTTTTAAGCACAATATAGCACAAGGAGAATTCACTCACTGTCCTTCCAGGTCCCTAGAAACAAGGACTTGCACAGTGAAAGAAACTGACACTCTCCCTACCTACAGTTTTCTGTCCCTAGAAAAAATGTTTTTTTTAAGCACACTATAGCACAAGGAGAATTCACTCACTGTCCTTCCAGGTCCCTGGAAACAAGGACTTGCACAGTGAAAGAAACTGACACTCTCCCTACCTACAGTTTTCTGTCCCTAGAAAAAATGTTTTTTTTAAGCACAATATAGCACAAGGAGAATTCACTCACTGTCCTTCCAGGTCCCTAGAAACAAGGACTTGCACAGTGAAAGAAACTGACACTCTCCCTACCTACAGTTTTCTGTCCCTAGAAAAAATGTTTTTTTTAAGCACAATATAGCACAAGGAGAATTCACTCACTGTCCTTCCAGGTCCCTGGAAACAAGGACTTGCACAGTGAAAGAAACTGACACTCTCCCTACCTACAGTTTTCTGTCCCTAGAAAAAATGTTTTTTTTAAGCACAATATAGCACAAGGAGAATTCACTCACTGTCCTTCCAGGTCCCTAGAAACAAGGACTTGCACAGTGAAAGAAACTGACACTCTCCCTACCTACAGTTTTCTGTCCCTAGAAAAAATGTTTTTTTTAAGCACAATATAGCACAAGGAGAATTCACTCACTGTCCTTCCAGGTCCCTGGAAACAAGGACTTGCACAGTGAAAGAAACTGACACTCTCCCTACCTACAGTTTTCTGTCCCTAGAAAAAATGTTTTTTTTAAGCACAATATAGCACAAGGAGAATTCACTCACTGTCCTTCCAGGTCCCTAGAAACAAGGACTTGCACAGTGAAAGAAACTGACACTCTCCCTACCTACAGTTTTCTGTCCCTAGAAAAAATGTTTTTTTTAAGCACAATATAGCACAAGGAGAATTCACTCACTGTCCTTCCAGGTCCCTAGAAACAAGGACTTGCACAGTGAAAGAAACTGACACTCTCCCTACCTACAGTTTTCTGTCCCTAGAAAAAATGTTTTTTTTAAGCACACTATAGCACAAGCACAAAACACACTGACACTCTCCCTACCTATCCTTCTCTTTCCCTAAACTAAAGGAATCCAGGTTAAGCAAGAAAGAAATAAAAGTCACTGTCCCTGCCTATGCTGCTCTATCCCTGCTCCGGAACACACTACACTAGGCCGCCGTGCTGGCGGCCTTTTATAGTGTGGGGCGTGTACTAAACACCCTCAGCAATAATTGGCCACAGGCATCCTGCCTGTGGCCAATCATTGCTCTCCTCGCTGCCGGCGCTGTGATTGGCCAAGCATGCGGGGTCACAGTGCATGCTTGGCCAATCACAGCGCCTGGATGACACTGCGATGGCGTAGTGCATTGTGGGCCGTTCGCGTCACTCGAATTTGGCGCGAACGGCCCAAATCGTTCGATCTTCGTCGAACGATCGAACAGCCGATGTTCGAGTCGAACGTATGTTCGACTCGAACACGAAGCTCATCCCTATATATAAATACAAAAAAAATTTAATCTACAAAAGATCCAAGCTGAAGGCCCAAGATGCTAAATATATATACATATATATACATTTTTTCTTGGCACCTTTCTGTCATATCGCTACTCCGATTTTTCTATATTTAAATTATCTGTAGTGTTAAAATGTCTGTAAATTAGAGAAAGATATAGATGTTAAATGTGTATCCATCTATCTGACAACTTAGACCATCAGTGAGAAATGGACAATTATAATAAGGAAGCCATTATCTCAGTGAAGAGCCAAACAGTCCTGTCTGACTTCAAATGAGTTTTCCCCACGCATGGAACAATTATATATACGTTTGGCAGCCTTTATTTGCGGCTTACTCTCGCTGATTAATGTTGCACATAAGCACAGATGTGATTTACTTTGCTGCTGAATAAACACAGTCCTGAGATCGAAAGTGATAACTAGTGTGCTCAGCAAAAAGAGTGATCGCATAAATATGTCAGCAGGTCAATAGAAGTGATTTCATTTTCTCCTCTCAGGACTGCTGAGGAGGTCTGACAGGGCAGATTGACTTTGTTAATGCATTACAATAGTACAGAAGGCCTGAACAATTTCAAAAGAGAAAAGACAGCCGCCTACAGCAGATTGGAGCTGGGCATGCAGCTGTCCTGGATCAGCCAGCGTGTGAAAGACAGCAGCACAGAATTATCATATCTTGCTGAATAATTTGCCATGAGTCTTAAGAGCTTTTTTTAATAAGGTTATACAGTGGAAAAGATTAAGTGAAAATTAGGAAAAAGGTTACATTTGATTGGCTGCCATAGGTTACTGCATTTTGCACAATATCCTACAATTTGTGAATCACGGTATCCAATAAGTCTGCTTATATTAAATGTTAGCACCAGAGGGATAGCTAAACAAGGCAGAGCAGAGGTGAAACGCAGCTCTGGTATATGCACTTGGGAATGTGTCCAACTCTTCCCAAGCCTGGTGGTTGCTGGTTTCCTGTAGACAAATCTAGAACTCTCCATTAGCACGGAGCATGAACTTTGCTGATTTCAGACCTACTGTATAGGTCTGATTCAGCTGGAGATTTGTCTGACTTTCTTGTAGAGAACTAGAGTCCTTCTCTGCAGCTTGCTGGCGGTGGACAGGCTTTTTTACTCTCTGGCTAAAGCTAAAAAAAAAAAAAGTAGGACTTTACAGACTTCTTTTGATGCTCCAGGAATGTGTAAAGCTTTAATTTTATTTATTGTTATGTGCTGTTTACATGGTGGGTGTAGCACAGTTCTGTTGCATAAATAATGTCTATTCCCCTGCCTGTTGAGTTACTATTGTGTATATATAGCGATACCATAGGTGTGCGCAGCCTGTTGCATTAGGGTGTGCACAACAAAGCTCAAAAACACATGAATGTGCGTGCGTGCGTGCGTGTGCATATATATAAATGTATCTATATCATATACATACATACCGTCTTTGCCATCACACTATCCCCCTACCATATTCAGAGTGAGAGAGAAATGCTTCCACACATTTCCTTTAAGCAGCTTCTGTTTCTCATCACCCCATTAGCACACAGAGCAATAATGCTAATGCAAACAGGGTGATTAGGGTGTGCCCAGGCACACCTAGCACACCCTGTGCGCACGCCTATGAGCGATACCCTCAGTTTAAGAGGGCTGCTTGTTTGTTTTGGGCCTTGTAATGCACCGCTATCAACCCCTGGCAATCGGCTCTAACCTCTCGTGACACAGTTAGGAAAGGGGGGGGGGGGGCACAACTGCAATATCTCTATTTTGTTATATGGTACAACCCCCTTTCCGTATCCCAGCACAGTAATTGACACTGACCACCAAATTACTTAACTATAACTTTTTACTATTGGTAAAAGTCTAAAAGGTAATTTGCATACAATAACTCATGCAGATCCCTGCAATATAAATGCACGCATTAAATGAGTATAACATTCAATAATGCAATGACAATATAATAACCCCGCTGCAGCTATCCTCCCTCGTGAGCAAAAAATGGCGCTCAGCAATGTCCTATACTACCCAGTCAGGCCTGACTATAACCCTGGGGTATAGTTCGTTGAAGAATCTTCACTAGCAACTCTCGGTGGTGCACATAAAGAAACAAACTGTAATCCAATAGGGGTAGCAGATGATTCTTTAACTTGGTAAGATGGAGAGACTGATAAACTCAGTTCAGCCGACAGTCTCTCCAAAATATAACTGTGGTCAATGATGGGCCTAGGCAAAGTTAATAGGCAACAAAGTTACTTAGATGTGGTTCTGAGCTGGCGCTCTCTCACCCAGACCGGACCGACTCCTGTCCTCTTCCTCTGCTACTGTGAGTGGCTTCACAGTGCCCACGATGCACCGGGTCTTCGGTCCTCCAGAAGATGGTGGCACCTCAGGTGGATCGGATGCTCCTCAGGCTCCTCGGTGGAACGGAAGGCTCTCTGGAACAAAGTGCGAGGCCCAGGCTTCAGGCCTTGCACGCGCAGCAGGTGAGTGCAGGGATCCTCTTGCAAGGAGGGCGGCGTTCCAAGAGAAAGAGCGAGGCCTCTCCTCTCTCTTTTAAAGTCCACCCCAGCAGTCCTTGCGCAGGGAAATGCACCCTGGGTGCCGCAAAGCGTGCTGGGAACTGTAGTCTTGTGGGTGAAAACGATACCCCGCTACATATATGTATACAACAGAGTCTGTACATTTAGAGATAAATAAAATGACATTAAACCCTGGTTTCAAAAAAATCAATACAAGTATGTATTCTTAAATTTAAAGAAGTGCCTTCTATTGCTCGTGACTTCCTCCAAATTCCTTTTTTTGCAGCTATGATTCAACTTCTTGCCAGATGGTGTTTACGTCATGTTCCCACTGTATGTAAGAATGTGGTCACCCTCTCTGCTCGCTCCTGAGATGGATTAGGGACTATGGACTATGGGATTTGTAGTGTGCATAGAGCAGTGCATATGACTGCATCTAATGTGCACTGCTTGTTCCAAACAGATGGAAATGAGGAGGAAAATGATCACTGCAAATGAAATCAGCAGTGGAAACATGTAGAGTGCAGCTTTGGATTCAGTACATTCATAATCTTAAAACTGAACTCCAGACAGATTTAAAAAAAACACCATGTAATATACGGTAACTCTGTATTCATTTACAAAGTAATGACCCACCTATCTTTTATCAGTTAAAGTGGTTGTAAACCCATCCAAAAAAAAAAAAAAACCTGCAAGACAAAGGCATAATGAGCTAGTATGCATCGCATACTAGCTCATTATGAAATACAGTTTTGCTCAAAAGTTTTAAAAATTTGTCAAAAAACTGTCTTTTATTCAAAGATAGTGATCACATAAAGCCATTTATTTTTTGGATCCTTTTTAAATCATAATGATAACAGAAATCACCCAAATGACCCAGATAAAAAGTTTACATACCCTGGAATGTTTGGCCTCGGTACAGACACAGAAGGTGGCACACACAGGTTAAAATGGCAATTAAAGGTTAATAGTGAATGAGTTTGTTAGCTCTCACTTGGATGCCCTAAGCAGGCTAGACACTGAGCCATGAGGAGGTAGAAAAGAACAATCAAAAGACCTGCTTTATAAAGATGGAAAAGGATATACAAAGATATCCAAAAGCCTTGAATATGCAGTTTAGTACTGTTCAATCATTTAATAAGAAGTGGACAATTTGGGAATCTCTTGATACCAAGCCAAGGTCAGGTAGATCAAGAAAGATTTCAGCCACAACTGCCACAGGAATTGTTCGGGATACAAAGAAAAACCCACAGGTAACCTCAGGAGAAATACAGGCTGCTCTGGAAAAGATGGTGTGATTGTTTTTACGGAGCAATACGATGATACAAAAAATAGCTGCATGGTCAAGTTGCCAGAAAGAAGCCTTTACTGTACAAGCGCCACAAAAAAGCCTGGTTACAATATGCCCAACAACACCTTGACATGCCTCATTGGGCTTTTTTATGGCATTGGCGCAGTAAAGGCTTCCTTCTGGCAGTTCAACCATGCAGCTCTTTTTTTTGTATCGTTGAATTGTGCTCCTTAAAAACAACCACGCCGTCTTTTTGGAGAGCAGCCTGTATTTCTCCCGAGGTAACCAGTGAGTTTTTATTTGTATCCTGGGCAATTCTTCCGCCAGTTGTGGCTGCAATCTTTCTTGGTCTACCCAACCTTGGCTTGGTATCAAAAGAGCCCTGAATTTTCCACTTCTTAATAAGTGATTAAACAGTACTGACTGGCATATTCAAGGCTTTGGGTATCTTTTAAAAATTCTTTCACATCTTTATAAAGTTCCATTACTTTTTTACGCAGGTCTTTTGACTGTTCTTTTCTACCTCCTCATGGCTCAGTGTCTAGCCTGCTTAGGGCATCCAAGTGAGAGCTAACAAACTCATTGGCCATTTATACACAGACACTACAAACATTAACCTTTAAGTGCCATTTTAACCTGTGCGTGACACCTTCTGTGTCTGTACCAAGGCCAAACATTCCAGGTTATATAAACTTTTTATCAGGTCCATTTGGGTGATTTCTGCTATCATTAATATTTAAAAAAGATCCAAAAACGATGTCATAATAAATGGCTTCATGTTATCACTATCCTTAAATAAAAGAGTTTTTGGCATGATCAGTCATATTTTCAATATAAATGCCAAAACTTCACAATGGCACAAACGAGCCGTTTCTTCAGTGCGCATGTGCCGATGATGTCGGCACATGTTGATACAGTGGATATCTCCTAAGCCATGCAGGCTTATGAGATATTCAGGGTACCTACAGGTAAGCCTTATTATAGGCTTACCTGTAGTGAAAAGTGGTTTGTAAGGGTTTACAACCACTTTAAAGGAGCCTTTGTTAAGTGGGAGTTTACAAAAACTGTCCCAATGTTTTAACTCTCTAGTGCCTCCTTCTATAGGAGTGTACAGGTGGGACTTCCCCTTAGAACATTCCTAATCCCCAGGACATATTGCGCATTTCGTGCTTACTTGACCTTGAAGGAAATAAGTTACTTGAATAAATAGGACAGAAGGACTAAGAAGGTGGAATACCAAAAATCACAGAGGGTTTCTACAACTCCCTGGCTAGCATTCAAAGGCTGGGTTTCTGCATCCCAGAGAATCACACAGAACTTTTTCAAAGCGCAGCAGCTACTAATCAGGGGATTCAGGTGTGTGCTTCTGTTGACCAGAGATGGCTGTAGCAGAAAATATGTTTGGCCCACATGGCCTCCAGGCACATAGGCTACTCACACAGAAGGGTGATCACCTTTAAGCTTAGGCTACAGTCCTGGAACCTCAAAACCAGGCACACAACCTTCCCAATAGGGGACCTCTTACCTACAACCTCTCCCCAGCAGGGTAAGGGCCGAAGCACACTTTCAGAACATAGCCTTTCAGTTTTATATAAACATCAGAAATAAGGGGACCAATGTACTTCAGAGTGTATGTATATGACAAGAAATTACAACTTCAAAAACCTGCCACAACTTAAAAAACCTGCCATGCCTCTTACTAAATACCTTGGACTGTCTACTTTCCAAAAAGGGGTTATTTTGGGGTATTCTCACTGTCCTGGCATTTTAGGGCCTCAAGAAATGACATAGGCCGCCAGTACACCAGGATTGATCAATTTTCAGATATACTGTATACCATAGTTTGTGGACTGTATAACCTTCCTACAGACTAAATAATATAAACTGATTTGGGTTATTTTCACCAATGAAATTTAGCAGAATACATTTTGGCCTAAATTTATGAAGAACAATTATTTATTTGCAACATTTTATAACAGAAATGAAGAAAACCACATTTTTTAAAAACATTTTCAGACTTTTTAAATTTATTTAGCAAAAAAAACAAAAAAAAAACAACAGTGGTGATTAAATACCTCCAAAAGAAAGCTCTATTTGTGTGAACAAAATGATAAAAATTTACTTTGGGTACAGTGTTGCATGACGGCGCAATTGTCATTCAAAGTGTGACGGCGCTGAAAGCTGAAAATTGGCCTGGGCAGGAAGGGGGTAAAGGGGGTGCTAAGAGATATAACTCAAACCATGGGTGATTTTCCTAAAAGGGAATGCCCAAGAGGTAGTCCTGAAAAATAAATGTAAAGAACCACAGGTAGTTACTGACTGTAGTACAGAGTATACACACTTAAGGATTATACATTTCATGGAAGACCAATCTGACTCACCGCTAGATGATGTAGAAAGAAATAAAAAGATCCAGCACTCTACAACAAATGGCAACCAGGTGTCCAATGTATACCGCCTGCCATGTATACCATAGAACTGCGCCCGTTCCCCACTGGTCCCCACCCATAGCCATTTTATGTACATTATGTTTGTATTGCATAGTTTGATCATTTATGGATATCATTTTGTTTTCAGATTGGATATAGTGGATGAACTTTTTCTCACTGTAGAGCCTGGCAAGAACTTTTGAATCAGGAAACACATCAAATTTTAAGTGCTGTACAAAATAACAAACTGGGTATCTCTGTGTATTGAATTTTAATGACAAATATGTGTCTTTTAAATGATAACTACATGTTTTGATCAGTATACTGTATGTTATACTGATATCCTTCTTTGAGGTACATCTTAAGTCCAACGCCCTATTTTTACTCTGGGATGTGGTGTATGCTTGTTATATAAGGCTTCTTTTGTATCTGTGGTCTGAATTGTCTGATTCTTAAACTGATATAAAGAACCCATGGGGAAAATGCTTTATTTTTATAGCAATGTTGCATACGTTTTGTGCACGTGATCTTTAAAGTTTAAGCTTGCTGTAGAGAGGAGACAAAATTGGCTATGCAATCACTCAAGTTTTCCCTAATCATGGGAAAATCATAGGAAAATTCATGTTTCATTGTAAAGCATGTTATAAGTTGTTTTTGTTTTAGAAAATTTATTTTATAGCAACTAAAATTTGAAGGGATGAGTCTTCAGGGGCCCTCATTTGCAAATTGCAACGTTGGAAAGTATGCAGTGTGTGCAGCAATAGTCTTCTACAGAATGGCAAGTATTGTTTTTTTGTGGTATTAGAGCATATCTCTTCTAATATAAAGCAAAAAACAGGAGCCACTGCACAGTGGTGGGCTTATGCCTCGTACACACAACCGGTTTTCCTGACATGCCAAAAACCGACGTTTTTCCTGACTCCTCTGAAGCCTGCCTTGCATACACACGTTCAGGCAAAAAAACGCTCTACCAAAGCGCGGTGACGTACAACACGTACGACGGCACTATAAAGGGGAAGTTCCATTCAGATGGCGCCACCCTTTGGGCTTCTTTTGCTGATCCTTGTGTTAGTAAAAGTTTGGTGAGAGACGATTTGCGCTTTTCAGTCCGTTACAGCGTGACGAATGTGCTATCTCCATTACGAACACTAGTTTTACCAGAACAAGCGCTCCTGTCTCAGCATTCTGAGCATGCCCCTCGGAAAAGCATACACACGAGTGGTTTTCGCGATGAGAAAAAGACCGACGGGAAACACGACGGGAAAAAAGAGAGCAGGTTCTAATTTTTTGCGGGCAGTTTTCTCGTCGGGAAAACTGCTATGGAGCATACACACGACCAGTTTTCCAGACCAATCTAAAAAATGGCAGTTTTCTCATCTGGAAAACTGGTCGTGTGTACGAGGCATAAGTATTTGCATCTGGTGCCATATGTTTATGGAACCATATGCAATAATATAGGCAGAATATTTTGTTTCATTTGCTGCGGTTGTCAAACTCAATGTACAGATTTCTAAGTTGCCAAATCTAAAAGTTATGCTGTGCATATGCTGGAATATTCAAAAAGTACCTAAAATGGATTCATGTTAACCTGGGATATAAATGAAAAAAAAAAAAAACATTTTATTAAAGCTTACACGTATTGTGAAGCAAGGGAATATAATCTTTTTGCTTAATGTTTTTTTTTAGCATTAAATAGATTATAATTCCATTTTGATTTAATCAGCGAATGTACAATTTTGGCCATTTTGCTGCTTGATAACAGTTTTACATTAATTCAATGTGGTCTTTTGAAGATAGTTTTGTTTTGGAAGAATGATAAAATCCAATTTAATTAACTTGATAAGGAACAATACTACTTCTAAGCTATTGGTATGAGACATACTGTTATAACCCCATCTGTTCATCGTTTGTATGGAAACAATGTAATACCTTTATGACCTCCCCCCATAGACATCTACAGGGGATTAGGTATTACTTATTTTAGTTTGGAGATACTTGCTGACTTTTAATTTACATCCCTATCATTGTTTAGGGAGCCACTAATACGTAATACCACTCACAAAAGGTACCCATTGATATGCAGTTTCATTGATGAACCCCATGTGTTTGGGTGACATTAGGCATCCTCCAACATCCCCGGCTGACCAATCTCAGAGGAACAGAAAACATATTGTTCCATGTTATTGTTTGTTTAGTTTAAAGTTAACTATGAACATTAGATAATTTTGCCAGTTCCAGATTATTTACAATGGTTTTGGCATCTAGAACAAAAACCAAGAAGTAAAATATCCTAAATATAAAAATAGATAGCAAAAAAAACAAAAAAAACAGAAGAAGGTTCTTACTTCTCCCAAAGCTAATATATAACTGGAATGGGACTTTTGCTATCAAAATTTTTTATCTTGACAAAATGTTACATCTGACCTCTAAGTTATTGCTATAGATATGTTCAGACACTAGTATAAAGGGAAGGTAGCTGTAAAACAAAGAAAAGTGGCCATTTATTTTGCACATTCCTTCTTCATGGTCTGTATGACTGGGAGTGTTCTAACCTTTCGGGGGATTCATTAAACAGGGTGCATACAAAATATGGTACAGCTGTGCATAATAACCAATCAGCTTCCAGGCTTCAGCCCCCATTCACATTGGCGTGATTTGACAGGTCAAATCACATGTCAAATCGGAGCCTATTGCCGGCAATAGGCGCGTCCCAATCGGTGCAACGCCAACTTTGAGCGCCGCACCGATTTCCAAAAGTGGTTTTGGCGACTTGGGGGGGGGGGGATTTCAATAGACATCTGTGCGTGAACCCGGACAAATGTCTTTCAAGACGCCCCTGAAGTCGGACTGAAATGCGGCTTTGAAGTCGTGCAAGTTCAGATGAACTCGCACGACTTCAAAGCCGTGTTCAGTGAGAATGAGGGCTTATTGTCAAAGCCTAATTGAACAAGCTGAAGTTAGAAGCTAATTGGTTACCATGCCCATTCTGTGTGCTTCAGTAACACATTTCCCCCAGTGTGTAGTCTGCTTAAAGAGTTTGCACTAAAGGGTATCATTCTTTCTCAAGGCAGAATGTTGGTAGTGTGCTTTATTTTAGAGGATGTAATAAAGAGTAGGATCAGCTATTGCCTTCAGATCTGATCGAGCCCTGGTTCACACTAATGTGATGCGGGAAACACACAAGATTTCATCCGATCTCCTACGGGTGTCAATGTTATCCTAACGACACCCCGAAACAGATTGCTAAACGCACCAAAAATGTATGGCTGAAATCGCACCGCACAGACATCGCATGTGATGTACACAGGAATGCGGTGCGATTCCTGTGCAATTCACATGCAATGTTTTTCATGCACCAATGTGAACTACTAGAGCAGGGGTCTCCAAACTATGGCCATCCAGTTGTTCAGGAACTACAATTTCCATCATGCCTAGTCATGTCTGTGAATGTCAGAGTTTTACAATGCCTCATGGGACATGTAGTTCCGCAACAGCTGGAGTGCCATAGTTTGGAGATCCCTGTACTAGAGCATAGTGATACAAGCCCTGGACTGCATGCAATGGGGTTTTGCAGGATTTATTAACCACTTGACCTCCAGAAGATTTACCCCCCCCCTTCATAACCATGCCATTTTTTGCGATACGGCACTGCGTTACTTTAACTGACAATTGCACGGTCGATGCTGTATCCAAACAAAATGTCCTTTTTTTTTTTTTTTTTTGCAAATAGAGCTTTCTTGTGGTGGTATTTGATCACCATTGCAGTTTTTATTTTTTGCGCTATAAACAAAATAAAAAAAAAATATTTTTTTTATTTCTGATATAAAACATATCCAATACAAAAAATGAAAAAAAAAAAAATGTCTTCATCAATTTAGACCAATATGTATTCTGCTACATATTTTTGGTTAAAAACATCCCAATAAGTGTATATTGATTGGTTTGTCTTCAAACTATAGGAAATTTTTATAGCAGGACTGCGATATTATGGCGGACAGTCAGGACAATAACTTACACTTTTAGGGAACCAGTGACACTAATACAGTGATCAGTGCTAAAAGAATATTCACTGTACTAATGACATTGGCTGAGAAGGGGTTAAACTTTAGGAGAGATCAAAGGGTTAACTGTGCGTCTAACCAGTGTTTGTGCACTGTGTGGGAGGTGCTTTTTACTAGGGGAAGGCATGGATTCATGTTCCTGCTTTACAGGAACACATGATCCATGCTTTCTGTACTGACAGAACGGCAATCTGCCTTTTTATATAGGCAGAGTGCCGTTCTGGCTCTCTGCCCAATGATCGACGGGTGCAGGTGGACATCGAGTCCAGGGTACCCATAGATTAGCGGAAGCAGGTAGCCAGCAGCCTGCATAGATGCCCCAGACCTACATTATACTTGCTACAAGTGATTAAAGTGTATTTTAACCCAAAACTATTTTTTTTATATATTGCAGCTTACTAATCCTTGGTGTGGTGGATTTTTTTGGTGGTATTCTTTTTTTCATTTTCTTTTTTTCTTTATTATTGCTTGATAATCCTGAAAATAACTCACTTTGGTGTTGATTTACTAAAGGTAAATCCACTTTGCACTGCAAGTGCATTTGGAAGTGCAGTCGCTGTAGATCTGAGGGGAAGATCGGAAT
The DNA here is from genome assembly GCA_029206835.1 of Rana muscosa. Lineage (NCBI taxonomy): Eukaryota > Metazoa > Chordata > Amphibia > Anura > Ranidae > Rana > Rana muscosa. The sequence continues at coordinate 37,561,587 of JARGYO010005626.1, forward strand.
TCAGGGGAAGCTCTGCTGAGTTTATCATCCAATCATGTACAAACAAAAATCCTTTTTTTTATTTTCCTTCCATGTCCACCTCAGATCTACAGCAACTGCACTTCCAAGTGCACTTGCATTGCACTTGTAGTGCAAAGTGGAGTTACCTTTAGTAAATAAACCCCTTTGTCCCTGGGTGGCTATATCACTGCTCCTCTGTATCTATGGAGAGGGCTACGGTTGTCACCCTAGGATGCTCTCCTGATATATACTACAAACATGTTTGTCTCTCTTCTTCTCCATTACATGGGGGTGGAGCAATTAGTAGTTTACTTGAAAAAAATTATTTTGCTTGGCCGCTAGAAAGACAAATCCCACCAGCTTTCTTTAGTTCTTGGTCAAGGAAGGAAAATGGTTAAGCAACAAGGAAACTAAAATTGTAAGACTGATCTGATCAATGAATAAACTTCCAAAACTTCAAAGCTTTTGGACAGGACCACCAGACATGAAGAAGGGTGCCAGGTTCTCTGCATCCCCTAAAGCAGAATGGGGAAGCAGAAGGAACAAATTTGGCTACTCACACCAGGGTCATATAAAAGTAACTTCTAGGCATTTTACTGAGTAAAAATGTTCCGTGAACACTTAGAGGAGTCAAGCCAAATTTGGTTCCAGGTGGATTGGTCCAGGGTTTTGCCTAGGTTGGCCTCCCACTTTGAAAGTAAGAAAATGTAGGAGGCCCCATAGTGTCTGTTAATGAGCCATAAAGGTCAGACACTAACCCTTTCAAAGAAGGATCCTTGAGGCACCTGTTCTTAAACGGTTGAAGCTTAAGAAGTGAATGAACGTGATGACATAATGGGGTTGATTTACTAAATGCCTTTAGTAAATCAACCCCACTATGTCTTATATGAGTATATGGAAAGACACCAGTGGATGGGATTTGCCAATGTTTCTTAAGTAGTCAAAGGACTTTATACCGTTCAAGGCCAAGAGCTCTATACATATTTGGATCCTCAGGTCCTCCACCAATGGAACACCGCTAGGTTATCACAGGCTGGTGGGAAATGAGGAGTGTCCAAGATGCCTGACAAGGGAAAATGGGGAGAGATCAAGTAAGCAGAGAACTTCACGGAATTCCACAGGTGCACTGAATGAGTGGGTCGGAAAAGGTGAACAATCCAGGATTGCAATGTGGACCCAAATACCAAAATGGGCATCTCAGTGGTGGCATGGAGAGAGACCAGAGCAGCGATCTTTCCAGATACAAGACAGACAAAGACAGCTGCAGCCTATGAAAAAGCCATGTGACGCAGAGCATCTTACGCTGCTCAATGCATAAAATATGATTCGATACAGGGATTGGTAAGACCCAAAAGAAATAAAGTAGGGCATAAATTCTTCCAAACCAGGATATCCAGAAGGAGGACCAGGAAACAGGCCAAAGAGGTCTCATAACAAGGGAGGATAATTTGCTTGGTAAAAGGAGTTATATGACAAAATTAGGAGAATGCCTAAATATGGCAAAAAGGACGTTGGCCAATATATTGAAAAATCTGTCTCTTTTAGAACTCTTCCCTGTTGTTTCTGTTGTTGAGCTTTGGAGTGTGGCTTTTAGGAAAAATAAGGTGAGATTCCACTGTGACAATCTTGGCATGGTAATGGCAACATTCCTGGAGTGTCCAATAAACTAGCACATGCCTTATCTCGATTTCAGTGGGATAAGTTTTGCATGTTGACACTGACAGGGAGCAACAATGGTATACCTTGTCCTCAGGGACTGTGGAGGATTGCCTTGGCATCCCCCCTGGATCAATTCGGGATTCGTTGAGTGCTGCAACTTGGAAGGTCTACTCTAAGGTTTGGAAGGAGTGGTATTCTCTACTGGATGGAGTGGGTGAGTTTGGACTTTGACCTCTCTCCTTTGGTCCTTTATTTTGTTTTTTCGCAATTTTGTACAGAGTAACCTGCTGTTGGAGGGGGGGGGGGGGGGTCGCAAGTTGGCGGGTCTCACCTTCTTATTCATGTTGGTGGGTGTTTCGGATTTTACAAAAATATTTATGGTTTGACATGTTGAAAGGTTACCACAACGGTCTGCGACATTGTAATTCACATCCTCCAGTGTTTTTTTCTGTATTGAGCTCTATTCTAGAACAATTATAGGCCTTCTGTTCTTTACCATATGAGAGGAGTTTGTTCAGCGCACTTTTTTTCGTTGCCTTTTTTGGTGCACTGCAGATCAGCGAATTGTTGAATTTCTTTAAAAGGGTTGAGAGAGGTTTGTGGGTAAGTGATACAGTATGCACTGATGCTTCTGGATTAGACATACCAAGATGTACCAGAGTGGTAAGGGGTGAAAATTGTATTGTTTCGGGGTAATTGTTCCCAGGTTTGCCCAGTAATTGTGGTGGAAAGGTTATTACAGGTGCTTCTGAAGATAGATTGTGTCTTGTCCTTACACCCGTATGGATCCATGCTGTCCAAGTTTCAGTTTGTTGCTGTATTTTGCAAATGTCTTCTTGCATCAGGGTTAAATACAAACAATTTTTGTTTGCACTCGCTTCACCATTGAATTATTTCACTGGGGATTTGATGCTGGAGTTGTTAAGCGCATTGGCAAATGGGATTCCGACAGATACAGATGTGTCCGACCGCACGTGCTTCAGGTTATGGCTGCTAGGCAGGTCTTTTCTATCCTTTTGTTTTATGTTGTTTGTTAATGTGCATTTTTGACACTGGTGTGCAGTGCTGTTCTTATTGATTATAGTTTTTCCATGGCATGTTATACAGTCAGGTCAATAAATATTGGGACATCGACACAATACTAATCTTTTTGGCTCTATACACCACCACAATAGATTTGAAATGAAACAAACAAGATGTGCTTTAAAGTGGTTGTAAACCCAATAATGTTTTTTTTTTTTTTCACAACCTCCTGTAAGAGAAAGGCATAATGAGCTATTATGACTAGCATAATAGCTCATTATGCATCACTTACCTTAGATCGGGGCCCCTGAAGCTGTCCTCGTCTCCCTCTTCAGCCGCATCCATCGCTGCAGCGATAGCCAGAAGGTTACTTCCGGGTATCGCCGCTGCAGCCAATCACAGCGCCGCTCCGGCGCTGTGATTGGCCAGAGCGGCGGAGACGTCACTCTGCGCATGCGCGCGAGAGCCGTCACAATCGGCTATGCCCAGCTATTGCTGGGAAGTAGCCGATTTTGTGAATGGGATTAACCCCATGAATGCGCCGTTGTCTACGGCGCGCATGCGCTGTAGACAGCGGCGCCTGTCTTTTTAGTAAATATCTCCTAAACCGTGTAGGTTTAGGAGATATTTCTTGCACCTACAGGTAAGCCTTAATCTAGGCTTACCTGTAGGTGCAAGTTGAAAAAGTGGGTTTACAACCACTTTAACTGCAGACTTTAATTTGAGGGTATTTACATCCAAATCAGGTGAACGGTGTAGGAATTACAACAGTTTGTATATGTGCCTACCACTTTTTAAGGGACCAAAACACCTTGCAGATGTTAAATAGAGTGCTCCACAAAATACACAGTGGGGGGGATCTACTAAAACTGGAGCATGCAAAATCTGGGGCAGCTCTGCATAGAAACCAATCAGCTTTCAGGTTTTATTGTCAAAGCTTAATTGATTAATCTGAAGTTAGAAGCTGATTGGCTACCATGCATAGCTGCGCTAGTTTTAGTGAATCACACACCCATTGCTTTTTTCCACCTTTAGTACACCTTTCGTTGTTCACTCCTCACCTCTGAGCACTCACCAGATCCAATGGACCCTTTTTTCCAAAAGTGAGTCAAATAGCGCTTTTCCCTCCAGGGAATTTTATCTCTGTATGCATCCTCCACAATGCTGCTTTAATAAATTTTATACCCCATGGCCATAAAAGGGAAAAAAAAGATTGCCACTATAGTGTAAAGTCCTTTATTTCTAAAACTGCATAAGAACAAATGCACTCACATCTCACTGGCAATGTGACACATGAATAGGCAATTGCATTACCAGTGATATGTGAGTGCATTGATTTGTTTGCTGTTTGCTGCTTTGCCAAGCCCTGGCTGCTACAGGTATCAGATACTTCCAGGTATATGTATCTTGGAAGCAGTCTCAATCTCTTTTAACATGGCATGCATTTTAAAAATAACACTCACATTGACCAAGCATTGAAATTTAGTTTATGAAGAGTACACAGATAGATATCCCCTAATCCCCAATATTGACCTTCATATATAAGTATTATACTGTATGTGTTGGACATGGTTCTTTTTCCAACCAATTGATACATATTGAATGTCATTTAGAATCTAGCAAAGTATATTTTCTATAGAATTTTTCTGATATGCCATATTTTTATTGGGTAAAGATTGTGTAACTAACTAGAAAACTTGAGAGGAATCTTATGGATAGTAGTATTTTGATGATTATGTATACCTTATTAAATCATTTCAGACACTATTCTAATGAAGCGCTAGAGTTCTGCAAAACATGTTGAAGAATACATGATTTGTGAGGACCCACTATAGCTCGGTTCTCCCTAGTGAGGTATACCTAGTATTAGTGACACACATGTATCGTGTCCTGTATTTTTATAATGTTCTGATATAATTTTGCTGATTTTGCTGAAACTGTTATGATGTATCAGGATTTCCTATTTTCATCCTGTTTTTTATAACAAAATAAAATAAAAATTTGAATTTTTATAAACCCGTCTGTATATACTGTCTAAATTGGTACAGAGATAGTCGCCTTAGAGGTGACCAACAGGGGATCGGTCCCCTTTCTCGATTTCACCTATGGATAGTAGGGTAATTGGGTTTTAATTGATTTTGCCCACTGCATGGGCGAGGTGACAGTCTCTTTAAATATATTTTTATAATGGGACAGTGTAATATTCATTGATTGTGTACAAAACTTGAACCACATTTTACTGCTCTAATTACTGTTAACTGAAATGTGTTTGCTATAGATTAACCGCTTGCCGACCAGCCGCCGTCATTATACTGCGGCAAGGTGGCACAATCCCAGGAATCGCCTTAGCTGTACAACAGCTCGGGAACTAGCTATTGTGGGCGAGGCACAGCGGGGGAGCCAATCAGCGGGTCTGGTGGACTCGATGTCTGCCGGCCACCCATGCTCGTTCCTCACAGTGACAGAATGGGGATCTGCCTGTGTAAACAAGGCAGATCTCCGTTCTGACAGGGGAGATCACACAGATCCTGTCTTTGTTCTCAGCAGGAAAATGGATCTGTGTGTTTCCCCAGTTACACAGTCCCCCATACAGTTAGAAAACGCCTACAGGGAAAACATTTAACCCCTTGATCGCCCCGGCTGTAAACCCCTTCCCTGCTAGTGTCATTAGTATAATAACAGTGCATATTTTTAGCACTGATTACTGTAATAATGTCACTGGTTCCCAAAAAATTGTCAAATAATGTCAGTTAGGTGTCCGATCTGTCTGCCGCAATGTTGCAGTCCCGCTAAATCACTAATCGTTGCCATTACTAGTAAAAAATAAATAATAAAAATGGCTTAAAGTATCCCCTATTTTGTAGACGCGATAACTTTGGCGCAAACTAATCAATATACAATTATTGCGATTTTTTTTTAACCAAAAATATGTAGCAGAATACATATCGGCCTAAACTGATAAGTTCATTTTTTTTTTTACATTTTGTTTTTTGGAAATGTTTTATAGCAGAATGAAAAAAAATATATATATTTTTTTCAAAATTGTCGGTCTTTTTTTGTTTATATCGCAAAAAATAAAAACCGCAGAGGTGATTAAATACCACCAAAAGAAAGCTATTTGTGGGGAAAAAAAGGACAGCAATGTTGTTTTGGTACAGTGTGGCACGACCGCACAATTGTCAGTTAAATTGACACAGTGCCGTATCACAAAAAATGGCCTGGTCAGGAAGTGGGTAAATCCTTGCGGGGCTGAAGTGGTTAAAGTATTTTGCATCTTGTCATTGTACTGTCTTCATGGGTAAGCCAGAATGTGTCACTAAAAGTAACACAAGTTTTAACAGTTTAGCATTATTGTTTTATTTCTTGTATTCTTTTTTACTCATTTCAACATTATCTTTCTTTTTTTACTTATTTTAATAACAATCTCCCATTTGAAGTCTTTGTTTAGTGTAAATGGCGCTTAGTAAATGCCTAGCATGATGATCAGAGCATCTAATGTAGCATTAAAAATAATTAATGCCAACTGAAGTAGCAAAATACTGAAATAATGATGTCTGAAGCCTAGAGGATGAAATAAAGAGCTGGTGTCTTTTAGAGGTTTGCCATGCTTTATTCTTCCTTTTGTAAGTCATTTTGCGAACTGTCATGTAAGGCTAATGACAACCCCTTATTGCTCTTGTCAGATATGCAATAATGTGGAACAACAAGGGAGCTGAGCTGTGCCTGACTGTCAGAACCCCATATTTTGCTTAGCAGATGGTCACTGTTTAGGGAGAGACTTTTAGATCTTTTTGTTAACTCTGGTGATAAGGTAATAGCTTCTTTAATCAGAGTTGGAAAAGATTCTTAATCTTTCCAAAGCAAATGCAATATATTCCATTATTTATAAACATGAAATAAAACTACATACTTTCAAAATGAACCTTTCTTTACCATATACATAGAACTACAGCATACAGTATGTGTTTGCATGTTAAACAACAAACATTTATTTTTTTTGCAGAAAATATAGATTTTTTTTATTCATTTATTATTTAATACAGAATTGTTTAGCTAACCATTGCTTGTTTACCTAAAATAGTTGCTCATGCAGGTACCCCATGCCCCCTGCCAACTACTTCATCTATCATAGCCAAAGGACAAAGCCCCATATAATCTACAAGTCTGTCTGGCTAGAGTTTAAACAGGGCTAGGGACATTCTTCCTCCTTTCATCTGACAGCACAACAGGCTGGCAGTTGACCATGAAGGCATCCAGTGCTGAATCGTGGATGGCAGAGTTGAGAGAACCATATGCTCTGCCATCTCTGGAGGTACAAGGCATTATACTTGGCTCTAATGGATAAATATTGTGATGGCGGAGGTTGGGGAACATTAGTATGGGCAGTGGAGGAGCTGGGCTAATAGTTGACGTATTACTCTACCCTAAATGGGGGAAGTGTCAGTTTGCCTAAAGATGAATGTGGTTGCAAACAGATGATTTTTTGAACTTAATGAATATATGTGAGGATTTAATATTATTCATGAAAAGTGTAATTGTTAGGAATGATCATTGAAAATAGTTATTTGAAATGTTTAAGATTAGAACGCCAAAAGTTACCATTTCCAAGATATTTTGATCACTTGTTTACATATTATCTAATTATTGGTAAATGGCTTTAATCAAATACCTTATGGTAGATTATAATAGAGGAATTCTGGGAGGAAGCCCTGAGCCCTTTGCTTTATGATGGCTCAAAACCTCACATACTATGAGCATGGTCCATTTATGGCCTTGACAAGAATCAAATCAAAGTGGAAGTCTGTGGTTTAGTGTATATGCAAATACATTTGATACAAGCTGTCATATTTAAATTGCATTGAGGTGGAAGTACATTATATATCAGTAGGAAATAATGAGTAAATTACAGCCTGCAGACACCTGTGTTTCCACAATGCAGAGTGAACATTAGACAGGACAGATCAGATAACAGATTGGGTTTTGAAGCAGAGCTGCCGCAGACCCTTTTGGAATTGGGCCATGGTTTATACTTATTTAAAATGGAACACCAAGTATACAGACCCACCCATCCCCTGAAGCCACCCCAGATCACTACACTGAATACAGAAATATATAATTCAAAAATACAGCGTAGCGCAACTCAAATGAAATAAATAATAACTACCAATGTAGTACCACCAAACAATACCATAAGAGTGTACAAAATGATGTATGTATATAAAATCAATCAATAATAACGTGCATAGCTGTCCATATAATTGATGATTATATATAAAATCAACCAATGATAAAGTACATAAGTGTCTATATTAGATGATCATATCAAACTTCTTGTTAATCAACATCATAAAACTGTCCAGAAATAGTAGATATTCCACCACAGAGCATGCCAGTGCCGTGGCCAACACCTGTGCACACTAGCCGCTCACCTTACAGTTATGAGCCCTGCATCACCAGTAAGGTCATAACAAGCTGTTGTAGCCTTTAAAGGAAATAAGGATGAGGGTATAGCTCTCCAACTCTTCCGTGTCTCCTATGCCAACACACTGGCCTCAGAACTCGCAGGTGTGCATGTAGAAATGGGAACAGAACACACCAAACCTAGTTTTCTCTGTTTAAAAACATTCAATGCGCAAAATAAAAGTAATGCACTTACACCAAAAAGCACTTAAGCCGTGCCAGTTGAAAACACATGTATCGGCTTACAACCACTATTCAAGAATGCTGTGAGATGACGTCACGCTCTAGGCTCTGCCCCCTATACATGTTAGTACCAGGCATGTGAACTTCCTCAGTAGGGAAGTGTATTTTGTACACTCTTAACATATTGATTGGTGGTACTACCGTGTTTCCCCGAAAATAAGACCGGGTCTTATATTCATTTTGGTCACAAAAAACACACTAGGGCTTATTTTCAGGGTAGGGCTTATTTATTTACAGTATGTACATTAACCCCCCCCATTGTCAGGTCAGGGGTCAGTTTTTTACATAATTTTTTACATCATCCTGAAATGATTGTACAGTAATCTGTTTTACTGGTATGGAGTTCAGTCCCATTTTATATAAAAGTACCTTTTTAACAACTTTTATGGTACCGTATACTGTTCTTCTCTGAGATGAGGAAAGATGAGGAAGGAGAATGAGGAAAGGGAACGTGACGTCAGCACGCTCTGTGCACTACGGTAAAGAGGGAGGGGGCTCAGACATCAGCGGGAGGAGAGGAGGAAACAGAAGAGCCGAGATTGCCGCTGACGTCAGTGCATTTAAGACAGAGGGGCCGCCCACAGGTGGGAGGAGTGGAGGAAACAGAACAGCCGAGATGCCGGCTGACGTAAGCCCGCTCCATACGCAGAAGAGGAAGGGGCAGCAGACATCAGCCGGGAGGAGAGAAGAGGACCTCCGGCAGGTCAGCGGTGGGTGTAAACATCTTTTTTTTAAATACAGCAGCATTACAGGGTTTTTTATGAGATTTACTAGGGTTTATTTTCGGGGTAGGGCTTATATTGCAGCCTGCCCTGATAATCCAGATAGGTCTTATTTTCGGGGTAGGGCTTACTTTCGGGGAAGCACGGTACATTGGTAGTTATTATTTATCTCATTTGAGTTGTGCTACGCTGTATTTTTTAGTTATACACAGATACAAGCCTTCAACCGGGGTGGTTGAAGGCTTGTATCTGTGTATAACTAAAAAATACAGCTGTCAACGCTCTAGAATTTTTCATAATTTTACAACAGAACCGTTTGCTAGCAAATGTCCCATAAAGTTAAGGGTACAAATTCTATGAGCCTTTTTGAGTTGTTGGTAACATTTTATGTCTTAGGTACAGTTTAGGCATGGCTACAGCAACAGAACCATGTTTAATGTCCAGGCAGGGCCCATGATAGACTTATTTCACCATTTTAAATACAATGCTACTATGCAAATCTTGTATAAGCACCATTTAGCATTTGTATCACATTCTGCCTTTTATCACTGTCATTTGAAAATAATGGATACATTTTAACAACACGTAAGGTTTTTTACTTCATGCAACATTAGCTGACTTGACTGCCTGTACCAATACACTGCCAGGGGCATCACACATCCACCAACAGATCACATTGTTGACTGTCAGTAACATATTCCTGTGTGCTACATTTTTCCAAATAAAAATTTGCTGTGGAAAAAAACAACATATTCCTTTGTTTAATGAATGGTTAAAAAGTGCAAAATTACCTGATTGTCCTAGACAAAGTCCTTTGTGACAAAACGCAATGGGAGGTGTGGCAGAGACACGTAATGGAAAGATCCCCTGCATGCGTAAGCAAGGACTAGATAAGCTTCAGGCCTCATGCCAACGGGCGTTTTTACAGCCGCTTTTAGGAGCATTGTTTACAGCTTAAAAACGCCTCTCTATGTTATTCTATGGCCTCATGCACACACAAATGTTAAGGAGCTGTAAGTGGCATAAGCATTTCTAAGCTCCAAAAAAAAACTGGACCAGTGCGTTCTGAGGCTCCAGCGGTAGAACTGTAAAAACGCCAGACGCCGGTAAAAGCTGTTAAACGCAGTTTAACGATGTATACAGAACATTAAGCTTTGTCAGGCGTTTCTCTGCCTCTATTAAAAAATCAATGGTTCCCTATGGGAGCCCATTGATTTGAATGGAAGTCGCACCAGAAGTCGGATCATGATTATCCGACTTGCAGGGTGACTTGTGTGCTGACGATCTTGAAGGGGCTCCCCCCCAGGACAATACCAGACCCTTCGAGACCCTACCAGACACTTTTTTGAGTGAATGGGTAAGGGTACAATGTATCCCATACTCATTTACATGGTGGTGGGGGGCCGGGATCTGGGGGCCCTTGTTAAAGGGGGCTTCCAGATTCCGATAAGCCTCCACCCGCACACCCCAACAACCACCAGCCAGGGTTGTTGGGAAGAGGCCATTGTCCTCATCAACATGGGGGCAAGTTTTTTTTTGGGGTGGGGGCGCAGGGCCCCCTGCCCCAAGGCACCCACCCCCCGATGTTGAGGGCATGTGGCCTGGTATGGTCCAGGAGGGGGGTGCTCGCTCGTCCACCCCCTTTCCTGACCTGCCAGGCTACGTGCTCGGATAAGGGTCTGGTATGGATCTTGGGGGGACCACCACGCCATTTTTTGGGCGTGGGGGTTCCCCTAAAATCCATACCAGACCAAAGGGTCTGGTATTGTCCTGGGGGGCAACCCCCACACCAATTTTTTTTTCATTTTGTCGGGGGTTCCCCTTCAAGATCCTCAGCACACAAGTCGCACTGCAAGTCGGATCATCATGATCCGACTTCTGATGTGAGTTCTATTCAAATAGGGAACCACTGATTTTGAATAGAGGCAGAGAAACGCTGCTAAAATCTAGCGCGGCTAAACGCGCATTGACGCCAATGCAAAACGCTGATAAAATTTAGTTTTTAACCCCACTTTTTTCCTGGCGTCAGTACTAGCTTTACAGCTCATTTTTCATAACACCCATGGGCATGAGGCCTCAGAGTTTGATGGTCACAGGACGGGCAATCAAGATGACACAGGTTTATCAAACTGAGCAGCACTGATGCTATATACACCAGAGCTTGTTATATTAAATAGATACGCCTATTAATTTTGAGCTATGGCTCTTACCCCTATTTTAATAAAATGTTTGGAGAAGTTAATTTTAAACCAAATTAAAAAAGTGTATTCCGTTAGGGCTGGATAGCTACCAATTTGCCTTTAGAGCTAATCGATCCACCGAATATGCTATTGCATTAGCCTTACATTCTGTCTTGACCCCTTTGTAAAGATAAAAACAGTTATGTTTGTATGCCTTTTATTGATTTCAGTTCACCAATTAATACAATCTTACTGATGAATGGTATTGCTAAGTTAAGTTTGCTGAGACTAAGCTCAACCCTTTGTAATTGGAATTCAGATTTTCTGGCCGATAGGCAGCAGAGGACGCATCAACTCTGTGCCTTATTACATGGATGCCACAGGGATGTGTGCTAAGCCCCTTTTTGTTTCCTTTATATACTTATGATTGTGTCTCCAGATGCGAGATGAACTCTGTTCTAAAATTTGCAGATGACACCATCTTAGTTAGTTGGGAGAATAAGGGATGGCGATGAGGCAGTATATCAGCAGGATATAGAAAACCTAATGGGTTGGTGCAGAGATAATAATTTAGAGCTAAATGTGGAAAAGACAAAGGAATTAATTATAGATTTTAGGAGATGCAGAGAGACTAGTTATGAGCCAGTTGTGATTGATGGGGCGGAGGTCGAGACGGTACAGGTGTTCCGTTTTATGGCAACAATAATTAGAGAGGATCTGTCATGGACAGGGCATACAGTCAGGTCCATAAATATTGGGACATCGACACAATTCTAATCTTTTTGGCTCTATTCACCACCACAATGGATTTGAAATGAAACAAACAACATGTGCTTTTACTGCAGACTTTCAGCTTTAATTTGAGAGTATTTACATCCAAATCAGGTGAACGGTGTAGGAATTACAGAAGTTTTTATATGTGCCTCCCACTTTTTAAGGGACCAAAAGTAATGGGACAGATTTAAGCCCTGTACACACGATCGGATTTTTCTATGGATTTTAAACCGATTGATTTTTCCATCGGTAATCCGATGAAGCTGACTTCCATCAGTCTTGCCTACACACCATCAGTCAAAAATCCGACCGTCCCAAACGCCGTGACGTAAAACACTCCGACAAGCCGAGAAAAATTAAGTTCAATGCTTCTGAGCATGCGTCGACTTGATTCTGAGCATTCGTGGGTTTTTTGTTCGATGGAGTTCCACACAGACGATCGGAATTTGCTATAATTTTTTTCCCCATCGGATAAATTTAAAACATGTTCTATTTTTTCTCACCGATGGAAAAAAGACCGATGGGGCCCATACACGATCGGTTTGTCCGATGAAAAAAGTCCATCGGACTGTTTTCATCAGTAAAACCAATCGTGTGTACACGGCTTAACAATCATAAATCAAACTTTCACTTCTTAATACTTGGTTGCAAATCCTTTGCAGTCAATTACAGTCTGAAGTCTGGAATGCATAGACATCGCCAGACGCTGGGTTTCATCCCTGGTGATGCTCTGCCAGGCCTCTACTGCAACTGTCTTCAGTTCCTGCTTGTTCTTGGGGCATTTTCCCTTCAGTTTTGTCTTCAGCAAGTGAAATGCATGCTCAATCAGATTCAGGTCAGGTGATTGACTTGACCATTGCATAAAATTCCACTTCTTTCCCATAAAAAACTCTTTGGTTGCTTTCGCAGTATGCCTCGGGTCATTGTCCATCTGCACTGTGAAGCACCGTCCAATGAGTTCTGAAGCATTTGGCTGAATATGAGCAGATAATATTGCCCTGAAACACTTCAGACCTCATCCTGCTGCTTTTGTCAGCAGTCACATCATCAATAAATTCAAGAGAACCAGTTCCATTGGCAGCCATACATGCCCACGCCATGACACTACCACCACCATGCTTCACTGATGAGGTGGTATGCTTTGGATCATGAGCAGTTCCTTTCCTTCTCCATACTGTCCATAAGATATTGTTCCAGAACTGTGAAGGCTTTTTTAGATGTTGTTTGGCAAATTCTTATCTGGCCTTCCTGTTTTTGAGGCTTACCAATGGTTTATATCTTGTGGTGAAACCTCTGTATTCACTCTGGTGAAGTCTTCTCTTGATTGTTGACTTTGACACACATACACCTACCTCCTGGAGAGTATTCTTGATCTGGCCAACTGTTGTGAAGGGTGTTTTCTTCACCAGGGAAATAATTCTTCGGTCATCCACCACAGTTGTTTTCTGTGGTCTTCCGGGTCTTTTGATGTTGCTGAGCTCACCGGTGTGTTCTTTCTTTTTAAGGATGTTCCAAACAGTTGATTTGGCCACACCGAATGTTTTTGCTATCTCTCTGATGGGTTTCTTTGTTTTTTTCAGCCTAATGATGGCTTGCTTCACTGATAGTGACAGCTCTTTGGATCTCATATTGAGAGTTGACAGCAACAGATTCCAAATGCAAATAGCACACTTGAAATAAACTCTGGACCTTTTATCTGCTCCTTGTGAATGGGATAATGAGGGAATAACACACATCTGGCCATGGAACAGCTGAGCAGCCAATTGTCCCATTACTTTTGGTCCCTTAAAAAGTGGGAGGCACATATACAAACTATTGTAATTCCTACACCGTTCACCTGATTTGGATGTAAATACCCTCAATTTAAAGCTGAAAGTCTGCAGTTAAAGCACATCTTGTTTGATTCATTTCAAATCCATTGTGGTGGTGTATAGAGCCAAAAATATTAGAATTCTGTCAATGTCCCAAAATTTATGGACTTGACTGTATATCCTGTCTGGTGGGCAAGGCCCATTAGAGATTTTACTTCTTGAATAAACTGTGGAGGGCAGGATTTTCTGAGCTGGTCCTGCTCAGCTTCAATAAGGCTGCCATTGAAAGTGTGCTGACATCATACCTCTCCGTGTTAAGGGATGTGCATTATCCATGACAGAAATGCCTTACAGGAGGTGACAAAAACAGTGCAGAAGATTATTTAAGGGGTGTATTTACTAAGTATTGAAGAACTGGGGGAGGGGAGGTGTCTTTGGAGAGCTATTAATATCCTGAAGCATAGTGTCATGGTCTGGAGTCAAGCTCAGAGGTAGTTATAGCAGTAGAGGGGCACCCACCGACCTGCTGGATAAGTACAGAAGCAAGTCACCCTGGAGGGCTCACTTGATGTGCAGAGTTAAAGTTCTAACCAGTGTTTAACAGAGTTCCTGATGGTGGAGCTGGGATTTGCTGTGTGTTAGTACCAGGTCGCAGTCCTCAAGATCACTCCACCAGGAAGGTGAGCAAGCCAGTGTACAGTAGCAGATATAGCAGGTAGGGATTAAACATAAGTGTAGTCAGAAAACAAACCACAGGTTGGTAACACGTGGTCGCAGGTTGGGATTAAGTAGAAGCGTTGTCGAGGAAGAAACCTAAAGTTGGTAATGAGTGATAGAGAAGATATGGGTGGTGGCAGGAGTGGCAAGAGTGAGATATTAGCTGGAGAGAGCACAATAACCTGGCAAACAGGAAGTGTAGAGACATGGCCTAAATCAGGAAGTTCATGGAAGGAGGAAAGAGTTCTAGGTTCAAGATAGACAGGGTTTACGGCAAGATCATTCAAGGAATCCTCAGTGGTTTAGCAAGAAGAGACACCGCCAGACACAGCAGAGTTTTTAAGTTCAGACCTGGGTCCTGACACATAGTGCATTTTCTGTGAATAACTTATTAACTGTTTGCCTTCTGGAAGCAGAATTTAGGAGTATTTCTTCTCATACGACCAGGCTGCAAAACTGCTTCTTTTCACTGTCCTTGTGGTTTTTGAAAGAGTTAAATTAAATATGCAGTATATATTTATTATGCGATATATGTGTTGTTTTTATGTGATTTCTATTATTATTATGAGGGGGCTGCATCTGTATTTCATTTTATGTGTTTTATTGTGAAATGATTATACATTTTCTGATTTTATATGGTGCAGGTTGCTGCTATGTGATTGTATTGGCCAATGGCATACGTTTGTTTTTAAAATAAAGCAGTTTTTAAACTATATAACACTATTTGGAATGTTATATATTTTTTCACATACAACCCGTATTTCATGAAATGTGTTCAAAAGTCGGGAGTGGAAAAAGGGTCCTTTTTGGGATTATGATTCCCACAAAGTGTATGTGAACTGAAACTTAAGTAGTGTCATATAGTTCCAGTGAGTTTGGAATTTAACTTTAGGTTGTGATACCTGTACACTTCGTTAGTGTTTGAAGATTTCCCAATACAGTAACACATTCACACAAGGGTGAAGATTGGTGGATTGGTTTATGGACTTTTGGACTATAGAGACTTTTTTGGAGGATTTGCACAAAGTTATTTCTTTATGGGATTAATTTATTAGCTTTGTATTTGACAGGTAAATTATTATTGTATTTACATTTGTTTATGCTGCACTGACTGTTTCATTTTTGACAAGTTTAGAGAGCTTTGTATCGCTTCATTGATAAACTGCAGCACTGTATTATATATATTTTTCACTTTGATCGTTTTTTTTTTATATATATATATACCCTTGATGCAATTCAACTGCAAACAACAGGAGCAGGTGGAAAAATATTTAAAGTAAAAATTCTACCCTACCATTTTTTATTCTAGTGATGTTTTTAGCCTTGAATGTTTGATATGCAGAACAAAACTGGCTACAGCCAAAATATTAGTTTTGTTCTTTAATAGTCAGATAAGACAGCAAATATATAACACTAAAAAACTGTTGGTAGCCTCTGCCCTAAAAAAAACACTGCTTAGATTATCCCGGATTAAAAATTCAATTTGCATAGGAAATTGTAAAATTCATGAACTTTTTATGATTTTCTTCCCCTTAGATACCTGCACTGTATTATTTATTATTGCCCAAACTCTCTGTTTATTGGCTGATCACTACACTGCAAACCTGCAGTGGCTGGACAATATCATTTTCATGCAATAGAGGGAGCTCTTGCTTAGCTGGATTTCTGTCAGCAGCATTGCGACTGTAAAAGGCTGTTTAGATTCCGAAAGGTAATTTTTTTAACTATAAAAATAGCTTTGATAAAAACGGACATGGATGAAGGTATTTTTTTTTTTAAAAAGAAAGAAAGATGTAAAATGAGAAAAACTGAAAGCTACACTTTTGCTAAAGGGAGATTTACTTGATAGTATATGAACAAGCTATTTCCTCTTTCTGATTACAGTATTTGGTTCTGAAAAAAAAATAAAAAATAAAAAAAAATCTATAAATAGATATACATGGGTATGTGTCCTGCTTTGCTTCTCCATCAGTGTCCTGCTAAAATATTTCCGAATACCCCTGAATCAGCAGAGGGAGGACTTTAACATTATAAATAATGTGACATCAGTCTTATCTCAGTACAAACAGTGTGATCATCACTGTACATTTACTGCCATTTTATTCATTCAGATAATATGTCTACAAGAAGCTACTAGTGTTAAAATATTCCAGGGGGGTTGTGATCTTTAAAATAGAAATTCTCACGTGCATTATTTTATTTTTTTTGTCCTGCTGCTTCTTCAAGAAATGATTTCATCATTGAATATTACTGATTAAACCTGGTGAGCAAGTCCATTTGCTGCTGCTGAAACTGAAACATTTGGGACCATATACAATATGAGAATCATATTGGTTGGATTTTTTTTTTCCCGGTTGCTGAGCCTGAGGAGGAAGCTTTACAATATGAGCACATTTATCAAAGCAGGGAAATCCTTCGTGTTCGACTTTGTTCCAATTTGCACATAAAAATCCCCCTAGTTCTGAACAATAGCCTGTAAAAGCTGCAGTGGTAGAGATTGCTACCTGTAGGGGCAAATAGACCCATAATTCAAACCTACAAGGGAGTTCACTATTCTTGGGTTTCTTCAGATTAAATGGGCTAAAAGCAAATCTATCATGATGTCTTGCAAAGAAAATAATGGAATTGCTATCATACTTTTGATTTGGCAAATTTATTCTAATGCGATAACCATAATATTCTTGATAAATAAGGGAAAACAGAAAATATATACTAAGGTAATATAGGCATATATGTGACATGTAATAAAAATATAATAATGAAATTGAATTGAAATGATTTAACATGCACATGCATTATATCAATGCTACTGCTTCTGTTGAAGCAAACTGCTAAGTATACTTACTAGTTATTGAACATTATTATATTACAGACTAAACTGCTTTGGGTAAGGACATTTTAGTTAGTATTCCAAAATGATGAAGCTTAATGGGCAATAAACTATATATTGCAGATATACATTTTCAAATGGTGACATTTGATTTTGTAAAATATCCAGGTATAAATTATAAAAAAGTTTATATGCTTACGGAATACAGGCATACCCCACTTTTAAGTACACAATGGGGTTTATTTACTAAAGCTGGAAAGCGCGAAATCAGGCTCACTTCTGCATAGAAACCATTGAGCATCCAGGTTTTATTAACAGGCTTAATTGAACAAGCTGGGGTTAGAAGCTCATTGGTTTCTATGCAGAAGTGAGCCTGATTTTGCGCTTTCCAGCTTTAGTAAATTAACCCCATTGTGTACTTAAAAGTGGGGTATGCCTGTAGTGTGCTCTTCATCTATTCATTCAGCAGTGTGTATCATCTGATCTCTCCTGCTGTTTATATTTTTTTTATAATATTGGCTATTCAGGCTATTCACATCATAGTGATTGTGATGTTTGGCATAATACAGACATACACAAAACAATATAACAGACATTTAGTACAGAGTGCTTCAGAAACACCAGGCTCCCAGATCGCTCTAATAAGTCAACTTAGTGCTTTGGACTATTTCTTTCTAATTGATAATCCATACATAGTGGTTTGACCTAGACATAGGAAAAAGATGTGTCTCTTCTCTGACTCATTGGACTGTAAATGTGTTCTAAACACAGGGAATCAAATTCTGCAAGGAATCACAGAAACGTTTTAGTCAAAAGACTGTAAAGCTCCATCTGCTGGCTACACATGGTAAATAAGCAGTTCTCAAACTTAATATTAATATCTACCTAGCCTAAAGATATGAAAAATGTTGCTTTTTTTTATATTTAGGAAAGAAAGAAAAAAAAAGAAAAGAAAGAATCAAGGGAAGAGAGAGAGAGAAAAGAAAGAAAGAAAAGAAAGAGAGAGAGAGAGAGAGAGAGAGAGAGAGAGAGAGAGAGAGGGAAAGAAACAAGTACAAAAACACTATGGCGGTATACTATTTTTGTTCTGTAAATAATGGTCTCTTTGTTGGAAAATGGGGAAAACCGTACATTACTGTTACTTTGAATAAAAAAATCTTTCATTTAGATAGGATCGATGCACAACTTTGCACAAATTTAAGCATTGCTATTATGTAGAAAATGTAAATTATTTTGTTTAAAAAAATCTATGGCATGCTTGATGCACATTGTGTATCATGTAGCTGTTTATAGTAATTGAACATTTACAGGCAATGACTGGAGTATTTTAGGGGAACATAAAAGGGCATATTTGTAAAGCAGTGAATATGACATTCACCAAACATTCACTGCATGTGTTTTACCTTACAGTACTTTCTTACAGTACTTACAGTGCTGATTCACATGCAGTATATGTTTGGTGAAT
Source organism: Rana muscosa (assembly GCA_029206835.1). NCBI lineage: Eukaryota > Metazoa > Chordata > Amphibia > Anura > Ranidae > Rana > Rana muscosa. The sequence goes on from JARGYO010005626.1 coordinate 37,580,471, forward strand.
GTAACATTCACTGCTTTGAAAATATGCCCTTACATGTTCCCCTAAAATACTCCTGTGATTGACTCAAACATAGTCCAATTTTTAAAACAAAATAATATCCATTTCTGCTTAAAATGTTAGTTTATCTTTACATAAAAAACTAAAAGGTGAGCTAGCACCATACACCCTCCCCAGTCTCCGCAGTACTTACCACTGGTGATGCTGAGCTGTCAGTGCCCAAGCAGCTGGTCCAGCGGTCTGAGCATTTGAAATCCCCGATCTTCTCTCTCCTCTCTGTGCAGTGCTTCTGGAGCGGTTCAGAGTTGTGCTCTGAGATGGTACTGACCAATCAGAATTGCTCTGGTCCATCCCTGAAGCACTGCACAGAGAAGAGGGAGAAGAGTGGGGATTTCAAATCCCTGGACTATTGGACTGGCTGCACTGACAGCTCATCCTCCACAGTGGTACAGTAAGTGCGGTGGGGAGAGGGTTCACCTTTAAATTTTTTCTATAAAGGTGAACTAACATTTTATCAACAGTGCTTGAAATTTTGAAAAATTTTGCATCAATCTCAACTAAATGAGAGACTTTTTAAATTCAAAGTAACAGTTGAAGTGTTACTAAACCCAGGACCCTGCATTCACTATATCTGGTCTTCCACAGTACACAGAACATGTAAATGTAATTATTTTAGTAAATATAAACTGCTAAATGCCTTTTCTCATCAGCAGTATATAGCAGTCTTATGACTTCTATCAGTGTCTGGTTAAAGCTTGTAGGATAAGTTTTCATTCTACTCTGACTGTCCTATGAAGGTGCAGGACCCCTGACCCCCTGTCTGGAAAGTACTGATTGGCCCTGTGCTGATCACATGCACTCTCACAAGAAAAAAAAAAAACTCTCTAGCAATACACACCAAATGGAGCATGCGCAGAGTGCTCCCAAGGCTCTGTACTGTCAGCAGATGGATTGGGAACTGTGAAAGGAGACAAGGATCAGAGAAGACAGGATCAAACAGCCTTTTTACACAATGTACAGGATTAACCTGTCACGTGTCCCAGGAGATCGCCTAGAGGGAGGGGCTGCCTAAGACGAGAGGAGGAGTTGCCTAGGCGGTCCCTGGGCGGAAGGAGGAAGTGGGACAGGAAGTCCCACTCCTACCGAAGCCCCCACTCACCCCCCAAAAAAATGACATGTCAAATGTGGCATGTAAAGGGGGTGAGGATTGCTTAAAGCATAAGTTCCACTTTTGGGTGGAACTCCGCTTTAACTCTGTAAAATGTTTTTATTCTCACAACTCTTGTGTTTACAGGATGTAAACAAACACAAAGGGAAACAAATATCAGATCTAAGTAATTTTGCATCCAGGGAAGGGGAGGGTGGGCCATTTTAGGTCAGGGAAGGGGGGGAAAAAATAAAAATGCTTTGTTTTCAAAGTGCTCCTATTCAGTAAACAATGCACAGTCATCACTGTTCTTGTTGCCCTTTTAGCTAGGCCATCATTTGCATTTTATGCACATATCTGTCTGTATTATGCAACTACGTAAAGTGAAACTAAACCTTAAAAAAATTGCTAGGAGGTAGAAGGATTTGGTAGAAGAATCTTTGTAAGTAGGGATGTCCTTTGGGTTTGCACTTACAATGGATTTGAGACAAATCTTGCAGGTTTGCGATATGCTAACCCTGCAAATTTATGTGTAGATTTGCCCCAAATATATATATATTTTTAACCATAATGCACTGTATGGCCTTTGAACTATGCCCAGCAGGCTTAGCAGGACCACTAAATGGGCTTTGGGATAAGCCAGCCCCCACACTATTAAAGGCAGTCACAGAGCAGCCATAGTGCCAGTGTATTGGAGGCTGTTGTAGGGAATGCTGACAAACTGCATAAGAAGAGATTGGGGTCAGTTAGGAAAATGTATTATTCTCTGATTGCTATCTTTTTGGGCAAACAACCCTGTTGCAATATTTTTGTTCTTATTCGTGTTATATGGGGCTTTTTTTTGTCTTTCATTTTATTTTGTTGTTTAGGTCAGTGGTCACTTCTAGCTTTTATATTGGGGTTTAAATTTATTTTTGGGGTATACATTTGAATGCTGATAGGGCCTTTATTTATAAAAAAAAAAAAATGGCTGCACATCCAGGAATTCTGATTGCCTTTTATTGTTTAAAGTGATAACACCAAAGACACCAACACAAGGTCACGTAGACGCGTTTCACATAAACATCTTGTGCTTAATCATTTGCTAATGATTAAGCACAAGATATTTGTGCAGCCATTTTTTTTCTTACAAGTTACCCATGGAGGCGGGCTGGGGCTGGCACTCTACGAGACATTCCACCTCAGGTTATCATCATACACCTGGAGCAGCGGCTCTTTTTCTTTGTATATGGGCCTTTATTTAGGTTGAACTGTTTTTTTTGTTTGTGTTTTTTTTTTATTGCGGGCCCTGTGTTTTCATTTTATGTTGGCAGAACCTTTTTCGGGGTGCATGAAGCAAATCATTCATCTGTTCTTAGAGATGCCTTTTGTTTCCAGTATGCCACTGCTTCTTTTTAAAGAGAAATGACATGCAAAAGTGCAAGAATAGTGTGAACCAAACCACTGCATGTTATATCACTTACCGTACATTCACTATACTAACCTTAGCCCATAGATGAAAGAAATGTTGGACCTGCACCAGTTAAGCCTATTATCCCTGGGTAAAACAGTCCTGCTACTGGCCTATTTTACATTGATTTATCCTCTGTCATGTCCTAAATCTTGTAGTAAAACCCCCGTCTGTGCTCTTTGCTTTTGGTAAATTTGGACCTAGCCTTGCTCATTTAAAATTGTCCTGCTGCTGAGCAATTCTTCCTTATAAAAGTGTTGTATTACTGGCTGATGTTAGGTTGCTGTGACATCTGCAGTCTCTAAATTCCAGTGTTAATTTTGACGCCAATTTTCAATTTAGTTTTAGTCATAGTCTTTTAACTAAAATGCCATTTTAGTATTAGTTGTTTTTTTATTCATCTGAACTGTTTTAGTTTTAGTCTTATTTTAGTTGACTAAAATCTCCAGTACATTTTAGTCAACTAAAATCTAATGGGTTTAGTTCAATTCTAATGCTTTATTTAAGTATTTCTCTAGAATGTCCAAACTCATTATACACTCCTAGATTAAAAATCTAATAACATGTTATTATTGATGGTATTAAGGTTTGAACACGCACTACAGACACAGATTTAGCCATTGTGATATATAACGTCTTTATAAATAAAACCAAGTTTCATAAACAAGCAAAAACTAGCTTTTTGACAAACAGAAGTGCAACTTTAAAATATAAAACCCCACAAAAAAATGTAAACTCTATTGGCTGTAATGCCATTGCACATATTACCTAAATATATATTACCAACATTATATATTAAGAAAAAAAGAAATAAGAAAAGCCTTTAATTTTTTTTTTCTTTCAGCAGCTTAGTAGATGCCCTCTACTTATTCATATGTGGTAGTGCAGTGTTCATTTTGATGTCAAATTTCAATTTCGTTTTTAGTCATAGTCTTTTGACTAAAATGCCATTTTAGTTTTAGTCATATTTTAGTCTTTTGACTCAAACGCCATTTTAGTTTTAGTCGTATATTAGTCATCTGAATTGTTTTAGTTTTACTTGTGTTTTAGTCGACTAAAATATGACTAAAACGAAAACAAATAAAAATAACACTCCTACATTCTTTATGAGAGCTTGATACATATTGTTCAGTGTCAAAACCGTTTTGCTTTAGGGAGAACAAAGACAATCTCAGTGAACTACTTGAACTATTTCTTTCTGCTGGTCTGGTCTATTACCGTTTAATGAAATAGCACGTGTCACTGCTATAAATACCTGAAAAAAGCCTTTTGTTCAAACTGAAATGAATTAGACTGGGATGCTGCTGCTGTAAGCCAAGCTATTTGTAATAGAAAAAAATCAATTGCACAGCCAAGTATGTTCTGCCAGTGTATGCTGTGGCTGGAACTGTCTGTGAAAAGTGTACTGTTCCATAACACCATGTTCAGATTTAAGGCATCCCCCAGGCATGTTATATAAAGGATTTGTGTATTTTCACAATCTCCCCTCTGCATTGGTACATGTTCCCGATGGCAGTACCCAGCTTCCTGTGCTTTTTTTTTTTAAACAGACATTTGCCTATTAATTCTAAAAATGGCCAAAAATTAACAAGATTTGCCCTCAATATGTCTCAATGGATTTCATCTCTAAAGCCTGGTACACACTACTAGTTTCATTTCATTCAACTCAGTGGGCTAAATAAAAATAAAAAACCGACAGTTAAGGTCACAGCCACTGTACTAACTATGTGATATTAGTACAGCAATCTCCCCTGCTGTTCTATTGTGTTCTGAAAGGTGGACGGCCCTCCTGCCAGAACACTCTGGCCATTGGCTGAGAGTGCTGATTGGGAGCCGATCAGCAGACCTTTTGCGGTCATGCTCCTTCGACAGAGGCATCTGTTGGACCGGCTGCAGTACACATGGGTCAAATGTCAGTCAGTTTCTATTGAACCGGCCGATTCTGCCCAAAATTCAGCCTGTGTGTGCTAGGCTTCAGTGTATGTTTACTGAAAACTTGGTTTATCGAGCCTGTCCATTGTTATTTTCAACCCTCTTTACCTTTCCTTTGTCAGATTTTTTCTGTACACTGCCTATGGTGCATGTGCAGTGCAGTATGCACTCCCAGCCCATGCCCAGTATCTGTAGAATGCAGAGAGTTGAGGTGGGTGCCAAGGTGATATAATTCCAACACACATGCACAGAAGTTACATTATCAGTTGCCACCCGATGGCCCAAAAAAGAAGATGCTGGACCTGAAAGATGTAGGTGTCAGTGAATGGAGCAGAGACAAAGAGCATGGATCAGTGGTCAGTGCTGGAGAGGAGCAGACTTAGGCTACTTTCACACTGAAGCGCTGGATGCGCTGGTGGTATAGCGGCGCTATTTTTAGCGCCGCTATACCGTACTTTTTGCCGCGATTTGCGGGCGCTAGCGGGGGGATTTTAACCCCCGCTAGCAGCCGAAAAAGGGTTAAAAACGCCCGCAATAACGCATCTTTGCGGCGTTTTGGAGGTGCTACCCCATTGATTTCAATGAGCAGGGGCGCTATAGGAGCGGTATTTTTACCGCTCCTATCGCGCCTCAAAAATGCGGCTTGCAGGAGTTTTTTGACCCTCCTGCAAGCGCAACGCTCCAGTGTGAAAGCCCTCGGGCTTTCACACTGGATACAATTGAGTGGCTTTTTTGGGGCACATTGCAGGCGCTATTTTTAGCGCAATAGCGCCTGCAAAGCGCCTCAGTGTGAAAGGGGCCTAAGGTGTAGTTTTGCACAATATGAGGCTTTGCACTATATTGGTCAAAATGTGTTTAAAATACCCAAGTTAGGTTGAGGGAACATTTCTGCCCCTTTTTAAATTGATGACTTTTAGTTTTATTGTTTTTATGTTTGTAAGCTATTAAACGGATTGTTTATATCCAGTGGCAGCCCGTCCATAAGGGCCGCCCCCCCAATCCATGTGCCCGGCCACTAAAATACATGCAGGGTGCCGGACACATGGAGTTCAATGTCTTTTTTTTTTTTTAAGCACATGATTAGAATCTGAGGCTCTAATTGGCTTCCAAAAGGGGTGGGCTTGAGACGCAGAGAACTGCACCCTGAGCCCACCCAGTTGTGTGACAATAGCGAATTAATATTCACTATTGTCTTCCTGATTCTCCTCCCGGCCAATCGGAAAGTGGGTCTTGGGACCCGATTGGATGGGAGTCATAGGACTCCTAGCCAATCGGGTCTCAGGACCCACTTCCTGTTCGAGTGGGGGCAGGCTTTTTTGCCCCCCCACCAAAATATTGAATACAACAGCCACCACTGTTTATATCTTGTTTTTTACTATGACTTTAAAAAAATTTTTTTTACAAATGAACACTTAACATAGAGAGTACCTGTGGTTTTAGTGGCACATTTTTAAACTAAGCGCACAATTAAAGCTGTTTGACTTCAGTCTTACTGTAGGGTCCTGTCTAAATGGACCATCCTAGGGGAGGAGGGCCTTATTTATTTTTCAGAAACATTCTCCATTTGAAATTGACCTCTGTAGTAGTTTTTTTTTCTTCTTTTTTTTACAGCAAAGTCCTGTCAATTTAAGAAGGTGCTCCTAATGACAACTCGTTATGTGTATAAAAGACACCTGTCCACAGAATCTCTTTCTTCCATTCAAACCCACCATTTCGGGCAAGACCAAAGATCTGTCAAAGGACATCAGGAACATAATTATAGACCTTCTGATGGCTGGAATGGGCTACAAGACAATTAGCAAGAAGCTTGGTTAGAAGAAGACAACTGTCGGAGCGATTATTCGCAAATGGAAGAAATACAAAATTACCATCAATTGCCCTCGGACTGGATCTTCATGCAAGATTTTGCTTCATGGGTTAAGGATGAACATGAGAAAAGTAAGGGATCTGACCAGAACTACACGGGAGGAGCTTGTGAATGATCTCAAGGCAGTTTGGACCACAGTCACCAAAACAAACACTGGAGGGGATCAAATAATTATTTTCCACACTGTATATGATGGATAAAAAAATGACACCTGGGGAAAAAGGGCTTTAGAAAGTGTGTGTGTGTGTGTGGGGTGGCTTTAAATGTGTTTTCATTTTTCTTCTTTATAGAACTAATGCATATATTAACATAATATATGTTCAATTAGGCAAATAACTGTGCCTAGTAACCCAAAATAAGCAATCTGATTTTTTTCTTTGATATGACACAAGCAACCTGATGTTAGTATGATTGATTAACTCTTTGTTACTGTAATTGCATGTGATCATTGCCCTTTGCTTTATTGAATAAACCTATATGTTATGCCGCGTACACACGACCATTTTTCTCGTCTGGAAAAATTACATTTTTTCTCTTTGACGAGAAAAACGACCGTGTGTGGGCTGTTCATCATTTTTCCCGACGAGAAAAACGGCAAGAATCACGACGAGAAAAATTAGAACATGCTCTAATTTTTCTCGTCGTGATTCACGGCATTTTTTTCCGCGGCAGTTTTCCCATAGGGAAACACTGCCAGGGAGCCTACACGCGGTCATTTTTCTCGACCAAGAGAAAAAGTTTCAGGAAAAACGGCCGTGTGTAGGGGAACAAGCCGTTCCTCGTTTTTCCCGTTGATTTTCTCGACGGTGTTTTCACCGTCGAGAAAATCGATCGTGTGTACACGGCATTATACTCTGTATGCAGAAATTAAGAAAGTAATGGTGATATATTCAATGGTTTGTTTCCACACCACAAAGCTCACATTTCAAAAAGAATAGCAGCACAGAAAGTTGAAATAAGAATTGCACAAATTAGAACTCCACAAGAGATCCTAATTTCCAGCAAATCAGTTATTCAGAAATAATGTTAAACATCGCACCAGGGTTGAGAATTTGGTTCTGTGTTATTGACACATTTTGTAACATTTCCAGAATAGACATAGTTCCAGTCTGCTCTATTTAGATTCAAAATAACTTTTTTTTTCTGCAAGCATAATAAATGTTTGAAGAGCTGTTGTGTGCAATAAAAACATCTGCTAAAATCTGTAATTTCTGCCATTGTCAAACTTGTCTGAAAATATAACTGTAGATTGCAGATGTTCATCACAGTGTGGAAATCTAGCAGTTCTCAGGCAAACAAAAATTATTTTGTAGCCAATTTTATCCGTGTACGACAAATTTATTTCAGAACATTTAAGGTTGCACATGAATAAGGATTTTTAGCAGAGACAATCACACTGTTTACCAAATGTAGATAGCTGTGACTAACAGAGGGTTTAGCCTGTTTAAAATCAGGACTTCATTTAAAGGTATTGCTGGTACATTGCATGTGCATGATGACATCTCTTTTACAGGCTCCATTTATTTTGCTACTAACCAAGTTTTACAATTACTGTTGGAGAAATTAAAGCTCATCTCCAGACAAATTTTAAAGTATAGCTAAATCCAAAATGAATATTTGCTACATTGTATGGGACATTTAGATATAGCAATTGTGCCTTAGCAGTACCCAAAGAATGTACCCTTTGTTTGGAATTCCTCCTGAAAGAAAGAAGTGCATTTCCTGGTAAGTGCGCGTGCCTAAGCACTCCTGTGCCTGCAGTCTTAAGCTGTATATCTTCAGAGTGCTGCATCTGACAACTAGTGTTAGGTAATTGGGAGTGAGGTTTGGTGATGTCACTACTGGTGATGTCACTAGTGTTGCACACTATTCTCCTTACTGGAGGTTTGACATGAGCAAGTAAAGATCTGCCTCTACCAAGATGGTCTCTTCCAAACAGTCATAGTGCAGAACAAGGCATGGTAAGTCAACATTTGGAGAAAAATCAGTTGCAGGGAGACTACAAGTAATACTGGAGACTATGCAACAAAAAGAAAAAGCGGCACATCCAGAGATGAAGAAAAATTTGTTGGTTTATTGTAGAGTCAAAGGTTTAAAAAACGTGACACACAAGGGATCCACACTGTTCAGCAGACACGTTTCACACAAAGTAATTAATCATTGGAGACTAGTCCTTTGCCGTCTGTTTGCCTTTTTGGGGCACAGCTTCTAGAGAAAGTTCTGTTAATTAAGGTGGGAAAGGATAGCAACTATGTTGGTATTTACAGTTTTCTGTGCCTTTCTGTGCCAGTGACATCATTTCCTCCCGTAATCAGGTTTTGGAGTCATGGGGTAAAAAGTAATAGTAAATCACCCCAATGGAGGAGCTGACAGCATTAAAAACCTAACAGTGATTGGAACCCATATCATCTCAATCCAAAACTGGAAAATAAAAGCTTTTTAAAGTGGGTTTAAAGGTGGAACTGTGACCAGGCTATGGGCATTCATATTTTTACATATTCTTAACAAGAAGTGGATGCAATTCATTCTCAGATTTGAAAAGAAAGCAGTGAATTAATTTAAAGCAGAGTTCCAGCCTGTTAATGTTTATTAAAAGTCAGCAGCTAAAAAAAGTATAGCTGCTGACTTTTAATAAACCGACACTTACCTGTTCCACGGTCCAGCGATGCGGCCGCACGGAGCCTCACTCCTCTCCCCGCTCCTCCTCCATTCACACTCTGGGCACCCGGCCGTGACAGCTTTCGGCTTCAAGGACGGGCACACACTGCGCATGCGCGAGTCGCGCTGCGCTCCCGGAGTGGACAAGCGATCTCCTGGGACCTGTCACCTGTCACCTTTCCCCTAGAGAGAGGGGTCGCCTAGGGCGAGAGGAGGAGTCGCCTAGGCGGTCCCTAGGTGGAAGTAGGAAGTGGGACAGGAAGTCCCACTCCTAACAAAGCCCCCACCCCCCCAAAAAAATTACATGCCAAATATGGCATGTAAGGGGGCGAGGAGTGCTTAAAGCGGAAGTTCTGCTTTTGGGTGGAACTCTGCTTTAAATGAAGATAAAACTAAGGAGGCTTTGATGAAAACGTTGTGAATAAATTACTCTATAATTCCTACAGCTAGAGAGGTGGGTAAAAGTTTGATTTAATTTTTTTTACTTGTTGCTATGAATAACTTATAAATACATGCAGCGCTTATAAAGCAACCAGTGTTACTGATACATTTAGACATTTACATTTCAAGTATATAATGAAAACTGAAATCCCTGTTAAATGAAAAAGTCCATACACTTTGCAAAATCATAAAAGAAGTGTATACAACAGTCCACTTCAACGAATGGGTAAATAAATATATGAAAAACAATTGGTGCAATTGCATGTAAACAAATATATAGTGAAAACTAAAGTTATCTTCAAAATAGAAAAGTCCATGCACTGTGTAAAATCATAAAGGAAGTGTATACAACAGTCCACCTCAACGGATGTGTAAGTAAATATAAAAAATATTCTAAGTACACACGAGCAGTGGGGGAAATCAAATGCGTTATGGACAGGAATCACACTGCATTCCTGTTCAAATTGTATGCAATTCTTTGCATAGTGATTCGCACCAATTTTTTTGCATTGACGCAAATTGCACTGCAATGTATCAGTACTTGGTATCAGTGAGTACTTGACTACTTGACGCCAATGAGAGAACGGTATCGGTGCAACCCTAGAGTTAACTGTTAATGATGGCCTTAGAATTATTGCGCTCACTCTGACAATTGTTGTTTTTGTATGTATGTTGCACCTGTCCCATGCGTTTATGTTCTTGTGTGAGTATTTACATGGGCAAGGGACATAATCTTATGTGATAGTGTACTGTAATGACAGGTTCTGTTTATTGAGACATCAGGGTTCTATTAACCCCTGAGATCTCCCCTGCCCTCCACTGAAGCCTAACCACTCCACTGTATACACTGGAAAATACTGTCTTGCACTGTATACAGTACTGAGCCTTGACCCATGCACTCTGTTGAATGTTGCATACTCTTGACATAAGTCTGTACTGTCTAACCAGCTGCAGGTTGCTAAGTATTCTTCAACTGTTGTTCTTTAAAGCTCATCAAAATGTTTTAAAAGACAGGAGTCATGTGCTTTCTTACCTGAATTTTGATGTGCTTTATGTATTTCAACCAGATTTGTCCAATAATACAGCTTGAAACTTTGCCTCTGTGCAGGAGCTTCCTGTAATAAAGACCGGTCACTTCTGGTCTCTCCTTGGGCGGGGTGACTAATTTTGTATTTTCCCCTTCTATTGTTTCCTGCAGGCAGCCTGAAGTCGATGGAGCTGCTGGGTCCATTCCAAAGATCTGTTCTGAGCATGTGCAGCAAAGTGATAATGTTTCAAATAACAAAGTAATAGAGTTCAGTTTTAAGGTATGCTCGGACAAACTGTTAGCTCTCTGTCAATATTCTCTGTAGAGAAAATCGTATGCAATGGAAGTTTCATTTTCTTTCATTTCTATTTTCTTGAGGAGTCTATTATTGTAATAATCCAGTACGTGACAGAGTATTTTGAAGTATTTTGATGGTACTAGTAAAAAGTACACAAAGAGTAGGCTCGTTCCCCTTTAAGCCATTCCCAATGTTAGGTGCAATATGATCACATCCACCATTTACGGTGGCATGTTAAATGCATTTTTGAGCCCCTTTCCTCAATGTGCTTCCAGTTCCCCCAGGTCTTTCACAATCCCTGGACCATTTCCGCAATAGGCTACTGAAAGCATTACTCTAACACCCAGATCGTGGTTATAACACTCATATACATTGTCCTGCAGTTCTTTCTAAGTATTGTAAAGGCTTGACTGGTCTTTGAGTTTCATTGCATTTCCTTGAAACCTTAGTGATGAAGGATGAAAGATAGTGTAAGAGATCACCTCTCTTGGCCAATTTGACAATCAATACATTCTTTCATTCTTCTGATATTGTTTCTTGCTTTCAAATGTCTCTGTAGATCACTAAGTAATTATGGTGTCTCTGACTCCCTGCTTTCCACACCTCTGCTGTCACTCTCTCCATTCCTGCTGTTTTTCCATTATTTGCTATTTTAATAGCTTCTTTCACTTCTGGTTGGAAATTCTGTATTATTGTTCAAGTCTTTTTCAGCTGGTGGTATTTCTGCTGCAGTGGATGGTCTGCTGCGATTTGGAAATGTTCCATTTTGCAATCTTTTTAACTTTTCTGGCTGTGAAGTCATCTTCTTTACCCTTCACTATTAGTGAACTTCATCTTGGCAAATCTGTATAGTCCCTTGAGATCTTGTGTTTCTGACACATTTCTGCTTCATCAGAAACTGTTACTCCATAAGCATTCTTGGCTCTTTTGGCCAATTTGGGTCGCTCCCTTTACTGTATATATCCTATAGTGTCATTGTATAATCTCTGTACAACATCCTTCAGATTTACCAATAATTATGTAGTGGCAGAGACTACCTAAACAACACATATAATTCATAGTCAAATAGACAAGCCTACACATAGTGAAGCTGTTGTATCTAAAGGACAAGTGATAATTTAATGTTAATGTGCGTGGCCAACTGATATTAAAAGCGTAACTTTACTTTTGTTGAGAAACAAAATTCACTAGCAAGGAGGATGCTGGGACACGGAGAGAAATGAGACACACATGACTTCTGTTTGGTGTCTGTAGCCCAGAGCCTAGATGTTAGGAAGGCTTGGAAATGCTACTGCTGAGCCCACTGCTACTGTCTGCAGAGACAGCTCAGGGAGAGAGTTGCTGGGTAGAGTATGTCATGAGCCCTGACAGGACTACATGTTGTGACAGGACTACATGTTGTGTTGCTGATGCTGAGCTGAGGTTAAAGCTGCAGGGAGAAGGCTGCTGCTGGAGCTGTGTAAAACAGAGTGCTGTGGATTGAGTTTATGCTGTGCTGAAAGACTGACTGCAAGGGACATTGAGTGGTAGAGAAATATGGGACATACCCACAAGAAGGGGAGCACCAATGAAGTGAAGGCATGAGAGGACGGCTGAGGTGCTAGCAGGTTGCCTTTTGTCTGCCTTTACCTATAAGTTGCAGGCTAGTTAGAATCCACATTTATCCTGTCCATGGGATCATCCAACAAGGAACCGTCTGCACAAAGGTGCAACATCATAGTTTCTGTGTGTTGAGAGGCCTATTGGTAGCTACTAATTGTTTTATTGACTGCTGTTTGCTGCCAAGAAGGGACTACGTTGTTACTTTACCATGTGGATTACATGTACTCTTTGTTGAAAGAGTGAGCGCCCCACTAAGAGAGATAAAGGGCATCAAAGCTGACCATTGTGCTTATGTCTGACCTTGCCTGTGCCAGTAGTTGAGACTGTTCTAACCCTGTATGTTGAGTCAATGCTATTCCTTTATGTCTAATCCAAATTTCCTTTACAGGGCTTTGGCCTTTTTTATATAAAACCTATTTCAACTGTTTATAGTGTTAGTGTTTGTTGGGTTCAGGTACAAGTCAGGTTATCACTGAGAGCAACAGGACTCATCTATCAAGCAGCTCCTTTGGGGGTAGCACCACACAGGTTTCTGGTTGGTTCCAGTATTTTTTATTATTCTAGAAAAATCCAGCCTTCTAATATTTGGTTAAATGCTTTGGTGATTGTCTCATGTTTCTTGTTCAGGATCTGAAATATATTTCTGCATTGTAGATAAAAAGCTTGCTTGAACTTTCCATTCTTGCTTGGATGAGTCAAACTGTCCTCTCTTTGCCTCTACTTGTCTTGTATATGTTAAAGCCCAAACTTAAGCACACATTTTTTCCTCCATGTGGACACAGGCAACAATAAAAAATGGAAAGAAGTTCTGACTCTTCCCCATTCTGTTGAAAACTTAGAAAAAAATGTTTGGCCATAGTTGGCCCTAAGGGAGGAGCAGCCTATGAAAAGATTTCATCCTCTTCTAAAATAACTTACCTTGCATACCTTTACGCCCTATAGGGACAACCTCCATTTACTTCTCCTTGCCCTCCCTGGTGATATCTATATTCTTATTTGAATGTTTTTGTGTTGGAACAAGATTCTTCCCAGAACTATATCATTTTCTTGACAAAAATCACACAAACCTTCACCACTATAATTGATGATACTGCATCTCTGTCTTTAAGAATTTCATATCTATTCCTATTGTCCCAAATGGAGTTAAACATTTTTGGTTAAAAGGTACATTTTAGTTATAAGAGTTTTGCAGTTTCAGAAACTTGTTAATTTGATCCTATTATTTTTCAATGTTAAGGTCATCTTTTTTTTTTTTCAAAACTGAATTTAAGCCTTAGCACTTCTCAGTGTCTGGTGTTTGAGATTTGTATTGAACCAAATGACAGATGGGTTTAGTGAAACATTTACTTTGCACAACACAGCTTTTAAATTAACAATAGCTGCGGTATCTGTGCATTTCAATGCTGCGGCCCTTCTTCCTGAGAATGGTTCTTCCAGATTTGTCCCCAGATTTGGAAAACAAATCATGCACTGCCCAGCAGCACTTGTATCTAGCGTCCAGTACCCTTAAATGATGGCATCAAACTGCCTAAGCTGTAACACTTTTGACCCCACATGTGATGCTTATTATGTATCTGAACTTCTTAATCATGCAAAGGAACATAGAAAAGGCATAATGTTATGTTAATCATGTTATTGTTTTCTATGTGCCAGCCTGTTGGCTCTATATCTGAGCAGCTAATGGCAAGGGAACCATTTTCATCTTATTCACAGGCCAATAATTGTAAACCTGTGCATTTTACAGGCTAATTAAAGTAGCTGAAGACCTCAACAGCAGGCACCTTTAAAGTGCCTAAGAAGTCCTGAAGTGGGTATTTATGCAAATTGCAACTTCCGCATGCATTCAGCCTGTTCTTCCACCCACATTTTCTTACCTCCTGTACTACCCACTTGTTCAGTGAGGCTGCTCATCATATTGAGGGACAAGTGGCAGAAAAAGAAGAGGATAAAACAGTTTCAAAGCTACTACCATATTTGAGAGCCCCAAGTTTGGAATAAGGGTTCCTGGGGCAATTTGTACCTTAGCCACAGGGATGGCAAGGTACCTTTCACAGCATTTCTGGTCTCTGTCCTATTTAAAGTTTTTGCAATATGTAGAGGTAAGCTATAGTTTCCTATTCCAAATATCTAAATGTGCTATGTAATTGGTGATTTTTTTGCCAAATTCAATTAAAAGTATAACATTAACAAAACAATAGTGCAGCGCCAAGATAAATTAAAATTTAATTGCAATATAATAGTGCAATGCAAATATATTAAACTATTATGTGTCACCACAAATTGAAAAAAGAAAATGAAGAAATCCAAATGTGAAGCCAAAAACTGTGAGATCAGTGATTCTTTTATTATGAGGGAAATGACAGGTGTGGATACCAAATGCCACCAAATTTCTTAATGAAAAAGCACACGGCACCCTAGTGTGCTACAGAGAGAGGCTCACCAGAATCATACAACTCCCAATTAAGAGTGGTCACCCAGTGCTGGTGTATCAATCCAAGATATCCAGTTTTCCTCAAAACCATCAGTCAAACAATGGTACAGCTGCGTTGTAATAGATCGCGGTGTATATACTCAGTTAGACATAGTATCATGAAAAAGACATGCTCTCCATAGTGTAATCCAGATTAAAACACTAATTTAATGTGGTAAATGAACTTACAATGACAACCAGGAACTTCATATCATATAAACAACTCATATTCCAGAATCCAAGATGGCCGTGGCAGGATCGCATATGCGTAGTGGCGTGTGTTCTGTCTCTGCCCTACTAGTTTTGTGAAAGATGGTGTCATCAGGAGGAAATAAAATTGCTTTTAATGCCTGGTTATTCTATAGCTGCTTTATGGACAGCTTTCCACATTGCTGTGTAATATCCTTCAGCTGCTCTGTCTCCATGAACCTTTTGGTACATGAATGCATATCTATGGTTTAGATCTAGCACCCACATAAAGCATATTTATTGCATAACACCACTTCTATAATAAGAATCATTATATTAAATGCCCATTTTATAATCAATAAACTCCAGTGTTACTGACAGCAATCATGAAGGTTGCGCTATTAGAAAAAAAAAAATTAATTGGATATTCCGCAGATTTGTGGGGATGTTTTCATTTTAATAGAATAGCTAAAGCAAAGTAAATATAAATTGTAGCCTAAGTTGTATATTGCTCCGAACACCCTCCTATTACTCCTGTGTGGTTCTTTTAATTTGATTCTATTTCTATCAATACATATATTTTAATTTACTTTTTTTCTATGATAACCCAGAGGAAGGGAAAGTAAAAGTGTTGTCTACAGCTTTCAGGTTTTTTGGGGAAGAAGTCTGTAATCACAACAGTTGGTTCACATAGTCTTCCATATTCTTAGTTTAAAATCAGTGTTTTTAAAGCTGAAATCTGGGTGTAAAATTTGAATTCAAATGTATTACTAAATAGCCACAGAAGATATACATTTACATTGTGTGTACAGAAATTACCTTTTAAAAGTAGAGGTGACATCATCACCTTGTTGCGCAGAGCTGTGATTGAGGCACAAAAGGTTGACCCACTACAGATTGCCTGTACAGAACTATCAGGAGGTCAGATTGGGGAGGGAAAGGGGGTCTTGGGGTGTTTACCCACATATGGAAAGAGGACAACAGTGACCAGTATTTATTACAGGGGGCTCCTGCACAGATTTGTATGTGTTTTTTCTTGCAGGATGAATGCACAGTAGTATTCAAAAGAAACACAAAAGACAACAAGATTCAAAATACCGAATACATGTTGAAAAAAAAGGTTGTTTACAAACCTCAAGAGGATCAAACTGAATCGTAAGCATGGGAATGGATGTCTTATGGTATGGTGACTCGTCATAGCATACCTTCCAACTGAATCTGATATAGAGGGACAGTCACACTTTTGGAACCACATCCTTCTGTCCCTCTTTTCTCTTTAGTGGTTCTTCGTTTTGGTCTAATGTATAAATGTCTATGAAAATGTTCAATTTAACCACCAAAAGTGTTTTTCTGCACTAAAACCTTCATCCTATCGCTTAATTATCTTGTTTGCTATTTTAGAAAGCCAGTATAAAGGACAAGTATTGTTAGAAAAAAATAAACACAATTCTGGTTTTGTGGTTAGTTCACACCACATGCGTTACAGTGCTTTTTTTTTTTCTGCATCCAAAACACATAGAAAGTAGGCTACATGGTTTGTAATGACATAGTTCACACCAGTATTTGCAGTTCCACCGCATTTCAGTTCCAGAAAAAAAGTAGAACATGCATTTTTCCTGCACAGAACTGTACTGGAACATGGTAAAATGCATAAAAAACGCACCGGACCCAAGTACAGTGAAAAAAATAAAGGAAAAAAGAAGAAAAAAATTGCCTCTGGAATGCATTCGGAAACGCGTAAAAAGATGCAAAAAAGCATCGGAATCGGATCTGGAGGACGTTTTTGAGGTGTTAACTAGCCCCATGGCAATAATTTCATTCATAATGGTTTACATAATTGGGGACATGGCAGGGCTATGTCCATTGCCTAAAAACATTGTGCAGGTTTCCCTTTTTCTAATTTCAATAAGTTGAAATGTGTGATTATAATGACTTCTCCCTTATCTGTTGGCTTAGTTCAGGCAAAGCATTATCTCATCTCCAAATCAAACCTTATCAGTATCTATTTAATATTTTATCATGCAAAACAAATACTGTATATACAGTATCTCACAAAAGTGGGTACACCCCTCACATTTTTGTAAATATTTTATTATATCTTTTCATGTGACAACACTGAAGAAATGACACTTTGCTAAAATGTACAGTAGTTGGTGTACAGCTTGTATAACAGTGTAAAATTGCTGTCCCCTCAAAATAACTCAATACACAGCCATTAATGTCTAAACTGCTGGCAACAAAAGTGAGTACACCCTTAAGAGAAAATGTCCAAATTGGGACAATTAACAATTCCCCCCTCCGGTGTCATGTGAATTATTAGTGTTACAAGGTCTCAGGTGTGAATGGGGAGCAGGTGTGTTAATTTTGGTGTTATCGCTCTCACTCTCTCCTACTGGTCATTGGAAGTTCAACATGACACCTCATGGCAAAGAACTCTCTGAGGATCTTAAAAAAATTATTGTTGCTCTACATAAAGATGGCCTAGGCAATAAGAAGACCGCCATGACCCTGAAACTGAGCTGCAGCACAGTGGCCAACACCATACAGCGGTTTTAACAGGACAGGTTCCACTCAGAACAGGCCTCGCCATGGTCAACCAAAGAAGATGAGACCAAGATAAACTTATTTGGTTCAGATGGTGTCAAGCGAGTGTGGCGGCAACCAGGTGAGGAGTACAAAGACAAGTGTGTCTTGCCTACAGTCAAGCATGGTGGCGGGAGTGTCATGGTCTGGGGCTGAATGAGTGCTGCTGGCACTGGGGAGGTACAGTTCATTGAAGGAAGCATGAATGCCAACATGTGCTGTGACATACTGAAGCAGAGCATGATCCCCTCCCTTCGGAGTCTTGCCTGCAGAGCAGTATTCCAACATGATAACGACCCCAAACACACCTCCAAGACGACCACTGACTTGCTAAAGAAGTCGAGGGTAAAGGTGATGGACTGGTCAAGCAAGTCTCCAGGCCTAAACCCTATTGAGCATCTGTGGGGCATCCTCAAACCAAAGGTGGAGGAACGCAAGGTCTCTAACATCCACCAGCTTTGTGATGTCATCATGGAGGGGTGGAAGAGGACTCCAGTGGCAACTTGTGAAGCTCTGGTGAACTCCATGCCCAAGAGGGTTAAGGCAGTGTTGGAAATGAATGGTGGCCACACAAAATATTGACACTTTGGGCCCAATTTGAACATTTTCACTTAGGGGTGTACTTACTTTTGTTGCCAGTGGTTTAGACATTAATGGCTGTGTGTTGAGTTATTTTGAGGGGACAGAAAATTTACATTGTTATACAAGCTGTACACTCACTACTTTACATTATAGCAAAGTGTAATTTCTTCAGTGTTGTCACATGAAAAGATATAATAAAATATTTCCAAAAATGTGAAGGGTGTACTTACTTTTGTGAGATACTGTGTATATATATATATATAAATATACACATGGTACAAGTACAATTACTGTATACATACAATTTGTAGGGCTATATAAATACACATGGTACAAGCATCTCGCAGTCAAACCCTATCATTATATATTTAATATTTTATCATGCAAAACAAAGACTACAGTATACACACACGGTATAAGTACAATTACAGTATATATACACTTTTTAGGGCTGTATAAATAAATAAAATAAATAATAAGAAAGTCTATAACCTGTCAAATCATCCCAATTCTATTGTATATATCAGAGCTGACTGTTATACTACAGATGTTAAACTGATAGAGTTTACTTTAACTGAACCGTAATTGTTATATTTAAATATATTTCAAGTTTTTATCCTTTTCCATCACCCATTTATAACATGCTCAGTCCCAAGTCCAGAGCAAGCATTTTGTTTTAGTTTTCAGTACATTGATTTAGTTGAGTGTTTTGTAATCTTCAGCCATGATACACATGAAATGCTTCTCACACCAGTGCAGTCTGGAAATCATTTCTTCCCATTGCTCACTATAGAGGAGGAAATCAACCTTTGGTAAGTACAGGCTCCATAAATTCTTAATACTAATGTCTCTCCAGGAAGCATAAACCTTGTGCCATAAATATGTGTGAATGTTGAGAACTCCTGCTTTACCCTCTGCAAAAAGAATGCACTGAAAACTCACATTTATATTTATTCTGAGGAGTCCCAAGTTCTTACTGGAACAGCTAAAGAATAAGAAAATAATACAGGCATTACATATTTCCCTTGGAGAAAAATATCTATTTTTAAATACATGCAATACTGTATTTTAAAAAGCAGCCAGCATCCCTTAACATAGTGTAGATATTCGTTATCCATTATTTATCCACAGTAAAATGCTTTGATATTACAAGAAACAAAAATTAGATTTTGGTATCACCATGCTACTAAAAGTAAATAATGTCTCACTGTGACCTTGAAAAGTAGTACAGGTGATTGTGCCAACTGGCACGGGTAAGTATTACCGCACTCAAAGATCACTTTCATTTTTGTTTAGTTTGTAAAATTATTGTATTTAAGGCTTTTTTTAACCATGAAAGTAGTTACGTTTTTTGCAAGCCACGCATACTCGTGATGGCTAATGGATTTAAATGGAAATGAAAACAGGTGGAAATTTATCTTAAAATAATTTTTCTATTTTAAGTGAACAGATTAGTATATGAAGGTTAAACTTGCTAAATTGCCCCCATTGCCAGGTTATTTTTTGCCTCTAATGTCACTTTTTGCTGTTATAGTATTTTTTTCTTCTAGAATGCCATTGTTAAAGTGTGACTCCCTCTCCCATTTCCTCATACAGTTCATAGGCTTCATCACTGGTTAATCTGCTTGTCACCAATCTGATCCTTGGGTTGGTGTGCTTGTGGTTGGGAAATTATAAGCTTTGCTGTGGCAATAACAAAATGGTTAAAAGTAGATATAAATTCAAACTGGATGACATTTGATTTGCTAAAACATTTTGTATAATATACAATTTCCGTGCTTTTTTTCATAAAATACTGTTTCCCTCTATTTTTCATCTTTGTTTTTGCATCTCAGTGCTGCTGATCTCGTAGTCACTTCCTGTCTACATGCACTCGCTCCATTGTTGACTGCACATCGTTGCCCTGGACTGGCTTCCTGATAGTGACAACAATGAACTATGTCTACACATGTCAGCACAGCTGTGTGTAGTCTCAACCAGGGATGCACAGACAGGGTGATAATACATGGGCACTATTGAGAGACAGTTGCCAACGTATAGCAGGAAGTGTCGGAACTTCATGGTAGGATCACTTGGTATTAATTTAATTTATTTAAATATTGCCATTATTTATTTTAACATTTTGAAGACTGATAACAGTTTTAAAATGACATTATAAGAGATGCATGGGGTTAAAAAAACAAAAACACTCACTACTTGGTCTGATGCTGTTCACATCTTCTTGGAGCAAAAAGCAGTGACTGTCGGTAACCAGTCCTCGCTCTGCTCCTCCAGTGCTCATTGGAGCGCCGGGCAAGAGAGAGGGAGGACACAGCTGACTTCGGCTCTCAGCTGTGCGATGAGAGCTGGAGCAAGATGTCAATCAGGCATCTGGGTGGGTCCCAACAATGTGTTTGGGATCCTTCCAGTGCCTGGACATCAGCTGACATCAGTTTTATCCTGCTGTCAGTAGATTTGGGATCACAGGACAGCAAAAATAAAGCCAGCCATAGATGATAATCGCATCCTCAAAATTCGACATGCTGGTTGTAACCAAGTCGATTGACGTGTCAACTTGGGTACAATTAGCCTGCCCATACATAGTTCAAATCTCGGCCAGTCCCTGCCGAACCGGCCAAAATTTTGTACTGTCTAGAGCCGGCTTAAGTGCACTTCTGTGACCAACAAGATAAATATGGCCAAAAAAGCTTGGGCCATACTTCTTCTCTTTTAATGTGTTTAAGCTTATGTGAGATTTGAGTGCCTAGGTTTAGATATATTTTAAAATGTATGTAAACCCAGACAATGAACTTCTATTATTTGCTTCTTTTTGGTTTTATTATAGCATGGATAGCATTTTGTGATATCTAAAAAGTGCAAAAAATACCCATTGATCTTGCCAGAAATTTTGTCAGCTGATAATTTCCTATGCTCTCTGCCTGTTTTGTACTGTTATTAGTTATATTGTTCTGGGAACTTCAGGACCCACCCATCTATATTAAGGACAAGAGATCAAAGGAGGGGCCCGTAAGTTATGTCCTATCCTGTTTCTGTTGCCCTGATCAGTAGAACGAGTGAATGTTGTCACACTAGAATAGGAAGTGTTTTACTAGCAAAATCACCAGGGAAAATAAAGGAAAAAGGCCTTAAAAATAAATGTAATGCAGCTACCAGATCTAAGGGCTGCTAAGCTGCAATATATTTTTTGTTTTTTTGTTAAATATGCTTTAAATAAATCACTGGTCATTACATGCAATGTAAAGCACCGCTACCTATATACATTTATAACAAAAAATATAAAATAATTTAATATATTGTATATACACATACATATATTACAAACACAAAAGAGGATCACTGTTATGACTTAAAATGCGGAATATTGTGAAATGCATTTATTCACAGAACATTTTGGTGGGTGCCAGTCTACTTTTCACATGCGATCCACCAAAACTTAGCTTATTAAATTTTTACATCACTGTCCCCAGAAGACACCCCCTGTGATGAAAATCCTCTGGTGGGTCTTTGCTCTGATTTCATCATGCCCACTGGTAGGAGCGGAGTGTCTTTGCAGGCTTATCTCATCAGTTGTTTGTGATTTAATAAAGTGGCAGTTTTATTTGTAATACACTATGTATTACCCACTTGAAGACCAGGCTTTTTGCTGACACCTTTGTTTACATGTAAAAATCTGTATTTTTTTGCTAGAAAATTAGTTAGAACCCACAAAATATTATGATTTTTTTTTAAAGCAGATGTCTAGATAATAAAATGGCAGGTTTTGCAATTTTTTTTGTCAAATTTTTGAATTTTAATGCAAAAAAACACAATACATCACCCAATTTTTTAGTAAAGTATAAAAGACGAGGTTACACAAAGTAAATAGATACCAAACATCTCACGCCTTAAAACTAGGCACACAGCAAATGGCTACAAACAACGTAAATTTTGTGATAGGTTCTTTATATAGAGAGATCTGGGGTCTATAAGACCCCAAATTCATCCTCTGCCCCTAAAAGCATTTGATCAGACCAAGATCGATGTTTTTAAATATTTTTGATTTTTAAAAATGGCGCAGTTGACATCCAGGTAAACTGGAAGTGATGTCAGGTCATCGCTTCTGGGTTACTATAGCTGAGTGCTGATCAAAGCCGATCCGATCTTTGTTTGGCTCTTCAATCAGCTGGTGGAAGTGCTGGTCACTTGGGTCTCCTGGTGGGACAGGAGAGCCGAGAAAGCCTCGGAAGGCGGCGGGGACGGGGTTACATCCCTTCTCGCTGCTTGTAATAGTAATCCAGTGGCATCATCCCGATATAACCACTTAAAGTACGGTGATGTACAGGTACATCACTAGTTGGGAAGTAGATACTTTATTTCTGAGATCGCTGTGGGCTCCTAAAAGATCAATACCAAAGCTGCAAGTTGTACCCAGTGGCACTATCATTGTTTATAAAGCGCTGAAGACCTCATGCATTGGAAGTCATATTTATCTAATAAAAAGTTGGTGTGCAGTATGGTGGTGAAGCACTGAAGTAGACACCGTGGGTTTGATTTACTAAAACTGGAGCACTCAGAATTGGGTGCAGCGGTGCATGGTAGCCAATCAGCTTCTAACTTCAGCTTGTTCTATTAAGCTTTGACAATAAATTACTGGAAGCTGATTAGTTTCTATGCAGGGCTACACCAGATTATGCACTCCCCAGTCTTGGTAAATCTCCCCCAGTCTGTTAAGTGAAGTGCCATTATGGATTTTTCACTGGAAATGTGGACTTTTCTGTATATTTACAGTTTTGAAGCTTTGCTTTAAAGATGCACATTGTTGGACATTCCCAGAATAGGAAGTACATTTATTAGTAACTATTTTGTTCTGTACACATTACATATTTTGCTATATAGAGCTTTCAACTACGTTGATTCATTTAAAGGGATAGATCAACATTTTCTTTTTTGTTTCTTCTATGTTTTGTATTCAAATATTTTTGAGTGCAGCTTTCCCATTTTAGATTCACTCTTCTTTTGTTTATACCACAGGTCTCCAAAATTTCTAAGCAGAGGGCCAGTTTAATGTCCTTCAGGCTTTAGGGGGGCCCGACTGTGACCAGTGGAAGCAGAAAATGCCCCGGCATCAGTGGGCATAAACAATGCCCCATCATTGGTTTGAATAGAAGGAATAGTGCCCCATTGTTGGTTTCAAAGGGAAGAATAGTGCCCCATCAATGGTATCAGTTGGTGGAATAGTGCCCCATCGTTGATGTTAGTTGGAGGAATGGTGCCCCATCGTTGATGTTAGTTGGAGGAATGGTGCCCCATCAATGGCATTAATTGGTGGAATAGTACCCCATCGATGGTGTCAGTTGGTCCTTATGGTCGATCCCTTTTGATATATCCATGAGATCACCCCTATGGAGAGTCTTCTGAGAATTCATCCCTCATATATCAGATCACACTGATCACAGTTTTCCGGACCCCAGACTGCAAATCTGAGGGTCCACTGAGGGAAACGTGGCACACTGACAATTTATATTTTTGAAGCACCAATGCACTTTATTTCTGCAGCACTTAGCACTTGAATATAGACTGCAATTTTTATGTTATGATTTATTGTCACTGTTAATGTTTTTGGGCACGTTATATTATTGTGTTCATATCCTGCAAGCGCTGTTCATCTATTCTACACATTTCTGAGGTTTTAGCACCTTTTTGATAGCTGCTACAGGTCTATTTCAGATCACTTTGTTGTCACAAATTTCTAGCTCAAGTTTTACATTGTTTGTATAGTCGGTGGAATAGTGCCCCATCTATGGAGTTAGTTGGGGGATTGGTGCCTCATCGATGGTGTCAGTTGGTGGAATAGTGCCTCATCGATGGTGTCAGTTGGTGGAATAGTGCCTCATCGATGGTGTCAGTTGGTGGAATAGTGCCCCATCAATGGTGTCAGTTGGTGGAATAGTGCCCTATTTAAGGTGTCAGTTGGTGGAATAGTGCCCCATCAATAGTGTCAGTTGGTGGAAGAGTGCCCCATTGATGGTGTCAGTTGGTGGAAGAGTGCCCCATCAATGGTGTCAGTTGGTGGAATAGTGCCCCATTGATGGTGTCAGTTGAATAGTGCCCCAGGCACCAGATAAAGGCAAGCCAATGGCCACTTCTGGCCCCCGGGTTTAAACGCTAAGCACAGAGTATATAAACGTTTACATTTTTAGATATATGAAGTATCACCTTTTCATTTTTGGGCTTTTTGTTGTACTCAGTGCAGCACAAGGGCCATTACTTCCCAATGTGTGTATATGGGAGGAGCTTCTTGTAATACACACAAGCATATGCATGCACAAGAATATATATCACACAGACTACACACATACTGTATATTGTTACACTGCGAGAAAATACTTGCTGATTAAAGTGTTCTTGCTGATCAAAATCACATAAAGAGAATATCGAAACAACACGCAGTGGCACTTTCGTTCCTAGTACATATTTGCATTCCCTGTAAATTATTTGAAGGTAAGAACATGACTAATAATAAAGATAACAGCACTCATTTTTTGTTTATATATACTGTATATATATATATATATATATATATATATATGTGTATATATATACAATATATATATATATATATATATATATATTTTTTTTATCTCATATATATATATATATATATATATATATATATATATATACATACATACATACATATATATATATATATATATATATATATATATATATATATATATATATATATATATAATAATATACATATATATATATATATATATGTAAACGCAGCAAACCTCCCCTAAAAAAAATCATACACTGTATTTAGTGTGATCCTAGTTTGGACACCATGCCATGTAGGGCTTTTTTTGTATATATGTTTTTAGATCACTTCCATGGCAGATACTGACTTTCATTATGAATCAGGATAAAAAAAAGAATCGAATAATCACTGCCCCTTGCCATTAAGTTATCGGTTTCTGCCATCTGCTCTTCTCTGCAGCCACAAATGATAGGTAATTAACGTAGTGCTTTTGTCTGTGCCTCAGCTGAATGTCTGACATATATAGCATTCACAATGTGCAGTATATGCCCTTATACATGTGCAAACGCATGAACAAGAGAGGAAGGCATCTCTGTTATTATTTTACTGACCTTGCAATCCTCCGTTTATAATTTCGCATGGACAGAATATGTTTACCAAAAATAATGTTCCTTTGAAAGGGAAAACATGATATGGCTTCTGGCTCAAAGTTGGAAAAAAAAAAAGCCAGTGATCGCTTTGAAGAATTGCAGATGTACACCTACAAGAAACATTTTCTGTATCAAAGAGGTCAAGGTTAACATGCTATAATCCGAGCAGCCTCCACAAGCTCCCCTTGTAGAGGAAAGAAGGTGAAAATAAGACCACATATTATGTATAAATAACAGTTAAACATATTCAGTGAGGCTTTTGAAGTATAGACATCATTTTCTACAAGACTGCTTGAAGGATTTGGAGATGGATGTGAAACCCAGAGGTACAAAGAACAGTGACACATTACAAGAAAGCAATTCCACATGGGAAAATGAGTGTACTCAGTGGACGCAATCATTAGATTATTCTCTTTCATTATTAGGAATATTACTGTGACATTTTAGATTGCGCTTTTTTTTTTTGTGCCTATTTCACGTGCAGCAAAATAAAACGCTGATCACGTTTTTTTCTTCCTAATACCATTTTGTCTAACAAAAAAGGAAAAAAAAATCAAAAAAATTACAAAAGAAAAATCGTTGTCAATTAAAATAAAAATGACTATTTGCACTGATCTGTTGTTGGAATACATTTTGTTTTGTACTGTATCAGCATCTTACACTGTGTAAAGGCTATGTCCTAACAGCAAATTAATAGCAGCTTGGGTCAAGCTGAACATTGTGTCCATGGCTCTGTCAATGGCTGCTCCACAATCATGCATTCCCTTGTGAACTGATGCATTTCCCAGAAGGCTGATCTGGAGCAGGGCTGATATGAAAGACAGTTTGATATGCCAGAACGGCTGATGATAGTGTCAGTAATGAAGGCGCTTCAACTGAGCATAATGGATACCTACCAAACCTAAAATGAAGGTTTTTATTTTTGAAGAAGAAGAACTAAACTCTGTAAATTTTCTGTCTTTTGGCAATATATTTATCTATGATATTAAAGAAGTACATAGCTAAATACTATGTATGCTATTTGCATCTCGAACCAGACAGTGGCTGCATAACATAGCCATAGTCAGGCATATCATTTATGGAAATTGGAACTAAGGAAACTCCAGTACAATTATAACAATTATTCACAGGGAACATGGCAAGGGGCAGGGATTATTCTTTTTTTTTTATTCAAATTAATACTGAAATGGTTAGGCCTCATGCACACTTAAAGTGTTTATAAACCTCAGATATTAAATATGAACAAAGCATATCCCCGGTATAGTGTGTACTTGTCTCAACTAAAAGCACTAAGTGTAATTTTTGTCTATCAGGTTTTTCCTCTGCTGTCAGTATGAATCACTTCTGACAAGTTTTCCTAACACCAAGAGAAAAAAGGTGACAGGGGAGGGACCTTCAGTAAATTGACAGCCTCAACTCTGTTCCTGTTTGCTATGTGAAAGGGGTGTGTCCTTTCCCTCCTGTTGCCTTATGAGGAATGTTTATGAATAATCTCCATTGGCAACTGGGAATATCTGTTCATAGATGTATATATAAGTTAGAATAAGGAATGTGTAGTATGAAATATTTGTGTCTGTAAAGGGTTAACTTGACTGACAAGCTGGGCTGGAGAAAAATCGAATTACCAGTCCCCTTTTGATATGGATGAATGCTGGGTGACAAGGTGCTGAGGAGTCGTACGGTCTGACGAGGTAACTTAGTATTCAAAAAAGCCAGGAAGAGATCACATCTGAAACTGCTAGTCTATTCGGCACCGCCTTCATTAGCTAGATAAAGGCGTGTTTATTCTCCCATGTTAACGAACCAATATCCATTTAAGGGGTAATTTGCCACAACTAGTTCCATGTATAGCTAAGTGCCCCATTCAAGGGAAGTTAACGACCTTCGGTTTAATTAATTTATCTTCAAATCTAATTATCGCTAAATTCCAGTAGGGAGGGGGCTAGTGAGAGAAATTAATATAACACCCAAAGGGAGGAGGGAGCCAATCGTAGTGGCCCTGTTTTGGTCAATGGGAGAGGGCCCCATATAAGGACAAACCCAATCAGTAGAATAGGGGAGATGAGATGACCTGGGCCCAGGAGTCATTATTATAGGTAATTATCAGACCATCTCCCAGCACTTACAGTATACTTGTGTTGTCATATGTTGTCTTATGTTTTTCTGTTTAATAGTTGTAGCGTGACGTACATACTTTGTAGTATTTGAAACTAATATTTACTCCCTTGCTTAAGACTGTATTAGATAGACCAATAACAATTCTCTAATAAATGCTTATTATATTGAAGCTTTCACTTCTAGTCAAAATAACTCTTATTTAACCCATATCATATCTTTGAGATATTAAATCTTAAATATAAATTTTGACTTTCGCAAGACTCCAATCAGATCTCAGAGTTCTCCTCACTGAGCTCTGCAGAGTGTCATTTCAGCTCAGAAAACAACACTCCTGGACACGCGTGGATTACCAGACAGTCTGAATAGCGTGATGGTACAAGTCACTGGCTTTGCTGCCCTCAAGGATAGGGATATCCTAACGATAAAAGAGAAAAAGAAAGAAAGGGCGCACCAGCCTAGTGCATTATCCTTAAAACTGATTTTATTAAAAAAGGTAAAATAAAACTACTCACAAACCTAGCTGAAAAATTCACAATGTAAACAGTTTCCACAGGTACAGCAATGGGTCAGAACCAACACACTCCAGATGGTGACAGAGGGAATGATGAAGACCACTGCCGCCTAACACATTTCGAAGGAAAACCTTCTTCCTCAGAGCCCAGCAGTGATGGTGAGTAGTTTCATTTTACCTTTTTTAATAAAATCAGTTTTAGCCCAGGTTCACACTGGGCTGCGGGAGTGAAGCCGTGCGAGTTCAGCTGAACTCGCACGATTTCACTCTCGCTGGCAGTCCCGATTTCAGCCGCTATTACAGAGACATCTGACACAGATGTCAATGTAAATCGCGGGCAAAATCTCAAAAAGTAGTACAGAAACTACTTTTTGAAATCGGTGCAGCGCCGCAGATGCGGCGTCGCACCGATTAGGATGGTGCCATTGCCCGCAATTTGCGGCAAATATCACCGATTTGACATGCGATTTGACATGTCAAATCGCATGTCAAATCGCACCAGTGTGAACCAGGGCTTAAAGATAATGCACTAGGCTGGTGCGCCCTTTCTTTCTTTTTCTCGTTTGCCATTTCAGCTCTCCGCCCCTTTTTTTCCTAAACGTTCAGACAAGCTTCATAAATTAAGCACTTTGAATGGATGTCGAGAATAGAATGCTGCAGATAAACAGGTAAACCTAAATAGGAGGATTTGTATAATCTCTGTGTATCATCACCTGAGCATAGTCTCTTGCTGCTTTCACAGGCGTTTGAGCTTTTTTTTTTTCTGCCTATAAACGCCCCTCCATGTTAACCTGTGTGTTCATGCACACATAGGAGTTTAGAGACAGGGGTATTTAGAGGCAGAAAAAAAACATCACGTGTGCTTTAAGGAGAGAAGCTTTAGAGCATAAAATATGCTTAAAAACGTGCAAAACATGCCTAAACGCACATTAACTAGGCATCATTAGGCACATTTCACAGTATTGCGCCCACTGTTTACCATTTTGGAAGCTTATTAGAGCCTATGGCTCTAATCGGGACACCTATTAGAGCGCACGGCTCTAATCAGGCGCTTCCAAAAACACCCCCGCCGCTATAATTCACATGCTCGGCGCCCGACAAGGGGCCGGACACCTGAATAGGGGGCGGCAGCGGTGACCATAGATAGATTCATGCAATGCATGAACCTTGCAATGCATGAATCTATCTATGGTGAGAGAGGAGTGACAGGAAAGAGGGGGCGGCGCTCCTGCGCCCTTTATGGACGCACCGCCACTGCTTACCATAGCATGCTTGGTTATATTGTTTTAAATAAATTACCCCTATGGGCCTTATTCAGTGAGACATAGAACACGAAAGTGCAAAAGTATAGTAACTTGAGCGCATCTTTAACTGACCTGAATTCTGTACAGCGGTGGCCTGTCCATACGGGGCGCAGGGGCCCCGCCCCACTAATCCATGCGCCCGGCCCCTAGCTTACATACAGGGTGCCAGATGCATGGATTCCAAGGGGAGTTTTTTTTTTTTAGAACCATTTGATCAGAGCCTGAGGCTCTAATTGGCTTCAAAAAAGGGTGGGCCACCCCCAAAAATCTAAAATATGCCACCAGCTGCAACTGATTCTGTACGTTAAAAAGCAAAATAGTTATTATGTGTCATAGCACTTTTTCATATTATTACTGATGAATCTTGTATATGTTGGGGATATTTTATAAATATAATGGCTTATATGTGGAAATAATTAAATCTTGTGAGAAAACATTTTCACGTTGATTAATAATGAGAGATTTCCCTGCTATTATAACGATTGCTGGTAGCTTTGGGCACCAGGTTATCAACTTTTATCTGGTAACAATCCTGATTTTTTTTTACATGACATTACCTTGCTTGTGTGACTTGCAGGATCATTTAAGCACTCACTGTAATTTAATCTAAAAGTGGGAATTAATTTTCAGCTTCTATTATAAGTCCTTAATCAACTTTATTTGATACATCTAAAACCTGAAAAATATTCATTTTGTTCAAATTGTATCTTCATACAGTCATGAAGTTTTAGGTAAAACATGACTATCAATAAGATTAATGAGAAAAAAGAAAAAAGCGGATGTCATCTGCAAAAATTACTTCTAAATGCACCTTTTCAAAGCTGAACTCCAGCCTTACATTGAACCTTGCACAGTTGTACAGGCTCCTCTCCTTGAAATAGCTTACTCTGATTCCACTGCACACTGTGAGTTTTCCCGCAGTATGCATTAGAAGCTGCTGCATGTCCTCATTTTCTGACTGGAGGACATTCTGCATCATCTAACCCTTTCTTTTATAGCTTTACTGTCCCTGACCCATTCTTTTCATTTATTTGTTACAGGTACTTATATAGCACGCTGTCAATTTATACAGCGCTTTACGCATACAGTAAAACCTTGGTTTGAGAGTAACTTGGTTTAAGAGCGTTTTGCAAGACAAGCAACATTTTTTCATAAATTTAAAATTGATATACAAGTGATGTCTTGATATACAAGTAGCGTCAAGTCACAGCTGAGTATAAAAGAGAAGAGAGGCACCTCCAAGTGTGGCAATATGGTTACATTTAATGAAGGTACAACATTTAGCAACTAACATCCTCCCAACTCATCATCCTCCGCACCGCCATCAACGTCATCCCTTCCATGCTGCGCTCCACAAGCTCTTCAAGCCTCGCTTTCAGATCGCTCTACTGCAGGGTAATCTTCCCGGTCACGATTGCAGATTGACAGCGGTGAGAGCCGGCGGTGCGGAAGGCGGTCTATGTGGACAGCTTTACCATGGATGCCGGCATATTTAGATGTGCCTCTTCTAATCATCAACCATGTGAGTTGCTAAATGTTGTACCTTCATTAAATGTAACTATATTGCTACACTTAGAGGCGCCTCTATTCTCTTTTATATTCTGTAGCTCCTGCTGGATTTTGCTTCTAATCCCCTTGGGGAGGCTGCCATTTGTAGATGGACATTTTATGGTTACACAACTTATCACATTGCTATAATCTTTTAATATGGACTATAAACTGAAGGACTTATGAATAAATGGTTGTGGAACGAATCATCTGAGTTTCCATTATTTCTTATGGGGAAATTCGCTTTGATATACAAGTGCTTTGGATTACAAGCATGCTTCTGGAACAAATTATGCTCGCAATCCAAGGTTTTACTGTATATTGAAAATTCACATCAGTCCCTGCCCTCAAGGAGCTTACAATCTAAGGATCCTAACTCACATTCATACATACAAATACACTTTAGACAGGAACCAATTAACCTGCCAGCGTGTCTTTGGAGTGTGGGAGAAAACCCATGTAGGCACAGGGAGAACTCCAGGTAGGTAGTGCCATGGTTGGGATTTGAATTAATGACCCTAGTGCTGCTAGGCAGAAGTGCTAACCACTTATTCACTGGATTTCAGTTCTTTCATGAAGGCTCATTATCAAATATGGGCATTACCTAGGGCAGACTGCATGGCTCTCAAGAGGAAGCTTATAGCTTGCATCAAGGCTGGGGTCTCTTGAGAGGAGTACTGATGCAGGGGTAGGCAGATTGTGATGTTTTTAAGAAGCACTCTGCTGGCCCCTTCCACCAGCCATGATCTGCCTGAATTGCATGAAGCACAGAAACCCAGTGGTGACCTCTCTGGGACTAAAATAGGATAAGCCATGAAGACAAAAAGGTTTAATTTAAAGATGTTATTAGTATTGTGGTGATTGGGGAGAGAGGAACCAAGAAACGGACAATATAACCAAATTAAATGTAACCTTTAACCATTTTCACTGTTTTGGTCAGCATTTTATATGTTTTCATTGTAACTAAAATGTTTTTTATTTTGTAGATCACGAACACTGTTTTTACATTGTAAAGTAATTACACGATACATTTATAAAAAAGATACCCAAAAGTTTATTAAAATACAAAGGGCAAATTGCAGCATATGATTTTTTAGCACTGAACTATAGTGGATAAACTATAAATGGAACAGTCAAAATGACGAGTATGTAATGCAAAGAAAGGGGTAAAAGGTGAGGAGTGATTGTAACTATTCTGGTGACATTCTATTTCATGCATTTCAAAGGCGTTTGAACATAAGGAAAGCAATTATTTAATGGCTACAATGGAAATAAAAGGAAAAAAAAGAGCAGATTACAGGCTACTGTAGGAGAATGGACACATTACTCCATGGGGATACAAAAGCATCATATATATATATATATATATATATATATATATATATATATATATATATATATATATAAATACTCTTTAATGCAGGTTTTAAAAATTAACAAAACATGACAAAAGAAACAATGCAATATAACCATTTTAAAATACATTTTCATTGACCATTTTAAAAAGCACTCATCTTATATGGGGAGTTGGGGACCTTAGAATTCCTAGATGTCATATTAATAGCATATTCATAAAGATGAAACTACTGTTGCTCATCATATTCCCCATTTTTTATAAAATGAAGGATGGAAAATGGTGAGATCAAAATAAAATTGGTAAAAAAGAACAAAAAAAAAGAGGAAAATTTTAATCTAAAGCCCTGTACACACGATTGGATTTCCTATGGTTTTTAAATCGATGGATTTTTCCATCGGAAAACCGATGAAGCTGACTTCCATCAGTCTTGCCTACACACCATCAGTCAAAAAACCGACCGTTCCAAACGCGGTGACGTAAAACACTCCGACCATGCGTCGACTTGATTCTGAGCATGCGTGGGTTTTTTATCCGATGGAGTTCCCCACAGACGATAGTAATTTGCTATCGGTTTTTTAACCATCGGATAAATTTAAAACATGTTCTATTTTTAAACACCGATGAAAAAAAGACCGTTGGGGCCCATACACGATCGGTTTGTCCGATGAAAAAAGTCCATCGGAGTGTTTTCATCGGTAAAACCTATCGTGTGTACACGGCTTAAGTGTGAAAAACATTTCCCTCAGATTCTCCACTGAGTTGGCCAATTTAGGGTGGCACAAACTCTAAGACAGATAAGTCAGATTTTCTTTTTTAACCACTTAACGACCGCTCACTGTACATATACGTCGGCACAATGGCACCGACAGGCACAATCACGTACAGTGTACGTGATTGCCTTTGTACAGTTGGGGGGTCCCCAATAAAGGTTTAACCCCCTTGATCACCCCCCAGGTAACCCTTTCACCTCCTTTCACCACTGTCGCTAAGCGATCATTTTTCTGATCGCTGTCTTAGCGTCGGTGATGCAGATCGGTAGCCAGAATTTTTTTTTAGGTTCGCGCAGGTTTTTATAGCGTCAGGTACCCCCATAAATGATCTAATAAAGGTTTAACCCCCTTGATCGCCCCCCAGGTAACCCTTTCACCCCCTATCACCACTGCCGCTAAGCGATCATTTTTCTGATCGCTGTCTTAGCGTCGGTGATGCAGATCGGTAGCCAGTAATTTTTTTTAGGTTCGCCGCAGGTTTTTATAGCGTCAGGTACCCCCATAAATGATCTAATAAAGGTTTAACCCCCTTGATCGCCCCCCAGGTAACCCTTTCACCCCCTATCACCACTGTCGCTAAGCGATCATTTTTCTGATCGCTGTCTTAGCGTCGGTGATGCAGATCGGTAGCCAGTAATTTTTTTTAGGTTCGCCGCAGGTTTTTATAGCGTCAGGTACCCCCATATATTATCTAATAAAGGTTTTAACCCCCTAATTGCCCCTAGTTAACCCTTTCACCAGTGATCATCATATAAGTGTTACGGGTGACGCTGGTTAGTTAGTTTGCTTTTTATAGTGTCAGAGCACCCGCCGTATATAACCCAATAAAGGTTTAACCCCCTGATCGCCCGGCGGGTGATATCAATTAGGTTTTAGCGTCAGAGAGGGTCTGCGTCACACCCCAGGCAGTGTCAGGTTAGTGCCAGTAACGCTAACACCCACGCGTGAAGCATACACCCCCCTTAGTGGTATAGTATCTGAACAGATCAATATCTGATCTGATCAGATCTATACTAGCGTCCCCAGCAGTTTAGGGTTCCCAAAAACGCAGTGTTAGCGGGATCAGCCCAGATACCTGCTAGCACCTGCGTTTTGCCCCTCCGTCCAGCCCAGGCCACCCAAGTGCAGTATCGATCGATCACTGTCACTTGCAAAACACAACACACATAACTGCAGCGTTCGCAGAGACAGGCCTGATCCCTGCGACTCCAGTGCTGTAGGAGGTGATTTCACCACCACAGTTAAAAAAAAAGCAAATATGCCGAAGCATTGGGGCAGCAGGGGCGGAGGAGTGATTTTGCTCCTAATGCCGCGTACATACGGTCGAAATTCCGACGGAGGCTTGCCTGTGGAAAAGACCGACCATGTGTGTGCGGCATAACTTTTTTGCGGAAGGATGCCCCCATGCTTCGGCATATATAAATGGTGCATGTATGCTCATCATTAGAAGTGGGTGGATGAAGGGCAGTATTCTAATGGTGGGCATACCCACCCGATCAATCTCTTTTTTCATTCAGCCAACTGGCTGCATGAAAAAAAAAGATTACAATACATGTCCAACAAGGACCAGCAACGTACTGGTATGTTGCTGGACTTTGAATGGTTATACCAGATTGATGCCTGCGGGTTTAGGTATCATCTTGGTATCATTCTTTTCAGCCATCAGCCGGCTTTCATGTAAAAGCAATCCTAGTGGCTAATGAGCCTCTGGACTGCTTTTACAAGCAGTGGGAGGGAATGTCCCCCCCCCCGGATATAAAAAGCGCCATTGGGAAATTGGGAAAGCATTTTATCACACCGATCTTGGTGTGGTCAGATGCTTTGAAGGCAGAGGAAAGATCTAGGGTCTAGACCCCAGTTTTTTCAAAAAAAGAGTACCTGTCACTACCTATTGCTATCATAGGGGATATTTACATTCCCTGAGATAACAATAAAAATGATAAAAAAAAAAATATGGAAGGAACAATTTAAAAATAAAATAAAAAAGCAAAATCAATAATAAAAAAAAAAAAAAAAAGCACCCCTGTCCTGCCCTGCTCTTGCCCAATGGCGAACGCAAGCGTCGGTCTGGCGTCATATGTAAACAGCAATTGCACCATGCATGTGAGGTATCACCGCGAAGGTCAGATCGAAAGCAGTACTTTTAGCAGTGGACCTCCTCTGTAAATCTAACGGGGTAACCTGTAAAGGCTTTTAAAGGCTTTTAAAAATGTATGTAGTTTGTCGCGTTTGGTATCTATGTACTCGGCCTAAGATCATCTTTTTTATTTCATCAAACATTTGGGCAATATAGTGTGTTTTAGTGCATTAAAATTAAAAAAAAAGTGTATTTTTTCCCCAAAAAATGCATTTGAAAAATCGCTGCGCAAATACTGTGTAGAAGAAAAAATGCAACACCCACCATTTTATTCTGTAGGGCCTTTGCTTTAAAAATATATATAATGTTTGGGGGTTCAACATAATTTTCTTGCAAAAAAAAATATGTTTTCATGTAAACAAAAAGTGTCAAAAAGGGCTTTGTCTTCAAGTGGTTAGAAGAGTGGATGTAAGCTTCCTAATGTTGTGTATAAAATGCCAGAACAGTTCAAAACCCCCCCAAATGACCCCATTTTGGAAAGTAGACACCCCAAGCTATATACTGAGAGGCATGTCGAGTCCATGGAATATTTTATATGTTGACACAAGTTGCGGAAAAAATAAATTTTTTTTTTTTTTTTGCACAAAGTTGTCACTAAATGATATATTGCTCAAACATGCCATGGGCATATGTGGAATTACACCCCAAAATACATTCTGTTGCTTCTCCTGAGTACGGGGATACCACATGTGTGAGACTTTTTGGGAGCCTAGCCGCGTACGGGACCCCAAAAACCAATCACCGCCTTCAGGCTTTCTAAGGGTGTAAATTTTTGATTTCACTTCTCACTGCCTATCACAGTTTCGGAGGCCATGGAATGCCCAGATGGCACAAAACCCCCCCCAAATGACCCCATTTTGGAAAGTAGACACCCCAAGCTATTTGCTGAGAGGTATTGTGAGTATTTTGCAGATCTCGCTTTTTGTCACAAAGTTTTGAAAATTGAAAAAAAAAAAATTTTTCTTTCTTCATTTTCAAAAACAAATGAGAGCTGTAAAATACTCACCATGCCTCTCAGCAAACAGCTTGGGGTGTCTACTTTCCAAAATGGGGTCATTTGGGGGGGTTTTGTGCTATTTTGGAATTTTATGGCCTTCGAAACTGTGATAGGTAGTGAGGAGTCAAATCAAAAATTTGTGCCTAGAAATCCTGAAGGCGGTGCTTGGTTTTCGGGGTCCCGTACGCGGCTAGGCTCCTAAAAAGTCCCACACATGTGGTATCCCCGTACTCAGGAGAAGCAGCAAAATTTATTTTGGGGTGCAATTCCACATATAACCATGGCATGTGTGAGCGATATATCATTTAGTGACAACTTTTTGTAATTTTTAATTTTTTTTTGTCATTATTCAATCACTTGGGACAAAAAAAAAAAATTCAATGGGCTCAACAGGCCTCTCAGCAATTTCCTTGGGGTGTCTACTTTCTAAAATGGGATAATTTGGGGGGTTTTGTGCTATTTTGGCATTTTATGGCCTTCAAAACTGTGATAGGTAGTGAGGAGTGAAATCAAAAATTTGCGCCCTTAGAAATCCTGAAGGCGGTGCTTGGTTTCCGGGGTCCCGTACGTGGCTAGGCTCCTAAAAAGTCCCACACATGTGGTATCCCCGTACTCAGGAGAAGCAGCAGAATGTATTTTGGGGTGCAATTCCACATATAACCATGGCATGTGTGAGCAATATATCATTTAGTGACAACTTTTTGTAATTTTTTATTTATTTTTGTCATTATTCAATCACTTGGGACAAAAAAAAAATATTCAATGGGCTCAATATGCCTCTCAGCAATTTCCTTGGGGTGTCTACTTTCCAAAATGTGGTCATTTGGGGGGGTTTTGTACTGCCCTGCCATTTTAGCACCTCAAGAAATGAGATAGGCAGTCATAAATTTAAAGCTGTGTAAATTCCAGAAAATGTACCCTAGTTTGTAAACGCTATAACTTTTGCGCAAACCAATAAATATATGCTTATTGACATTTTTTTTACTAAAGACATGTGTCTGAATACATTTTGGCCTAAATGTATGACTAAAATTGAGTTTATTCGATTTTTCTTATAACAAAAAGTAGAAAATATCATTTTTTTTCAAAATTTTCGGTCTTTTTCTGTTTATATCGGAAAAAATAAAAATCGCAGAGGCAATCAAATACCATTAAAAGAAAGCTCTATTTGTGGGAAGAAAAGGACGCAAATTTCGTTTGGGTAAAACATTGCATGTCCGCACAATTTACAGTTAAAGCAGCGCAGTGCAAAATTCTGAAATCACCTCTGGTCCTCTAGCTACCAAATGGTCCGGGGCTTAAGTGGTTAAATGTTAGACTATACAAAATACAATTTCCCTGATCATATTAATCATTGCCAATATATGTCAACATTAAATTTATATTTAGGAAAAAGTCAAAACATACATTTCTGGCTTGTGTAAATTTCTCATTAAATACAATTTGGAAAATGTGGTTAATCATATGACATGATTATTCTGTAACACCCATAAGGCACTTCTCATCATTCTGATGTTGGCCATTACATACTATTGTATAAGGAGATAAAAAACAAAACAAAGGGCCAGCTGGTCAGATGTGGGATCAAAGTGACAGGCTTTCATGTCACATGGACAGCCAATAAAAGAAGCAATATCATCAGCCTTAGGTCACAGGGTGTCATAAATCACTCTCTACACAGGCTGCCAAAGGGAAATGATAGCATATGTGCCATGACTTTGCACTCTCACACTACTGGAAAATTATTGTGAGTGCAGAGAGGGTGCAGGGATAGCCCTGCATTGTTCAAAAACAACATAACTCATTGTGCCTTATTTACAGCTTATTGGCAAGACCATTAATTTTACCCATATTTTTCTTAAACAAATAAACTGAACACTTGGCATAAATAAATGAACACTAGAAATGAAAAAATCATAGGTCTGTGATATGGTACATATACAGTAGATATCTATCTATCTATATTTATCTATATATACCGATATATATATATATATATATATATATATATATATATATATATATATAGTGCCTTGAAAAAGTATTCATACCCCTTGAAATTTTCCATAATTTGCCATGTTACAACCAAAAACATAAATGGATTTTATTGGGATTTTATGTGATAGATAGACCAACACAAAGTGGCACTAAATTGTGAAGTGGAAGGAAAATGATAAATGGTTTTCAATTTTATTTACAAATAAATACCTGAAAAGTGTGACGAGCATTTCTATTCAGCCCCCTTTACTCTAATACCCCTAACTAAAATCTGGTGGAAACCAATTGCCTTCAAAAGTCACCTAATTAATAAGTAGAGTCCACCTGTGTGTAATTTAATCTCAGTATAAATACAGCTGTTCTGTGAAGCCCTCAGAGGAACCTTAGTGAACAAACGGCATCATTAAGGCCAAGTAACACACCAGCCAGGTCAGGGATAAGGTTGTGGAAAAGTTTAAAGCAGGGTTAGGTTATAAAAAATGATCTCAAGCTTTCAACATCTCACTGAGCACTGTTCAATCCATCATCCAAAAATGGGAAGAGTATGGTACAACTGCAAACCTACCAAGACATGGCCGTCCACCTAAACTGACAGGCTGGGTAAGGAGAGCATTAATCAGAGAAGCAGCAACGAGGCCCATGGTAACTCTGGAGGAGCTCCAGAGATCAACAGGTGGGAGAATCTCTCCACAGGACAACTATTAGTCGTGCACGCCACAAATCTGGCCTTTATGGAAGAGTGGCAAGAAGAAAGCCATTGTTGAAAGAAAGCCATAAGAAGTCCCATTTGCAGTTTGCGAGAAGCCATGTGGGGGACACAGCAAACGTGTGAAAGAAGGTGCTCTGGTCAGATGAGACCTAAATTTTACTTTTTGGCCTAAAAGCAAAACGGCGGAAAACGAATGCACGATTGCGATTCCCGAAGAGAAAAGTGCGATGTGAGCTTTTTGTCGCAAATTCTGACCGTGTGTATGCTCCATTGCACTTTTTCTGTCAGAATTCCGGCCAAGAAAAGATTGAGAGCAGAATCTCAATTTTTGCGAATCGCGTTAGTCTGTATGCAATTACGAAGCGCAAAAAAAACGCGCATGCTCAGAATCAAGTACGAGATGGAATCGCTCTGTCTGGTAAAACTAGCGTTCGTAATGGAGATAGCACACTCGTCACGCTGCAAATTATTGGATCTTTTAATGTTCTTTATAATGCTAGAATAATGAAGTTGTTTTGCTGCTGTTATTGACACAGAGTTCTGACAAACTTATTTCTTTATTATTTCTTGTGATCTCATGAATAATCTTTTTTCATTTTTAAAGTCATAAAGCCATATCTCCATAATAATGTTTCAAAATTATTTTTATAGTCATCTATTTCCCTTTTTTTATTTTAATCCAGATCTCCATTTTTTTGATTATTTTTAAATTATTTTCTAGTGATCTCCATAATCCCTTTTTTTTTTGTGTGTCAAGTTACCACAATAACATTATTATCTTGTATTTTTGAACCTCAAGGAGGTTGGTGTTGGTGTCCCTTGTTAATTTGACATTGTATTTTTGAAATGTACCTGCCTACTCACAAACAAACTGTCCCTTTTTAAGAAAAACACATAGGCAAGTATTTGCTGAAATAAAAATAACCATTTATTCTGGCTCATAAAGAAAATAAAGAGGAAGGCAACTATGGAGAGCCTGCTGGAATATGTGAAGGCTTTGGACCCCAGGGCAGACATCACATTTTTGGAAAAGCAAGTTGGTAGCCTGAGGAGCCCATACAATAGGGAGCAGAATCTGATCATGGACTCCCAGAGATCAGCAACAGCAGCAGATGACATATATGTCCCCAGGCTGTGGTACTACAACAGCCTGCGTCTTCTTTCAGACCAGACTGAAGCCAGGCCATCGCTTTCTTGTCTTCCTTGTAGCCTTCCCTTCACGCGTGCTTCCATGCTTGCTTCCCCGCTGTGGCTTTGTGGCAGGAGGTGGAGGAGGAGGTGGAGTAGGAGGATGGTGGAGCTCACAAAGGTGGGTATCTGAAGTCAGTAGGCCCCTTAACCCCTTATTTAGGGTTTGTCAAAATGATATCCTCACTGATGAGGCTTTGGTCCTGTTCCATTTCCTTCAATTTTGATTCCACCAGGCAGGCATAGGCCTCTTTAATGCTGGGGGCGACTCTAAGGAACTCCTGAGGCTCCTTAATGAGGCCAAGTGCTGCCTCCTCCATGTTCCTCCCCCACCTGAGCCTTTTTTTTGGAAGGCGGAGGGGAGGCACCTGTGATTGGGTGTGGCGACTGGGCTCGGCCACCTCCTGAGTGGCACTTACCCCCGCCACCTCCTGGCTGGTACTTGCCCCGCCACCTCCTGGCTGGCACTTGCCCCTGCCACCTCCTGGCTGGCACTT
The DNA here is from genome assembly GCA_029206835.1 of Rana muscosa. Classification (NCBI taxonomy): domain Eukaryota; kingdom Metazoa; phylum Chordata; class Amphibia; order Anura; family Ranidae; genus Rana; species Rana muscosa. Next base: position 37,621,021 of record JARGYO010005626.1, read on the forward strand.
GCCCCCGCCACCTCCTGGCTGCCAAATTCTGGATCTTCATCCAGGCTGAGGTCTTCCTGTGTATAAAAAAGGGACATAGTTTTAGGTTCATCAATCACACACAATTTTCAGCTCATGACTGTTGCAAATTGAATGTTAATAAATAGAAAAGACTATCATTCTGACTCCAGCATTTTTCATTCTTGTCCCAATCTTTTTTGGCCACTACTGTCTATTGATATGTAAATCACTTTTTGGTAAATCATTATTTTGTTATCAATAATAAAATCTAGTTTTCATCATTAATATTAGGACAATAAAAAAAATTAAAAATACTATACCTGGCTCCAGCTGGGATCCTCCTCTTCTTCCAGGTTGGAATGCCCAGGTTGGTCCTGGGAAGCCTCAGCTGGGGTGGAAGCAAGGGTGGAGGGAAGGGGGGCCGGAAGAGTAGAAAGTGATGGCCTCACTTCAGTCTGGTCGTCCAGAAAACTCATCCTGCTGTAGTACCACAGACTGGGTACATACACATCCACTGCTGCTGCTCCTGATTTCTGGGAATCCACGACTTTATTCCACTCGTTCTTGTATGTGCCCCTCAAGCTACCACATTTACTTTTCAAAAAAGTGATGTCTGCCTCGGGACATGCAGCTTTACAAATTCCAGCAGTTTTTCCATCGCTGCCTTCCTAGCTACTTTGTTTTTGTGGAGTGGGTTTTTCATTTCCCACAAACAGGGCAGATCCCTGTACCTGTCTAGGAATTCACCCAGGAACTTAGGGTCCTTAAATATATTAATTTTCTCTGCAAGACAAAACACAAGAGAAATACTAATGTCAGTCTAAACTCTCATAATCTTATCCCAATATAGGCGTCTCAATCTAGAAGCAGTATAGGCCACTGATGCACCAAGTAAAAATCTTACCTTCGTTCTCTCGATCAGCACTTCCTCCGCTCACAGATCATACGTACTACGCACGCGTGTTACGCTTTATATACACTGCGCATGCATGAAACTCTGCCCGCGTCGCCCGCCCCTGACGTTCTTTTTAGTATATTCCCCGCCCCTTCTTTTTCGGCACACAGTGGGAAACGACATGGCGGAGACACAGCAGGTGCGTGATAATAGCACTAACGAGGAGGAAAGCCCGGAGCCAGAAACGTCACGATCCAGGAGGAGATATAAGGCCTCAAATATGTCCTTTGCAGAGATTGCAGAGATGGTGGACATCTTGAAGAGGACCAACTATGATGGGAAGCATGGACTGTACAAGAACCCTAATGTGAGAAAGGCCAAGATCATGTCTAAAGTTGTGAGAAGTCTGCACAGGAATTTTGGGGTACGACGATCCAAGGAGCAGCTGAGGAAACGGTGGTCTGACCTGAAACTGAGGGAGCACGACCAGTACAGAAGGATCAAGAGAATGCTTCAAAAAAGTACGTATTTCTCCAGTGTTCCTATTATTATTATTATAACTTGCATGTTGCTCCATGTACTTTTCTTTACTGTTGTACAGTTTAAACTGGCAACTTGCAGGCTCGTAGGCACAGTAATCGATCGTATTAAACATTGTTAGTTCGTCCACTAATAATACAATGTTTTTGACAGATACAGGGTTAACTACACTTTGTCATGCCTATTTGTATTAAAATAATTTTAGTACATTGTTGTCTAGATGTGTTTGTAACCAGAATGAAATGCAAACTTGATTCAGTGTAAAGGAGAGGACACTTAGCAGCTGTTTACACATCTGGACTCAGGAGCACTAGTGTGGGACACCAGAACAACCTTTTTAGGGTGTCCCACACAGGTGCTCCAGTGGATACTTGGGGTGTCTCCATGTGTGAAAATTGTCCAAAAAAGGTAATTATTCCAGCTTTGGTAAGGGAAAAAATAAGGTCTTCAGCTTGGAACTCTGCCAAAACACACAATTGTACCACACTTCCAAACAATGTTTCATATTCCTATTTCTGGCCTCAAATATTTGTGTGCTAAGTGTTTCATTTACATAGGGGAGCAAAGACTCGGAGGACACCACTCAGAGGACACCAGGAACCCCGCACCGCCTAAAGAACAGAACCCCAACCTCAGGATGTGGAGGGAGGGGAGGTGGAGGAAGTGGTTGAAATTGTGACCACAACAGGTCAGTGTGTGACAACACAGCTTCAGGTAATAGATGTATGCCTGTATATTTATAATACATGGTGTGTTTTTTGATTTTAGGTGATGTGCTGCTTGTTGAGCAACAATCTCCTCATTTCACAAGTGCAAGTGCACAAATATTAATCCAGGACATCATGGTGTGTAGTCGGGATTTAGAAATCATTAATCAAAAAAGCAAGGATGTTGAACAAAAACTGAAGAACATGATTGATGTAATAGGAAGAATCTAAATAACCCCAAAATGCCACCATTTAGTTTTTTTGTTTGCCAATTTTCCAAATTTTTTATACATTTTAAAAGCCAAATTTTGAAGATGCACACAGTGTGTCAACATGTGCTATCTGCCATCACGGGATATTAATGTACGTGTTTTGTGGGTGCAACCCCTACCTCGCAACTCAAGTAGGTGGGAGGAAGGGGTTGCACCCCCAAAACATGTCCATTGATCTCCCATGATGGGAGATAGCACATGTTGACATTAGGCATGGGATCAGGAAGGAAATCTCCATTTTGAATCCGTATTTGTGTGCATCTTCAAAATGTGGCTTTTACAGGGGTGACATCACCCCCCCCCCCCATCTAATGAAGGAAAACAGCAACACGTTGTTGACATACTATAATATCTGATATTGCCTTCACATTTTGTACGTTGAACTTTGTAAGTTCCAGAGTTTTGTATGTTATGTTTTGAAACATGCCTGTTAAAGCAAAAAAGAAAAAAAAAAAGTTAATTAAATGTAGATGTATATTTTTGGTAATAATGTTTTATAACGCACATGTAAATGTGCACAGAGTAAAAGTTTTAAAAATCTACAATGTGTGGCTTCTTCTGTGGTGTTTACAGTGACAATGGGGGTTATTTAATAAAGCAAAATCCACTAGGCACTACAAGTGCACTAGGAGAACCTAGGAGACATCTAAAAGAAATACAAGCAGTAAAACAAATTCAAGATGATTTCAGTTCAAAAGTACTTTTTTATTTTCAAATAAATCAAAAATTTTCTCTCATAGCAATGGCCCCCCTACTCGTAAAATAGTCCACATATTTTTGCCGCACTTCATGGGCGCTTTGGGTGGGCAAGCCAGGGCGGCCAGCTTCTAGGGCCAGGATTGGATTCAGGTCCTGAATTCAGGCCCAACTGAGGCCATATAATTAGGAGCATTTTTTCGGAGAAAATTGTGCAGAACACAGCACTCCATTACAATGTGGTTGAGTTTGTACGCCGCCATATTTATGGATGTAAGAAATAGGCGAAACCGGCTGGCCATTATGCCAAACGCATTCTCGGCCACTCTTCTAGCTCTGGCCAGCCGGTAATTAAAAACCCTCCTCTCAGGGGTGAGGGTCCTCTGGGGAAACGGCCTGATCAGATGTTTTCCAAGCCCAAATGCTTCATTAGCAACAAACACAAATGGGAGTCCTTCCACGTTGTCTTCCGCAGTCGGTAATCCCAATCCACCACTCTGGAGACGTCGGGAGAACTTGGTCTTGGAAAACACTCCACCATCCGTCATCCGGCCATTTTTCCCCACGTCCACATATAAAAAATCATATGTCGCCGACACCACCGCCATTATCACAATACTATGGAACCCCTTGTAGTTGAAATAGTATGACCCCGAATGGGGTGGTGGCCCCTCCGCAGTTGGCCTATTGCCCCTCCGCAGTTGGGAAAGTCCCACCGCGTGGCAAACTGGGAGGCCACAGTCTGCCATTTCTGTGGCGTTGAAGGAAACTGTGGAGTTAAACAAGAAAAAAATATACTAGTACTTTTGCACATAACATTGCAAGCAGATTAGACAAACATTATTGGCCAACATCAGTATAAAATTTATTTTAAGGAGTATTTAAAGACAAATATAAGGCCCACTTATCAGATTCCTCACCCCCTCTGATGGCCCATTGTAAAAATTTTAAGGGGGGGGGTTCTATCTGAGTTTGGGACCCCCCAAAAAGCCTCTGGCACTCTGCCTGAATTTAATGAGATCAAATACATTTTTACACATTTTGAGGGGGGGGGGGGTTCTAGGTGAGTTTGGGGGGTGTTTAGGGTAAAGCACTACAATGGAGCTGACAAAATACATTGGGAAGTGACTAGGCTATGTGTGTATGGGCCCAGGATAGCATGCTTGAGAGGTTAGTGAATGCAAATATGCATGTAGGCCAAAAAAGGAGTATTAAAAGCTTACAGCATGCATGAGGACAAAGGGGACAATCACAGCATATTACAATCATGGTAATTAGGGAATGATGAAAGAAATACAATACATTAGCATACATTAAATACATAGGATGTGATGTTAAAGGAGAAAACTTACCTTAATAAAGTCCTTCTGCAGGACTTGGATGATGGCAGAACAGGTCTCTGGGATAATGATCCCCAGAGCCTGGGGGGAGATGCCTGTTGAGAACTTGAGGTCCTGCTGACTTCTCCCAGTCACCAGGTATCTCAACGTGATGACTAGCCTTTGCTCGGGAGTGATGCCTTGCCACATGCAGGTGTCCTGCTATTTGATGTAAGGGGACATCAAAGCCAACAAATGGTGAAAAATGGAGTCCGTCATCCGGAGAAAATTCCTGAAATCATCAGGGTTATTCTCCTGGATCTCCCGAAGCAAAGGCATGTGACAGAATTGGTCACGCTGGAGCAACCAATTCTTCGTTCATGAACTCCTCACCACTGTGTTCATGGACTGGGCTTGGGCCAAGACAAGAATCCCAACACCAAGCCTCTGCACAGCACGAACTCTACTACGATGAGAACGTACCCGCAACATGGCTAGAAAACAGCCGGCTAGTCAGAACGAACTAACAGAACGCACTGAAGAACAGCAAGACCTATGGAGAACGACCTGAAAATCAGAAACGAGCGGACAAGAACGCACTGGAAACCAGATACGAACTCACTACACGCACTGAAAAACAGATACGAACCCACAAGAACAAACTGAACAGCAGAAAACGATCTGAAAAGCACGAAGCTGAAAAACGCAAATCGTCTCTCACCAAACCTCTACTAACACAAGATCAGCAGAAGGAGCCCAAAGGGTGGCGCGCTTTGTATCGAACTTCCCTTTTCTAGTGCCGTAGTATGTGTTGTACGTCACTGCATTCTTGACGGTCGGAATTTAAGCCAAGATTAGTGTGATCATGTGTATGCAAGACTAATGACAGCTGTTTTCCTGCTGAAAAAAACGTGTTTTTCTTGTTGGAAATTGCAATCGCGTGTACGAGGCATAACACTGCACAGCACCCTGAACACACTATTCCCACCATGAAACATGGTGGTGGCAGCATCATATTGTGGGGATGATTTTCTTTAGCAGGGACGGGGAAGCTGGTCAGAGTTGATGGAAAGATGGATGGAGCCAAATACAGGGCAATCTTAGAAGGAAAACTTGTTAGAGTCTACTAAAGTCTTGAAACTGGGGCGGAGGTTCACCTTACAGCAGGACAACGACTCTAACCATACAGCCAGAGCTACAATGGAATGGTTTAGATCAAAGCATATTCATGTGTTAGAATGGCACAGTCAAAATCCAGACCTAAATCCAATTGAAAATCTGTGGCAAGACTTGAAAATTGCTGTTCACAGACGCTCTCCATCCAATCTGACAGAGCTTGAGCTATTTTGCAAAGAAGAATGGGAACTTTTTCAATGAAAACTTTGCACTTTCTTAGCACAATGGACTTTTTTGTTTGAATGTTTAATGAATATTATTTTCATGGAGTCACGGATTGCACTTTAATTCAGGCACTGGCACTTTTTGGCACATTTTATTTGAATGATATTTGTATCAAACATTTTTATTTATTTATTACTGTACCTTTTGTAGCAAGGTCCCAGGCCTCTTTTTGTCTAATGAGAACCTCCAGGGCCAGAGATAGCTGACATCCTTCTGTATGTAGTGGGTTGTGAGGCATGGTGGGTGCAAGATGATTAAAGTCATTGGGCGCCAGACACTTCTTGAATGCAAAAACAAGTTTCTTTCTCTTAACAAACTTTTTGGGGAAAGAAGGTTAGGACCAGGACACCCTTAGGTAGTTGCAAGTTCAATTAGCAGACTCCGAGACTTTGACAGGAGGACAGCCATGCAGGGAAAGACATCCAGCAAGACACCACATCTGCATGTGCAGGAATTCTGTCTCCTATGGCAACAGTCTTTAACAGTTCCTAACACAAAGCTTAACAGTTCCTTACTATTCCACTACAATCACTCCTTGTAGTTCTTTAGCCCACCGAGCTCCCGGTCTCTCACTAGACCCGCTGATTCACTATCACTGAATATCTTCCTCAAGTGTCATCCCCGCTTCTCTGCTGGGTCCCTAGCTTGGCACTCAAGATACCTCTCAAGCTTCACCCCTGCTGGCCTACTCTGTCCCTGGTCTGACACACAAGGCAGCTCTGCAAGCATCACCTCCGCTGGCTGGGTCCTTGGCTTGATACCCATTGAAGTTTCCCGATTCTGCACTGTCCCCGGTTGCTGAGAATGCTGCTCCGGTACTTGGTTCAGTTACTCACTGTGGTCCCTGGTAATTAGGCGGATAGTCCCTTATTTAGCGACAGCTTTCCCTCTACCTTTGAGTATGACAGGTTCTCCGGCTGGCAGAACCGTCTTTTTTGGTTGGACTGCAAGCAGTCCCAACCCTGCGCTGCTCTCTTGCTTCTGGATAGGCCCTCAGACAGCCTAGCAGCCAGACGTGCCCAAGATAGGCCCAACCTCTGGCCCAGCAGCCCGGGCAATACAACACATGTCCACCCAGACAGCTGTCCAGGTGGCACAGAACATAGATCACCTGACTCCACCGAATATATAGGCTCTCCTAGCAGGCCAAGGGATCCAAGAAAACTCCTGCCCATTAGCTGAGATAAGCTTAAAATACCCATAACCTGACCTTGCGTTGCCCCTCTCATATCTAGTACCACCAAGTACCCAGCCACCTAGTGGTAGAAGAGAAAAGTGCAACAATGCCAAACACAGGGAGAAATCAATAGATCCCTAACAATAAACCAGGATAATTATTCCTGGCAGGTAAATTTGTGAGGAGCAACCCTGCCTAAACTCCAGGGTGCTACACTTTATTACTTATTTTGGTTCTTTTGTTTTTGGATATATCCAGCACATGTAGATGTAAAATAAGAGTAGCGCTTTTTCTACCATTTGTGTCTTACAAATCAATGCATTAGCATTGAGAGAGTGCAGCTGCCCTAAACTTGTTGCTAATTACCATTGCACAGGTGTTATATAATTAGCGTGAAAGTTATAGCGCCTATTGTATATATATTGGAATTTTATTTTTCTTATACTGCTCATTGCAGCGATCAACGACTTATAATGGGACTGCAATAGTGCGACTGGCAATCTGACACTAACTGACACTGGGGGAACTGACTAACTACCACTTACATCACCAGTGACATTATTACAGTGATCAGTGATAATACTGTATACTGTTACTGTACTAATGACACTGGCTGGGAAGGGTTAACATCTAGGGCGATCAAGGGGTTAAGTATGTGCCTAACTATGTGTAATGTGTGTGCAGTGTGCTGCTTTTACTAAGAGATCTCTCAGTTTTTCATCTCTGCAAACTGACAGATCGCTACCCCTGTGCAGAGCTATGTATTGTTTACCAACACAAGAGCTTTGGGCTTTGATTGTACACAGCCAATCAGCAGGTCCTGGCCGTGAATCATTGGTTGGGACTTGCTGACAGTAGGTGCCCCCGGAAGTAGGCAGAGATGTACGGGTACGTCGCTTTGCCTATGGCGGCTGCCCATCCACAGTACATTGCGGGTGGGTGGTCACTAAGTGGATATATATAAATAGAATGTAATAGATGAAAGAGGATGTAGTATTTGCTTAATTCAGGGAAAAAAAACATCAAAAACCACATTTATTTAAATAGGCCTTAAAAACAAGTAAGGCAACAGATCTAACATTTAGCTGGGTTGTGTTTGGGTTAGAAAAATAGACAATGAACACTTCTGAGTGTTTAGAGTGTTTATCACAGACTTTCTAGATGATATCAGCACATGATATTTTCCTGCTAATTTCATCTAAGGGCCCTTTCAAACTCTTGTGTGTATTGATTGCGCTGTACAGTTATGTGCGTTATCTATGTGTTGTCACATTGTACAATAACATTCTGAGCATTGTACATTGCAGTGCTTTGCCATTTCAGGTGGCACCCCAATGGTTAAACAAACCCTCCTACCACGCAGCACTCTGTTGGGGTGAAAAAAAAAGGAAGGTACGTTTTTTAGCCTGCATATCTCCCAGTCGGTGACCCGTGAAAGATTAGGGCTCACAATCTCCTTGGCCATCTTCTTGTTTAAGTAAAAGACAGCCAGGCCACATTCTGCCCCTCCACACAGTCATTGTCAGTTTGGCTGATACCTGCCCTGCTACACGCTTTGTGCGAATTATTGCCAACTCATCATCCTGCACCCACCCACAAGCAACTATCTAAGTATACTAGACAACATGCTGTACCAAATTATACTCAAGAAAGAAAAGGAACCTACAATTATAGAGTAGCCTAGAATGAAAACTTTTGAGGGAGGGACTTCTTTACAATAATCTGAACTCATAAAGGTGATAAGGAAGGACGAAGCTCTGCTAGAAGCCAAACCTCAGAAACCTGTTTCTTGCACAGGTTTTGAGCAATACAGTGAAAGTTCCCCTATGTAGTCAGCACAGACTGTCCTGGGTGTGCTGGAAGAGGTAGAGAATAGTACACCGCCTGTTCTTGAGGTTCTTACGCAGGCAATTCCCTATGCACATGTACCTGAAAATGGCTGTTCAGTAATGCTGGGTAGTGTAATGACCACAGGCTGGAAACCGTATACAGTCAAAGTAAATAAATGTCATCAACACACCAAGGATTCCTCAAAAGGGTCCAAAGCTTTATTTTTGTGGTCACATAGACTTGAAAAAAAAAAGTTTATGCTCGAGAACCGGAAATTACTTCAGAGGTCGCTCCAGTCTTCCAAGGTCATTGAGCTGAGTGGGGGCCGTCTTGCCTTCACAAGCATGTGATGAGGATGTGACACTGAGGATCGGAAACCCCGGAAATTGGATTCCGATCCTCAGTGTCACACCCTCATCACATAGTTATGCTTGTAAGTATTTCAGAAAGTGGGGATTTCTACGGGTTAAATTTTAAATTGTATTTTTTTAGAATTATCCTTTTTCTTGATAGGGTCAGACCTTTTAGATATTTAGATAGGGACCATTTAGATATTCTCATTATCATACTACATTACACATTCACGTGCATGCTCCTGAAAATTGGATCAATCCATGAAACGCGTAGAGCTATTATATGCCGTTTTTCAGGTCATCAAATATATATTTTTATCAGAGATTTTCATGAATGTATTTTATTAAATTTATTGGCTGCAACTATGTGATAATTTACCTTTTGTTACATATATACGTGTGCATATACACAAACTGTATTGGATTTATATTATGTATCATGATTACCTGTATGTACCATATTACTGACATATATAATACTTTTTATTGATGTAACCTATGTGCTTCATTCAAAGTCCCACTCCCCGTTTCCCCTTTTTTCAGCCTCCACACTCTTTCACTCCAGCTCTTCCACCCGACAACTCCTCCCCAGCTGGGCTGACCCCAGGTATTAACAGAGGTCTTGGGGTTTGGTCAAGGCTCCTTAAGATACCCCAGACAGCCCCACCTCTCTTCCCCTCCTCTTCTTCTAGGACTTTCTAGAAGGAAGAGGGAGGTAGCAGTGAAGTGATGCGGCCTGCTGTGAGTCACCAACTGCTACTCTGAGCCACTCCCAGCTCAGAATGAAAACAAACAGGCCTAGCAACCAGCTAGGCCTGCCAACATTTACCTACTCTGCCAACAAAAATCCTCACTCTAGCACCTACCTAACTAGATGGTGCTACAGTGAAATTGTAATAAAAGGTTTTTGCATTTAACTTTGAAAACCTTTTTACAGTTAGTTAAGAGCCTGGTGTTAAACAGAAATGGTTGTTGTATATAAATTGCTTTCATCGCTAAATCAAATATTCCACCAGTAAATAGTCAGTCTCTGGATGACCTATAAAAAATAAACGATTCTGTGATTCAGTATTCTGTCCATGTTGTGAATAGCTTGGTTTAAATGTTTTCTGTTACAATCTCTATTGCATGCTAAACAATTTGTGCTGCACATTATAAATTTTGAGCTGAGTATAGCATGTGGTCTTCAGGAAAAATTTAAATAACTGCAAATATTTCTCATAGACATGAAGGTTGATAATGTTGCAACTCTAGCAGAACCATCTAGTGACAATGTTGGTTAGTTTTGCTTAAACAATAATGTTAGCATTCTGTTTTGGCCTTCCAAATGTATATTTGTCTTTATTTAACGAAAGTCAGGTTAGTAATGTAGCACAGAGTTTCTGCTACCAAAAGTTATCATTTAAGTAATGTATTGTATTCTTAAGAAAGGGTTTGGCTCCCTCTAGTGACCGCTGAAAACGTTATCAGGATTTACTTCCTGCATTTGAGAAGTGAACAGTTATGCATTGTGGGATATATAGTATAATGAGGAAGTGACTCATGTTGTTAAATCAGTCTGGGAACTACTAGCCCCACAATGCCGAGTCACAAACCCACAATGCCAAGTCACAGAACAGCCTGCTAGGTAAGCAGATAAAAGGACAGGCGTGGCCTGCTTTCGGCCTCTCCCGACGCCATTCAACAACCAGCAAGAGGTCTGTGTGTGTACCCAGGGCTGGGAGAGCCTGTGGCCTACAGTGGAGAGCGGATCGCCAGACCCAGAGGAATCCTTGTGAACAGCCCTGCTGATCGAGCAGGAGGATCGGCCTGCGCTCAGAGCATTTGAAGCCATCTGCCTTTCAGCACACCGGCAGAAACAGTACGGCATGGAGGTGCCATGTACACTGACGGAGACACCTGTAGGAGGTTCCGGACGGAGTCTGCAGCCAGCTGGTATCCATAGTGGTGAGAAGGCATCTGCCTATCCAAGTAGTGACTGTAATATTGTTAAGTGAGTTCTTCTATACAGCCTGCCGCTGAGACCTGTAGTTCCACAGCTGTGGATGCGCTGCATCTGAGCATCTTACATTCAGACTTTGGGGTTTTGTCTTTCTCCCCTGCATTGCAAGGTCAGTACTTTATTACTCATAGAGAAAAGGAGTCACAAGGGGAAATAGTTCCTTCAGCTAAGGGATCCATAGCATCATATTCTGCAGTTAATGGTTTCTCTGTTCTTTTGGATTACAAATAAGTACATACCGTATTTATCGGCGTATAACACGCACCGGCGTATAACATGCACCCCAAGTTTAGGAGGGAATTTAAAGGAAAAAAACTTTTAGGAGGGAAATTCAAGGAAAAAAAACTTACATTTAAATGCAGCATGCAGCCTTGCCCAGTGTCCATCTGCAGCCTTGCCCAGTGTCCATCTGTCCATCTGCAGCCTTGCCCAGTGTCCATCTGTCCATCTGCAGCCTTGCCCAGTGTCCATCTGTCCATCTGCAGCCTTTCCCAGTGTCCATCTGCAGCCTTGCCCAGTGTCCATCTGTCCATCTGCAGCCTTGCCCAGTGTCCATCTGTCCATCTGCAGCCTTGCCCAGTGTCCATCTGCAGCCTTGCCCAGTGCCTTTGCGATCGTGTCAGTCCCGGCGTTTTTTTAAATTTGGCGCCGATTTCTGTGGAGAGGAGCGAGCGGGGCCGAGTGTACTTCGGCTAGACTCGGCTCCTCTCGCAGTCCCGCCCATCTCCACTGACTGCGCCGCTGACGGAGAAAGCCGAGTGTACTTCGGCTAGACTCGGCTCTGCTCACAGTCACAGGCAGGACTGCGAGAGGAGCCGAGACTAGCCGAAGTACACTCGGCTTTCTCTATGTCAGCGGCGCAGTCAGAGATGGGCGGGACTGCGAGAGGAGCCGAGTAAAGCCGATTGTACTTCGGCTTCGGCTCCGCTCGCTCCTCTCGCTCGTTTTCAGCAGGGGAATTCGACGGAGTATCGGCGTATAACACGCACCCACGATTTTCCCCTTATTTTAAGGGGAAAAAAGTGCGTGTTATACGCCGATAAATACGGTAATTCAACACTGCAGTATAATATAAGCTAGCTGAAGACAAAGCTTGAATCTGAGAGACATTCATCGCTTTATTCCATTACAAAGCTCTACACTGGAGAACTGCTCTGAACTGCAATCTAGGGGGAGCCATTTAGTGCAACATAGCTAGAACTTGCATGGTATTTTTTATATTCACTGTTTGTGCAATTTCTGTGTGCATTGGTCTGTGTGCTGAGGCCTCAGTGGGAAGGTATTCAATACCTGTGTTAAAAGTATTGAGGATTTATCCCCCTGTGCACCTGTTCACATATACCCCCCATTTGACTTGTTACTGGGTATAAGTATAGGATATTACTGCACTGAACAAATACCTTCTACCAATCATAACCTGTGTTATTCATCTGTTACTCACACCAGTTCTCTGTGTTATTCTTTACCATAGTAAACTTTTACAAGTGGTTCGTTGATATTTGTGTGAGTCTCTATTTACTACCGTTGCTGGTGAGGTGACGGAACCCATGGCCTTAGTAAACATACTATATGCTTTACCATTATTGTGTTTCTTTCTATTGCTGGGTTTTACACTAGCATTACTAACCAGGTGTGCCAGAGGGGTTGAGATAGTTCTTGGCATTGAGAGGCAGAGTGCAGAACCAAACATACATTAAGCGGCTCCTCCAGGGGTAGCGCTACAGTAATATTTACAAAGTATGAAATTACTAAGACACTATTTTGCTGTATAGAACAGCCTTTCTGTTAAAAAAATCTTATTAATATACAAAGGCTTGTATCATCTGCCTCTTCTCAGCCACTTTTTTACCTAAAATGGCTGCAGTGTAAGACAACAGGAGGCTATAATTTTCAAAGCAAAAAATAAATCATGGTGAATGCAGCAAGCAATACCAAGCTACCTGTGGTGTAGTGGTCTAACAAAAACAGGTTAACATTATGGCAAGACATATTTTTTGTACAGGGCCTATTATTATACTTTTGACACAATCCTCCACAGCTGTCAATCACTGAGCTCATCCTGTTAGCACTGCTGCCACCAGACATTGAACTTGGTTTACTAAAGCAGAAGAGATTAATGGTGTGTAAACAAGCAAATGGCATGCCCACAGAATGTACTTTATGATGAGACTGCTACATGGGCAAAGACTGTGGCATTTGGTTTGCAATGGATTGTACAGTCTTACTTCCGAATGTATGCATGATGTGCCTAAAATAAAAAAGTGTTTGGATCTACACCAATAATTTTTTAATTGTGCTATCTATAATGAAAACTTCCAAATCCATGATGTCACTTTTATGCTCCTTGCTGTGTTTGCTTGTAGGCCGGCCAGTTGATTGGTACCCAAGATGGAATAAAAGACCCCCAGAGATCAAGTATGGTGGCACAATTGTTATTTGGCTAAGCAGAAGTAACAAATAACATGTGGAAGACAGGGGACAGGTGCTCACTCCACAGTTCCTAACAATATGGCAATGGAGCCTTAATACCACAGGCAACATGGTTACAACAGCTATTAACAACGTTAGTGGTACTTTAAAGCAGTCTTTGCACTTAAGAGGACACTTTGATAGGCTTACATTACCGGAGCAGCATCTGAGGAAGGGGGTGGCTGATAAGCACAATAGCAGTGCAGGCCCCTTTCATGGAATGATGGATTGTCCCAGGTGGCAGAGCCAGGTGTGGTATCCCTGCCCTATCCCTCCTTGACAGGAACCTCTCCCTGGTGCTAACACACTGTCTGTAACCTGAGGGGATCCTGTCCCTACACTATCCACTTCACAAATGCACACCAACCGCAGTAGGATAGTGCTATTCATTATCATTGCCCTCACTTAAAATGGCCGTGGAGGTCAACCCGGATAGTAGTGCCCAATTGGACCCCTGCCCTGCTGACTAAACCTACAGAGGCTTAAGAGGAACAAAGCTAAACCCCTATTACTCTCTGCACAGCGGTCAGCTGAACAGCGCCGCCTACAGCAGGGAGGATAAACTGCACCTTCCTGCACACTTCTGCAGCAGGTACTGGCTGCGTCCAGGATCCATCACTTCCCAAACAATCTCCACTGAAGCTGCATACCCCTGGTCTCTAAATCCCAAAACAACTTTTTAGTCCAGTAGCAATAGGAACGCCTCATCCACACCTTCCTGACATGTTTCGTCCTACTGGAGCTTAATCATAATTGTAGTAGGGAGTAAAACACATTAATTTCAGGCATGAGTGGAGTGTTTGCTTCTGGACTAATAATGTTTTTTGTGCAACATGAATTAGAGCTGTGTGGCTTCACATTTTTACTGGTATTTATGTTGGATGCAGCAAAAGTTGTAAAAACCCTTCATGAACCATATAGAGCAGTGGTTCTCAACCTTTCTAGTGTCGTGACCCCTTGATAAAATTTCCCAAGTTGTGGGGACCCCTAACAGTAAAACTATTTTCGTAGTGTGGGTTGTCAGCACCCAAGGCAAGACAAGTAATTTGCGGCCCTAACCCACAGTCCCTTCCACTTGTACAGTATTAAAACCCCTTATGGCAAATTTTAGGATTTACCACTTTTTGTCTTTGTTCTCCTTTCTTTCCCTTTTATCTCTCTCTATCCTAATAATTTTTTTCCCCCATCTCGCTCTCTAGCCATCTTTCTTGTTCTTTCATCTTTTTCTTTCTCTCTCTTTTTCTTTGTTCCTCCCCCTCTTTTCCTCTCCCTTCCATGTATTTTCTATTTTTATTGCTGCTCTTACTCCTTGGTGGGGGGGAGTTCTGATCAGCCAACGTAGGTGCTCTTGATCAAGGTCATCTGCTGATCTGAGAACTGTTGTGGGGACTTCTAATGGCAACTAAAAATCACAGCCAGTGTTACTCCCTGTGTCTCTGGCTTCACTGTGTCTCTGACTTTGTGGTGTCTCGTATCAGTGACACCTATGCCAAAATCAGGAGATAGGGTCTCCTCCAGTCCCTCCCACTTCACATTCTTCACCAGTCAGCTGACCTCTAGTCATTGCCCCCCAGCCATGCCATGAGCTGAATGGGCAGCTGCAAAGAGGCTGAGTGGGTGGCCATGGGCTCCAGGAAGAGCCCAGCTGGACGGCCACAGGCTCCGGGGACAGCCCTGCTGAGCAGCTGCAAAAAGGCTGGGAGAGCGGTGCGGGCTTCAGGAACAGCCCAGAATTCGGTGACCCCTGGCAAATCATCATTCGACCCCCGAGGGGGTCCCGACCCCCAGGTTGAGAACCACTGATATAGAGAGAGTTATTGTACTGCATATGCACATGTTTTTGTCTCTCATGAGCAGAAGCTCACGCATTAACCTGTTTAGTAGTTTCCATACATTAGAAACCCCTAAAAACTCATTCATAAGCTGCCTTCTTTCTGACAGCATAGCATACAGGTTTTTTCCCCCATGACATTTAGCTTGACACAATTTTCTGCATTTGGCAGGGCTCCTATCCAATTACAAAAAAGTTTTTGAACCCTTAGGAACTTTCAATCTTAAGCCCTGTACACACGATCGGTTTGACTGATGAAAACCGTCCGATGGATGGTTTTCATCAGACCAACCGATCATGTATGGGACCCATCGGTCTTTTTTCCTTTGGTTTTAAAAAATAGAACATGTTTTAAATTTTTCCGATGGATAAAAAACTGATCGAAAACTCCGATCGTCTATGGGCAAGTCCATCGGATCAAAAACCCACGCATGCTCAGAATCAAGTCGACGCATGCTCAGAAGCATTAAACTTAATTTTTCTCGGTTTATTGGAGTGTTTTACGTCACCGTGTTTGGAACGGTCGGTTTTTTGACTGATGTTGTGTGGGCAAGACTGATGAAAAACAGTTTCATCTGATTTCCGATGGACAAATCCATCGGACGAAAATCCATAGGTTATCCGATCGTGTGTACAGGGCTTTAGAGTGTGGGCAAACAGCTAAATGCAAACTTGAAATATAAATCGGTGAACTGTCTTACCTGTCAAAGAATTTGTATTTCTGTTCAACTCATTTTTAATCAAGGTATCCAGACAGATTCTATATAAAAACATGATCATTTACTTTTTCAACTGCAGTCAAAATAATATGAAAAACAAGAAAAACGGCGCTCGTGAATAACTAGACGTGTAAATAGCAGCACCACTGACGTGAGATATAATCACATAGATAAGTAAATAAAAAACATATGTGTTGCACTTGAATAACAATGAATATAAAACAATGAAAAATGCAAATCGGTCCATGTGTCTTCAAAATGGCACCAATGAAATGCCTTCACAGTATGAATATGTGCAGAAGTTCTTATTCACTCAGCTCCTCCACCATGTGAATAAACCACCACCATAAGTTTGGGTCGGGTGGTCAAAAGGGGCTCATAAATATGATATGCTCCATCCACGGTTGTTCCTTAGCATACAAAGGGCAGGAGGGATCATCCAACTGTCACATGGAAAACGATACTTCTTTGGTCTCAGATCGTGGTATCTAGTGGAATGTATCAGCAAGGAGATAAACGTCCCATAGTGTAAATCCTTTAAATTAGGTTTTATTCAAGTAATGCACTGACATGCCATTACATTGAAAGAAAAAACTTCATCAGCCAAAACAGGCTCAATCCAAACACGAAAACGCGTATTTTTGCTGATACATTCCACTGGATACCATGATCTGAGACCAGAGGAGTATAATTTTCCATGTGACAGTTGGATGATCCCTCCTGCTCTTTGTATGCTAAGGAACAACCGTGGATGGAGCATATGAGATTTATGAGCCCCTTTTGACCACCCGTATTAGGTGGTCAACACTCTCTGGTAAGAGTACATCCAAACTTATGGTGGTAATTTATTCACATGGAGGAGCTGAGTGAATAAGAACTTCTGCACATATTCATACTGTGAAGGCATTTCATTGGTGCCGTTCGAAGACATAGTCAAAATATTTTAGCATGGTCAATACTGTTACTATAGAGTAAATGAGCTGCCGCTCCCTAATGCCCTGTACACATGATCGTTTTTTCTGATGGAAAAAGTCTGATGGACTTTTTTCATCGGAAAAAACAATCGTGTGTGGGCCCCATCTGATAGGAAATTCCGATCATCTGTGTGGAACTCCAACGGAGAAAAAACCCACGCATGCTCAGAATCAAGTCGACACATGCTCAGAAGCATTGAACTTAATTTTTATCGGCTCGTCGGAGTGTTTTACGTCACCGCGTTTTGGACAGTCGGAATTTTGTCTGATGGTGTGTATGCAAGACTGATGGAAGTCAGCTTCATCGGAATTCCGACGGAAAATTCCATTGTATTTTATTCCATCGGAAATCCGATCGTGTGTGCAGGGCATTATTGTCACAGGCTAGGAGCTTGTGGACCTGCTGTTCAGCCTGCATGCTTGATGGAAGATTGCTTGGGTTGCAGAGTCTAAGAAGTGGCTGTTCTTTATGAGAGCTCCTGACAGGGGAGATGGTTTTTCCTGCAGGGCAACTCCAAGGATGCAGTCCCAAGCACACCCTTGCAGGTCACAGCTGACCAGATTCAAAGAGGTACATGAGTCAAGAGTTAAGAAAACCCATGAATTGACAGGAAGGCATGAGTGTTAGGAGAACACCATGGTGCTGGAACAGGTACTAGGAACTCATAACAGGTTCTAAAAACTAGGAAAGCTACCTATTGCTCAGGCAAAAATTGCTAGTCTGAGCACAGCCTAAATAGTGGCGCTGATAGGCAGACTGTACAGGAACAATCATATACCATGTATCATGGTAGCAGAGCCTGATATGATGCGGAAGGCCTCTCTTACACCTCTGACTCGGGACCCCTGATAGTGTAGACAAAAGGCGCAGGAGTGCAGCGTGGCATGAGTGCCTGTAGGACTTGCTAGCAGCATTGCAGATGTCCTCGCTGGGCAGGTGAAGTCGTCAGATGGCTTCAGCAATCAGACAAGCAGCTGGTACTGGTGACAGCAAATAGCATAGCAAAATCAGGCAGGCTGGGTCATACACAGACAGGATGAATCGGGTAAAGGGCACAGACAGGAGCATGGTCAGGGAAAAGGCCGGGTCTGGAACCGATCAGTAGAGCAGAAGACAAAAGAGCAGACAGAAGAGGAGGTCAGAGGACAAGCCGAGGTCGATACAGGTGGAGTTCAGAGAATGGTCAGGACAAGCCGGGTCAGCAACTGGAAGCAGAATACAGGTTCACAGGATTACAGGTTAAACAGGAGTCTGAAGACAAAGCAGCACTGATTCCGAGCACTGGCTGAGTTTAACCACTATAATACAGGGCACTTATACCCAGTGCCGATCCTGACCTCCCTGGGGCCCTAAGCAAAATTCTGCTAAGGGGCCCTCTACGGTGGCAAAAAAATGGGTGTGGTTTACGCGGAATAGTGGGTGTGGCTTACGTTGGCGTGGCTCAGAGGGGGTGTGGTTAGAGTCTGAGATGAATGAGGGATGAAGGGAGAAAGAGAGAAAGAAAGAGGGAGAGAAAGAAAGAGAGTGAAAGGAAGAAAGAGGGGTGGAGGGACAGCAGGCCCAGATCCTACACCACAATAGAAATGTGTGTATTCCAGAAAGTTTAACAAATCAGCAGATAAAGATACTCCAAACACCTGGTGTTAGCGCTTCAATCATCCCGGCACCATGGTTGTTATGGTGTCAGAATGACTGAAGCGCATTATTTCTATTATTACATTGTAATATAGAATGAAATTATTCAACTCACCATAATGCAGAATCAGTGGAAGTCCTGAGTCCCTCCTTACACCAGGCATTCCCAGAGGAGTCCCCCTTACACCAGGCATTCCCAGTAGAGTTCCTCCTTATATCAGGCATTCCCAGTAGAGTTCCTCCTTATATCAGGCATTCCCAGTAGAGTCCCTCCTTACACCAGACATTCCCAGTAGAGTCCCTCCGTACACCAGGCATTCCCAGTAGAGTCCCTCCTTACACCAGGCCTTCCCAGTAGAGTCCCTCCTTACACCAGGCATTCCCAGTAGAGTCCCTCCTTACACCAGGCATTCCCAGTAGAGTCCCTCCTTACACCAGGCCTTCCCAGTAGAGTCCCTCCTTACACCAGGCCTTCCCAGTAGAGTCCCTCCTTACACCAGACCTTCCCAGTGGAGGCCCCCCTTACACCAGGCCTTCCCAACGGAGCCCCCCTAACATCAGGCCTTACCAGCGGAGTCCCTCCTTACACTAGGCCTTCCCAGCGGAGTCCCTCCTTACACCAGGCATTCCCAGCGGAGTCCCCCTTACACCAGGCATTCCCAGCGGAGTCCCCCTTACACCAGGCATTCCCAGCGGAGGCCCCCTTACACCAGGCATTCCCAGCGGAGGCCCCCCTTACACCAGGCTTTCCCAGCGGAGGCCCCCCTTACATCAGGCATTCCCAGCGGAGGCCCCCCTTACATCAGGTGTGATGCCCTGAGACTCTCTCCGCCGCCATTACGCAGAGGGAACAGTGGGGTAGGCGGCCGGGTGGCTGCCAATAGGAATTAAGCTGCGGCGCCGCCCACCCCCGCCCCTTCCCACATTTCACTCACAGACAGACATCAGCGGGGCGGGAGGTGAGCGGTGCCGCAGCTCAATTCCTATTGGCAGCCACCCTGACCCTCCTCTTAGTCTACAAGAAAATGGCGGCCGGCGGAGACATTGTCTCAGCCCGGCCCGTGGACCTCTAGCGGTGGCGGCAGCGAAGAAGATTCGGGGGCCCCTAGTAATTACTCGGGGCCCTACGCAGCTTGCGTAGCAAGCGTATAGGGCGGATCGGCCCTGCTTATACCCCCTTCCCGCCCAGACCAATTTTCAGCTTTCAGTGCTCTTGCATTTTGAATGCCAATTACTTAGTCATGCAACACTCTACCCAAACAAATTTTTTATAATTTTCTTCATACAAATAGAGCTTTCTTTTGGTGTTACCTAATCACCACTAGGTTTTTTATTTTTTGCGACATAAGTGAAAAATGAGCGATTTTTTAAAAAAAAAAACACTTTTTTTTTGTTTCTATGACAAAATTTTGCAAATAAGTATTTTTTGTTCGTAATTTTGAGCCAAAATTTATACTGCTACATATCCTTGGTAAAAATAACCCAAATAAGTGTATATTATTTGGTCCGTGTAAAAGTTATAGAGATTACAAGCTATGGTGCAAATCATTGAAATGTGATCACACCTGATGCACTATCTCATTTCTTGAAATGTCAGGAAAGTACCAATACCCCCCAAATGACCCCTTTTTGAAAAGTAGACAGTCCAATGTAATTAGTAAGAGGCATGGCGGGTTTTTTGAAGTTGTAATTTTTTCCCACAATTCTTGGAAAAATTAAGAAATTATTTTATTTATTTATTTGTTTACACAAAATTGTCATAATAACAAGTTATTTCACACACAGCATATGCATACTTTCAATTACACCCCAAAATGCATTCTGCTACTCCTCCTTAGTTTGGTGATAACACATGTGTGAGACTTTTTCACAGCCTGGCCACATAAAGAGGGCTAATATGCAGGGAGCACCACCAGGCGTTCTAGGAGTATAAATCACACATAAAATTTCCTAACGACCTATTACACCTTTGAAGGTCCTCTAGCACCAGGACAATGGAATTACCCACAAAATGACCCCATTTTGAAAAGAAAACACCCCAACTGGTGACAGGTACTCGGGTACTCTGTGGGAAAAGGAAAATGCCACTCCAGGTGAGTGATATAACCAAGTAAGCTGATGAATATACTCCTCCCAAGGGTGCTAGCCACGGCTCGCCAGCCGTGCAATAGGGTAGAAAGAAATGGATGGCTACACTCTAAGGTAAATGATAAGTCTCTTTAATGTAAAATCCGTAACATGAATGACACCACAGGACAAAAAAGCAGGTACAGGTAGACGCGCTTCACACAGCGGTTGGTGACAGGTGTTCGGGTACACTGATGGGCTGGTGACAGGTACTCGGGTGCTCTGATGAGCTGGTGACAGGTGCTTGTGTACTCTGATGAGCTGGTGACAGATACTCGGGTACTCTAATGGGCTGGTGACAGGTACTCAGGTACTCTGATTGGCTGGTGATAGGTACTCGGGTACTCTGATGAAATGATAATAGGTACTCAGGTACTCTGATGGGCTGGTGACAGGTACTCGGGTACCCTGATGAGCTGGTGATAGGTACTCGGGTACTCTGATGGGCTGGTGACAGGTACTTGGGTACTCTGATAGGCTGGTGACAGGTACTCGGGTACTCTGATAGGCTAGTGGCAGGTACTCGGGTACTCTGATGAGCTGGTGATCGGTACTCAGGTACTCTGATAGGCTGGTGGCAGGTACTTGGGTACTCTGATAGGCTGGTGGCAGGTACTCGGGTACTCTGATGAGCTGGTGATAGGTTCTCGGGTACTCTGATGAGCTGGTGAGTAGTTGGATACTCTGATGGGCTGGTGACAGGTACTCAGGTACTCTGATGGGTTGCTGATAGGTACTCGGGTACTCTGATGAGCTGGTGATAGGTGATCGGGTACTCTGATGGGCTGGTGACAGGTACTCGGGTACTCTGATGGGCTAGTGACAGGTACTCGGGTACTCTGATGGGCTGGTGACAGGTACTCTGATGCTGGTGACAGGTACTCTGATGCTAGTGACAGGTACTCTGGGGCTGGTGACAGGTACTCTGGGGCTGGTGACAGGTACTCAGATGGGCTGTGACAGATACTCTAGTGTACTGTACGTTTTTCTCTAGGTCTCCACCTCACACACTGAGGAGGAAAACCCGGAAACGGCAGTTGGTTGACATTTGTGACCGGCTGTGATTGGACACAGCGGGTCACGTGGTAAAGAGCCAATTTCATTGGCTCTTTACCCTGATTGGGAATGGGGACACGCCTCATCTCCAATCGCCGCGCTGCGCCCCCCGGAGGCGTTCATGAGCGGCGTGTACGCGGATCTCCAAAGTGACCGGCTGTGATTGGCTGCATGCATGCAGATCTCCAAAGTGACTGACTGTCATTGGCTCTTTATCCTGATCGGGGATGGGCTGATCCCCAACAGCAGTAGCAGTGAGAAGCAGAGGATGTCATATGATGCCCGCCCAGGATAGGAGCATGTCCCTGCAGGAGTCATTTGACTATTTGCCGGTATAGAAGTGGTTAAATAGCCCTTTTGGCTCCAGCATCTGTCACAGGTTCACTTGGGCGTCGGCGTGCACGAGTTTGCGCATATGTATTTGCCAAATCAAAATTCCTGCGAGCACGAAGTGCACATAAGTCTGTCCAGAGGAGTAATCTTGTCTACTGGCATGCCCATCCTGACAATAACTAACTGGAAAGCTGCTGTATTAGACAGTAGGGTGATTCGGGCAATGCCTTAAGCTCCTGTCTTAAACACGTGTCTACGGGACAATAGGTAGGTAACAGAGAACCTTTACTTGTGAGCTGTGGAACTACAAGTAACAAGTAAACATTGCATGTCTGAGGAACTAGTAGCAGTTCAGCCTTGCTTGGTGACAGATCAGACAGACACTAATGAGATCACTTCTTTCCTCCAATCAACAAGCACTACTTGTTAGATTCAATACACGTTGTAATGCCATAAAGCATGATTGGCGTACCCTGCTGCTCCTTTCATCTCTCAGTCCAAGTTCTGATTTGCATGAGATTACAGGCTCTTAATGTAAAGACAGATTCAAGTACTTGTTAAAAGTACATTTAAAGTGATTGTAAACCATCACCTTGTAAAAATAAAAAACATTCAGTTTAAAATAGCAATGAAAGGCAAAACATTTTTGTATATTTATAAAAATACATTATAAATACCCTTTTACCATTTTTTATAAGTGATCACATTCCCTGCATAAGAGCTGGGGGGAGGAGAAGCAGCAGCAAATTGAGCTTCCCAGTGAATGGCTGTGCAGCAGGAGCATGTCAGGACAAGTCTGATCATTGGAGGAGAGCACACTGAGTTCCCAGAAAAGCTAGAGAGCTTACCACGGTGTGTTATCCTGCTTAGTGTGGTAAATTTTTAATAGGAAAACAGAGGGACCGGCAGGAACACCAGGGATTTCACATAAAGGAAACAATACAAAGAGAACAGGAGACTTTTTCATACAAGTACATGGTACAGCAGGCACATATGAAGTGTTGGGGTAACAAACGCTTTAATATTTTTTTTAGCTAAACACGTACAGTAATTAGATTCAATTGGGAGGGGGGGGAGTTACATCTCTCTACATGTGCACTTCAGGATCTTTAGCAACTCCTCTTCTGATGTCCTCCTCTTTGATTGGGCTATGTTGCACTTCAGCAAAATTCCAGTATCCTAAATTCTAACGTTAATCCATTTTCATCGCTATCTGCAATTTAAAGTATACCTAAAGGCAATTTTTTTTTTGGATAGAGTAGAGAGGGATTAGAACAAATGTCAGTTTTTATTGTTGTCTGGGCCCTTGTTAACCACTTCAGCCCCAGAGGATTTGGCTGTCCAATGACCGGGCCATTTTTTGCGATTCGGCACTGCGTCGCTTTAACTGACAATTGCGCGTTCGTGCAACGTAACTCCCAAACAAAATTGACGTCCTTTTTTTTTCACACAAATAGAGCTTTCTTTTGGTGGTATTTGATCACCTCTGCGGTTTTTATTTTTTACTTTTTGCTATAATAAATATCCTCC
The DNA here is from genome assembly GCA_029206835.1 of Rana muscosa. NCBI lineage: Eukaryota > Metazoa > Chordata > Amphibia > Anura > Ranidae > Rana > Rana muscosa. The sequence goes on from JARGYO010005626.1 coordinate 37,644,888, forward strand.
AAAAATATATTAAAAAAACATTTTTTTCTCAGTTTAGGCCGATATGTATTCTTCTACACATTTTTGGTAAAAAAAAATCGCAATAGGCGTATATTGATTTGTTTGCACAAAAGTTATAGCATCTACAAAATAGGGGATAGTTTTATGTCATTTTAATTAATAATTGTTTTTATTAGAAATGGCGGCGATCTGCGATTTTTATTGTGACTGCGACATTATGGTGGACACATTGGACACTTTTGATGCTATTTTGGGACCATTGTCATTTATGGGCTACCAGTGACACGACATTGGTCGCTGCTCCTGAAGACAGGGAGCAGTAGATCAGTGTCCTGTCACAAGGCAGAACAGGGAAATGCCTTGTTTACACACTAAACTGCAGCTCCATGACACGATCACGGGACACCAGCAGACATCGAGTCCGCGGGTCCCATAGGCACAGTCACGGAGCTCGCATCAGGGGCTCGTACAGGTACATCCCTTTGCGCAGCCGCGCCATTCTGTCAACATAAATGTTCATGCGGGGGTCGTCAAGCGGTTAATTAGATTCACACTCTCTGTTTGTCCTGTTTACCATTATCATTGAAAGTGAAAGTAAAAAAAAATCCCAAATATTGGGTTGTCCCCAGAAATGTAATAGAGGGAAAATCTTCCAATAGGGACACTAGTTCTGGTGACCTGGAGGTCCCCAAGGAATTCACGTAATTTTAATTTGCTATGGGACAGGAAGTGAAGGGAAATCTCCGCAATGGCACACAGGTGGCGAAAAAACCTGAATAGGGGTTATAACTCTCCCTTGTTCTATCCAAAAAAATAAAAAAGTTTTGCTTATAGTTCTACTTTAAATCGTGATGAAGGGGGAATTTTGTCACCCAAAAAATACTGTTACCTTAGCATATATGATAAACACTACAGAAGCTGTCTTGTTTTTCTTTTAAATCCTGTATTCCTTCTGAAGGTGCCCTTTCTAGGGCCCTTTATGTTGAGAGTAGGGATGAGCTCGGTGTTCGAGTTGAACATACGTTCGACTCGAACATCGGCTGTTCGACCGTTCGGCGAACATCGAACGATTTGGGCCGTTCGTGCCAAATTCGAGTGACGGGAACGGCCCACAATACACTGCGCCATCACAGTGCAATCCCGGCGCTGTGATTGGCCAAGCATGCACTGTGACCAGGCATGCTTGGCCAATCACAGCACCGGCAGCTAGGAGAGCCATAATTGGCCACAGGCAGGTTGCCTGTGGCCAATTATAGCTCAGGGGGTTTAGCACACGCCCCACACTATAAAAGGCCGCCAGCGCGGCGGCCTTGTGTAGTGTGTTCCGGCGCAGGGAAAGAGGAGGATAGGCAGGGACAGTGTTGATATCCTTTGTGCTATTCTTGTGTGCAGGGAGACAGAAGGATAGGCAGGGAGAGTGTCAGTGTCATATTCTTTGCTAAACCTTGTGTGCAGGGAGAGAGAAGGATAGGCAGGGGACAGTGTCAGTGTCATATTCTTTGCTAAACCTTGTGTGCAGGGAGAGAGAAGGATAGGCAGGGGACAGTGTCAGTGTCATATTCTTTACTAAACCTTGTGTGCAGGGAGAGAGAAGGATAGGCAGGGAGAGTGTCAGTGTCATATTCTTTGATAAACCTTGTGTGCAGGGAGAGAGAAGGATGGGCAGGGGACAGTGTCAGTGTCATATTCTTTACTAAACCTTGTGTGCAGGGAAAGAGAAGGATAGGCAGGGAGAGTGTCAGTGTCATATTCTTTTTTAAACCTTGTGTGCAGGGAGAGAGAAGGATAGGCAGGGGACAGTGTCAGTGTCATTGTTGCTAAGCCTCCTGCACATTATACACCTGAAGTTAGCCCGTATTGCTGTGTTTTCCTGGTGTGTTACACCAACAGGCATTTGCAGCACTTACAGTGGGCGGAGTGTGCCTCCTGCACATTATACACCTGAAGTTAGCCCGTATTGCTGTGTTTTCCTGGTGTGTTACACCAACAGGCATTTGCAGCACTTACAGCGGGCGGAGTGTGCCTCCTGCACATTATACACCTGAAGTTAGCCTGTATTGCTGTGTTTTCCTGGTGTGTTACACCAACAGGCATTTGCAGCACTTACAGCGGGCGGAGTGTGCCTCCTGATCATATTACACCTGAAGTTAGCCCGTATTGCTGTGTTTTCCTGGTGTGTTACACCAACAGGCATTTGCAGCACTTACAGCGGGCGGAGTGTGCCTCCTGCACATTATACACCTGAAGTTAGCCTGTATTGCTGTGTTTTCCTGGTGTGTTACACCAACAGGCATTTGCAGCACTTACAGCGGGCGGAGTGTGCCTCCTGATCATATTACACCTGAAGTTAGCCCGTATTGCTGTGTTTTCCTGGTGTGTTACACCAACAGGCATTTGCAGCACTTACAGCAGGCGTAGTGTGATTCCTGCAAAATATACTCCTGAAGCTAGGCCTTATTGCTGGTTTTCCCATCTCCCTGCAGGCCATTAGAATGTCTGGAAGGCAAACAAGGAGAGGCAGACAGTCAGGAGCCAATAAAAGAGGGCAAGCAGGCTCTGTGTCTAGAGGCAACAGTGCTGGTCGTGGACGCGGTGCATCGCCATCAGCACGTGGCCATGGGACACGCCTGTCCTTCTTTTCGGCAGCTGGACGTGTTGAGCCGCATCATGCCGAAGACTTGGTAGAGTGGATGACCAAGCCCTCCTCATCCTCCTCATCCTCTCTCACCCAGGCTCAGGGTACTGGCAAAGCAGCTGCCAAAGCGTCCTCTTCCCTGGTATCAATGTCATCATCAGTCACTCCTTCCCTAGACCAACCATGTCCTCCTGAGGAGTCCCCCGAACTGTTTGAGCACAGTGTTGGGTACATGCTCCAGGAGGATGCCCAGCGTTTCGAAGGGTCTGATGATGATACCCAGCTAGAGGAAGGCAGTAGCGTGAGAGCAGAGAGAGGGGATGCTCAAGAAGGACACCAATCTGGCAGTCATGTTCCAGCAGCTGCAGCATACTGCCAGATTGGCTCCAGTGATGAGGAGGGAGGGGATGATGAGGTCACTGACTCCACGTGGGTGCCTAATAGGAGAGAGGAGGAGGAGGAGGAGGAGGCACATCTCCAATGAGGCAGGATGCCCTCGGGGGGCCAGCGTAAGGGCAGCACACCGACGGAATCACACCGCAGAGGTCCGCCTGTGCAGGGCGCTGCCTCTGCCCGTTATTCAAAAAGTTCTTTGGTGTGGGCCTTTTTTGAGTCGAGTGCATCAGATCGCACAGCTGCTGTTTGCAACATATGTCTCAAGCGTATATCGCGTGGCCAAAACATCACCCACTTGGGCACCACATGCTTGACCAGACATATGTTGACCTGCCATGCAGCTCGTTGGCAAGCCTACCTTAAAGACCCACACCAAAGAACAAAGTGGACCTCTCCTTGCACCGCATCAGCTGGGATCTCCAACCCCACTATACCTTCAGTCCTCTCTGAAACCTGCACTGAGAGGAATGAAGGTGTAGAATTAGGTGTGTCACAGCCAAGTACTTGCGGGCACTCTGCTAGCAGTACACCGACGTCCGATTCTAGCAGGCAAATTTCCCTGCCCCAGCCATCCACATGCCCAGCGGTTGAATGCTAGCTTGGCTAAATTGCTAGCGCTTCAACTGCTGCCTTTTCAGTTGGTAGACTCGGCCCCCTTCCGTGAGTTTGTGCAATGTGCGGTTCCTGAGTGGCAGGTTCCCAAACGCCACTTTTTCTCACGGAAGGCTATTCCGGCTCTCTACCGGCATGTGGAAGGCAATGTCTTGGCCTCCCTGGACAGGGCGGTCAGCGGTAAGGTGCATATTACCGCTGACTCATGGTCCAGCAGGCATGGACAGGGACATTACCTTTCTTTCACGGCCCATTGGGTCACTCTTTTGGCAGCTGGGAAGGATGCAGCACAAGGTGCAGTAGTGTTGGAGGTTGTTCCACCGCCACGCCTCCAAAATGCTACTACTGGTTGTGACACACCTCTCTCCTCCACCCCCTCCTCTTCTTCCTTCTCCATGGCCTCTTCCTGTGCTTTGTCCTCGGAACCAGCGGTGCTCCGTAGGCGTTCAAGGGGCTACGCAAGTACGCAGGCAAAAAGATGCCATGCCGTGTTTGCGCTGGTGTGTTTGGGGGACAGGAGCCACACTGGGGCAGAGGTTCTGTCTGCTCTACAGGGGCAGGCCGAGAGGTGGTTGACGCCACGCCAGCTTAAGCCAGGAATGGTGGTTTGCGACAATGGCACCAACCTCCTCTCCGCTCTCCGACAGGGACAACTGACCCATGTGCCCTGTGTGGCTCATGTCCTTAACCTGGTGGTGCAGCGGTTCTTGGGCAGGTACCTGGGCTTACAGGATGTCCTGAGGCAGGCCAGGAAAGTCTGTGTGCATTTCCGCAGATCTTATAATGCCAGTGCTCGCCTGGCTGAGCTGCAAAAGGAGTTGAACCTGCCCAAGAACCGCCTTATATGTGACATGCCCACCAGGTGGAACTCAACGTTGGCCATGCTGCAGCGGCTGCACACGCAGCAGAGGGCCATCAATGAGTACCTGTGCGAATACGGCACCAGGACAGGGTCAGGGGAGCTCGGGTTTTTTTCACCACGCCAGTGGAGCATGAGCAGGGATGCATGCACTGTCCTGGCACCATTTGAGGAGGCCACGAGGATGGTGAGCAGTGACAGTGCATGCATCAGTGACACTGTACCTCTTGTCCACCTGTTGGAACATACGCTGCGTGGAATAATGGACAGGGCACTTGAGGCAGAACAGAGGCAGGAAGAGGAGGACTTCCTTGCCTCTCAAGGCCCCCTTTACCCAGACAGTGTTCCTTCTGTCCCACCCATCGCACAGGAAGAAGAAGAGGAGGAGGAGGAGGAGGAGGATTGTGTCAGCATGGAGGTGGAGCCTGGCACTCAGCATCATCAGCAGCAGTCTTTTAGGGATGATTTACAGTCCCAAGAAACCAGTGGACTTGTACGTGGCTGGGAGGAGGTGGCTGCGGATCATGTCGTCCTTAGTGACCCAGAGGACTCCGGACCGAATGCCTCAGCTAACCTACGCTGCATGGCCTCCCTGATCCTGCAAAGTCTGCGGAAGGATCCTCGTATTCTTCGGATCAAGGAGAGGGACCATTACTGGCTGGCCACTCTCCTTGATCCACAGTACAAGGGTAAGGTTGTGGACCTTATCTTACCGTCGCAGAGGGAGCAGAGGATGAGACAACTCCGGGAGGCCTTGCAGAAAGGTCTGTGCAACGCGTTCCCAGAGACTGGGAGGTTACAAACTCCTGGTCCTGGACAACGAGGTGCTGAGGCTTCGGTCAGTCAAAGAAGGAGCGGTGGGGAAGGTGGCCGTCTGACCGATGCGTTCAGACAATTCTTTAGTCCGCAGCCCCAAGGTATGATCGGTTCCAGCAACCATCGCCAGCGTCTGATATACATGGTGCAGGAATACCTAGGGGCAAAGTCAGACTTGGACACCTTCCCCACCGAAAATCCTCTGGCTTACTGGGTCTTGAGGATGGATCACTGGCCAGAGCTTGCACAGTATGCAATTAAGCTACTGGCCTGTCCTGCATCCAGCGTTCTTTCAGAACGCCCATTCAGTGCTGCTGGAGGATTTGTCACGGATCACAGGGTGCGCCTGTCCACCGACTCGGTTGATCGACTGACCTTCATAAAGATGAACCAGTCTTGGATCACCACCAGCTACCAAACACCTGAAGCTGATATAACAGAATAATTTATTTTCAAATGTCACATCCCTTCAAGACTGATGCTGATGCTGAGAGACTGTCCTGTTATGTTGACTGACTATCCTCCTCCTCCTCAATGATCCGATTGATGATGATAGCTTGGAAGAACATTTTTGTTTCTGGGTGCCGCCACCAGTGGCTAAGGCCCAAAAGCAGCAATACAGGCTAAGTTAAGGTGTAATATGGTCAGGAGGCACACTCCGCCCGCTGTAAGTGCCGCAAAATCCTGTTGGTGTAACACACCAGGAAAAAGCAGCAATACGGGCTAACTTCAGGTGTATAATGTGCAGGAGGCTTAGCAACAATGACACTGACACTGTCCCCTGCCTATCCTTCTCTCTCCCTGCACACAAGGTTTATCAAAGTATATGACACTGACACTCTCCCTGCCTATCCTTCTCTCTCCCTGCACACAAGGTTTAGCAAAGAATATGACACTGACACTGTCCCCTGTCTATCCTTCTCTCTCCCTGCACACAAGGTTTATCAAAGTATATGACACTGACACTCTCCCTGCCTATCCTTCTCTCTCCCTACACACAAGGTTTAGCAAAGAATATGACACTGACACTCTCCCTGCCTATCCTTCTCTGTCCCTACACACAAGGTTTAGCAAAGAATAGATTTGACAAGATTTGACACTGTCCCTGCCTATCCTTCACTTTCCCTGCTCCGGAACACACTACACAAGGCCGCCGCGCTGGCGGCCTTTTATAGTGTGGGGCATGTACTAAACCCCCTCAGCTATAATTGGCCACAGGCATCCTGTCTGTGGCCAATCATTGCTCTCCTCGCTGCCGGCGCTGTGATTGGCCAAGCATGCAGGGTCACAGTGCATGCTTGGCCAATCACAGCGCCGGGATTACACTGCGATGGCGCAGTGTATTGTGGGCCGTTCGTGTCACTCGAATTTGGCGCGAATGGCCCAAATCGTTCGTTGTTCGCCGAACGCTGCGAACAGCCGATGTTCGAGTCGAACCTATGTTCGACTCGAACCCCGAGCTCATCCCTATCGATTAGTGCTATAAAAATGCACTGATTACTGTGTAAATGTCACTGGCAGGGAAGTGGTTAAACACTAGGGGGCGATCAAGGGGTTAAGTGTGTTCCCTCAGCGTGTTCTAACTGCAGGGGTGATGATCTGATGAGTCTCTGTCTGTTAGCTTGAGAAAGGAGCGCGGCTGTTTCTTCCATCTACAGCCTGCACGCTCACGAAACCTGGTCGCATATCAATGACGTCATCCCTCTCCGCCTGACTTCTCTCTGCGCTCCAAGCCTTGCGCTGAGGACACGCTCCACTGCTCCACCGCAAACCTGCTGCACTCCATCCAGCGGTGTAGAGCTTCCATTACAATCACAGGACGCTCAGCCTAGGAGATCAAGGAGAGGGATCGACTCTACCGAGGACAGCCCCACACCTTGGGACATGACTTAATGCCTGCTTTTAACTACTTAAATGTGAGTGCACTATAAGGAAATCTAATTGTATATTAAACTTGTTGAAAAATCTGCACCCAGAGGCGCCTCTTCTCTACCCTTTTGTCTAACTGCAGGGGGGATGGGCTCTCTAGAACATGATAGAGATTACTGCTCCCGATCACTGGGAGCAGTAGATTCCTGTCATGTTGCTAGGCAGAACAGGGAAATGCCTTGTTTACATAGGCATCTCCCCGTTCTGCTTCTCCGTACCATGATTGCGGGCCACCGGCGGACATCGCTCGCTAGCCGCGAATGACGGAGTGACGTACGGTACGCGGTTTTGCGAACCCATGCCACTTTTCTGACGTATAACGGCGTGAGCCGGTCGGCAAGTGGTTAAATGACAGCACACTTTCTAAAAGAACGATGGTCATTTGGCTTCTGGTTCAGATATTATCTTTCAAAAACCCATACTCATATTTAAATAAATCTTTAAAGGACTTTCCTAGAGGGCAGTTTAGTCCCATTATGAATGGAACATCAATTTTTTTTTTTTCCGATGAACATGTGGTTATCTAACCTTTCCATGTTCTTGGCTCACTGAACTGTCTTACTTGTACTACTTATTCTGCTTTTCAATCTCTCCAAGCTTCTTGCATTAATCCTAAACCTTGCAAACCTCCATGACGGAATCAATCGATCAGCCAAACCGTTTGATGTTATATAAAAGATTGGTCTTGAGGCATATAGATCGTGAGATGATAACTAAAGCTGCTTTGACACTGCCGCTGGGGCTTAATACAAATAATTTTTTATTTTTTTAAATCATTGTGATTTAGCTCACAGTTGATTCGGTACTATTAATATTACTCCGTTTCCACCCTTGTACTGCGAGCTGTTATTATAAGCACAGGTTAGATACGAAAACCTTCAGACTAAATATTCTCAGACAACATTGAGAATAGCTTAAGTCATTCATTGCAGCCTAGGTGATTTTAAGCTGTGCCCATTTAACCTAAATAAGCTGAAATTGAATCTTGTGGTTTCTGGCAATAATGCTGGAAAATGCCTTGACTTTTTGTTTAACCCCTCCACTGCTGATTTCCTAAGCACCAGAGCGCAAACGTGCGTGGATGTCTTAACCAATAGTGGTCTAAAAAAATAAAAAATAAAAAAAAACAGGAATGAGGTTATGCCTCATAGCTGAGAACATAAAATTCAGTAAAATAAATCAAGCATGTGCACAGCTGAGGGGAGCTTTTCTGAAACCAAAAAGGCAGATGTAGTGAAGGATCAGGGATCCTTCCAAGTGGAAGAAAAGCATTTCCCTATGAAAGCAGACATTCTATTTCCTGTTTCCAGCTGTTGCTGAATTATTTATCCACGTTTGTCTAGCGCTTGATGCATTTGCATTACATAAAAATCTACTGTAGAGTAAAAAATTCTGACTTGTACCTGTTTTGATAAAATGCAATAGTTCCAGCAGGAGAGCAGAAAGAGATTTGTCCTTACCTCAATACAATACAAAATAGTGAAGGGTAAAGCAAAACGAGCATTCTATTGACGTCTTTTTTAATCTCTTTGAATGCTTTTCTTATCTGCCCTATTTTTTATTTCTGGTTATGAACGGCTATGCAAAGGGCATCTTACACAATTTCTGTGTAGTTAATTACATATTTTTTCTTACTTAACTGTACATTTTTTCCAAATCCCTCCTGAAGTTTTAGTAATAAAAAGCTAAAAGTTTCACCCTCTGCAGTGAACTGTTTTATGATGGTACAGCTTCATCACATCTGATCCCCATTTCAATGATTCAGCCAAATCAGCTTCTCTTGTACCTTTATTCCTAAGGTTTCTCAGCACATACACCTCCATAATCTTCATGGTATGTCTCATTTAGCAGCTTAATCAGTGTGATTGTGATTGTGATTGTTCTGACAAATTACTTTTAAAGCGGATTTAAAATTAAAAGTGCTGACAGATAGGATTTTTGTGACAAGAGAGACCTTATTAGTTTCTTTGTCCTAAAGCGGAGTTCCACCCAAAAGTGGAACTTTCGCTGATCTGCTTCCTCCCCCCCTCCGGTGCCACATTTGGCACCTTTCAGGGGGGAGGGGGGAACGGGTACCTGTTTTTGACAGGTACCCTTCCTCACTTCTGGGAGACAGCGCAATCCATCGGAGGTTTGGGCTACCTCTTACTTCCCCCGCCGCCGGGCCAATTAGAAAGCGCCGAAAGGCTTCACTGCTGGCTTCCCTTACGACGAAAATCGGTTGGGGTGCCGACATTGTGGGCTCCCTGGACAGGTAAGTGTCTATATGTTAAAAGTCAGCAGCTGCAGTATTTGTAGCTGCTGACTTTTCATTTTTTTTCCCCAGGCCGAATACCGCTTAACCACTTAAGCCCCTAGCCTTTTTTTCAGACTTGGTGTTTACACGTTAAAAACACGTTTTTTTGCTAGAAAATTACTAAGAACCCCGAAACATTATACATTTTTTTCTAACACCCTAGAGAATAAAATGGCGGTCATTGCAATACTTTTTGTCACACCGTATTTGCGCAGCGGTCTTACAAGCGCAATGAAATAACTGCACTATCTAAATATGTACGAATTTATCAATGTTTGTATTATAACTTATAACCTCATAATAAAATCAGAATGAAATAACAAGCGCACTTTTTTTTGAAAAAATTCACTTTTTTAAATTAAAAAATAAGACAACAGTAAAGTTAGCCCAATTTTTTTTATATTGTGAAAGATAAGGTTACGCCAAGTAAATTGATACCCAACATGTCACGCTTCAAAATAGCACGCCGCTCGTGGAATGGCATCAAACTTTTACCCTTAAAAATCTCCATAGGTGACGTTTAAAAAAATTCTACAGGTTGCATGTTTTGAGTTTTTGAGTTACAGAGGAGGTCTAGGGCTAGAATTATTGCACTCGCACTAACAATCGCGGCGATACCTCACATGTGTGGTTTGAACACCGTTTTTATATGCGGGCGCTACTCAAGTATGCGTTCGCTTCTGCGCGCGAGCTCGTCGGGACGGTGCGCTTTAAATTTAAAAAAATATATTTTTTATTATTTATTTTACTAAATTTTATTTATTTTTACACTGTTTTTAAAAAATAAATAAATTGGGTCACTTTTATTACTATTACAAGGAATATAAACATCCCTTGTAATAGAAAAAAAGAATGACAGGTCCTCTTAAATATGAGAACTGGGGTCAAAAAGACCTCAGATCTCATATTTCGCCTAAAATTCAATAAAAAATTAAAAAATAAAATGTTGTCATTTGAAAAAAATGACAAAAATAAATTGGCCCTTTAAGACGTTTGGGCGGAAGTGACGTTTTGACGTTGCTTCTGCCCTGCTATGGTATGGAGACGGGTGGGGGCCATCTTGCCCACACTCGTATCCATACCCAGCCACGAGAAGGACCCGATCGCCTCCGCCACTCCCGACGGCTGCGGTAAGTGTCGAAGGGTGCAGGAGAGCGGCGGGAGGCCCTCTCCCGCCGCAGATAACGGTGATCTTGCGGCGAATCTGCCGCAGAGACCACCATTATCGTTTACAGCACCGCCGCCTGATGAGATGGATACCTTGGTTGTGGCAGCAGCTGCTGCCGTTACCCAGATATCCCTCTTCAAAAAGAGGACGTATATAGTCGTGCGGCGGGGCTTAAGTGGTTAACGTCTTCCACCTGTCTGTAAGCATTAATGTACACTGATCCACATATGAGCAGCTTAGTATACCTTTATTGCACTGTTTTGTGGCGTGATGATGTGACTCCTATGTGCATGTGTGGGAGTAACGTCATCGCGGACTGGCCAAGTCCGAACCCGAAATGAAGATGGGGAGAAGGTGAAAGCACCCATGACAATTGAGAGTGTTGACACCACAGTGCTGGAAGTGATTACTTGGCAAGTCTTGTCTGTCATAATGTGCTAATATGCGATCCTCTGGCCAATTATAACATTTGTATGTGGAGGTTTCATTTTGCTTCAGGTTAGGATGGCTCATGCTGAAGGAACGACTTTAGCCCTGTACACACGGCCGAGATTCTCGTCAGGAAAAAAACGTCGTCTTTCCTGACGAGAATCTTGACAAGAAACTTGTCCCGGCCGAGTGTACACACGTACGATTCAAAAGAACCGCCTTTCTTTTGAATAGCACGAACGCGGTGACGTCATCGATTACGACGAGCGTGCGCTCGTCACATTCAATGCCGTCGCCGCCATCTTGCTACACCCTATGCCTATGCCTAGGAAGCTACCGCGCATGCGTCAAAGTCATTTTGAGCATGCACGGGTTTCCACGGCGACAGGTAAGGTGTACACACGCTCGGGTTTCTCGTCGAGAAACAGGCCGACGAGATTCTCGACGAGAAAAAAAACAGCAGGTCGTCTTTTTTCTCGTCGGGGAATTTGGGCAGTTTTCTTGACGAGAAAACTGAAACCCGCGTACACACAGCCGGTTTTCTCGGCAAGAAAGCTCTCCTGGCAGTTTTCTTGTCGTTTATTGCCGAGAAAACCGGTCGTGTGTACGCGGCCTTAGAAAGGGCAAATGGTGTTTAATTCATTATGTGTCTTACTACCTAACTTAAGTTGTAAAATTACAAGTTTGGGCACTTTTGCAAACAGGTGGAACTAACTTTTAGGGCCCATTTACAACTGTCCATTGCGGTGCTCTTCATTTTCAATGAAATGCACCTCTAATGCACATGTCTTGCATCATGCCACAGCACACAGTAATGCATTACTGTGCAATGTGGTGCTCAGCCTGGAAAAAAATTATGCCTGTCTGTTTTTTTTTTTTCTGTCGGTTCGTTTGCATTTGCAGACCATTTAAATGAAAGCGGGGTTCCACCCGTTTTTTCGTTTATTGAAAGTCAGCAGCTATAAAAAGTGTAGCTGCTGACTTTTAATAAACACACACTCACCTGTCCTACGGTCCAGCGATGCGGCTGCCCGGAGCCTCACTCCTCTCTCCCTCCTCTCTGCGGCGCCATCATAGCAACTGTGGGCACCCGGCCGTGATAGCTTACGGCTTCACGGCCGGGCGCGCACTGCGCATGCGGCGAGACGCGCTGCGCTCTGCTATTGGCCTGGCAATCTTCTGGGACCTGTGACGTCTCTCAGAAGATTGCAAGGAGGGAGTGGCCGCCTAGGAGGAGAGGAGGAGTCGCCTAGGCGGCCGAGATGTGGAAGGAGGAAGTGGGACAGGTAGTGCCTCTAAAAAGAAGGTACCCACTCCCCGCCAAAAAGAACATTATGTGCCAAATGTGGCATGTAAGGGGGTGAAGCGTGCTCAAAACGGAAGTTCCACTTTTGGGTGGAACTCCACTTTAATAGGTTGCACCTAACTCAACATACATTAAAAAGCATACATTAACGCAAAACACCAGAGCAGACGGGTATAAATGGGTCCTTAACCTTGAAATAACCTTTACGTATGTCATAAAAAGGAGCTGCTAATAAAGCATTGTGATGTTTTATTTTTTTATGTTATATTTTTTTAGCGGAGGTCAGTTATTGATACCCTTAGATATTTTAGCTCTATGGATGCTCACAAAGGTAACACAGTCATAAAGGGGGTTTCCTTTGGGGACACTCCTTTTGGCTTTCCTGCACAGGTTATGTCATTGTGAATTTTGCATAAAGATGTCATTATGATTTTCCTATGACGATGTCTTAAGATATGTGCACAGGAAGCCACTAAAGATGGTGCTGTGAAAGCTCATCTTTCACAGAGCTTGCGGTAAATTTTCCTGAAACCAGGAAAATCAGAAGCCTCCCACATCTTTTAGTTGAAAAATTTATAAAAACTGAAGCCTAATATAGTTGGCAATATCAACTAATCATGTACAAGTTCCTTAATGTCAATTTCAGCCTCTAGCTTTGCTACTTATTAGGTGACGGTTTTGGAGTTGCCGAATGATCTAATCATTTAAAGACAGTATCGAGCAATCACATGTTCAATACTGCCCAAAGATATAATAGATAACTAGCAGGTGATAGAGTTGCACATTCCAGTTACTTTTACACTGGGGCATTGGGAGCGTCAGCGGTAAAGCTGCCTAACTGATATAAATGGATATGCAATAACATAGCAAACACTTTCTGTACTTATTCAAGTTACACATTATACTGTATATGCAAAGACCTATGGGTTTGTTCAGTAAGACAGCATAAACTGAAGCCATATCTCAGCTGACCTGACAGCAGTGAACCGAAATCTGATTAGTCTTATATGATCCTGTACTGGGGTATTAAATCTGATAACATGTATCGTATTTTTATAACAAAATAAAAGCTGAAAGTAAGACAACAATACAGCTAAACTGCCAGTAAAATTGACTTTTCAGAGAAAACTGGCAGTGCAGCTGTATTCTAACTTTTATAATTCAATATAATAATGCTTTCCAATAAACAGAGAAATAATATTGATTATGAGTAAGGCTTAGTAGTCTCTGAATCAATACTCACAAAACTTTTCACTCTAGAATATAAATTTAGCTATGAATTTATCAGACATGTAAGCAATTATCATTCCTGTTACCTAACTGTTCAATATATTTTATTACAGTATTTACTACATCTTCAATTCTGTTGAATGGAATAATAAAAGGTCAGCCGAATGAAAACTGATCTTTAACTTTTAGGGAGTCCTGCTGGACTTTTTGTAGAAGTAGAAGTAAACTCCTTATACTTAGGCTCCATGTACACAGAAGCTCAAAAACGGCCGTTTTTAAAGCAGCAGAAAAAGCTAGCTTTTATTAGCGTTTTTTTACTAGCTTTTATTAGCGTTTTTCAGTGTAGCTTTTTTTAGCTTTTAAAAAAAAAAAAAAATATATATTTTTTTTTCAATGGACTAAAAAACGCTCGCGGCCAGCGTTTTTGAGCGTTTATGAGTGTTTTTCGGCGTTTTGCGTTTTTTTCTGCCGAAAAAACGGCACTTTGAACGCAAATTTCCTGCGTTCAGAAAAAAGCCCATTAACTCCACTGCTCATTAAAGCTAAAAAACGTTATGTGTACATGAACACATAGGCTAACATAGAGTGCAGTTAATGGGCTTTTAAAAAAAACGCCAAAACGCCCATTAACTGCAGTTTATCAGCTTCTGTGTACATGGAGCCTAAGGCTTTTTTTTTTTTTTTTTTAAAAGCTAAAAAAAGCTACACTGAAAAACGCTAATAAAAGCTAGTAAAAAAACGCTGATAAAAGCTAGCTTTTTCTGCTGCTTTAAAAACGGCCGTTTTTGAGCTTCTGTGTACATGGAGCCTAAGTCATTGTAAAGTCTTGTTTAAAAAAAACAAAAAAAAACAAACAAACATGTTATACTTATCTCCTCTATGCAGTAGGTTTTTCACAGGGCAGCCTGGATCCTCCTCTTCTCTGGTCCCTCTTCGCTGCTCCTGGCCCCTCCCTCCTGTCAAGTGCCCCCACAGCAAGCGGCTTGCTATGGGGGCAGCCGAGCTTCAGCTCCTTGTCTCCATTCAGACACAGAACTGGCATTCTGACCTGCCCTCTCTCTCCTGATTGGCTAACTGACTTTGATTGACAGCCACGGGAGCCAATGGCACCACTGTTTTGTCTCAGCCAATCAGGAGGGAGAGTCCCGGATGGCCAAGGGACTCGTGGACATTGCTGGACAGAGATGGGGCTCAGGTAAGTATTAGGGGGTGCTGTAGAGGTTGCTACACACAGAATGTTTTTTATCTTAATGCATAGAATACATTAAGATAAAAAACCATCTGCCTTTACAACTTCTTTAACTCCCTTCCAGTGATACAATGGGGCTGATTTACTAAATCTGAAAAGTGCAAAATCTGGTGCAGCTCTGCATAGAAACCAATCAGCTTCCAGGTTTTTTGTCAAGCCCAATTGAACAAGCTGAAGTTAGAAGCTGATTAGCTACCATGCACCAGATTTTGCACTCTCAAGTTTTAGTAAATCAACCCCAATGTCTCTGGGCTTCCTTGCTGGCACTGACAGGGTCTTCCTCCTGGTATGGCATCTTCCGCTGTCTTGATTGACCAGGTTGTGATGATATAACATCCTAACATGCTGGCTCCATTTACATTCTAAAGAAGTTTGCAAACAGGAAGATAAGCAACTTTTATTGCAGAAGAGACATAGCATGTATCTTTTGCAAGCAAAAACCCCTTTTTCTTTTTAAGGCAAAGTTACATTTTAATACTACATAACGGAGCTTCAAAAAGTAGGACAGGCTGGTAACTAGACATGGCCCGAACACCCCCTTGAACTCCTGAACAGGGGAAATGTTCTAACCCAAACGGAAAACCCCATTGAAGACTTTGGGAGCCGAACAGGAAAAATCAAAAGTGCCCATTTTGAAGGCTTATATACAAGTAATTGGCCATAAAAGGGGTATGGGGGTCTGGGTACTGCTCTGGGGGACAATGCAAAAGTGTTTTTTAAAAACAATTGTTTTTTCAGGAGCAGTGAATTTAAATATGATTAAAGTGCAACAATAAAAATGAAAAATTTATTTAAATATAGTGCCTGGGGGGTCCCCTTAATGTGCCTGTAAAGTAGTGCATCTGCATGCATAGAACATGCTGCAGCAAAAATTTTATTTTTAAAGAAAAAAACGAGTCAAATCCCATTAAAAATGACTCAGTTAAAATTGCAGAGATTCGGCTTATAATTATTTTTTTTTTAAAACGGCGTGGGGTCCCCCGCAACATTTATACCAGACCCTTATGCGGGCATGCAGCCCTGAAGGTCAGGAAAGGGTGTGGGTGCTTTGGGGAAGGAGGGTTCTGCCCCCCACTCCAAAGCACCTTGTCCGGCAACACATCCTGTTTGCACTCCATGCTGCTTTGAGTGGCGTCCATCCACGGTGATGTCTTCCAAGAGCGCCTACGGATCCCAGCTAGGCTCTCGTACGGCTGTGCCCCTTGCACAGCATTACATTGTAGCTAGCTACAAGACACCTTTCCATCCCCTGGCACTGGACCCAGCGGAGATTAGCCCATCCAAACCCACCAACACCGGCATGGTATTGTACAGGCTTTAAATTACTTATCTTTCAAGAAGGACAATAAAACAATTGATTATTTAGCTTCAACACTTTGCGTACCTTGCCATATATTGATGGTCCTATTTACAGCATACCAATTCAGTGAGTGCTGTCCATTTTGTGTTGGTAGGTAAATCAGTCAACTGGTACATATTCATAAAAAAATCAATACTGAATGCATTTGTGCTTTTAGAATATAATATATATTGGTAATGTATTGCTGTAACTCTAATGAAAAAATGTATTAACTTCCATCACTGAGAAACCCCCACTTAAAGGATAAAAACAAAAATTGCCGCTCAAGGCAGATAGGATAAGGGAGGTACTTTTCTCGGAGACCTTGGGTGCCTGCAATGCACGTAGCAATTGAGGAAAAAATAAGATAAAAGAGGACAGCCGCACTCCAATCCAACGTGTGTTTAATGAATGAGTAAGCACTGATTTTGTGCGAAACGCGTCAGTTATCCTGTTCTAGCTGGTTTTTGTAGTGCCTGTTCATTAAACACACGTTGGATTGGAGTGCGGCTGTCCTCTTTTATCTTATTTTTTCCCCACTTAAAGGATCATGGACATTTACACTGCTCCATATCTTTCAGTTCACTTGAGATCATTACTCGATCCTCAGTACCCAAGATATATATAGAGCCATGAGGTGATTAATTTCAACCTGCTGGAATGTCCTAACATCTGAACTGTGGGTTTGATGCGGAGTGACACTTTAAGAATAGGGATGAGCTCGGTGTTCGAGTCGAACATACGTTCGACTCGAACATCGGCTGTTCGATCGTTCGGCGAACATCGAACGATTTGGGCCGTTCGTGCCAAATTCGAGTGACGCGAACGGCCCACAATACACTGTGCCATCGCAGTGCAATCCCGGCGCTGTGATTGGCCAAGCATGCACTGTGACCCCGCATGCTTGGCCAATCACAGCGCCGGCAGCTAGGAGAGCCATAATTGGCCACAGGCAGGTTGCCTGTGGCCAATTATAGCTCAGGGGGTTTAGCACACGCCCCACACTATAAAAGGCCGCCAGCATGGCGGCCTTGTGCAGTGTGTTCTGGCGCAGGGAAAGAGAAGGATAGGCAGGGACAGTGTGATATTCTTTGTGCTATTCTTGTGTGCAGGGGGAGAGAAGGATTGGCAGGGAGAGTGTCAGTGTCATATTCTTTGCTAAACCTTGTGTGCAGGGAGAGAGAAGGATAGGCAGGGGACAGTGTCAGTGTCATATTCTTTGCTAAACCTTGTGTGCAGGGAGAGAGAAGGATAGGCAGGGAGAGTGTCAGTGTCATATTCTTTGATAAACTTTGTGTGCAGGGAGAGAGAAGGATAGGCAGGGGACAGTGTCAGTGTCATATTCTTTGCTAAACCTTGTGTGCAGGGAGAGAGAAGGATAGGCAGGGAGAGTGTCAGTGTCATATTCTTTGATAAACCTTGTAAGCAGGGAGAGAGAAGGATAGGCATGGGACAGTGTCAGTGTCATTGTTGCTAAGCCTCCTGCACAGTATACGCCTGAATCTAGCCCTTATTGCTGTGTTTTCCTGGTGTGTTACACCAACAGGCATTTGCAGCACTTACAGCAGGCGTAGTGTGATTCCTGCAAAATATACTCCTGAAGCTACGCCTTATTGCTGTGTTTTCCTAGTGTGTTACACCAACAGGCATTTGCAGCACTTACAGCAGGCGTAGTGTGATTCCTGCAAAATATACACCTGAAGCTAGCCCGTATTACTGTGTTTTCCTGGTGTGTTACACCAACAGGCATTTGCAGCACTTACAGCAGGCGTAGTGTGATTCCTGCAAAATGTACTCCTGAAGCTAGCCAGTAGGGATGAGCTCGGTGTTCGAGTCGAACATACGTTCGACTCGAACATCGGCTGTTCGATCGTTCGCCGAACAACGAACGATTTGGGCCGTTCGCGCCTAATTCGCGGCCCACAATGCACTACGCCATCGCAGTGTCATCCAGGCGCTGTGATTGGCCAAGCATGCACTGTGACCCCGCATGCTTGGCCAATCACAGCGCCGGCAGCGAGGAGAGCAATGATTGGCCACAGGCAGGATGCCTGTGGCCAATTATTGCTGAGGGTGTTTAGTACACGCCCCACACTATAAAAGGCCGCCAGCACGGCGGCCTAGTGTAGTGTGTTCCGGAGCAGGGAGAGAGAAGCATAGGCAGGGACAGTGACATTTTTTTTTCTTGCTTAACCTGGATTCCTTTAGTTTAGGGAAAGAGAAGGATAGGTAGGGAGAGTGTCAGTGTGTTTTACTGTGCTAATCCTTGTTTGTAGGGACAGGGAAGGACAGTGAGGGAAATTCTCCTTGTGCTATACTGTGCTAAAGCATTCATCATCAACCATCTTTAAAAAAAAATTTTTATAGGGACAGAAAACTATAGGTAGGGAGAGTGTCAGTGTGTTTTACTGTGCTAATCCTTGTTTGTAGGGACAGGGAAGGACAGTGAGGGAAATTCTCCTTGTGCTATACTGTGCTAAAGCATTCATCATCAACCATCTTTAAAAAAACATTTTTTATAGGGACAGAAAACTATAGGTAGGGAGAGTGTCAGTGTGTTTTACTGTGCTAATCCTTGTTTGTAGGGACAGGGAAGGACAGTGAGGGAAATTCTCCTTGTGCTATACTGTGCTAAAGCATTCATCATCAACCATCTTTAAAAAAACATTTTTTATAGGGACAGAAAACTATAGGTAGGGAGAGTGTCAGTGTGTTTTACTGTGCTAATCCTTGTTTGTAGGGACAGGGAAGGACAGTGAGGGAAATTCTCCTTGTGCTATACTGTGCTAAAGCATTCATCATCAACCATCTTTAAAAAAACATTTTTTATAGGGACAGAAAACTATAGGTAGGGAGAGTGTCAGTGTGTTTTACTGTGCTAATCCTTGTTTGTAGGGACAGGGAAGGACAGTGAGGGAAATTCTCCTTGTGCTATACTGTGCTAAAGCATTCATCATCAACCATCTTTAAAAAAACATTTTTTATAGGGACAGAAAACTATAGGTAGGGAGAGTGTCAGTGTGTTTTACTGTGCTAATCCTTGTTTGTAGGGACAGGGAAGGACAGTGAGGGAAATTCTCCTTGTGCTATACTGTGCTAAAGCATTCATCATCAACCATCTTTAAAAAAACATTTTTTATAGGGACAGAAAACTATAGGTAGGGAGAGTGTCAGTGTGTTTTACTGTGCTAATCCTTGTTTGTAGGGACAGGGAAGGACAGTGAGGGAAATTCTCCTTGTGCTATACTGTGCTAAAGCATTCATCATCAACCATCTTTAAAAAAACATTTTTTATAGGGACAGAAAACTATAGGTAGGGAGAGTGTCAGTGTGTTTTACTGTGCTAATCCTTGTTTGTAGGGACAGGGAAGGACAGTGAGGGAAATTCTCCTTGTGCTATACTGTGCTAAATCATTCATCATCAACCATCTTTAAAGAAACATTTTTTATAGGGACAGAAAACTATAGGTAGGGAGAGTGTCAGTGTGTTTTACTGTGCTAATCCTTGTTTGTAGGGACAGGGAAGGACAGTGAGGGAAATTCTCCTTGTGCTATACTGTGCTAAAGCATTCCTCATCAACCATCTTTAAAAAAACATTTTTTATAGGGACAGAAAACTATAGGTAGGGAGAGTGTCAGTGTGTTTTACTGTGCTAATCCTTGTTTGTAGGGACAGGGAAGGACAGTGAGGGAAATTCTCCTTGTGCTATACTGTGCTAAAGCATTCATCATCAACCATCTTTAAAAAAACATTTTTTATAGGGACAGAAAACTATAGGTAGGGAGAGTGTCAGTGTGTTTTACTGTGCTAATCCTTGTTTGTAGGGACAGGGAAGGACAGTGAGGGAAATTCTCCTTGTGCTATACTGTGCTAAAGCATTCATCATCAACCATCTTTAAAAAAACATTTTTTATAGGGACAGAAAACTATAGGTAGGGAGAGTGTCAGTGTGTTTTACTGTGCTAATCCTTGTTTGTAGGGACAGGGAAGGACAGTGAGGGAAATTCTCCTTGTGCTATACTGTGCTAAAGCATTCATCATCAACCATCTTTAAAAAAAACATTTTTTATAGGGACAGAAAACTATAGGTAGGGAGAGTGTCAGTGTGTTTTACTGTGCTAATCCTTGTTTGTAGGGACAGGGAAGGACAGTGAGGGAAATTCTCCTTGTGCTATACTGTGCTAAAGCATTCCTCATCAACCATCTTTGAAATCCTTGTTTTTTGGACAGTCAGGGAAATTGTCATTGTGCTATTCTGTGCGAAAGCAATCATCCTCAACCATATTTAGAAATCCTTAAGTAAAGGGACAGAGAAGGACACCTGAAGGTAGCCCTTATTGCTTTTTTCCCATCTCCCTGCAGGCCATCCATTAGAATGTCTGGAAGGCAAACAAGGAGAGGCAGACAGTCAGGAGGCAATAAAAGAGGGCAAGCAGGCTCTGTGTCTGGGGGCAACAGTGCTGGTCGTGGACGCGGTGCATTGTCATCAGCACATGGCCATGTGACACGCTTGTCCTTCTTTTCGGCAGCTGGACATGTTGAGCCACATCATGCCGAAGACTTGGTAGAGTGGATGACCAAGCCCTCCTCCTCCTCCTCATCCTCTCTCACCCAGGCTCAGGGTACTGGCAAAGCAGCTGCCAAAGCGTCCTCTTCCCTGGTATCAATGTCAGACTCATCATCAGTCACTCCTTCCCTAGACCCACCATGTCCTCCTCCTGAGGAGTCCCCCGAACTGTTTGAGCACAGTGTTGGGTACATGCTCCAGGAGGATGCCCAGCGTTTCGAAGGGTCTGATGATGAAACCCAGCTACAGGAAGGCAGTAGCGTGAGAGCAGACAGAGGGGATGCTCAAGAAGGACACCAATCTGGCAGTTATGTTCCAGCAGCTGCAGCATACTGCCAGATTGGCTCCAGTGATGAGGGGATGATGAGGTCACTGACTCCACGTGGGTGCCTAATAGGAGAGAGGAGGAGGAGGAGGATGAGGAGGAGGCACATCTCCAACGAGGCAGGATGCCCTTTGGTGGCCAGCGTAAGGGCAGTACACCGACGGAATCACACCGCAGAGCTCCGCCTGTGCAGGGCGCTGCCTCTGCCCGTCATTCAAAAAGTTCTTTGGTGTGGGCCTTTTTTGAGGCTAGTGCATCAGATCGCACAGCTGCTGTTTGCAACATATGTCTCAAGCGTATATCGCGTGGCCAAAACATCAGCCGCTTGGGTACCACATGCCTGACCAGACATATGTTGACCTGCCATGCAGCTCGTTGGCAAGCCTACCTCAAAGACCCACACCAAAGAACAAAGCGGACCTCTCCTTGCACCGCATCAGCTGGGATCTCCAACCCCACTATAACTTCAGTCCTCTCTGAAACATGCACTGAGAGGAATGAAGGTGTAGAATTAGGTGTGTCACAGCCAAGTACTTGCGGCCACTCTGCTAGCAGTACACCGACGTCCGATTCTAGCAGGCAAATTTCCCTGCCCCAGCTGCTGGACCGTCGAAAGAAGTTCACTCCCAGCCATCCACATGCCCAGCGGTTGAATGCTAGCTTGGCTAAATTGCTAGCGCTTCAACTGCTGCCTTTTCAGTTGGTAGACTCGGCCCCCTTCCGTGAGTTTGTGCAATGTGCGGTTCCTCAGTGGCAGGTTCCCAAACGCCACTTTTTCTCACGGAAGGCTTATCCGGCTCTCTACCGGCATGTGGAAGGCAATGTCTTGGCCTCGCTGGACAGGGCGGTCAGCGGTAAGGTGCATATTACCGCTGACTCATGGTCCAGCAGGCATGGACAGGGACGTTACCTTTCTTTCACGGCCCATTGGGTCACTCTTTTGGCAGCTGGGAAGGATGCAGGACAAGGTGCAGTAGTGTTGGAGGTTGTTCCACCGCCACGCCTCCAAAATGCTACTACTGGTTGTGACACACCTCTCTCCTCCACCCCCTCCTCTTCTTCTTCCTCCATGGCCTCTTCCTGTGCTTTGTCCTCTGAACCAGCGGTGCTCCGTAGCCGTTCAAGGGGCTACGCAAGTACGCAGGCAAAAGGATGCCATGCCGTGCTTGCGCTGGTGTGTTTGGGGGACAGAAGCCACACTGGGGCAGAGGTCCTGTCTGCTCTGCAGGGCCAGGCCGAGAGGTGGTTGACGCCACGCCAGCTTAAGCCAGGAATGGTGGTTTGCGACAATGGCACCAACCTCCTCTCCGCCCTCCGACAGGGACAACTGACCCATGTGCCCTGTGTGGCTCACGTCCTTAACCTGGTGGTGCATCGGTTCTTGGGCAGGTACCCGGGCTTACAGGATGTCCTGAGGCAGGCCAGGAAAGTCTGTGTGCATTTCCGCAGATCTTATAATGCCAGTGCTCGCCTGGCTGAGCTGCAAAAGGAGTTGAACCTGCCCAAGAACCGCCTTATATGTGACATGCCCACCAGGTGGAACTCAACGTTGGCCATGCTGCAGCGGCTGCACACGCAGCAGAGGGCCATCAATGAGTACCTGTGCGACTACGGCACCAGGACAGGGTCAGGGGAGCTTGGTTTTTTTTCTCCACGCCAGTGGGGCATGATCAGGGATGCATGCACTGTCCTGGCACCATTTGAGGAGGCCACGAGGATGGTGAGCAGTGACAGTGCATGCATCAGTGACACTGTACCTCTTGTCCACCTGTTGGAGCACACGCTGCGTGGAATAATGGACAGGGCACTTGAGGCAGAACAGAGGCAGGAAGAGGAGGACTTCCTTGCCTCTCAAGGCCCCCTTTACCCAGACAGTGTTCCTTCTGTCCCACCCATCGCACAGGAAGAGGAGGAGGAGGAGGAGGAGGAGGATTGTGTCAGCATGGAGGTGGAGGCTGGCACTCAGCATCATCAGCAGCAGTCTTTTAGGGATGATTTACAGTCCCAAGAAACCAGTGGACTTGTACGTGGCTGGGAGGAGGTGGCTGCGGATCATGTCATCCTTAGTGACCCAGAGGACTCCGGACCGAATGCCTCAGCTAACCTACGCTGCATGGCCTCCCTGATCCTGCAAAGTCTGCGGAAGGATCCTCGTATTCTTCGGATCAAGGAGAGGGACCATTACTGGCTGGCCACTCTCCTTGATCCACGGTACAAGGGTAAGGTTGCGGACCTTATGTTACCGTCGCAGAGGGAGCAGAGGATGAGACAACTCCGGGAGGCCTTGCAGAAAGGTCTGTGCAACGCGTTCCCAGAGACTGGGAGGTTACAAACTCCTGGTCCTGGACAACGAGTTGCTGGGGCTTCGGCCAGTCAAAGAAGGAGCGGTGGGGAAGGTGGCCGTCTGACCGATGCGTTCAGACAATTCTTTAGTCCGCAGCCCCAAAGTATGATCGGTTCCAGCAACCATCGCCAGCGTCTGATAAACATGGTGCAGGAATATCTAGGGGCAAGGTCAGACTTGGACACCTTCCCCACCGAAAATCCTCTGGCTTACTGGGTCTTGAGGATGGATCAATGGCCAGAGCTTGCACAGTATGCAATTGAGCTACTGGCCTGTCCTGCATCCAGCGTTCTTTCGGATTGCACATTCAGTGCTGCTGGAGGATTTGTCACGGATCACAGGGTGCGCCTGTCCACCGACTCGGTTGATCGACTGACTTTCATCAAGATGAACCAGTCTTGGATCACCACCAGCTACCACACACCTGATGCTGATATAACAGACTAATTGATTTTAACATGTCACATCCCTTCAAGACTGATGCTGATGCTGAGTGCCTGTGCTGTTATGTTGACTGGCTATCCTCCTCCTCCGAGTCCTCAATGATACGATTGATGATGATAGCTTGGAAGATCATTTTTGTTTATGGGTGCCGCCACCAGTGGCTAAGGCCCAATTTTTCAGCCCCTGTTTAACAGGGGCGTGTAATTACAATTTTTGAAGCAATACTTTGCAACAGGGCTCATTGCTGTGCTCCAAGTACAGTATCTGTGAGGGGTTGCAGTGTTGTGCCACCAGTGCCTAAGGCCCAATTTTTCAGCCCCTGTTCAACAGGGGCATGTAATTACAATTCTTGATCTAATAATTCACAGCAGGGCCCATTGCTGCACCCACCAAGAGTAACTCTGAGGGCTTACAGTGTTGTGGCAACGCCACCACCACCACCACCACGAAAGGCCCAATTTTTCAGCCCCTGTTCAAAAGGGGCATGTAATTACAATTCTTGATCTAATAATTCACAGCAGGGCCCATTCCTGCACCCACCAAGAGTAACTCTGAGGGCTTACAGTGTTGTGGCAACACCACCACCACCACCACCACCACGAAAGGCCCAATTTTTCAGCCCCTGTTCAACAGGGGCATGCAATTACAATTCTTGATCTAATAATTCACAGCAGGGCCCATTGCTGCACCCACCAAGAGTAACTGTCAGGGCTTACAGTGTTGTGGCACCAGCACCACCATCAAAGGCCCAATTTTTACTACCACTGTTCAACAATTATATGTAATTACAATTCCTGATATAATAGTTGACAGCAGGGCGTTCCAGCACCAACCAAGAGTAACTGTGAGTGCTTACAGTGTTGTGCCAACACCAACAACTAAGGGGCCTATTTCTGCAGAGTATATACGGCAGGTCCCTACTTTCAAACATCCAACTTACAAACGACTCCTACTTGCAAACGCAAGAAGACAACAGGAAGTGAGAGGAAATCTACCCCTAGGAAGGAAAATTCTCTCCTGTAAGAATTAATATGGGAGAAAGGTGTCTCCTCTGTACTGATGCTTTATCACCAATCCTTGTTTCAAGAAAAACACCACATTTCAAAAACAGTTGTCATTGGGACGGAAAGTGAGGTGAAATGTTCTGAACAGGGGCACAGACAGCAAAACAAATGTTACAGGGGTGATAACCCTTACCTATGTTTTCCAAAAAGTTTAAAAATAGATTTTTGGGCTGGAGCTACACTTAAACAATGTACCTGTTCAAAATTACAAACAGATTCTACATAAGAACAAACCTACAGTCCCTGTCTTGTATGCACCGCCTGTATACGGCTGTTCAGAGTATATAGGGCCTTTTTTATTTTGTGTGCGGTGTTCCCCTTAATATCCATACAAGACCCAAAGGGGCTGGTAATGGACTGGGGTGGGGGGGGGGGTCATGGGGTAGCTATGCCATTTTTCTTAAAGATTTTCATCCATATTACCGGGACCAGACATTACATTAAAGCCGCAAGCAGTTTTAAATGGCTTTTTTTTCCTTTAGAAGTGTCATTTTGTGCAGGGACAGTTCTAAACACGGGAAACACGTGGCACTTCACAGGCATACTTTAGACACCCCCCAGGTACGATATTTAAAGGAATATTTGACTTTTTTTTTTTTCACTTTATGCATCATTAAAATGACTGCTCCCGAAAAACGACCGTTTTTAAAACTTCTTTTTGCATTGATACATGTCCCCTGGTGCAGAACCCGGGTTCCCAAACCCTTTTTAGGACAATAACATGCATAATAGTCGTTATAATTAGCACTTTAGAATTCGAACGTTCGCATCCATTGTATTTAATAGGGTTCTAATGTTCGTACGAGCTTTCGGTCCGTTCGCGGGTTCTGGTGCGAACCGAACCCGGGGGTGTTCGGCTCATCACTACTAGCCAGTATTGCTGTGTTTTCCTGGTGTGTTACACCAACAGGCATTTGCAGCACTTACAGCAGGCGTAGTGTGATTCCTGCAAAATATACTCCTGAAGCTAGCCAGTATTGCTGTGTTTTCCTGGTGTGTTACACCAACAGGCATTTGCAGCACTTACAGCGGGCGTAGTGTGCTTCCTGCAAAATATACTCCTGAAGCTAGGCCTTATTGCTGGTTTTCCCATCTCCCTGCAGGCCGTTAGAATGTCTGGAAGGCAAACAAGGAGAGGCAGACAGTCAGGAGCCAATAAAAGAGGGCAAGCAGGCTCTGTGTCTAGAGACAACAGTGCTGGTCGTGGACGCAGTGCATCGCCATCAGCACGTGGCCATGGGACACGCTTGTCCTTCTTTTCGGCAGCTGGACGTGTTGAGCCGCATCATGCCGAAGACTTGGTAGAGTGGATGACCAAGCCCTCCTCATCCTCCTCATCCTCTCTCACCCAGGCTCAGGGTACTGGCAAAGCAGCTGCCAAAGCGTCCTCTTCCCTGGTATCAATGTCATCATCAGTCACTCCTTCCCTAGACCCACCATGTCCTCCTGAGGAGTCCCCCGAATTGTTTGAGCACAGTGTTGGGTACATGCTCCAGGAGGATGCCCAGCGTTTCGAAGGGTCTGATGATGATACCCAGCTAGAGGAAGGCAGTAGCGTGAGAGCAGAGAGAGGGGATGCTCAAGAAGGACACCAATCTGGCAGTCATGTTCCAGCAGCTGCAGCATACTGCCAGATTGGCTCCAGTGATGAGGAGGGAGGGGATGATGAGGTCACTCACTCCACGTGGGTGCCTAATAGGAGAGATGAGGAGGAGGAGGATGAGGAGGAGGCACATCTCCAACGAGGCAGGATGCCCTCGGGGGGCCAGCGTAAGGGCAGCACACCGACGGAATCACACCGCAGAGCTCCGCCTGTGCAGGGCGCTGCCTCTGCCCGTTATTCAAAAAGTTCTTTGGTGTGGGCCTTTTTTGAGTCGAGTGCATCAGATCACACAGCTGCTGTTTGCAACATATGTCTCAAGCATATATCGCGTAGCCAAAACATCAGCTGCTTGGGCACCACATGCTTGACCAGACATATGTTGACCTGCCATGCAGCTCGTTGGCAAGCCTACCTTAAAGACCCACACCAAAGAACAAAGCGGACCTCTCCTAGCACTGCATCAGCTGGGATCTCCAACCCCACTATACCTTCAGTCCTCTCTGAAACCTGCACTGAGAGGAATGAAGGTGTAGAATTAGGTGTGTCACAGCCAAGTACTTGCGGCCACTCTGCTAGCAGTACACCGACGTCCGATTCTAGCAGGCAAATTTCCCTGCCCCAGTTGCTGGACCGTCGAAAGAAGTTCACTCCCAGCCATCCACATGCCCAGCAGTTGAATACTAGCTTGGCTAAATTGATAGCACTTCAACTGCTGCCTTTTCAGTTGGTAGACTCGGCCCCCTTCCGTGAGTTTGTGCAATGGCAGGTTCCCAAAAGCCACTTTTTCTCACGGAAGGCGATTCCGGCTCTCTACCGGCATGTGGAAGGCAATGTCTTGGCCTCGCTGGACAGGGCGGTCAGCGGTAAGGTGCATATTACCGCTGACTCATGGTCCAGCAGGCATGGACAGGGACGTTACCTTTCTTTCACGGCCCATTGGGTCACTCTTTTGGCAGCTGGGAAGGATGCAGGACAAGGTGCAGTAGTGTTGGAGGTTGTTCCGCCGCCACGCCTCCAAAATGCTACTACTGGTTGTGACACACCTCTCTCCTCCACCCCCTCCTCTTCTTCTTCCTCCATGGCCTCTTCCTGTGCTTTGTCCTCGGAACCAGCGGTGCTCCGTAGGCGTTCAAGGGGTTACGCAAGTACGCAGGCAAAAAGATGCCATGCCGTGCTTGCGCTGGTGTGTTTGGGGGACAGGAGCCACACTGGGGCAGAGGTTCTGTCTGCTCTGCAGGGGCAGGCCGAGAGGTGGTTGACGCCACACCAGCTTAAGCCAGGAATGGTGGTTTGCGACAATGGCACCAACCTCCTCTCCGCCCTCCGACAGGGACAACTGACCCATGTGCCCTGTGTGGCTCACGTCCTTAACCTGGTGGTGCAGCGGTTCTTGGGCAGGTACCCGGGCTTACATGGTGTCCTGAGGCAGGCCAGGAAAGTCTGTGTGCATTTCCGCAGATCTTATAATGCCAGTGCTCGCCTGGCTGAGCTGCAAAAGGAGTTGAACCTGCCCAAGAACCGCCTTATATGTGACATGCCCACCAGGTGGAACTCAACGTTGGCCATGCTGCAGCGGCTGCACACGCAGCAGAGGGCCATCAATGAGTACCTGTGCGAATAATACGGCACCAGGACAGGGTCAGGGGAGCTCGTGTTTTTTTCACCACGCCAGTGGGGCATGATCAGGGATGCATGCACTGTCCTGGCACTATTTGAGGGGGCCACAAGGATGGTGAGCAGTGACAGTGCATGCATCAGTGACACTGTACCTCTTGTCCACCTGTTGGAACATACGCTGCGTGGAATAATGGACAGGGCACTTGAGGCAGAACAGAGGCAGGAAGAGGAGGACTTCCTTGCCTCTCAAGGCCCCCTTTACCCAGACAGTGTTCCTTCTGTCCCACCCATCACACAGGAAGAGGAGGAGGAGGAGGAGGAGGAGGATTGTGTCAGCATGGAGGTGGAGCCTGGCACTCAGCATCATCAGCAGCAGTCTTTTAGGGATGATTTACAGTCCTAAGAAACCCGTGGACTTGTACGTGGCTGGGAGGAGGTGGCTGCGGATCATGTCGTCCTTAGTGACCCAGAGGACTCCGGACCGAATGCCTCAGCTAACCTACGCTGCATGGCCTCCCTGATCCTGCAAAGTCTGCAGAAGGATCCTCGTATTCTTCAGGTCAAGGAGAGGGACCATTACTGGCTGGCCACTCTCCTTGATCCACGGTACAAGGGTAAGGTTGCGGACCTTATCTTACCATCGTAGAGGGAGCAGAGGATGAGACAACTCCGGGAGGCCTTGCAGAAAGGTCTGTGCAACGCGTTCCCAGAGACTGGGAGGTTACAAACTCCTGGTCCTGGACAACCAGTTGCTGAGGCTTCGGTCAGTCAAAGAAGGAGCGGTGGGGAAGTTGGCCGTCTGACCGATGCGTTCAGACAATTCTTTAGTCCGCAGCCCCAAGGTATGATCGGTTCCAGCAACCATCGCCAGCGTCTGATATACATGATGCAGGAATACCTAGGGGCAAGGTCAGACTTGGACACCTTCCCCACCGAAAATCCTCTGGCTTACTGGGTCTTGAGGATGGATCACTGGCCAGAGCTTGCACAGTATGCAATTGAGCTACTGGCCTGTCCTGCATCCAGCGTTCTTTCAGAACGCACATTCAGTGCTGCTGAAGGATTTGTCACGGATCACAGGGTGCGCCTGTCCACCGACTCGGTTGATCGACTGACTTTCATAAAGATGAACCAGTCTTGGATCACCACCAGCTACCAAACACCTGAAGCTGATATAACAGACTAATTTATTTTCAAATGTCACATCCCTTCAAGACTGATGCTGATGCTGAATGACTGTCCTGTTATGTTGACTGACTATCCTCCTCCTCCTCAATGATCTGATTGATGATGATAGCTTGGAAGAACATTTTTGTTTCTGGGTGCCGCCACCAGTGCCTAAGGCCCAATTTTTCAGCCCCTGTTTAACAGGGGCATGTAATTAAAAAAATTTATGCAATGCTTTGCAGCAGGGCTCATTCCTGCACTCCAACTAGAGTATCTGGGAGAGGTTGCAGTGTCGTGGCACCAGCACCAGTGCCTAAGGCCCAATTTTTCAGCCCCTGTTTAACAGGGGCATGTAATTACAGTTTTTTATGCAATGCTTTGCAGCAGGGCTTATTCCTGCACTCCAACTAGAGTATCTGGGAGAGGTTGCAGTGTCGTGGCACCAGCACCAGTGCCTAAGGCCCAATTTTTCAGCCCCTGTTTAACAGGGGCGTGTAATTACAATTTTTGATGCAATACTTTGCAACAGGGCTCATTGCTGTGCTCCAAGTACAGTATCTGTGAGGGGTTGCAGTGTTGTGGCACCAGTGCCTAAGGCCCAATTTTTCTGCCCCTGTTCAACAGGGGCATGCAATTACAATTCTTGATCTAATAATTCACAGCAGGGCCCATTCATGCGCCCACCAAGAGTAACTGTGAGGGCTTACAGTGTTGTGTCAACACCACCACCACCACCAAAGGCCCAATTTTTCAGCCCCTGTTCAACAGGGGCATGCAATTACAATTCTTGATGTAATAATTCACAGCAGGGCCCATTCATGCGCCCACCAAGAGTAACTGTGAGGGCTTACAGTGTTGTGGCAACACCAACATGTAAGGGCCAAATTTCAGCAGAGTATATACGGCAGGCCCCTACTTTCAAACATCCAACTTACAAACGACTCCTACTTGCAAATGAAAGGAGACAACAGGAAGTGAGAGGAAATCTACCCCTAGGAAGGGAAATTCTCTCCTGTAAGAGTTAATATGGGAAAAAGGTGTCTCCTCTCTACTGATGCTTTATCACCAATCCTTGTTTCAATAAAAACCCCACTTTTCAAAAACATTTGTCATTGGGACGGAAAGTGAGGTGAAATGTTCTGAACAGGGGCACAGACAGCAAAACAAATGTTACAGGGGTGATAACCCTTCCCTATGTTTTCCAAAAAGCTTAAAAATAGATTTTTTGGCTGGAGCTACACTTAAACAATGTACCTGTTCAAAATTACAAACAGATTCTACATAAGAACAAACCTACAGTCCCTGTCTTGTATGCACCGCCTGTATACGGCTGTTTAGAGTATATAGGGCCTTTTTTATTTTTTGTGCGGGGTTCCCCTTAATATCCATACAAGACCCAAAGTGGCTGGTAATGGGCTGGGGTGGGGGGGGGGGGGCTGTGATGGGGTAGTTAGGCCATTTTTCTTAAAGATTTTCATCCATATTACCGGGACCAGACATTACATTAAAGCCGCAAGCAGTTTTAAATGGCTTTTTTTTCTTTAGAAATGTCATTTTGTGCAGGGACAGTTCTAAACACGGGAAACACGTGCCACTTCACAGGAATACTTTAGACACCCCCCAGGTACGATATTTAAAGGAATATTTGACTTTTTTTTTTCACTTTATGCATCATTAAAATGACTGCTCCCAAAAAACGGCCGTTTTTAAAACTTCTTTTTGCATTGATACATGTCCCCTGGTGCAGAACCCGGGTTCCCAAACCCTTTTTAGGACAATAACATGCATAATAGTTGTTATAATTAGCACTTTAGATTTCGAACGTTCGCATCCATTGTATTTAATAGGGTTCTAACGTTCGTGCGAACTTTCGGTCCGTTCGCGGGTTCTGGTGCGAACCGAACCCGGGGGTGTTTGGCTCATCCCTATTTAAGAATATGGAATAGTTAAATCTGACAAGAAGGTGGCTACTGCATATGGTTTTATATAAAAAAATGGATATAAAAGAAACTAATACTGTTCTTTAAATCACAGATATCTAAGTTTAGTTAGATGCTATCTCTTTAGATAGTTGTATGTGATGTCTTTCTGGCTAACAGATACATTTAAATACTTAATGAACATATAATAGATAAATGCCCAGCTTGCTTGTGCAGCATATTATCTGTGTGAACTAATTTTACTTAACATTGTGAATAAGAATAGCATTGTTTCTAGTTAAGTTAAAGGTTCACTACACAGCAAGTTATAGCATATGGAATAAAAGAGCACTAGCTAGCAAAATGCACTTAGCTAACATTCTGAAATACACAGTTGATCCTCTTTGTAGACAGCACAGGGGCATTATCTCCAAGACAAGGATTCAGTGATTGGTGCTGCTCAAATCGTTTTTGACTATGAATTATTTATATATTTAATTTTATATTTTTTATTCAATTGAATAATCCAGCGGAGACCAAATTCTTGTTTCCATTGGGAGCTCAACACAGAAATGCCTTGGAAAGTTGAAAACAGATTTCCATAAATTTGAATACATACGCATCTCTATTAAAATTTAACAATGTTATATCCAACGGCTGCTCAAATGCTTCCAGGTTACAGTAATTAAGTGGAAGTGATAATTGGGATTGTATTGCATTCCTTAGATGTGAGAGCTTCTTTTCTTTATCAAAGGTATTTTTAATTAGGTCTTAATCTCATTGCTGTTTTTTTCTCATTTGCTTTTTTTTTTTATTTCGATACACGCACACACAAAGAACTTAAACAATCTAAGCAAATAATTCAAGCTGTCATGAAATAAGCAAAGTCCTTTAAAAAATATTGTGTTTTTCATGTCAGGATGCGTTACATGCTACACACACAGTATTTATGCTTGATAGACAATTACAAGCCAGTTATGCATATTTCAAGACTGAATCAGGATGGAATTTTCCTCTGATATTTAGCTGAAAACTGTCATTTAGATTAACATATAGGAGTGTAATGAAACCAGGCTTTGAAAGAAAAAAAAAGAATGTATATTTAAGCAAAAAGCGAGCACTAAGCATTTAAATTTACAGCAAGCATTTAAATAACCTGTCTAAACACTCACAATGTCTTAAAAGCAAAAAACAGTTGAATGTTATAAAAAACCTAAGCCAGGAAAATATGAACAGGATTGGAATTTCCGACAACAAATGTTCGATGTGAGCTTTTGGTCGGATATTCCGACCGTGTGTAGGCTCCATCGGACATTTGCTGTCAGAATTTCCGACAACAAATGTTTGAGAGCAGGTTCTCAATTTTTCCGACAACAAAAGTTCTTGTCAGAAATTCTGATCGTGTGTATCCAATTCCGTCGCACAAAAATCCTACGCATGCTCGGAATCAATTTGACGCATGCTTGGAATCATTGTACTTAATTTTTCTCGGCTCGTCGTAGTGTTGTACGTCTCCACATTCTTGACGTTCGGAAATTCCGAGCAACATTTGTGTGACCGTGTGTATGCAAGACAAGTTTGAGCGAAAATCAGACGGGAAAAAAACCACGGTTTTGTTGTCAGAATGTCCGATCGTGTGTACGCTGCATCACAGTTAAACAGCAGATTGTTGGGCAACAGTTTGGTCAAACACTCTCTAGAATGTATTTTTTTTAAACTATGCAGAGAAGCAGGATGAGGATGACAGTAGCACAGGCCATTGGGGCTCATTTATGAAAACGACATCAAAGGTTTATTTATTCTTCCGTGAGAAGGGGCATTTAAAGGGTGATATGCTCACCTTTTACAAATACAATAATAGTCAATTTAGTGAACCTAATATAACATTGTTCACTTTAAGATTGCTGCAGATGACAAGGGAGCACTCTTTGCTTCTAGAGGAAAATAAGTTTAATCTCTGCATACAGAAAAGCTTCTTTGCAACAAGAGCTATGAAAATATGGTCTAGACTTCCTCAGGAGATAGTTTTAGGCAGCTCACTGGAGTGTTGTTAACCACTTAACGACTGCCCCATGTACATATACGTCGGCAAAATGGCACGGACAGGCACAATCACGTACCTGTACGTGACTGCCTTCGTATGGGTGGGGGGTCCGATCGGACCCCCCTCCGGTACATGGAGCGGTGGTTTTCCGTGCGGGAGCGATCCGGGATGAGGGGGCGGCCATTGGTTTCTGGCCACCTCCTCGCGATCGCTCCCGGCGAATGGGATGCTTCCTATGCCTGTTTAATGTAAACACAGGCAGAGGAAGTGATGTCATCTCTCCATGCGGCGGTCTTTTCGGTCCGGCACGAGGAGAGAAGACATCTCACAGTAAGTGCACCAACACTACACTGACACCAGTACACGTAGGCACACTTAAACCCCCCAGTCACCCCCAGATCACCCCCAGTACCCCCAGTCACAGTGTCACTGTTTGCAGTGGTCATTTTTTTACTGATCACTGCAATCAGTGTCATTTGTGACAGTAAACAGTTGCAGGGCAGTTAGGTTTAGGCCCCTTTAGGTCCAGGGTAGCCCCCTAACCCCCCTAATAAAGGTTTAACCCCTTGATCGCCCCCTAGGTAACCCTTTCACCCCATATCGCCAGCGTCACTAAGCGATCGTTTTTCCGATTGCTGTATTAGTGTCGGTGGTGCCCCTAGGTAGCCAGTTATTTTTTTTTTAGGTTCGCCGCAGGTTTTTATAGCGTCAGGTACCCCCATATAAAAAAATTTAACCCCCTGATTTCCCCTACAGTTAACCCTTTCACCAGTGATCACCGTATAAGTGTCACTGGTGACACTGGTTAGCCAGTAAGTTATTTAGTTATTTAGGTTACCCGTCAGGTTTTTATATATCGTCAGGTACCCCCATATATTACCTAATAAAGGTTTTAACCCCCTGATTGCCCCTAGTTAACCCTTTCACCAGTGATCACCATATAAGTGTTACGGGTGACGCTGGTTGGTTAGTTTGCTTTTTATAGCTTTAGGGCACCCGCCGTATATAACCCAAAAAAGGTTTAACCCCTTGATCGCCCGGCGGGTGATATCAATTAGGTTTTAGACTCAGAGAGGGTCTGCGTCGCCCCAGGCAGCGTCAGGTTAGTGCCAGTAACGCTAACACCCACGCGCAAAGCATACACCTCCTTTAGTGGTATAGTATCTGATCAGATCTTTACTAGCGTCCCCAGCAGTTTAGGGTTCCCAAAAACGCAGTGTTAGCGGGATCAGCCAAGATACCTGCTAGCACCTGCGTTTAGCCCCTCAGCCCACCCAAGTGCAGTATCGATCGATCACTGTCACTTACCAAACACAACACACATAACTGCAGCGTTCGCAGAGACAGGCCTGATCCCTGCGATCGCTAACAGTTTTTTTTGTAGCGTTTGATACATTTGCTGACAGTCAGGTGCTTTTTTACCTGTGAATCTTACTAGTGTACCACTAAATTTAGAGCCCAAAATGGCAAATCGAAGGTACACTAGTAAAGAGGTCTACGAGATTCTGAGCATGACAGATAGTGAAGAGGAGGTCACGTATCTGTCAGATTCAGGCTCAGAATACATTCCCGTAGAAGACAGCGAAGACAGTGGCTCCATGTCAGATAGCACTGACGACGAAGATGATGTCCCTGCTAAGGTCAGGCGTACCTGATCTTCTAATGTTGTTGAGGAGCAAGAACCCCAGGGCTCTCGTATTAGGCAGCAGAGTAGTACTAGGGCCGCTCTTCCTTCTGGTGAACTGGCAAGCACCGCTGGCAAGCACCAGCGGCCTAGTACAGCTTGGGCATACATCCAGCACTGCAGTAACACTTGGTGACGTTGCGAGTCCCATAAGTGCAGTTCAAGCTGGTGAGGTGGCAAGCACAAGTAGTGTCCCGCTGCCACCGAGAAGAAGACAAAGTCGTGCCCATAGTGCCCTTCCTGCAGAATTTGCCTATCCTGATTGGGTGCCCAACACTTCTGCAGAACCCGTACTTCCCCCATTCACTGGCCAACCCGGTATTCAGGTGGAAACAGCTGATTTTACGCCACTTGATTTTTATTCGCTGTTTTTCACGGAAGAGCTCTATAGATCTATTGTGGACCAGAGTAATTTATATGCTGGTCAATTCATCGCCGCTAGTCCCCAGTTGCTTTCCATTGCCAGAGATTGGAAACCAATTACGGTTTCCGAATTTAAAACCTTTCTGGGCCTTTCCCTCAACATGGACACACATAAATTCTCGTCATTGCGCGCCTATTGGTCCACGCGCCCAATTGACCATATGCTCGTGTTCTCTGCCTCCATGCCCAGGAAACGATACGAGCAGATCTTGCGGTTCATGCATTTCAACGACAATTAACTTTGTCGTCCACGTGGAGACCCTGAATACGATCGGCTCTACAAAATTCGGCCCCTCATAAACCATTTCAACAAACGTTTTGCAGCCTTGTTTATTCCCGATCAAGTTGTCTGCGTTGATGAGTCCCTGATTACATTTTCTGGCCGCTTGTCTTTCAAGCAGTACCTTCCCAGCAAGCGTGCCAGATACGGGGTCAAGCTCTATAAGTTATGTGACAGGGCAACAGGCTATGTATGGCGCTTTACGGTTTATGAGGGAAAAGATAGTCAGGTAGAGCCGGAGAACTGCCCAGATTACATAGGGAGCGCTGGCAAGATAGTGTGTAACTTGGTTTCACCCTTATTCGAAAAGGGGTACCACTTGTATGTGGACAATTATTACACGAGCGTGCCACTGTTTAGTCACTTGTTTAATCATCAGATTGGAGCATGTGGCACCATGCGACCTAATCGCTGGGGCTTTCCCCAGGGGCTTGTAGATTCCCGTCTTAGGCTGGGGGAGAGAGCCTGCTTAAGGTGCAATAATTTGCTCGCTGTGAAGTGGAGGGATAATAAGAATGTTTTCCTTCTTACCTCCCTTCACGCAGACACGACAGTTCAAATTCGTACGGCGACTGGTGTTGTGGAGAAACCCCTCTGTGTCCATGAATATAACCAAAATATGGGAGGGGTGGACCTCCACGACCAGTTGTTGGCTCTGTATCACATTTCCCGTAAGGCGAGACGCTGGTACAAAAAAGTGTCTCTATCCTTATTCCAATTGGCTTTGCTGAACGCTCATGTGCTATACAGAGCTTCAGGCGGGACTTTATCCTTCCTAAAATTCCAGGATGAGATAGTCACAGACCTCCTGTATCCAGGCGGTTCTGCACCTCACCATCCCCTACCAAATGCAGTAAGCCGGCTGCATGAGAGGCATTTTCCGTATGTTCTCGAGAGTACCCCTACCTAAAGAGCCCCCCAAAAAAGATGTTGTGTCTGTTGCAAGCGCGGATTTAGGCGTGACACCCGTTATTTTTGTCCACTCTGTCCTGACAATCCTGGTCTTTGCACTGGTAAATGTTTTGAACGCTACCACACAAAAGTGAAGTTTTAGCGTAGGGTACAGCATTTCACAGACTAGGACACACTTACACAGGGTCTCCCAAGATGCCATCGAACCGTTACAGTTGTTAAAGTTACAAAAAAAGTGTAAAAAATACGTAAAAAAATAAAAACACAAAAAAATATAAAATAAAAAAAAACAAAAATAGTTGTTGTTTTATTGTTCTCTCTCTGTCTCTATTTTCTCTCTATTGTTCTGCTCTTTTTTACTGTATTCTATTCTGCAATGTTTTATCATGCTTGCTTTTCAGGTATGTAATTTTTTGTTTTCAGGTGCGCCATTCAGCTGCAGCGCGGAATAATTGATCTTGATAGCAACAGCGTTTGCTCCCACGATACATAAAGCCGTGACTCCAGTGCTGTAGAAGGTGATGTCACCACCACAGTTAAAAAAAGAGCATATATGCCGAAGCATGGGAGCAGCAGGGACGGAGGAGCGATTTTGCTCCTAATGCCGTATACATACGGTCGAAATTCCGACGGAAGCTTGCCCGTGGAAAAGTCTGACCGTGTATACACGGCATAACCTTTTATGCCGCGTACATACGGTCGAAATTCTGACGGAGGCTTGCCCGTGAAAAAGTCTGACTGTGTGTACGCGGCATAACTTTTTTACAGGAGGATGCCCCCATGCTTCGGCATATATATATTTTAGGCACAGGTTGTGTTAAAAAAATGTTTTATTTTTTACTAGTTTTTTTTTGGTATTTGCTTTGCAGGTATGGTAGGGTAAGGTCTTACTGTTATACTGTAATGTTACTTTGTTTTAATGTTAACCATCATTTGCTTATCAGGTACGCCATTCAGTTGCAGCGCGGAATTATTTATTTTGACAGCAACAGCGTTTGCTCCCACAATACATAAAGCCGTGACTCCAACGCTGTAGGAGGTGATTTCACCACCACAGTTAAAAAAAAGAGCATAAATGCCGAAGCATGGGGGCATCAGGGGCGGAGGAGCGATTTTGCTCCTATTGCCGTGTACATACGGTCGAAATTCCGATGGAGGCTTGCCCGTGGAAAAGTCAGACCGTGTGTACGCGGCATAACTTTTTTGCGGGAGGATGCCCCCATGCTTCGGCATATATAAATGGTGCATGTATGCCCATCATTAGAAGTGGGTGGATGAAGGGAGGTATACTAATGGTGGGCATACCCACCGATCAATCTCTTTTTTTCGTTCAGCCAACAGGCTGCATGAAAAAAAAGATTACAATACATGTCCAACAAGGACCAGCAACATACTGGTATGTTGCTGGACTTTGAATGGTTATACCAGAATGATGCCTGCGGGTTTAGGTATCATCTTGGTATCATTCTTTTCAGCCAGCGGCCGGCTTTCATGTAAAAGCAATTCTAGCAGATAATTAGCCTCTAGACTGCTTTTACAAGCAGTGGGAGGGAATGTCCCCCCCCAGATATAAACAGCGCCATTGGGAAATTGGGAAAGCATTTCATCACACCGATCTTGGTGTGGTCAGATGCTTTGAGGGCAGAGGAAAGATCTAGGGTCTAACCCCCCAATTTTTTTCAAAAAAAGAGTACCTGTCACTACCTATTGCTATCATAGGTGATATTTACATTCCCTGAGATAACAATAAAAATGGTAAAAAAAAAAAAAAAAATGGAAGGAACAGTTTAAAAATAAAATAAAAAAGCAAAATAAATAATAATAATAAATAAATAAAAAAGCACCCCTGTCCCCCCTGCTCTTGCGCAAAGGCGAACGCAAGCGTCGGTCTAGCGTCATATGTAAACAGCAATTGCACCATGCATGTGAGGTATCACCGCGAAGGTCAGATCAAGGGCAGTCATTTTAGCAGTAGACCTCCTCTGTAAATCTAATGTGGTAACCTGTAAAGGCTTTTAAAGGCTTTTAAAAATGTATGTAGTTTGTCGCCGCTGCGCGTTTGTGCACAATTTTAAAGCATGTCGTGTTTGGTATCCATGTACTCGGCCTAAGATAATGTTTTTTATTTCATCAAACATTTGGGCAATATAGTGTGTTTTAGTGCATTAAAAATAAAAAAAGTGTGTTTTTTCCCCAAAAAATGCGTTTGAAAAATCGCTGCGCAAATACTGTGTGGAAAAAAAAAATGCAACACCCATTATTTTAATCTGTAGGGCCTTTGCTTTAAAAAAATATATAATGTTTGGGGCTTCAACGTAATTTTCTTGCAAAAAAATTATATGTTTTCATGTAAACAAAAAGTGTCAGAAAGGGCTTTGTCTTCAAGTGGTTAGAAGAGTGGATGATGTGTGACATAAGCTTCCTAATGTTGTGCATAAAATGCCGGGACAGTTCAAAACCCCCCCAAATGACCCCATTTTGGAAAGTAGACACCCCAAGCTATTTGCTGAGAGGCATGTTGAGCCCATTGAATATTTTTTTTGTCCCAAGTGATTGATTAATGAAAAAAGAAAAAAAATGTACAAAAACTGTGATAGGTAGTGAGGAGTGAAATCAAAAATGTATGCCCTTAGAAATCTTGAAGGCGGTGCTTGGTTTTTGGGGTCCCATACACGGTTAGGCTCCCAAAAAGTCCCACACATGTGGTATCCTCGTACTCAGGAGAAGCAGCAGAATGTATTTTGGGGTGTCATTTCACATATGCACATGGCATGTGTGAGCAATATATCATTTAGTGACAACTTTGTGCAAAAAAAAAAAGTTTGTCATATTCCCGCAACTTGTGGCAAAATATAAAATATTCCATGGACTCAACATGCCTCTCAGTAAATAGCTTGGGGTGTCTACTTTCCCGTACTCAGGAGAAGCAGAAAAATGCATTTTATGGTGCAATTCCACATATAGCCATGGCATGTTTGAGCAATATATAATTTAGTGACAACTTTTTGTACATTTTTGTTTCTTTTTGTCATTATTCAATCACTTGGGACAAAAAAAAATATTCAATGGGCTCAACATGCCTCTCAGCAAATAGCTTGGGGTGTCTACTTTCCAAAATGGGGTCATTTGGGGGGGGTTTGTACTGCCCTGCCATTTTAGCACCTCAAGAAATTAGATAGGCAGTCATAAATTAACAGCTGTGTAAATTCCAGAAAATGTACCCTAGTTTGTAGACGCTATAACTTTTGCGCAAACCAATAAATATATGCTTATTCACATTTTTTTTACTAAAGACATGTGGCCGAATACATTTTGGCCTAAATGTATGACTAAAATTGAGTTTATTCGATTTTTCTTATAACAACAAGTAGAAAATATATTTTTTTTCTAAATTTTCGGACTTTTTCCATTTATATCGCAAAAAATGAAAATCGCAGAGGCTATCAAATACCATTAAAAAAAAGCTCTATTTGTGGGAAGAAAAGGATGCAAATTTTGTTTGGGTACAACATTGCATGTCCGCGCAATTACCAGTTAAAGCAGCGCAGTGCCAAATTGTGAAAACACCTCTGGTCTTTAAGCTGCGTACTGGTTCGGGGCTTAAGTGGTTAAAGAAAAAAGCTGAAAGTGTTTTTAAAAGCAGAGAATTTAACTGGCTACTAATATTTATAAGTAATAACCATAATTTGATGATCCAGAGAATAGCCATGGAGGATGAAATTTTTTCCCTGTTGCAGTAAACTGGGCCATGAATATAAAGATTTTTTTCTGTATCATCTGTGGGTTTAGGGTTCTGTATATGCAGGTTTTCAATAAATGTATTCGTTTAATTTTCTATTCGTGTAACTAAATGGACTTGTGTCTTTGTTCAACCTGACTAGTTATGCAACTATGTATACTAACCTGGAACAAATGTGGAGCTAATACAAATCAGACTGTACTATTAAAGGGGTTGTAAAGGTTCGTGTTTTTTCACCTTAATGCATCCTATGCATTAAGGTGAAAAATACCTAGCAATCACGGCCCCCCACACCCCCCGTTTTACTTACCTGAGCCTGTTCACCTGCTCGGCGCATCCACTTCTCCACGTAGTCTCAGCGTTGATTGGATACATTGATAGCAGCGCAGCCATTAGCTCCCACTGCTGTCAATCAAATCCAATGATGCCAGGGGGTGGTGCCGAGCCATACACTCTGCGTCTATGGATGCAGAGTGTATGACACAGGAGCACGCCCGCAAGGTAATCCCCTCGGGAGAGAGCTTCCCAGAGGGGGTTATCTATTACGGGGAGGAGCCATGAGAGCCCCCGTGGGACCCCATAAGAGGATGTTCGGGGCCACAAGTATGACATGTTTGTTATTTTTTTTTAAATACCTGAACCTTTAGAGCCCATTCACACAGGGACAACTTTGGATCCGACTTCAAGTCGCCCCTAGTCGCCTCAAGTCGCGCTGCATGAGAAAATCAATGTAAGTGAATGGAGTCGTCTTAATGCGCACTACTGCAGTCGCTCAAAAAAGGTTCATGTACTACTTCAATCTGACTTCTAGGCGATTTGTAGCCAACTTGTACCCATTGATTTCAATGGAAGTCGCCTCAGAAGTCGGATCACTGTCTTAACAGAAGCAACAAGACAGGAAGAGAACATACATTTCTCAGGCAAACCCCTCCCTCCCCCTCCCTCCCACAGAGCTGATTCTTGTTTGATTGGCCACTGGAAAGCCTCCTGTCCTGGAGGCAACTTGAAGTTGCCTTGTAAGTTCCTCATGTCGCGCTGTGATTCATACTCAAGTCGTGTCCAAATTGCCTCCCAAAGTCGCGCAGGAAGTCGTGTTGCCCCTGTGTGAATGGACTCTAACAACCACTTTAAAAATGAAAAACGTAATAAGATTAAGATATAGCCAACATCTGCATTTTTACTGTAGTCACTGTAGTCTAGTTTTCACAAATCAGCACTATAATGTGGTTGCCAAAAGGAAGGTGGGTTTTGCAACTGTGAAAACTTGGTAAGTATGAAGACTGTTCTAAGGAATTTTGCAATCTTTGTGAAGTAGGATTGCTGAACCTTATGCGGATGCGTTTTAACGGGATGGCTGGTTTGTGTCCCTAGAGGCTGCTCACCAGCAACTGTGGGGTCTTGCTGGACCCCCAGAGGAGTTTTCTGAACTTTTAAAAGGATGGGAGCGCCACACCAGTTTGTACAGACTTTTGTCTGTACAAGCTGGTGTGGTGCTCCGATCCTAAAGAATTTTGCAGCACAAGACAAAATCCTGTGCAAGTAAAGGTGACCATAAAAAAAAAACATGTTTTTGCCATTTTGTACAGCTTTTTACCTGCAGTTTTATTACAACAGCCAAAACTAAAGCACCTTGCCAATTACAGTACACAATGCACTTTTTCCAGAGCATCTTGCTAATGTATAGTGAGACATAATGTCAGAAAAGTCATTGTGCTTCTTGTAGTTTCAAGGAATGTAGCCACCATGAAGACAATAATAATAGAAATAAAGGAAAATCTGACACCCAATTCTAGTAGCACTTATTTTACTATTATTACTTCCTTCAATTCTGTTATTACGATTCCCACTAACAAGACAAAAATTAAAGAAATTGTCTATGCTTTAAGTGTATTAAGAATGCTTTTAAGCCATAGACTTTAATGTTCAAAAACCATTCTTAACTTTCAGCTTTTCGCTGCACATTTTCTTAGAATCCTTTGAGGTTAAATCAACCTGCTGTAAATGCATTTTTCTTCCTCCTTGCAACATCCTTGAAAAGTTTCCCCTTTGTTACCAACATTCTTTTAATAGGGAAAAAAATCAACACAAATAACATGTTCTTTAAAAATGAAAAATAAAAATATTCTGCCATGGTAATAGTAACTGAGCTGGACATTCAACTGACCAAGTTTGGCTTAGGATAACATTGGTTTGGATTGTCACTTTATTTAAATTCAAAGTGGTCTGTGTACAGGTTCTTGTGCTGTTTTTTTTATTTTTATTGTATTCTCT
This sequence comes from Rana muscosa, assembly GCA_029206835.1. Classification (NCBI taxonomy): domain Eukaryota; kingdom Metazoa; phylum Chordata; class Amphibia; order Anura; family Ranidae; genus Rana; species Rana muscosa. Next base: position 37,687,556 of record JARGYO010005626.1, read on the forward strand.
TTTTGTTCAAAGAGTTTTAGGTCATCCTCTGACATTATGTTTGGCCTTATGGAAAGAAAAAAAAAAACACATAGAATTACAAAAAGTTACATATCAACCATCCAGAGTGTATCTTTTTCAGTTTTGGTTCTCTTTCTTTTTTTACCCAAAATGTTTAACATATCCTATATGAGAATGTCTTTTATACATGTTTCAGGCATCTATGGAAGATTCCTTGTTTTTTTGGAATCTCAAATTACTTTACATTAAAGAGTGGCTTTTGCTGTTTATACTGTAACGGTTTGCTTATTTACCATGATAGTCTACTTATTTAGCATGATTATGAATGATGGTTTATTACTGGTTTACCTCAGTGTATTTTTTTTAATCCAACCTAAGACCTAAGACTTCATGTCACGAAAACTAATAGAAAACTATATACTTTTCCCTAAGAGCCGGTTCACATAGGGGCGACTCGTCAGGCGACTCAGCCGCCTGACAAGTCACGCACCGCTCTATTCAATGGAACCGTTCTAATAGGAGTGACGCAAGTCGCTCCGACTTAGAAAAAGGTTCTTGTACGACTTTGGGGGCGACTCAGGGTGACTTGCATTGACTTCAATACAGAAGTTATTTTGCAAGTCGCCTCTCAAGTCGTCTTGAGATCACCTTGCGGAGTCGCCCCCAAAGTCGTGCCCCCCCCAGTGTGAACCGGCTCTAAATGCCATGTTATATACTTTATGAGGGAAAATAAAACCTATTTCTGCTTGTTGTAATTTCATTGATGGATTGCTTAAACACCATATTGACTGATACCAACAAATTTGTTTTACACTCTAGCAATAGCGCTTGAATGTATTTCCTAGCCATGGAATACAGGACACAGTCTCTTTAATCATTATGACTGAGTTATGTGTAGACACCTTCATGTGATTGGACACTGGCAAAAAAAAAAGAAGGCTGCAGGGACATCCCCTTATATAATCCCTTCCACTGCCAGTTAGCCTCAGTTTTCTGCTAGTGCCTGTGCGTGATAGATCTCTTCTCTCTTCTGAGAAAAGCTTACCTTCTCATATGGAGGACTTCTTTCTATCTCTCATTCTCTGGATAAGGATGTTTCTTCTATCAATAAGCTGAATCATAGTCACTGTGACTTTTTATGCAGGTTCTGGATCGGTGGACTCCACGTCAGGGCCTTAGGGGGCAATAAGCAGACCCTGCCTGCAAGTTTGCTTTAAACTTGATCCTGCTGTGGGCACTCCCCTTGCCACATAGGGTTATCTGCAGGGTGCTTTACAGGTCCAGAGCTTTGGTCTTCCCTTAAGACTGCTGTGGGGTGAGCCCTTTGTGCATGGTGGAGCCACAATGGAGTAAATTCCCCAATTTATCCTGCCTATTGAAGAGGTGAGTATAGGATGAAAACTCTTTAAACATTCAACCCATGGTGCCCTTGTCCAGATTTCCTCCTTGTGGTGCATTAGGACGCAGGGATCGGTGAGGGAAGTCGCTGTCTCAGGAGAGGAGAGGAGAGGCCTGGTTGCCTATCAGAGGGAAGGATTCCATAAGCCGCCAAAGCCTTGTAACGTGCCCACTGGCACCTATGGTCTGAAGTGTTACAAGTGCTGGGAAGTTCGGGATTCAGAAGTTCATATCCTGATCGTATCCTTAGGAAATTTAAAGTGAATGTTCCGTGCTCCACACCGGCTGCTAGGACCGTGAGAGGGGACTATCCGGGTGAGCAAAGCCCACTCAGGACTGAGTGGATATAAATGACAGTTAAGTGCCGCGTGCCTGAACCTGTCTCCCTGTTAAATTCTCTACCTCCAACTTTTCTACCAAGTTTCTACGCAAGCAAAAATAAACCTTTCTTTATTGGGTTTAATACTGTCTGGACAATGGCCTTATTGAATACAAAGAGAGAATAGACTTTATCCTACACTCTAGGGGAGAGAACCAACGGAAGGAGGTAACTCGCTGCAGGACCCAAAACATATAACACCGCTCACCCTCTTCTATCAGGAGGATATTGGTCTTGTGGCATGGTGTGTCCCATCTGCTTGTGGAGGTAAGCAGGGTAAAGGATCTGTGTGCTACAGTAAAAAAAAATCTTATGAACTAGGTCATCATTATTTAGAATGAGGAGATGTTAAACCTCCACTATCTTTAACCTGGTTGCCTAATGCCGCGTACACACGATCGGACATTCCTACAACAAAACCGTGGATTTTTTTCCGACGGATGTTGGCTCAATCATGTTTTGCATACACACGGTCACACAAATGTTGTCGGAAATTGCGAAAGTCAAGAACGCGGTCACGTACAACACGTACAACGGCACTATAAAAGGGAAGTTCAATACCAAGTGCGCCACCCTTTGGGCTCCTTCTGCTAATCTCGTGTTAGTAGAAGTTTGGTGAGAGACGATTCGCCTCATGCTTTTCAGTCCGTTACTGCTCTTTGCAGCGTGACAAATGTGCTATCTGCATTACGAACGCTAGTTTTACCAGACCGAGCGCTTCCGTCTCGTACTTGATTCAGAGCATGCGTGGAATTTTGTGCGTCGGAATTGTCTACACACGCTCAGAATTTACCAGAACGGATTTTGTTGTCGGAAAATTTGAGAACCAGCTCTCAAATTTTTGTTGTCGGAAAAATTCCGACAGCAAATGTCCGATGGAGCCTACACATGGTTGGAATTTCCAACAACAAGCTCCCATCGAACATTTGTTGTCGGAGATTCCGAGCGTGTGTACTCAGCATAAGAGTTATTTTAAGTATAGCCTTGAGTGCTACAATGCAATTTCTTGACTGGCTAGTTGTTCTAAACAGTTGTTCTAAATATTAGTGATGTACAGTATCACACAAAAGTGAGTACACCCCTCACATTTTTGTAAATATTTTATTATATCTTTTCATGTGACAACACTGAAGAAATGACACTTTGTAGTGTACAGCGTGTATAACAGTGCAAATTTTCAGTCTCCTCAAAATAACTCAACACACAGCCATAAATGTCTAAACTGCTGGCAACAAAAGTGAGCACACCACTAAGTAAAAATGTCTAAATTGGGCCCAATTAGCCCAATTAGCCATTTTTACTCCTGCCTTTACAACTCCTTTAATGCTTCATAATAACATATTGATCTGAATGCTTCCTTGTTTTGTGGGCCAAAGGTTCAGCTGGAGAGAGAACTAATAAAATGAACTGTCTTCTGTTTGGTTAAGTAATGATAGATCACCTAATATGCATCAAATTGGTAATGTGCATGTCAGAGATACTGTACATGGACTGATTTGAGAAATAGATGTGTACTGGCAGAACTTTAAATGACCCTGCATAGTTTTAAGCTCAGTGGTGGCTTATAAAGTGTGAGCTGGAGTTTGGCTTTAATTTGTTAGTGTATCTAAATCTGCTAATACATTTAACACTACTCTCTCCACAAGGCTGACAATGCTTCTGTCTACTGTCCCACATGTGCTCATTCCTCCAGAGCTGTGTCTTATTAATACAGGAGGTGTGTTACTGGCCAGATCACCAGGTGAAAACAGAGGGAATAAGGGATTAATACCGCTTTTAGGTTTAGGAGTCTCTCAGCCCAAGCATAATGGCTGCAATGTTGGATCACTTTTTGCCTCCCACCACTTGATTGGACAGCACAACCTGGGAAGGGAGAGAGGGGAGAAAGCTGCAATGTATTTTCCCCAAACTCACCAAGGCAAGAAAGAACTTCTCACAAATGCTGAGCAACCTGACTCCTAATCTGGTCCCCAAGCTCACAGATGGGGTCAATTTTGAGCCACAGTGGGGGGGTGATAATGATAGAAGAGATCAGACACTTGGGGCGGAATGAAAAAGCCTGGAGCTTGTGTGTATTGATTCCACTGTACTGCCTGTTATCCAATAACAACTATCCTTTTTTGTATTGTCTGTCCCCACCGTCAATTGTTTCCTCTGTACTGCCTGTCCCCAAAAAGCAACTGCCCACTCTGTACTGCCTGTAGTGCCTGGCCCCTCTGTAGTCCCTTTTAGGCTTGTGCAATTCGTTTCATAACGAATCAAAATTCGTCCGAATTTAGCAACTTTCGGACATTCGGAAGCATTCGAATTTCCGAACAAAGCAATTATGAATAAAACCGAATCCGAAATAAATTATACCGCAAATAGCGAATGCCCGAATGTCTTCGGCATAATTCGTTATGAAAAAAGTTACGAATGTATGAATCCATACGAAGCACAATAACACTCTGCTCTGCTCTCTGCTTCTCCCTCACCGTGCTGAACTCCCTCTCAAAATGGTGTACAGGGGTGGAGGCTATAGCCACATGTAAAAAACGAAAGTAAAATACAAGATTTCTAATCCATTTGAAGCACAATAACACTCTGCTCTGCTCTCTGCTTCTCCCTCACCGTGCTGAACTCTCTCAAAATGGTGTACAGGGGCGGAGGCTATAGCCGCATGTAAAAAACGAAAGTAAAATACGAGATTTCGAATCGTTACAAATAACCGCTATGTATTTAGAAAAGTACAAATCCATTCGAAGCACATTAGGCATAATAGGCAGCGTCGTTGTGACAGAGACACGGAAAATTACGAATCAACGAACCCAAAAAAAGTTACGAAAGTAGGAGTTGTGTCCAGAATCAACGAAAATTAATGTACCCTACCGAAAGTACGAATTATAAATCAACTAAAAATTCAACTAAAAATGTCGCTTGCGAAAATACTAATTAGTCCGAACACGAAAAATCCCGTCTAGCAAAATTACGAATGATTACGAATCAACAGGACCGAAAAGAAACGAACCGAAACTAAACAAATTTTTCCGTTGTGCACAAGAAACAAACCGAAACTAAACACATTTTTCCGTTGTGCACAAGAAACGAACCGAAACTAAACAAATGTTTCCGTTGTGCACAAGTCTAGTCCCTTTCCCTATCATCAACTGCCTCCTCCTGCACTGTCTGTTCTCACCATCAACTGCTTTTTTCTGTAAGCCCTGTTCCCATCATCAATTTACCCCCCTTGTACTGTTTTATTTTTTTCCCCACTGATAGTGATGCAGTGTCATTTTTTTTATCTCCCCCTGACGCAGCAGCATTTTTCCTCCCACTGACTATGGCAAAGCAGCATTTTTTCCTCCCATTGACACTGACACAGTGGCACATTTTTCCTTCCATCGGCACTGACACAGCAATATGTTTTCCTCCCATTGATCCTAACACAGTAGAATATTTCCTCCCACTGACACTGATGCAAAATGATGAAACCTGGAGCTTGTGTGTACTGCCTCCTCCTCTGTACTCTTTGTTCTCTAATATAAACTCCTCCCTTTTGAATTGCCTGTTCCTATTATCAACTTCTCCCATCTGTACTGTCTCCATCATCAACTGCCCCTCCTGCACTGCCTGCCCCTACCATCAACTGCTACCTCTGTACTATCTATCCTCACCATAGACTGCTTGTTTTTTTCCCTCCCTGACATTGACACAGTAGCATTTTTTCATCTTACTAACATCGACACAGCAGAATTGTTTTTTTCCACTGACACAACATTTTTGCTCCTACTGCTGCTGAGAATTTTTCCACGGACACAAACACATGAGAATTTTTCTGTCCACTGGCACCATTTATGCAGGGGCATTTTTTCTTACAATAGCACATTGCTTCCTTCCCCTCTGTTAGAAGTATTTTGTGTGTATAGGGACTGCAACAAGTGAGTGCAATGTATACAAGTGGATAGGCACAGGTTCTTTTCAAGTTGAATTCCACTCTAAGACCCCATTCACACAGGGGCGACTCGTCAGGCGACTCAGCCGCCTGACAAGTCGCGTCCCGTTCTGTACAATGGAACTGTTCTAATAGGAGCGACTCAAGTCGCTCCGACTTAGAAAAAGGTTCCTGTACTACTTCAAGATGACTTCAGGGCGACTTCCATTGACTTCAATACAGAAGTAATTTTGCAAGTCACCTTTGAAGTCGTGTTAAGATCGCCCGGCAGAGTCGCGGAACAAGTCGTGCCGCCCCTGTGTGAATGGGCTCTAAACCTAACTCGTTTTTAAAATCCCCCCCCAACACCTATTCTGGCTAACTTGTGTAAAAAAAAATGCATATACTTACCTGCTTTCAGCCCGCTCTTGTCCAATTACTTGATTTGACTCCTCTGTAACAGCCAGTGGTAGCTGCAGGGGAAAGGAGAGTGCGCTGACAATGTATGGGCCATAGGAGCCTATGGGTGACATCACTGCTCCAGGCTCACAAGTTGGCAATGAGAAACAAAGAAGGCACTTCTAAGTGCAGTACACCAGTAGTTTATTATTTAAACTAGTGCCCTCTTGGCTTCAGCATACCCCTACCTTGGATGGTGACCAAGAGTACCAGCAAGCAGGAGGTTGCTTTCATAAATAAGCACCCTACAAAAGTTGTCAAGTGCTCTCTCCTCTCCTCTGCAGCAGCAGCTGGTTATCACAGGGGATCACGTGCCTGGACTGGAATGGGCTGAAAATAGGTAAATATATACAGTACATAACTGTTTAACACTGGTTAGTTAGGTTTAAGCTAAACAAAATCTACTTTTAATTAATCTTGCTTTAAGCTGTTCCCAATGTTAGGTGCAATCTTGCCAAAGCCACCATTTGTCATGGTGTGCTAAATGTGCCACTTACTTCTAGATTCTATCCCAGGGTGCCCCAGCTTTATGATCCTACTCATGCTTATAGGTATGGGCGCTGTTAATGTTTACATATTGTTTATGTTAAATATATGCTAAAAATATAAGGGTGGGCACTGAAGGTAGGTTTATGTTAATCTGAAAAGCTGGTGTCATCACCTTCTCCCATACTGCTATACTCATCATGTGGCAGCTGCAAGCAAGTTGGGTCATAAGACAGTTTGCACTCATTTGTAATAATTTTCTGCACTTCTGAAACAAATTAGCCAAATATCAAAATGATTTAGCCTGCAGCCTACTAATCTCTTATGGAAAAACACAACTGCACAGGAAGAGGGGAGAGAGCACAAAGCAAAAAAACTGTCTCAAACAACTTTACTGCTTCAATCTTAAAATTTGAGGATGAATTACACCAAGTGCCTGCAGCTACAAGAGTCAGTGAGGGCTTATGTTAAAGCATATTGACAGTTTAATAATATGTAAAAATTTAAATGCCTATAGACTGGTCACACTTCTACTATGGCCATGCTAGTTTAGGCCCTAGATACTAATCATGAATTAACTTGGACCGTAAAAGTATATCTGTAGTAAGGAAGAACTTAAAATGACATTTCTTCCCTTCCTTTTTCTTTCCAAAAGTATAAATTCCTGGTTGTCATGTAAAGAGAAAAGGATCAACATGACAACCAGGGACCTGTTTGATTGCTTTTGGCGCTGCTCAAAGTAGAGGTGAAAGCATATCCCTGTGTCCCAGAACATAGGATGCAGGCTTGTCCTAATACCAATCCAGGGGGTAAGTATATGTAATGAGGAAAAATTTCAGGTACTCCTGACCAGCCCAGGTGAATAAATGATAAAGTGTGGCCTTGGCCTACATGTCTCCACCAAACCACACACCCTGATGCATTTCGCCCAGCCCACCCTATCACTAAGCCCCAGTGGGCAGGGCGAATGCATTAGGGTGTGTGGTTTGGTGGAGACATGCAGGCTGAGGCAACACTTTATGCTTTCACTCTACTCTGAGTGGCACCAAAAGCAAATCAAACAGGTCCCTGGTAGGGATGAGCTTCGTGTTCGAGTCGAACATACGTTCGACTCGAACATCGGCTGTTCGATCGTTCGACGAAGATCGAACGATTTGGGCCGTTCGCGCCAAATTCGAGTGACGCGAACGGCCCACAATGCACTACGCCATCGCAGTGTCATCCAGGCGCTGTGATTGGCCAAGCATGCGCTGTGACCCCGCATGCTTGGCCAATCACAGCGCCGGCAGCGAGGAGAGCAATGATTGGCCACAGGCAGGATGCCTGTGGCCAATTATTGCTGAGGGTGTTTAGTACACGCCCCACACTATAAAAGGCCGCCAGCACGGCGGCCTAGTGTAGTGTGTTCCGGAGCAGGGAAAGAGCAGCATAGGCAGGGACAGTGACTTTTATTTCTTTCTTGCTTAACCTGGATTCCTTTAGTTTAGGGAAAGAGAAGGATAGGTAGGGAGAGTGTCAGTGTGTTTTGTGCTTGTGCTATAGTGTGCTTTAAAAAAACATTTTTTCTAGGGACAGAAAACTCTAGGTAGGGAGAGTGTCAGTTTCTTTCACTGTGCAAGTCCTTGTTTCCAGGGACAGGGAAGGACAGTGAGTGAATTCTCCTTGTGCTATAGTGTGCTTAAAAAAAACATTTTTTCTAGGGACAGAAAACTCTAGGTAGGGAGAGTGTCAGTTTCTTTCACTGTGCAAGTCCTTGTTTCCAGGGACAGGGAAGGACAGTGAGTGAATTCTCCTTGTGCTATAGTGTGCTTAAAAAAAACATTTTTTATAGGGACAGAAAACTCTAGGTAGGGAGAGTGTCAGTTTCTTTCACTGTGCAAGTCCTTGTTTCCAGGGACAGGGAAGGACAGTGAGTGAATTCTCCTTGTGCTATAGTGTGCTTAAAAAAAACATTTTTTCTAGGGACAGAAAACTCTAGGTAGGGAGAGTGTCAGTTTCTTTCACTGTGCAAGTCCTTGTTTCCAGGGACAGGGAACGACAGTGAGTGAATTCTCCTTGTGCTATAGTGTGCTTAAAAAAAAACATTTTTTCTAGGGACAGAAAACTCTAGGTAGGGAGAGTGTCAGTTTCTTTCACTGTGCAAGTCCTTGTTTCCAGGGACAGGGAAGGACAGTGAGTGAATTCTCCTTGTGCTATAGTGTGCTTAAAAAAAACATTTTTTCTAGAGACAGAAAACTCTAGGTAGGGAGAGTGTCAGTTTCTTTCACTGTGCAAGTCCTTGTTTCCAGGGACAGGGAAGGACAGTGAGTGAATTCTCCTTGTGCTCTAGTGTGCTTAAAAAAAACATTTTTTCTAGGGACAGAAAACTCTAGGTAGGGAGAGTGTCAGTTTCTTTCACTGTGCAAGTCCTTGTTTCCAGGGACAGGGAAGGACAGTGAGTGAATTCTCCTTGTGCTATAGTGTGCTTAAAAAAAACTTTTTTTCTAGGGACAGAAAACTCTAGGTAGGGAGAGTGTCAGTTTCTTTCACTGTGCAAGTCCTTGTTTCCAGGGACAGGGAAGGACAGTGAGTGAATTCTCCTTGTGCTCTAGTGTGCTTAAAAAAAACATTTTTTCTAGGGACAGAAAACTCTAGGTAGGGAGAGTGTCAGTTTCTTTCACTGTGCAAGTCCTTGTTTCCAGGGACAGGGAAGGACAGTGAGTGAATTCTCCTTGTGCTATAGTGTGCTTAAAAAAAACATTTTTTTCTAGGGACAGAAAACTCTAGGTAGGGAGAGTGTCAGTTTCTTTCACTGTGCAAGTCCTTGTTTCCAGGGACAGGGAAGGACAGTGAGTGAATTCTCCTTGTGCTCTAGTGTGCTTAAAAAAAACATTTTTTCTAGGGACAGAAAACTCTAGGTAGGGAGAGTGTCAGTTTCTTTCACTGTGCAAGTCCTTGTTTCCAGGGACAGGGAAGGACAGTGAGTGAATTCTCCTTGTGCTATAGTGTGCTTAAAAAAAACATTTTTTCTAGGGACAGAAAACTCTAGGTAGGGAGAGTGTCAGTTTCTTTCACTGTGCAAGTCCTTGTTTCCAGGGACAGGGAAGGACAGTGAGTGAATTCTCCTTGTGCTCTAGTGTGCTTAAAAAAAACATTTTTTCTAGGGACAGAAAACTCTAGGTAGGGAGAGTGTCAGTTTCTTTCACTGTGCAAGTCCTTGTTTCCAGGGACAGGGAAGGACAGTGAGTGAATTCTCCTTGTGCTCTAGTGTGCTTAAAAAAAACATTTTTTCTAGGGACAGAAAACTCTAGGTAGGGAGAGTGTCAGTTTCTTTCACTGTGCAAGTCCTTGTTTCCAGGGACAGGGAAGGACAGTGAGTGAATTCTCCTTGTGCTCTAGTGTGCTTAAAAAAAACATTTTTTCTAGGGACAGAAAACTCTAGGTAGGGAGAGTGTCAGTTTCTTTCACTGTGCAAGTCCTTGTTTCCAGGGACAGGGAAGGACAGTGAGTGAATTCTCCTTGTGCTCTAGTGTGCTTAAAAAAAACATTTTTTCTAGGGACAGAAAACTCTAGGTAGGGAGAGTGTCAGTTTCTTTCACTGTGCGAGTCCTTGTTTCTAGGGACAAAGAAGGAAAGTGAGGGGAATTCTCCTTGTGCTATAGTGTGCTAAAGCATTCCTCATCAACCATCTTTGAAATCCTTGATTTTTGGACAGTCAGGGAAATTGTCGTTGTGCTATTCTGTGCAAAAGCAATCATCCTCAACCATATTTAGAAATCCTTAAGTAAAGGGACAGAGAAGGACACCTGAAGGTAGCCCTTATTGCTTTTTTCCCATCTCCCTGCAGGCCATCTATTAGAATGTCTGGAAGGCAAACAAGGAGAGGCAGACAGTCAGGAGGCAATAAAAGAGGGCAAGCAGGCTCTGTGTCTGGGGGCAACAGTGCTGGTCGTGGACGCGGTGCATTGTCATCAGCACATGGCCATGGGACACGCTTGTCCTTCTTTTCGGCAGCTGGACATGTTGAGCCACATCATGCCGAAGACTTGGTAGAGTGGATGACCAAGCCCTCCTCCTCCTCCTCATCCTCTCTCACCCAGGCTCAGGGTACTGGCAAAGCAGCTGCCAAAGCGTCCTCTTCCCTGTTATCAATGTCAGACTCATCATCAGTCACTCCTTCCCTAGACCCACCATGTCCTCCTCCTGAGGAGTCCCCCGAACTGTTTGAGCACAGTGTTGGGTACATGCTCCAGGAGGATGCCCAGCGTTTCGAAGGGTCTGATGATGAAACCCAGCTACAGGAAGGCAGTAGGGTGAGAGCAGACAGAGGGGATGCTCAAGAAGGACACCAATCTGGCAGTCATGTTCCAGCAGCTGCAGCATACTGCCAGATTGGCTCCAGTGATGAGGAGGGAGGGGATGATGAGGTCACTGACTCCACGTGGGTGCCTAATAGGAGAGAGGAGGAGGAGGAGGATGAGGAGGAGGCACATCTCCAACGAGGCAGGATGCCCTTTGGTGGCCAGCGTAAGGGCAGTACACCGACGGAATCACACCGCAGAGCTCCGCCTGTGCAGGGCGCTGCCTCTGCCCGTCATTCAAAAAGTTCCTTGGTGTGGGCCTTTTTTGAGGCTAGTGCATCAGATCGCACAGCTGCTGTTTGCAACATATGTCTCAAGCGTATATCGCGTGGCCAAAACATCAGCCGCTTGGGTACCACATGCCTGACCAGACATATGTTGACCTGCCATGCAGCTCGTTGGCAAGCCTACCTCAAAGACCCACACCAAAGAACAAAGCGGACCTCTCCTTGCACCGCATCAGCTGGGATCTCCAACCCCACTATAACTTCAGTCCTCTCTGAAACATGCACTGAGAGGAATGAAGGTGTAGAATTAGGTGTGTCACAGCCAAGTACTTGCGGCCACTCTGCTAGCAGTACACCGACGTCCGATTCTAGCAGGCAAATTTCCCTGCCCCAGCTGCTGGACCGTCGAAAGAAGTTCACTCCCAGCCATCCACATGCCCAGCGGTTGAATGCTAGCTTGGCTAAATTGCTAGCGCTTCAACTGCTGCCTTTTCAGTTGGTAGACTCGGCCCCCTTCCGTGAGTTTGTGCAATGTGCGGTTCCTCAGTGGCAGGTTCCCAAACGCCACTTTTTCTCACGGAAGGCTATTCCGGCTCTCTACCGGCATGTGGAAGGCAATGTCTTGGCCTCGCTGGACAGGGCGGTCAGCGGTAAGGTGCATATTACCGCTGACTCATGGTCCAGCAGGCATGGACAGGGATGTTACCTTTCTTTCACGGCCCATTGGGTCACTCTTTTGGCAGCTGGGAAGGATGCAGGACAAGGTGCAGTAGTGTTGGAGGTTGTCCCACCGCCACGCCTCCAAAATGCTACTACTGGTTGTGACACACCTCTCTCCTCCACCCCCTCCTCTTCTTCTTCCTCCATGGCCTCTTCCTGTGGTTTGTCCTATGAACCAGCGGTGCTCCGTAGCCGTTCACGGGGCTACGCAAGTACGCAGGCAAAAAGATGCCATGCCGTGCTTGCGCTGGTGTGTTTGGGGGACAGAAGCCACACTGGGGCAGAGGTCCTGTCTGCTCTGCAGGGCCAGGCCGAGAGGTGGTTGACGCCACGCCAGCTTAAGCCAGGAATGGTGGTTTGCGACAATGGCACCAACCTCCTCTCCGCCCTTCGACAGGGACAACTGACCCATGTGCCCTGTGTGGCTCACGTCCTTAACCTGGTGGTGCAGCGGTTCTTGGGCAGGTACCCGGGCTTACAGGATGTCCTGAGGCAGGCCAGGAAAGTCTGTGTGCATTTCCGCAGATCTTATAATGCCAGTGCTCGCCTGGCTGAGCTGCAAAAGGAGTTGAACCTGCCCAAGAACCGCCTTATATGTGACATGCCCACCAGGTGGAACTCAACGTTGGCCATGCTGCAGCGGCTGCACACGCAGCAGAGGGCCATCAATGAGTACCTGTGCGACTACGGCACCAGGACAGGGTCAGGGGAGCTTGGTTTTTTTTCTCCACGCCAGTGGGGCATGATCAGGGATGCATGCACTGTCCTGGCACCATTTGAGGAGGCCACGAGGATGGTGAGCAGTGACAGTGCATGCATCAGTGACACTGTACCTCTTGTCCACCTGTTGGAGCACACGCTGCGTGGAATAATGGACAGGGCACTTGAGGCAGAACAGAGGCAGGAAGAGGAGGACTTCCTTGCCTCTCAAGGCCCCCTTTACCCAGACAGTGTTCCTTCTGTCCCACCCATCGCACAGGAAGAGGAAGAGGAGGAGGAGGAGGAGGAGGAGGAGGATTGTGTCAGCATGGAGGTGGAGGCTGGCACTCAGCATCATCAGCAGCAGTCTTTTAGGGATGATTTACAGTCCCAAGAAACCAGTGGACTTGTACGTGGCTGGGAGGAGGTGACTGCGGATCATGTCGTCCTTAGTGACCCAGAGGACTCCGGAGCGAATGCCTCAGCAAACCTACGCTGCATGGCCTCCCTGATCCTGCAAAGTCTGCGGAAGGATCCTCGTATTCTTCGGATCAAGGAGAGGGACCATTACTGGCTGGCCACTCTCCTTGATCCACGGTACAAGGGTAAGGTTGCGGACCTTATGTTACCGTCGCAGAGGGAGCAGAGGATGAGACAACTCCGGGAGGCCTTGCAGAAAGGTCTGTGCAACGCGTTCCCAGAGACTGGGAGGTTACAAACTCCTGGTCCTGGACAACGAGTTGCTGAGGCTTCGGCCAGTCAAAGAAGGAGCGGTGGGGAAGGTGGCCGTCTGACCGATGCGTTCAGACAATTCTTTAGTCCGCAGCCCCAAAGTATGATCGGTTCCAGCAACCATCGCCAGCGTCTGATAAACATGGTGCAGGAATATCTAGGGGCAAGGTCAGACTTGGACACCTTCCCCACCGAAAATCCTCTGGCTTACTGGGTCTTGAGGATGGATCACTGGCCAGAGCTTGCACAGTATGCAATTGAGCTACTGGCCTGTCCTGCATCCAGCGTTCTTTCGGAACGCACATTCAGTGCTGCTGGAGGATTTGTCACGGATCACAGGGTGCGCCTGTCCACCGACTCGGTTGATCGACTGACTTTCATCAAGATGAACCAGTCTTGGATCACCACCAGCTACCACACACCTGATGCTGATATAACAGACTAATTGATTTTAACATGTCACATCCCTTCAAGACTGATGCTGATGCTGAGTGCCTGTGCTGTTATGTTGACTGGCTATCCTCCTCCTCCGAGTCCTCAATGATACGATTGATGATGATAGCTTGGAAGATCATTTTTGTTTATGGGTGCCGCCACCAGTGGCTAAGGCCCAATTTTTCAGCCCCTGTTTTACAGGGGCGTGTACTTACAATTTTTTTAGCAATAATTTGCCATAGGGCTCATTGCTGTGCTCCAAGTACAGTATCTGTGAGGGGTTGGAGTGTTGTGGCACCAGTGCCTAAGGCCCAATTTTTCAGCCCCTGTTTAACAGGGGCGTGTCATTACAATTTTTGAAGCAATACTTTGCAACATGGCTCATTGCTGTGCTCCAAGTACAGTATCTGTGAGGGGTTGTAGTGTTGTGCCACCAGTGCCTAAGGCCCAATTTTTCAGCCCCTGTTTAACAGGGGCGTGTCATTACAATTTTTGAAGCAATACTTTGCAACAGGGCTCATTGCTGTGCTTCAAGTACAGTATCTGTGAGGGGTTGTAGTGTTGTGCCACCAGTGCCTAAGGCCCAATTTTTCAGCCCCTGTTCAACAGGGGCATGCAATTACAATTCTTGATGTAATAATTCACAGCAGGGCCCATTCCTGCACCCACCAAGAGTAAGTCTGAGGGCTTACAGTGTTGTGGCAACGCCACCACCACCACCACGAAAGGCCCAATTTTTCAGCCCCTGTTCAAAAGGGGCATGTAATTACAATTCTTGATCTAATAATTCACAGCAGGGCCCATTGCTGCACCCACCAAGAGTAACTGTCAGGGCTTACAGTGTTGTGGCACCAGCACCACCATCAAAGCCCCAATTTTTACTACCACTGTTCAACAATTATATGTAATTAAAATTCCTGATATAATAGTTGACAGCAGGGCGTTCCAGCACCAACCAAGAGTAACTGTGAGTGCTTACAGTGTTGTGCCAACACCAACAACTAAGGGGCCTATTTCTGCAGAGTATATACGGCAGGTCCCTACTTTCAAACATCCAACTTACAAACGACTCCTACTTGCAAACGCAAGAAGACAACAGGAAGTGAGAGGAAATCTACCCCTAGGAAGGAAAATTCTCTCCTGTAAGAATAAATATGGGAGAAAGGTGTCTCCTCTGTACTGATGCTTTATCAGCAATCCTTGTTTCAAGAAAAACACCACATTTCAAAAACAGTTGTCATTGGGACGGAAAGTGAGGTGAAATGTTCTGAACAGGGGCACAGACAGCAAAACAAATGTTACAGGGGTGATAACCCTTACCTATGTTTTCCAAAAAGTTTAAAAATAGATTTTTGGGCTGGAGCTACACTTCAACAATGTACCTGTTCAAAATTACAAACACATTCTACATAAGAACAAACCTACAGTCCCTGTCTTGTATGCACCGCCTGTATACGGCTGTTCAGAGTATATAGGGCCTTTTTTATTTTATGTGCGGGGTTCCCCTTAATATCCATACAAGACCCAAAGGGGCTGGTAATGGGCTGGGGTAGGGGGGGGGTCATGGGGTAGCTATGCCATTTTTCTTAAAGATTTTCATCCATATTACCGGGACCAGACATTACATTAAAGCCGCAAGCAGTTTTAAATGGCTTTTTTTTCCTTTAGAAGTGTCATTTTGTGCAGGGACAGTTCTAAACACGGGAAACACGTGGCACTTCACAGGCATACTTTAGACACCCCCCAGGTACAATATTTAAAGGAATATTTGACTTTTTTTTTTCACTTTATGCATCATTAAAATGACTGCTCCCGAAAAACGACCGTTTTTAAAACTTCTTTTTGCATTGATACATGTCCCCTGGTGCAGAACCCGGGTTCCCAAACCCTTTTTAGGACAATAACATGCATAATAGTTGTTATAATTAGCACTTTAGAATTCGAACGTTCGCATCCATTGTATTTAATAGGGTTCTAATGTTCGTACGAACTTTCGGTCCGTTCGCGGGTTCTGGTGCGAACCGAACCCGGGGGTGTTCGGCTCATCACTAGTCCCTGGTTGTCATATTGATCCATTGTCTCTATTACTTCTTAAGTCAATGGTATGATTTAATGAAGGCAAATAGGTTGTTAACTTTGCAAGGAAAATTATTGCAAGGAAATTGTCCCCAGAGCTAAGAATACCCAATCATGTGCAAGGAAAAAATAAATAATTTTTTTTGCTTGGCCATGATTGGACAATGTAAGTCGGCAGAGTTTGATCTCATTCATTAATCTTTGAGTCAAACTCCGTTGCAAAGTACATCTTCCCTTGAAAAGTAAAAATCCTCTTTGTCTTTAGTAAATCAACCCCACTGGCTCTATGAATAACCGTACCTACAGATTAAGAGATCTGATTTAACTTTGACTTTCCTAAACTGCATGTTGGTTCCAGGTTAGCCAAGGACAGACAAAGACCGAATCTTCAGAATGTGGTTCAGCATTCATATTTTTCTCAGTACAAATGTGCATGGATATTATTTTACCAATTAAAAAAAAACCTCAGTACAGGTTTAGAGGAATATTTCTTATAATTTATTAAATTTGGCAGCATACTTTCATAGAGAAATTATTTTACCACAATTAGGACGTGAACAAAATTTGCTTTAAGCACCTGTCTCACATCTGCAGAATGTGCAGGAAATAAGTTACTCAAATGATCATGTATGTAAAACTGATTGACTCTCATGCTAAATATCGCTTGAAAAGCTGTATTGTCAGTTTCCTTATTCTTGCCTGATGAAAATGCATTATTGATTGTGGAAGTCAGCAATGATAAAGCAAAGCAGCAGGGCATGAATAGTGTTGCAGTATAAAGCTGGCAACTAGGGAAAATAGCAGTTTCATTCAACTAGCAAGGTCACTTGGAGGACTATCCGCATAATACAAATAAGATTATTACCCCTTACCAGTCACTATGACATCATTCTTCCTGTAAGCTAGTGATACCAAAATTGACAGCCTTTTTTTGTTGGAGGGCAAAATGCCACCATCTGAGATCTTATAGGGCTGGCAAATAATATTTAAATTATTATGTATGGGTAAATATTAGGCGTTGGAGCAGAATATAAAAGAGGATGCAAAGATTTCATTTTTTTAAATGTTATTATCATTTAAAAAAATATCTTTCTTTGGGTAGATAGAAAAAAATTGAATTTCAGTAGTATGCAATCCTCTATCCTTTTGACATGGAAGCAGAAGAGATGTGATACATGCATTACAGGAAGCTGTACTGAGATAATAGCTATACTTTGAAGGTAAATGATAGTGAAGGTAGATGTTGGATTTGGTTCTTTACCTATTCAAGGATTAAGTGGACATTTAAAGTACATTCCAGGGTCCCCTTCTACTCCAACCTTGAACGTATATATTGGGCCACCAGGGAAGTGCTATTAAGGTACTTACTATCCTTTGTATTTCATACTGGGCTTTGTCTGGCTTGTATAATATTAGTTCTTATGGAAATGTGAATCACAGTAATGAGTAAGCTCAGTGTAGCTGTGTGGAAGGCATCCACTTCTGTTCTGGCTTTTCTTTCTTGTAGTTAGTGACCAGGTTTGCACCCATCTCAGGAGGGATTTTGGTCCACTCTTTTTTACAGATGTTCTGTAAATCCTTAAGGTTTCTTGACTGTCGCTTGGCAACTCTAAATTTTAGCTCCCTCTATACATTTTCTATAGGATTAAGGTCTGGAGACTGGCCTGGCCACTCCATGACCATAATGTGCTTCTTTTTGAGCCACTCATTTGTTGCCTTGGCGGTATGTTTTGGGTCATTGTCATGCTGAAAGACCCATCCATGACCCATCTTCAGTGTTCTGGCTGAGGGAAGAAGGTTCTCATCAAACATTTTACAAGACATTGCCCCATCCATTGACCCCTCAATGCGGCAAAGCCGGTCTGTACCTTTAGCAGAGAAACAACCCCAAAGCATTAATGTTTCCACTCCGTGCTTGACTGTAGGGATGGTGTTCTTAGGGTCATAGTCACGATTTTTCTTCCTCCAAACACAAAATCTGCAGGGGATCAAATAATTATTTTCCCCACTGTATTATTGCTCTGGTGTCCCGTTGGGCCCCTTTGCTGCTCTGGTGCCCGCCCGGTGGATGATGTGGTGCTAGGTTGCTGAAGTAATAAAGCCGAAGATTGGCAGTGTGTGTAGAGACCTGGACTGTCTAATCCAATAGACAAACAAAAACAGAAGAGACCTGGTGCTCAAAGGCACGGTATAACCCCTCTGGATTTTACAGACAAACCAGGTATACAGTAAAAAAGTATTTATTGAAAAACATACAAGTATAACAGTAGAAATATGATAAAAACAAGCTTAAAACAGTACAAGATTTCCTGTTAATAGATGATGGGCATCCATGGGGTGCTAGCATATCGTAATAACCCTCAACCCAATTGATCCTCAAAGGCAGATTCCTGATGGAAATCGGCTGAAAACTTGACCCTCACCAAAGGAATCCACTGACCAGACATGGGCTCACCACTGGTTAGTGGATTTGTTTCTGCCAATGCCTGCACTGATCGCTTTTGGTCACTAGGTGGCACTATGCTTTTCTCCAACCAATGTGTTGATCATCACTGTCCTGCAGCCGTGTTGGCGGATATTTTGGGGTGTCCCTTCCTTGCTGCCCGGCACGTCGGAGGCTCTTCGCTCTTGGCATAAGTGGCTGGGGCTTGGGGCCTTCCTATGCCTATAGGGGCCGGCCGTGGCTTAGGCTCCTTCCTTTTCGCGTTCCAGTGTGGAACGCAGCAGGATGGGCTGTTTTTGTGCTGGTGACGGGCGGGCCCATGCCGCACGCCGTTCCGTCAGAGAACTCTGAGACAGACCATTGCAGCCAGATCCATGGCGCAATGCTCTGTCTCATCAGTCACAGCTGATTGAGGCTGTTCACACAGCCAATATCAGCTGTTTTCATTTAGCCCACTGGCTATTTAAAACCTTGGTCAGCATTTGACATTCACATCGCTGATGTCATGCTGATAGGATCCCAGTAACCCAGTACACACTGAGACACATGGTGAGTGTATACTACTATATGACCCTAGGATTTTTTACTCCTTACTTTTATACTTCCTCTGGATGATTCCTTTCCTGGTAATTTCAAAGCTCACCATTGTCCCCTTGCTTTATAGATACAAGGAACAATTACCCCCTTTAAAAAACTACTATCTACTGGCCGACCAATTGCTGTCAGGAGCGTATGCTCCAAGCCAGCGGGAGTTCTTGTAGCTCGGTACGGATGCCTCATTTCCCGTCCTCTCGGTTGGTGAGGGTCAAGTTTTCAGACAGCTTCCATCAGGAATCTGCCTTTGAAGATCAATTGGGTTGAGGGTTATTATGATCTGCTAGCCCCCCATGGATGCCCATTAATGATTAGTTCATGCATGTGAGTTTGTCCCCTCATACTGCTATTATATTGCATTGTCTCTTTTCATATGGGTGACTTGCACCTACCAAAGTTTGATTAAATGGAAACTCATTATCACTATGAAATTGTATAATAATATGTTACTGTGTTTACATTTTAGAACATTATTGCTTCAGATGATAATAAGCCTCTGAAGAAGGACGAAAAAGTCTGAAACATGTTAAGCGTCATCTATTAACAGGCAATCTTGTACTGTTATACTTGTATGTTTTCCAATAAAGAAATTTTTACTATATACCTGGTTTGTCTGTAATATCCAGAGGGGTTATACCAGGCCTTTTGAGCACCAGGTCTCCTCTGTTTAGGTTGCTGAGGTATGTCCTACACAGCAAACAAAGTGGTATATTGTATTTTTTTTTCTTCCTTTTGTCGGTTTGTCATTCAATTTTATATACCTTCAACCATTAAAATAAATAACCCACGTCTTCAATCTCTCCCTCTCTTCTGGCATCTTCCCCAACTCTCTAAAACATGCACTAGTCAGCCCCAATACTTAAAAAGCCTTCACTGGATCCAACCAATATTAACAACCTATGCCATATCTCCTTGCTCCCCTTTTATCCAAACTCCTTGAATGTCTGGTCTACAACTGACTGAGCGACCACCTTGCCAAGAATAGCCTTCTTGATCCCCTTCATTTTGGATTTCGTCCTCAACACTCCACAGAAACTGCTCTCCTAAAACTAACAAACGATCTACTAATGGCCAAAACCAATGGACACTATTCTGTATTCCTACTCTTGGACCTTTGTGCTGCCTTTGATATGGTTGACTCCTCCTCCTCCAAAAACTCCACGCCGTTGGTCTCCATGACTGTAGTCTCCCCTGGTTCTCTTCCTACTTATCCAACCACACCTTTAGCGTTACTTACATTCTACTTCCTCCTCTCCTCTTCCTTTTTCTGTTGGGGCCTAGGGATGAGCTTTATGTTCGGGTCGAACACGAGTTCGACTCGAACATTGGATGTTTGCCCGTTCACAGAATAGCGAACAATTTGGGGTGTTCGCGGCAAATTCGAAAGCCGCGGAACACCCTTTAAAAGTCTATGGAAGAAATAAAAAATGCAAATTTTAAAGGTTAATATGCAAGTTATTGTCATAAAAAGTGTTTGCGGACCTGGGTCCTGCCCCAGGGGACATGTATCAATGCAAAAACAAGTTTTAAAAACAGCTGTTTTTTCGGGAGCAGTGATTTAAAAAATGCTTAAAGTGAAACAATAAAAGTGAAATATTCTTTTAAATTTTGTACCTGGGGGTGTCTATAGTATGCCTGTAACGTAGCACATGTTTCCCGTGTTTAGAACTGTCCCTGCACAAAATGTCATTTCTAAAGCAGTGGTCCCCAACCTCTGACCGGCATTGTGGATGAAAATTGTGCCAAGGTCCGGGGGGGGGGGGGGGGGGGGTTGGGATTCTGGGTAACGATGCGGTTTTTCGCTGCCAATTTGTCAGGAAATGGCTGGTGTTAGCACTTCAATCATCACAACACCATGGTTAATATGGTGTCAGGACGATTGAAGCGCATTATTTTTATTATTATATTGTAATATAAAATAAATAGGCAAACTCACCATAATGCCACCAGATGCAGCTTGCCACAGTGCCTGTCACCAGATTGCCACTTGCCACATCGCCTGCCACCAGATGCAGATTTCCACATACCACCAGATTCAGATTGCCACATGCCACCAGATGCAAATTGCCACATGCCACCAGATGCAGATTGCCACCTGATGCAGATTGCCACAGTCACTTTCCACATGCCACCAGATGCAGATTGCCCCATGCCACCAGATGCAGATTACCACCAGATGTAGATTGCCACAGTCACTTGCCACATGCCACCAGATGCAGATTGCCACCAGATGTAGATTGCCACAGTCACTTGCCACATGCCACCAGATGCAGATTGCCAGTCACTTGCCACATGCCACCAGATGTAGATTGCCAAAGTCACTTGCCACATGCCACCAGATGCAGATTGCCACATGCCACCAGATGCAGATTGCCACAGTCACTTTTGCCACATGCCACCAGATGCAGATTGCCACATGCCACCAGATGCAGATTGCCACAGTTACTTGCCACATGCCACCAGACGCAGATTGCCACATGCCACCACATGCCACCAGATGCAGATTGCCACATGCCACCAGATGCAGATTGCCACAGTTACTTGCCACATGCCACCAGATGCAGATTGCCACATGCCACCAGATGCCACCAGATGCAGATTGCCACAGTTACTTGCCACATGCCACATGCCACCAGATGCAGATTACCACAGTCATTAGCCACATGCCACCAGATGTAGATTGCCACAGTCACTTGCCACATGCCACCAGATGCAGATTGCCCATGCCACCAGATGCAGATTGCCCATGCCACTGTCTTCTGCCTCCTAGATGCAAATTGTACAGTGAGTTCCGCATGAGAGAGAACAGCGGTGATGCGGGCGGGCGGTGGGAGATGATAACATCTCTCTGCTCACCTGCTTCACCCCTAACAGTGTAGCGGCGGGACTGTGTGGGCGGAAGTGCGGCGGGGCTGTGTGGGCGGAAGTGCGGCGGGGCTGTGTAGGCAGAAGTGCGGCGGGGGTGTGTGGGCGGAAGTGCGGTGATGGCGGCGATCTCTCTGCTCACCCGCCGCCGCCACATCTCAGATAGCGCAGACTTCGCGGCCCACTGGTAAACAGGCTTCGGCCTGGTAGTGGGCCGTGGCTCGGGGATTGGAGACCCCTGTTCTAAAGGAAAAAAAGTAATTTAAAACTACTCGCGGCTATAATGAATTGTTGGGTCCCGGCAATACAGATAAAAGTCATTGGAAAAAATGGCAGGGGTTCCCCCCCAGTCCATTACCAGGCCCTTTGGGTCTGGCATAAATATTAAGGGGAACCCCGAACCAAAATTAAAAAAATAATGCGTGGGGGTCCCCCCAAATTCCATTACCAGGCCCTTCAGGTCTGGTATGGATATTAAGGGGAACCCTGCGCCAATTTAAAAAAAAATGGCGTAGGGGTCCCCCTCAAAATCCATACCAGACCCTTCAGGTCTGGTATGGATTTTAAGGGGAACCCCGCACCAAAATGAAAAAAAAAATGTTGTGGGGTTCCCCCCAAAAATCCATACCAGACCCTTATCCGAGCACGCAACCTGGCAGGCCGCAGGAGAAGAGGTGGGACGAGAGAGCGCCCCCCTCCTGAACTGTACCAGGCCACACGCCTTCAACATGGGGAGGATGTCCCCATGTTGATGGGGACAAGGGCCTCATCCCCACAACCCTTGCCCGGTGGTTGTGGGGGTCTGCAACAAAGGGGAATCTGGGGGTTTAACAAAGGGGACCCCAGAACCCGCCCCCCCTATGTGAATTGGTAACGGTTACATTGTACCCCTACCATTTCACAATTTTTTTTTTAAAAACCACAGTAGACAGCTTGGGAAAAGTCCTTTATTAAAAAGAAAAAAAAATTCCAACGATGTAATCCTTTCTCGAGCGATACAGAAAAAAAAAGCCGACTTGATCCTGCCTCCATGGGAGGTACCCGCGGAATGACGCTCTCTCGCCGTGACAGCTCTTTTATAGCTGAAAGCGGGGCCACCCGTCACGTGCGCGGGTTTCCATCCGCCCACCCTCTGACGCAACAGGGAAATGCCGGGGTTACCCAGTGACATGTACGGGTGACCCGGCCCCTCTGACGCGTCACGGGAAACCCGCGTTGCGTCAGAGGGAGCCGGGTCACCTGTACATGTCACTGGGTAACCCCGGCCTTTCCCCGTTGAGCCGTGGCCACGCCCACAGCTATAAAAGAGCTGTCAAGGCGAGAGAGTGTCATTCCTCTGGTGCCTCCCATGGAGGCAGGATTAAGTCGGCTTTTTTTTTTCTCTGTATCGCTCGAGAGAGGATTACATTTTTTTCTTTTTTTTTTTCTTTTCAATAAAGGACTTGTCCCAAGCTGTCTACAATGTACCCGTTACCAATTCACATAGGGGGGCCGGAATCTGGGGGTCCCCTTTGTTAAAGGGGGCTTCCATATTCCGATAAGCCCCCTGCCTGCAGATCCCCACAACCACCGGGCAAGGGTTGTGGGGATGAGGCCCTTGTCCCCATCAACATGGGGACATCCTCCCCTTGTTGAGGGCATGTGGCCTGGTACGGTTTAGGAGGGGGGGTGCTCTCTTGTCCCCCTATTTTCCTGTGGCCTGTCAGGTTGCGTGCTCGGATAAGGGTCTGGTATGGATTTTTGGGGGGAACCCCACGACATTTTTTTAAAAATTTTGGTGCGGGGTTCCCCTTAAAATCCATACCAGACCTGAAGGGTCTGGTATGGATTTTGAGGGGGGCCCCTACGCCATTTTTTTTAATTGGCGCAGGGTTCCTCTTAAAATCCATACCAGACCTGAAGAGCCTGGTAATGGAATTTGGGGGGACCCCCACGCATTTTTTTAATTTTGTTTCAGGGTTCCCCTTAATATTTGTACCAGACCCAAAGGGCCTGGTAATGGACTGGGGGGGGGGAACCCCTGCCGTTTTTTTCAATGACTTTTATCTGTATTGCTGGGACCTGACAATTCATTATAGCCGCGAGTAGTTTTAAATTACTTTTTTTCCTTTAGAAATGAAATTTTGTGCAGGGACAGTTCTAAACATGGGAAACATGCGCTACTTTACAGGCATACTATAGACACCCCCAGGTACGAAATTTAAAGGAATATTTCACTTTTATTGTTTCACTTTAAGCATTATTAAAATCACTGCTCCCGAAAAAACTGCAGTTTTTAAAACTTTTTTTTGCATTGATACATGTCCCCTGGGGCAGGACCCCAAACACTTTTTATGACAATAGCTTGCATATTAACCTTTAAAATTAGCAATTTAGATTTTTCATGTTCGTGTCCCATAGACTTTAACGGTGTTCGCGTGTTCGAACAAATTTTTTGCCTGTTCGCATGTTCTGCTGCGAACCGAACCGGGGGGTGTTCGGCTCATCCCTATTGGGGTCCCCCAAGGTTCTGTTCTTGGGCCTCTCCTATTTTCAATCTACACCTCCTCCCTGGGTCAGCTGATAGCCTCACATGGCTTCAAATACCATCTCTACGCTGACGACATCCAAATCTATTTCTCTACCCCCCAGCTCACTCCCTCAGTCTCCTTCTGTATCACTTATTTACTAACAGATATATCAGTCTGGATGTCACACCGCTTCCTCAAACTCAATCTATCCAAAACCGAACTTATAATTTTTTCTCCACCGAGTGCCTCCTTTCCCCTGATCTCTCTGTCAAAATCGATGGCACAACTATCAGCCCATCCCCACATGCCAAGGTCCTAGGTGTAGTCCTGGACTCTGGACCCTCCTTTAAGCCCCACGTCCAATCACTGTCCAAATCTTGCCGCCTCAACCTCCGCAACATCTCCAAAATGCCCTGGGACTTTAGATGAGGTAAATATGGTTAGCCAATAAACATGCCATAGATATATAAAAAAAAAAATATTGCAACTTGTCGTGCATGTAGAACACAACATCAATAGTAAGCAGGCCAATTAAGTATACATACATTGTCAAAAGAAAACACTCCACATGCATAGGTAATTAAATTGTATATAAAAGCAATATACAGGCATCAAAGTTATATACAAGCATCAGTAGTACCCAACGCTTTTCACGACCATGCTCGCTTCTTCAGGGGTAGATGCTTAAGTGTATCTGCAATACAAGAAATAAACCAAGTAAATGTATGTAAATAGGATTTGCAGGAAGGTGAATGGTAGTAGGGGTCTAAGTATAAGACCCCATACTCACCAAAGGGCTGGGTCAGGTCATTAATTACTTACTCGACAGGCGGCGGCAGCAACAGACATCCAGCTCGGGAGCTGACGAGGCGGAGAAACAGGCAGGGAGCAACCGGAGGACCGACATGGCTATGGTGCGTGCAGGTGTCCCTAGAAGTATCACCTCGTCCATAATGGACGATGACTGGAAAAAAACAATAATGCAGGAGTATATATATGTATCAAGCGACCCTGCAAATGCAGATAAGCTTAATGCAGTAAACTGGTATGCATATAACCATTCATAAACCATCATGTGGTAACTGATGGAAAAAATTATGAATGGTAAAGGAGTATATATATGTATCAAACAACCCTGCAAATGCAGATGCAGCTTAATGCAGTAAATTAATATGCATGTTAATATACATTTACATGCATATTCATTTACTGCATTAAGCTGCATCTGCATTTGCATCTGGGTATGATAGCCCTGGCTGCAGCAAAGATAAAGCATGTTAGGCCCTTCTTAGTCATCTGTGGTGATCCTGGAAAGATAGAGAGTAAGGCCAATTTTGGTAGTTCCGGTAGCCTATTGCCTGTAATATATGCTGTTAGTTGAATTACAGCCTTCCAGTATGGTCTCAGGTACGGACACGACCACCACAGATGCAACATTGTGCCAAGTTCCTTGCCACAGTGCCAGCAACTAAGTAAATAATTAGATAATATCTTTTGTATTCTGTCAGGGCATCAATAACACCTAGATACGATTTTATAATTCCTCTCTTGTATCTGAACTGAGAGGCTTGATTTATATGTTAAAAAAATAAACTTTTCCCAATCCTCTGATGAAAGCGGGTGGCCTAATTCTCACTCTGAATCCTCAAAATACAAGGAATTGTGAGAGAAGGAATGTTGAAGAAGTATGTCATAAATAGTAGATATTGCTCGCTGACAATCGTTCTTCTAAACACACAGAATCTCTATAGGAGTTGTGTCTCCAGAACTTAGACCTTGTTTGGTGAGCTGACCAAAGAAATGTTTAAGTTGAAAATAGCACAGCCAATTGCCCGGGCTGTTGAGCTCCCCACAGTAAGCTCAGCTAGTTGAAGAAGTTCATCAACATTGTACGCTTGTTGTAATCGGGAGGGCAGCTCCATCCGCCAGCACAGACAACTAGGGAAGAAGAGCCCAGATTGCCCAGTATCGGTGTCAAAGGACCTGACACTGAAGAGATTCCCCATCTCGGCACCGCCATATCCCAGAGCATCAAAAAAGCTTGGGTTAAGTATAGGAGTGACTGTCTTGGTGGGCGATGCTGGTTATACACCCATGGAAGGGAGGTCAAAGGTAGATCAACCATGTTTTGCACAATGGAGACCCATTGTTTGAGTTCAGAGTAGAAAAAACAATCTAATAACCAGGTCAGTATTGTAGCCATATAATACAATTCCATATGTGGCAAACCTGTCCCTCCTTTCAATTTACGCTTCACTAGTACTTCATAGGGTATACGATATGACAAATTTGGCCAAAGATATCACAATAATGCTGTGTGTAATGACCAGAAAAAAAATCTTGGTAAGGAAATGGGGAGGGTTTGGTAAAGATAAAGAAAACGAGACAGTACATCCATTTTATAAATTTCCATTTTACCCATCCAAGAGTGTTTCTTAGCTGCCCAAGCCTGTAGTCTAAGTACATAATTAAATTAATATAATTTATCAGGAAAATTAGACATATAGACCCCTAAGTATTTAAGGGAGTTAGCTTCCCATCTAAGCGGAAAAGAAAATTCCAAAAAAGCCTTCTCTGTTTGAGACAAGGTGATGTTTAAGCAACTAGACTTGGTGGCATTAATCTTGAAATTGCTAACCAACCAAACTCTTCCAGCTCCTGTAAAATACACAAAATGCCATCCTTGGGTTTGTGACATAGATCAACAAGTCATCTGCAAAGAGATTTATCTAGTAGAAGAGATTCCCCACCATTAAGCCCTGAATAAAATCATTGACTCTGAGAGCAACTGCAAGGTGCTCCATAGCCAATATATATGCAGTTAGGGCGATAGAGGACACCCCTATCTAGTGCCATTTGAGATATTCATTACATAATTGTTAATCCAGATTACAGGGCCATTATATTATATATAAAGCCCCATGGAAGACCGACCTGTTCCATCATTGCCTCTAGAAACCACCAATCCAGGAGCTTAAAAGCCTTTTCTGCTACCATCTGGACATAATTCATTAATATTATTGTCTTAACTGTTTTGTCCCAGGCTTTTCGCTTAGGCACAAACCCAACTTGGTCTGATCCTATCAGGGCTGGTATCACAGAATGAAGATGGATGGCCAAGACCTTTGCATTGATTTTCTTTTTTTGTTTTATGCAAAAAAACAAAGTATTACCAAATACATAGACATAAGACACAAATCAAATCAACCACCTTTATCAAATCAAGATGATAACAATGGTGGACAATAGTTTCAGAGAATCAAGCAGAACATTTAGAGGTACCTATGATCATTATAAGTAGATCATTAGGGATGAGCTTAGAGTTGGAGTCGAACTCATGTTCGACTCGAACATTGCCTGTTCACCCGTTCGCCGAACAGCGAACAATTTGGGGTGTTCGTGGCAAATTCTAAAAGTCTATGGGAGAAATCTAAAGTGCTAATTTTAAAGGCTTATATGCAAGTTATTGTCATAAAAAGTGTTTGGGGACCCGGGTCCTGCCCCAGGGGACATGTATCAATGCAAAAAAAAGTTTTAAAAACAGCCGTTTTTGATCGGGGCGTGTCCTGATGTGAACAGCGGCGGACGTGTCTGTGGGGAGCTCCGGGAATCCTGATCCTAATCCGTCGCCATCCGTGCATCAATCTGTCTAATCCACACCGATTTACCTGCCAGCCTGTTCCTCTTGGTCCCCTGAAGTGTCCTGGGCCAACATCTCGCAGCGGAGCTGCCGGGGGTCGCCTGCCCGGCACAGCTCCGTCCTCCCGCGGCCGCCGCCATCTTGCCGGCCTGTGATTTTTTCTGGAGCTCGGATCCCGGCCTGCCTGGAGGTACGGAAGGTCATCCACTCCCTCCTGCCTGCCCATCCGCCCATCCAGCACGATCCGGAGGCCTGTCTGGCCGTTTGGGGTGTCCGTGGCGGCCGCAGCTTAGTGCGGCCTAGTGAGGCCTACAGAGCACCAGGGTTTCCTGAGCCGCTACCCCACGGGGCGAGCTGCGGCCGGCGCGGCCGAACTCCGGGGACTCAGATTGGCTGCTTTCATCCATCCGCCCGCCCATCATTGCACACCACTGCCCTGGCCTGGTGTGCAGCCCTGTAGAGACTGCCTATCCTGCAGAGGTCCTCTGCCACCAGTCTACCCCTGCCCCACCAACCTGGGTCACCTCCACCCTTGTACCTCCATCCTTGCATCCCCACTAACCTGTCAGTTGGGTGCCTGCTGCTGAGGGACAGGCGCCTGGTGGTCCCCAGTGGTTGACGGCTGCGGCTAGCTTGTCTCCTGGACGCTCCTCTGGGCACGGTTACATATCCTCCCTCTGGGTGACCTGCCTGATGCCCTCCTCTTCCAAAAAGGGAAAGGGGAACTCCAGAGCCGCTAAGGTGACCGCACCGCTCCAGGTGCCATCACCCCCTTCCCCGCAAACGGACCCCATACTGGTCGGACGAATCCGGGCCTTGCTGGCCGAACTGGAAATGGATCCCTGTGAGGCCCCAGCGGCAGAGGGGCCAGCCCCGCCATCTCCTGACGGCACAGCCATAATCCTCGCTGCGATCGAGCAGAGTAGGACTTCGCTGCTAGTGCGCATTGACCACCTTGCTGAGGAGTGCGTTCTCATACGTAATGATCTGGACAAGATACGGGGGAGGATGTCCGAAACTGAATCAAGAGTATCGGCCACTGAGGATCTAACGGCCGCT
The DNA here is from genome assembly GCA_029206835.1 of Rana muscosa. NCBI lineage: Eukaryota > Metazoa > Chordata > Amphibia > Anura > Ranidae > Rana > Rana muscosa. The sequence goes on from JARGYO010005626.1 coordinate 37,716,528, forward strand.
CATTCCACCTCCATTGCTGAGCTACAACGCACAGTGCAGTCCCTTGTCGCAAAGTCAGATGACGCGGAAAACAGGCTGCGGCGCAACAATGTCAGAGTTATTGGTCTGCCTGAGGGAGAGGAGGGGGATCGCCCTGCTGTATTTGCGGAGGAGTTCTTCAAAACTCTCCTGGGCTTTACGGATGTTCCCCCCACCTACGTTGTTGAACGGGCCCACCGAGTGCCTACGGGCAGAGCCATCCCGGGGAACCCTCCCAGGCCTTTCCTGGTCCGCTTCCTCAACTACCGGGACAGGGACAAGATTCTCTCCGAGGCCCGCAAACATCCCACACTCAAATATTGCAACACCTCAGTTCTTCTTTTCCCTGACTTTTCAGCAGATTTGCAAAGAAAGAGAAAGACCTTCAATGATGTCCGCAGACGACTCAGGGACAAGAACATTAAATATAGCATGCTTTACCCCAGCCGTCTGCGAGTCCAACATGACGGAACTGTCCGCTTCTTCGACAACCCTGCGGATGCTGATAGCTGGCTAACCACCTTGCGGTGAAGGATTCTCCTCATTAGTCCATGTGATGCACGATTCTTCTTCATCCTGGTTTGCTTTATCCTATGTTATCCCTGTAAGCACCGGAGTTACCCCAAATGTACCTCTACAAGTTTACCACAGTTGACCCCCCCATTGGGGTGTTTTTTTTTCTCTTGAAGAGCGGAGAACCTGGTAGCCTACTTCTACCTGGGGCACTCCTGCGACCTGGAGGGACTATACTACTGCTCCAGATTGCCAGGTCCCCCCACACTGCGATGGGATGCAGGTTCCCTGAACCTCGCCTACTGTTATAGGTTGAACTCACGCTGAGGTTATCCCAGGAACTTTGAGCCTCCAGAAGGCGACATCTACTATTAAAGTTTAGGGTAAGAAACTGCCTTGGCGACAGTTGGGGTTATGCCAGGCGGTAGGGCGTTACATGTACTCTTGTTTAGTTACCACACCTGCTCAGGTTCCGCACCATTCTTCTTGCTGGACTACGTTGTCTTCATCTTGTTCTTTTCTCCTGTTCACCTCTTTTCTTTACAGACTCACTGGACTACTACATCTTCTGAACTGCCTCCGCAGCGGGCCTATGGCCAGGACGCTACTGGATGTGGGTCTTCTATGATCCTGTTGTTATTGAGCTTCCCTATTCTAAATGGGTATAGATTTAAAGTTGATATCTTGGAATATTAGAGGACTGAATGACAAGGTGAAAAGGTCATTATTGTTTAAATTTCTGCAGTCTCACAAACCTCACGTTCTGTTTCTTCAAGAAACTCACCTGACGGGCAGTAAAATTCTAACACTTAAACGGGCATGGGTTAAACAAGGGTTCCATGCCACATATTCCTCCTACGCGAGGGGCGTGACTATTCTGCTGAACAAGTCGCTCCCTTACTTGGTGGAACAGGTCTTCATGGATCCAGGGGGACGATACCTCATCCTAATTCTTGAACTTTATGCCCAACGCTGGGCAATGGTCAATGTATATATCCCTCCTCCGTTTGATTCCTCCATCCTGTACACCATCCTTACAAAAATAGCCCCTCTCCAGGTCCACAATATTCTAGTTGGAGGGGACTTTAACGCCATCCTAGATCATAACAGAGACACTACAAATCCCCTTAGACTTGCCCCCCCTGATTTGGCCCTCTGGGCGGGCACTTTTGGTCTCCAGGAAATCTGGCGGTGGAAGCATCCGGAGGATAGGACGTATTCACACATCTCAGCACCGCATAGGTCTGGGTCTCGCATAGACTTCATATTTGGGTCGGCTTCTGCTCTGTCTCAGGTCGGAGCGGTCTCCTATCTCCCGGCAGGTCTTTCAGACCACTCACCGCTGGAGCTGGGCTTGACTCTGGGTACCTCCCGCGAGCCGGGATGTTGGAAGCTAGCATCCCATTGGATAGGCAATCCTCAAATCCAAGAGTTGGTGGAGCCCAAACTTGTAGACTACTGGCTAACAAATGTGGGGTCGGCTTCCTTTGATGTGGTCTGGGAGGCGGGCAAGGCTTATGCCCGAGGGGAATATATCTCCTCTATTAAGGCAGTGAGATCCGGCTTTGCGTCGCAGACCACTCAATTGGAACAGAACGAAGGAACGGCACTGGAACTTTTTACGGGGCATCCAACACCTGAAAATTATTCTGCTCTAGCCCAGGCGAGGAGAGCTCTGAAGCTCCATTACACCTCGCTGGTGCACTCTGATACGCGGAAGTTTGTAGCCAAGCTTTTCGAGTCAGGGGACAAGAATGGCAAACTACTGGCCAACCTAGTGGCAGAACCCACGCTCCAAACGGTAATCCCTAGAATTCAGACTTCCACTGGTTGCCAAGTTACTGACCCCGAGGGTATACTGAGGGAATTTCATCTCTTTTATAGCAAATTGTATGATGACCCATTCTCTGGGTCAGCTGCTGCTGGGTTAGAGGAACTAGGGGGAATTACTTTGCCTCTTCTTTCTGAGGAGAACAGGGTCGCGCTAGATAAGCCCTTGACACGTCTAGAAATAGAAGCTGCAATCTACTCCTTGCCCAACAATAAATCCCCGGGCCCCGATGGTTTACCTGGGGACTGGTACAAAACTCACGCTGCCTTACTGGCCCCCAAGCTAACACAGTTGTTCACAGATTGCTTGTAATCCGATAGGATACCGGATAGCATGTACCAGGCACATATAGTGCTGCTGCCCAAACCAGGGAAGGACCCCACTTGCTGCTCGTCCTATAGACCCATTTCGTTGCTGAATTCCGATCTTAAAATACTCACCAAAGCACTAGCCAATAGAATCATGACAGTTTTACCATCCCTTGTCAATATAGATCAGACAGGCTTCATGCCTGGCAAGTCCACGGACATTAACATTAGACGAGTCTTTACCCATCTCCAGCTCCCACCCGAGGAGACTGCCTCCCGGGTCCTGGTATCTCTCGATATCGAAAAGGCTTTCGATACAGTTAGATGGTCTTATATGATGCAGGTTCTGGAGGGTTTTGGCTTTGGCCCAACTTTCCGGAAATGGATCGGCTTACTATATAGGGCCCCCACTGCCCGTATCAAACTAAATGGTAGGCTCTCACCCTCCTTTCCGATTAGGAGGGGGACAAGACAGGGATGTCCTCTATCACCTGCGCTGTTTGCCCTGGTGATGGAGCCTTTAGCTGAGGCCTTGCGGAGGTCGAGCGAGGTGTCTGGAGTGCGGGTCGGCTCGGTGACCGAGAAGCTGGCATTGTATGCCGATGATTTAATCCTTTTCCTCCGGGACCCTGGTCCCTCGCTCACAGGGGCGCTTCGGCTTCTGGATCATTTTTCGACTCTCTCTGGCCTCCGAACCAACTGGAGCAAATCCTTAATTTTGCCCATAGATCCCGGGGCAAGGAGGCTGAGTGATCCTACTTCACCTCTACAATGGGCAAATACCATTAGATACCTGGGAATTAATATCTCTCCCAACACCCAGGATTTTTTCAAACTTAATTTGTCCCCGGTGCTGCAGTGGTGTAAATTAAAACTGAAGGCCTGGTCGAACCTCCCATTATCTCTTATAGGGAGAATTAACTTAATTAAAATGAAACTACTCCCGGTCTTGCTGTATATCTTGCGGCATTCTCCGGTTTGGATCCCCAAGTCTCTTTTCCAGCAGCTAGACTCCTCAGTGGCTTCCTTCTTGTGGCAATCACACCCGGCTAGATTCAGTAAAAAGATCTTGCGTAGACCATGGACACAGGGGGGACTTGCCTGCCCAGACTTTCACACCTACTATTTAGCAGCAATGCTCACCCATGCACATAACTGGCTGATCTCGGACGACACCAATGCATCAGTCGTCCTAGAGGCAGCACGCTTGGGATCCTTTGAGGCCCTTCGCAACGCACTTTATAGGGGGTCGGGGGGCTCCCTGGTACCTTTACCTCCGGCTATGAAAGCGATTATTAAGGAATGGTACATAGTAGTGATTAAACCTAATTTGGCAAGGGCCAGATGGTCCCCTAATACACCACTTTGGTGTAATCCAAGGTTGCGGGAATTCCACTCTCTACAGGACCCGGGTTTGTGGGCCGGTAAGGGCATCAAGTATTTGAGGGATATCTGCGATTTGTTGGGGTTATTTACATTCGATAGGCTAAAGAACAAATTCCAGCTTCCGAACTCTTTCTTCTTCAGGTTCCTGCAGCTCCGCCACGCCTTTAATTCGCAATTCGGGTCGGTTCAGCTTCGGATGGAGCTTGATGACCTGGAGATTCTGCTAGACGATGCCGAGCTTCCAAAACCTTTATCCAAAATTTATAGAGCACTTCTACCGTCCATCCAGGTTGGACTGGATGATCTGCGCGGCCTGTGGCGGGCGGAGATGCAGGAGCTGGACAGTGAAGACTGGGAGGACATGTGGGACTATCCATTCCAGCCACTGGTCGCAACTAGGGACAAATTGATCCAATTCAAAATCCTCCACAGGATCTATTACACGCCCCAACGCCTTCATCGCATATACCCAGCCCTGTCGGCTGGCTGTTGGAGATGCTCTGCTACTCCTGCGGGCTTCACACATATATTCTGGGACTGCCCACAGATTCAGGACTATTGGCGGGAGGTAACTCAATTTATTCACAACCTAACTACCATTCCTATTCCTCTGACAATTAGTGTCTGCCTTCTCGGCCTGGTGGAGCAACTGGCACTGTCCAAAGCAACACGTACCCTTATAGGTATCCTTCTCTTTTATGCAAGAAAAGCCTTAGTATTAAAGTGGAAGTCAAACACCCCCCCCACCCTGACCTCTTGGAAACAGCTAGTTAACACAATGATACCCCTCTATAAAGCGACGTATCTGTCTCGAGGATGCCCCAAAAAATATGAAAAAGTCTGGCATTTGTGAACAGACTCTGAATCCACAACTGATGACCAGTCGCAGGGGGAGTGACTTAGATGGATCTCCTGGGTACCCACCTGGGGTGCTTGGCACTGAGGTCCTAATCCGAATAGGTAAACGGAGGTGTAAGCATAATCTAAAAGATGATCGTGCCTACTCCTAATTGCTCCAGTACAGTTCTATACAGGCAGTTAGGAACGAGATGAGGTCCTACAAGAAACAATAACTCCTGCTTAAATCCTATCATGGGTAACCTGAGAGGTGTTTATGTTGTGTTTAGCTAGAAGTATTTAGCGTTAGGGTGTGATGGTATTTTCTTTTGTTGTGCATGTGGTTATGCGCAATGTTTGGCTGGGGTATGCCCCTATGGCCTTGTTTTGTAATTCAACAGTACAAAAAGCATTAATAAAAAGAATAAAAAAAAAAAAAAAAAACAGCCGTTTTTTCGGGAGCAGTGATTTTAATAATGCTTAAAGTGAAACAATAAAAGTGAAATATTCCTTTAAATTTCGTACCTAGGGTGTGTGTATAGTATGCCTGTAATGTCGCGCCTGTTACCCGTACTTAGAACTGTCCCTGCACAAAGTGTCATTTCTGAAGGAAAAAAATTCATTTAAAACTCACTCGCGGCTATAATGAATTGTCGGCTCCCGGCAATATAGAGAAAAGTCATTGATAAAAAAAAAATGCGTGGGGGTCCCCCCAAATTCAATTACCAGGCCCTTCAGGTCTGGTATGGATATTAAGGGGAACCCTGCCGCAAATTAAAAAAAAAAATGCGTGGGGTTCCCCCCAAATATCCTTACAGGCCCTTCAGGTCTGGTATATATTTTAAGGGGAACTCCACCCCAAATTTGAAAAAAAAATGGCGTGGAGTTCCCCAAAAATCCATACCAGACCCTTTATCCGAGCACGCAACCTGGCAGGCCGCAGGAAAAGAGGGGGGGATGAGAGAGCCCCCCCTCCTAAACCGTACCAGGCCACATGCCCTCAACATGGGGAGGATGTCCCCATGTTGATGGGGACAAGGGCCTCATCCCCACAACCCTTGCCCGGTGGTTGTGGGGGTCTGCGGGCGGGGGGCTTATCGGAATCTGGAAGACCCCTTTAACAAAGGGGACCCCCAGACTCCGCCCCCCATGTGTATTGGTAATGGGGTACATTGTATCCCTACCATTTCACAAAGAAAGTGTAACAAATTGTAAAAAAAAAACACAGACACCGTTGGGAAAGTCCTTTATTAAAAAATAAATAAATAAATAAAAATAAAACATTCCAGCGATGAAATCCAGAGTCCCGCGGTGATCCGATGTCCAGCGCTGTCCGCACGAAACGTCATTGGCTGAGCCTGAGCGGACCTGATGGGGAACTTCCTCCGCAGTGTATTAAATTAATAGACCGCCCCTTCTAAAGTTCCCCATCAGGTCCGCTCAGCCAATGACGTAGGTGTAAGGCTAAGCGGACCAGATGCGAAACGTGAGAAGGGGCGGGTCTATTCATTTATTACACTGCGGAGGAAGTTCCCCATCAGGTCCGCTCAGCCAATGACGTAGGCGGGATCTGACATACAAGGGGGCAGACCTGATGGGTCCGCAGTGTAATAAATGAAACGACATCAATAGCCAGTTTTATTTGAAACATTTAGTAGCACAGTCAGATTTTTTTAAACTAAGGTGTTGACTAGAACTAGCTCCTTTTAAAGTCTTTTTCACATTTTCACAGCTCTAACTGTAAAAAAGCCATTCCGTATATGAAGGTTAAAATTATTTTCTTTCAAGCACAAACAATAATAACCTTGTCTTTTGGAAAGACATTAAAAAGAACAACTTTGCAGCAAGTATACTATATAGACTTAAAGGAATTCAGTTCAGTTAACTTTTTCTCAAAGCAGTGGTCTAAGTTGCTGTCAGTAATACATTTCTCTGAATAATAAAAGGTTCCAGAGTGCCACTGCAATATGGCTTGATCCTCATTTTTGCTATTTATGTACTGTTTGTGCATCTGTGTTGGTTTTGTGTACATACAACTCATTCACTCTTAAGCCTGATGCCGCGTACACACGACCGTTTTTCATGACGAGAAAAATGCCATTTTTTTATTTGGTCATTAAAAACGATCGTGTGTGGGCTCCAGAGCATTTTTCACGACGTGAAAAATGGGCATTAAAAATTTGGAACATGCTCTAAATTTTCTCGTTGTTTTTTCACGTCGTCGTTTTTCTCGTCATGAAAAACGGGCGTATGTAGGCTTTAACGACGTGAAAAAACGCGCATGCTCAGAAGCAAGTGATGAGACGGGAGCGCTCGTTCTGGTAAAACTAGCGTTCGTAATGAAGATAGCACATTCGTCACGCTGTAACGGACTGAAGAGCACGAGGCTGAAAAGTGCGAATCGTCTCTCACCAAACTTTACTAACACAAGGATCAGCAAAAGCAGCCCAAAGGGTGGCGCCATCCGAATGGAACTTCCCCTTTATAGTCCAGTCGTACATTTCGTACGTCACCGCGCTTTGCTCAAGATTTTTTTTCACGATCGTGTGTAGGCAAGGCAGGCTTGAGAAGAATCACGTCGAGAAAAACTTCGTTTTTTTCAATGACATTAAAAACGGTCGTGTGTACACGGCATTATACACACGATCGGACTTCCATCGGACAAATCCGTAAATTTTTGTCCGAAGGGCGTTGGCCGTGAACTTGTTCTGCATACAGACGGCAGAACTTTTTTAGCCAAAATTCACTAAACAATGTGTTTTTTCAGCTCTTTAGCGTCACCCTTTGGGCAACTTCTGCTAATGTTGTCTGATGGTTAGCATTGGTTCGGAGCTTGCGTGTTTGTACTTTGGATTTTAGTCTGACGGATTTGTATACATACGATCGGATAATCTGATGGAACACATTTGTTTTCAGACAATTTGAGAGCATGACCATCCAACATTTGTTGTCGGAAATTCAGTTTGTAGGAACCCTGACCCTCTGTCTGGACAGTGCTGATTGGCTCCAGGCTGATCACATGCACCCTCCTAAGAAAAAAAAACTCTAGCAGTACACACCTGGACATGTTTTGGGGGCAATGCAAGAAAAGGAGGATCTGTGCATACAGGATCAAACCGCCTTTTTACACAATGCAGAGGATTAACCCCTTAGGTTCCACAGTGAGTATAACAAGGATGCCTTACTGCATATACAGACTGATTTTACTGTTGTGGGTTTAGTAACACTTTAACGTCCCTATTCACCAACTTTACAGCCTGTCATGCATGTTAATCAGAATAGCGGCTTGACGTGTTTAAAATGAATTTCAGTGTACCTCTACTATACATGCTAAACAGCTACTAGACTGAATAATTAATGTTACTTTTGATGTCTGTTTCAAAAGCAACAGTACTGTAGGTATATATTTTTTCATTTTGTATGGAAATGCATGGCTTGATGACCTTTCTGGTCCACGGTCACCAGATTGTCTCAAACGCCTTCAGATTCCATAATGTGTTCTCACTATCGATCGGTCTGTTCAGAATAATAGATGAGCAGTTTCTGGATTATCCTTCAGACTGTTGATGTATTATGCCCACCAATGACTGCTGTTAAATAAAAACTTGATCTGTCTCCAAATAAATCTGAGTTGATCAAACTAATTAATATCTCATATCCTTGCTATACACAAACATATTGTATGTCAGAATGAAATGCCTGGTAAAACCTGACAACCAAAGTATGGGTGAGATAGGTTGACTAAATCAGCACTTTTAGCAGATAGAAATATGCAAAAAATATATATGTGAACATGCCAATTGTTTTGTATTGTGTGGCAGGGGAATGTGAGTGCAATGTGTGTGTAATATTGTACTTTCTTTATGTGAAAATCTAACTCTAAGCTGGTATAAAAAATACTATATAATTAATTGCTGTGTTCATGAAATAATCTTAGAGCTAGTATATGTACCTAAATGTGTCTTGATATCAGCCTTCTGTAATTCCTTGTCTGTGAATGTGTTTAAAGTAGGGGGGAGCAGAAGGAGCATCTCATCAATATGCTGCTGCTCCATTGTCCAGTCACAGGACCAGGCTTTAAAGTGATATTAAAGTCTTGTTTGTTTTTTTTTGGTTTAAAAATAACAAACATGTTATACCTATCTGCTCCGTTGCAATGGTTTTGCACAGAGCAGCCCAGATCCTCCTCTTCTTGGGTCCCTCGCAGGCGCTCTTGGCCCCTCCCTCCTGCTGAGTACCCACACAGCAAGCAACTCTGGGGGCACTCAGACGGTAAGCGGGGTGCACTGTGATGTAAGGGATGGTGGTGGACTCTTGACTTGTGATGGTGGTGGGCAACGTTGTATCCTGGTCTAGGCCAACAAGGCAAAGAGTCCCCGCCGGCTTGCGCTACACTGTTAGTGTAGTGCCAGTCTTATGAGGCGGACTGGGCAGAGAGGCAAATTAGTCTAGTGCCCCCATAAAGCGGCTGTACAGCTTCCGGTATGCGGGCAGCTGGCATTCCGTAACTGTGCCCCTGTCAGTTTATTTTTTACCATCCCCGTCCCTTTGCAGAGATTTCCCTTCACTTCCTGCCCCATAGCTAAACAGGAAGTGAGAGGAAATCTATGCAAATTAAGGGAATCCATTCCCCCCCCCAGGCCCACAGAATTAGTGTCCCCACTCAAAATTTTCAGGGCAGGTCTTAAACAGCAAGGGGTGTGGCCTTGAGAGGAAGGGGTGGGTCATATTTAAATTAGGGGGTGCACAAGTTTAGTCAGGCCTAGGGCAGCACAAAACCTAAATACACTACTGGTGGTGGGGGCTCTTGAAATCTGATGTAAGGGGGAGTGGGGTGCTCTGGACATCTAGTCTTATGCCGCGTACACACGATCGATTTTCTCGACGGTGAAAACACCGCCGAGAAATTCGACATGAAATACAAGGACCGGCTTGGTCCCCTACACACGACCAGTTTTCACGACATTTTTCCTCTTGGTCGAGAAAACCAACCGTGTGTGGGCTCCCTGGCAGTGTTTCCCTATTGGAAAACTGCAGCGGAAAAAAATGCGGTGAATCACGACGAGAAAAATTAGATCATGTTCTAATTTTTCTCGTCGTGATTCTTGCTGTTTTTCTCGTCAGGAAAAATGCTGGAAAGCCCACACACGGGCGTTTTTCTCGTCAAAGAGAAAAAATGTAATTTTTCCCGACGAGAAAAATGGTCGTGTGTACGCGGCATTACAGAATAAAACCGACTCTTTGAGGGCAACCATAATGCTGATGCAGGCCGTGATGAAATTGAAGGGTTAGTTCACGTCTACAGAAGCCAACATTGCCAAACAATCAAAATCCATTTGGTCCATCCCGGAAGCGTTGACAGAGAAGAGGGTGACAAGCGGGACTTTCAAATTCCTGGATCACTGGAGCAGTTGCAGGAGTGCTGACAGCTTGTCAACCCTGGAGGTAAGTACATTGGGGACTAGGGGTGGGTAGAGTGTAGTTCAACTTTACATTTTTTTCTGTAAAGGTTAGCTAACACTTTAGACATTTTAAATACACGTTCCTCCGCCACTATTTCTAGTTTCATTACTATTAATATTTAGTTTTTTTGCTTGTTATTTTTTTCAGTGTTGCAAAAATAAAAAAAAAGCACAAAATTGAAAAAAATACCCTTTTCATCTGAAGCAGTTTTGCCTTGTACTTACATTTATTTGAAGTCATTTTGCTTTGTACCCAAAACATCATTAAGTGTAATTTTAAATGGACCAATTATAAAATAAAATGGATGCATTTAATTTACAGCCAAACTGCTTATAACACTGATCAAAATAGTTTAAAAATTTTTTATCTCTATAGACTACTCCGAAAATAAAATACTTTTTGCAAGACAGTTATGCAGAAAGAAAGCCTAGTCCCCAAAAAATAATGTATGTATCAATGAAAAAGTTATCACCAAATAAACAGGCCCTTGATGGAAATGTAAAAATTGGTCTGATCCATAAGGGGTATAGAGGTAGTACAGTTGAAGTGGTTAAATAATCATAGTAAATTGTTTACTACAGGCACAAGTACAGATTTATTAAATAGCAGAAGCACACCTTCCAACTTTTTGAGATGGGAAGTGACACCTATTAGCAAAGTATGTAGGCATTGGACACACCCCCTAAAGGAGAATTATACAAAAAAAATATTTAGTTATACCCACAAGTGCTGTCCTTTACCACTACTATTCCTTTATACTGGCTTTTGCAATTTACAAATGCATCAATTTAGAATTTTAATGAAAGAACAGGGAAACACTTTTTGATAGATAAGTAATGCTTTTTATATACAGCTATATAGATCAGACCAAAATGAGGGACACATGAGGAGGCTAGAGAGACAGGGGGACTTTGTTCCAAATCAGGGACAGTCCCTTGAATTAAGGGAAAGTTTGGAGTTATGGCAGAGGTATGCTATAGTTTAGTCTTTCACAAAGTATTTTGGTTCATGTGTACAAAATTGTTTCAGTTCTATAGTTTTTTTAGGCTGTATTATTTAAAAAGGCCAAAGCATTTTCAATGGGATTGAAATCAGAATCCCAATTTGGTCATTCTAAAAAACTGTTATTTTATTCACTGTTGTTGCTTTACTACAATGTTTTCGGATCAATGCATTGTGCATGACCCATCTTTTTGTAAATATTCAATCACACACATATCTTTTAATTGTTCTGTAGAATTTTCTGGTGTAGAGTTTCCTGAATAATTGCAACTCGTCCAAGTCCTGCATAGCAGCTCAGTGCCATTATATATCCTCACAATGCTTCTCACTAATGCCGGCCATACGAGGTTTGAATTTCGAAAGAATTTTCTTTCCAAAATCGTATCAAAGAATTTTCGTACGAATTTCGCACCGTTAGTGGGCTGCAGCAACAGCCGATTTTTGGCACGGGCAGGCACATGGGTGTACCCTTTAAATTTTCCGCCCAGTGGGCTCGCGCCTGCCGCGTGCCTCGTCAGTGTGCTTGCGGGTAGCAGTCACGATAGTCGCAGTCATGATAAAAATTGCTGATCACCACCATTACTAGTAAAAAAAAAATTATTAATAAAAATTTCATAAAACTACCCCCTATTTTGTAGATGCTATAACTTTTGCGCAAACCAATTAATAAACGCTTATTGTGATTTTTTTACCAAAAATATGTAGAAGAATACGTATTGGCCTAAACTGAGAAAAAAAAATTATATATTTTTTGGGGATATTTATTATAGCAAAAAGTAAACAATATTGCATTTTTTTCAAAATTGTTTATAGCACAAAAAATAAAAACCGCAGAGGTGATCAAATACCACCAAAAGAAAGCTATATTTGTGGGAAAAAAAGGACACCAATTTTGTTTGGGAGCCACGTCGCACGACCGCGCAATTGTCAATTAAAGTGACACAGTGCCGAATCGCAAAAAGCGGCCTGGTCTTTGGCCAGCAAAATGGTCCGGGGCTGAAGTGGTTATAGTGATTGGTAAAGGTACTTTTTTTCCCCCTAATGTAACAAACATGGTATACGCACCTGCTCTGTGCAATGATATTGAAAATACAGGCGGTACCCTAGTTACAAACATCCGACTTGCAAACGACTCCTACTTACAAATGGAGGGAGACAACAGGAAGTGAGAGGAAATCTACCCCCAGGAAGGGAAATTCACTCCTGTAAGAGCTAGTATGGGAAAAATGTACCTCCACTGATGCTTTATCACCAAGGCTTGTTTCCACAACAACCCAAAATTTTGAAAATCCAATAGTCATTGGGACAGAACAGGGGCACAGACAGCAAAACAAACATTACAGGGGTGTTAACCCTTCCCTATGCTATCCAAAAAGCTTAAAAATTGTTTTTTTGGCTGAAGCTACACCTCAAAAATGTACCTGTTCCGACTTACAAACAGATTCAACTTAAGAAAAAACCTACAGTCCCTATCTTGTTTGTAACCTGGGGACCGCCTGTAGTAGAGAGCAACCCCAAACCTCCTATTCTGAGGTCCCCCGCTGACACTCCAGGCTTATCCTCTCTGAGTGTACCCTCATAGCAAGCCACTTTCTATGGGTGCACACCTGCAGGCTCCATCCCAAGCTGGGCTGTGTACCTCTATTGACAAAAACAGTGCGGCTCAGCCACAACCCCCATTCGCTGTTTACAAGATTTGATTGACAGCAGCAGGAGCTAATGGCTCCTGCCGAGCCTCCACTGAGGAGAGAGAAGAGAAGAGCAGCACTGCTGCAGACGGACACAGATCGGGATCAGGTAGGTATTTAAGAGTGGGCTGGGGGGAGTTGATATTAAAAGGTTGTATTGATCTTTGTAGGACATTTACATCTATAAAGTAGCAATGATGACAAATCTTTACCATTTGTAAACTATATGCCTGCCCAGTGCCCATCATATGGTGTAGATCAAACTCTTTAAATATCTTTTTGTACTAATATTCTCATACCCTTCAACAACTCTTATGAAATCTTCTTTGTGAGGGCTATATTGCATTTCAACAAAGTTCTATTAAAGAGCAGTTTATTTACACCATTTATTTATTTATTTTCTAACTGCCAAAAATGTATTTATTTTTTGTGAACTGCTTTATTAAACACCTGACTGATTAGTGTATCTGACACAATGGATCTCTTGGCTCTCCAATGGATCTCCAATCTACAATGGATCTCTCCAATGGATCTCCAATCTACAATGGGTCTCTCCAATCTACAATGGGTCTCTCCAATGGATCTCCAATCTACAATGGATCTCTCCAATGGATCTTCAATCTACAATAGATCTCTCCAATGGATCTTCAATCTACAATAGATCTCTCCAATGGATCTCAAAGGATACATTTACCCCATAGGTTTATTGGTTTGGTGAGCTAAACCATTTTGTTTAGTAAAAATACGAATAGACATATCAAACTTCTTTTTTTTTTTAACAGGACAGTCAAGTAGGTAATAAAGAAATTCAATTTCACAAAAGATTACAACTGTCTGAGTGCAATATTGATTAGAGGTTAATGCAAGTTATTATTACTATTTGTCAAAATGCTACTTTTTTTTATAGCTACCTGAAACTCAACTCAGAGTTTGAACATTTTATTTTTATGGCCGCGTCACGATTTCACACTCTATTCCCCTGGCTGACATAATTTAATTTCTCCAATTTTCCAGCTCAGAGAAAAAAAATTGTCATATTGGTGAAGTGTATAAAACTATGCATAAAAGGACAATCCCAAACCCCAAACTTTCTACGTGTGGGACAACTATATAAACTGGCAGCTCTGAAAATAGGTTATTATTTCAAATAAAGCTGATTATAAAACATCATAGCTTGGTTGAAGCTGATTGCTGTAAAAGAAAGGCTGTATTTAATATTAAACATTGGTGGTCATTGAAATGCCTTCTGTATGATGATCTGCATTCCTCACAGTCTGTCCCCACTTTAACCGCTTGCCGATCGCTGCACGATGATATACGTCGACAGAATGGCACGGCTGCGCAAAGGGACGTCCCCTCTAAATCGTGGCATAGTGGGCGTGCGTGCGCGCCTGCCGCGTGCTCCATGACCGTGCCTGCAGGAGCGGCGACCTCGATGCTCACCGTCGGCTCGCGATCGTGTCACGGAGTGGCAGAACAGGGAGATGCCCATGTAAAAAAGGCATTTCCCTGTTCTGCCTAGCAACATGACAGAGATCTACTGCTCCCTGTCATCGGGACCAGTGATCGCTGTCATGTCAGTGGTAGTCCATCCCCCCCACAGTTAGGATCTCTCCCTAGGACACACTTAACCCCTTAATCTCCCCCTAGTGTTTAACCCCTTCCCTGCCAGTGTCATTTACACAGTAATGATTGCATTTTTATAGCACTGATCGCTGTATAAATGACAATGGTCCCAAAATAGTGTCAAAAGTGTCCGATGTGTCCGCCATAATGTCGCAGTCACGATAAAAATCACAGATCACCACCATTACTAATAAAAAAATTATAATAATAAAAATGCCATAAAACTATCCCCTATTTTGTAGACGCTATAACTTTTGCGCAAACCAATCAATATACGCTTATTGCGTTTTTTTTTTTTTTAAATATGCAGTAGAATACATATCGGCCTAAACTGAGAAAGACATTTTTTTTATATATTTTTTGGGCATATTTATTATAGCAAAAAGTTAAAAATATAGCTTTTTTTTCAAAATTGTCGCTCTTTTTTTGTTTACTTTATAGCACAAAAAATAAAAACCGCACAGGTGATCAAATACCACCAAAAGAAAGCTCCATTTGTGGGGAAAAAAGGACGTCACTTTTGTTTTGGGTACAATGTCGCACGACCGCGCATTTGTCAGTTAAAGCAACACAGTGCCGAATCGCAAAAAGTGCTCTGGTCAGGAAGGGGGTAAATTCTTCCGGGGCTGAAGTGGCATAGAATGCATGAAGGTAAAAAAGTTTTACCCATTGATTCCCTATATAAACAATGTTTACACTTGTTTTATCAAATCTGTCAAACATTTAATCAGGTTCAGAGTAAATTTCTATTTATGGAATTTTTCTGGAAGCATTTGAAAAAGACTCCTCAAATAAACTACCTTCATTGAGTCAGATTTTGTGGCTTCTTTGCCTTTAGCAATTATAGTCTCTTTTTGCCAGCTATTCTCTTTAAAGTCATTGTCTGAACCTTTAAGTCTTCAGTTCTATGGCTTTTATTTATTATCATATAGCAGAGAGAAATTATGCTGAAACACCAAAGCAATTGGTGAGAAATCATTTTTTATTAGTCTGCCCTCAGCTGTTGCAATCTGCTACCCTACATGGAGTCATGCACATTACTAGGCTTTGCACTAGTAGCCTATGTGCACTTGTACCTACTCAAGTTCAGATTTTTTTTTTAATGCTTTTTGATTGATTTATTTTTTTTCAACTTAAAGTGGTACTACTGTGCAAAAAAGAGATTGTGAGCAGGCAGCTTTTTAGTGTAAAAGAGACGTGCTATGTCTCTTCTGTCTTAAAACAAACCTAGCTGCCAGTTTCAACCTTCTATTGAATGTACAATGAACTGTGCATGTGCAGCTCAGCAAAATATCAGGATAAATGACTCATGTGCGGAATTCACATCATCCCCAACCAACCAATTAAGAGGCTGAAAATCCAGCACTCGCAAGAAGTCCATGGAGAAGATTTCAGTGGCCAGTGATAAGTAGATCAGGGGGCCGGAGGCATGGATAGGGGGGATGGCGCCCATGAACCCTCTATGGATGGGCCACCACTGCTGAGAATAACCTCTTGTTCCCCTTCAGTCTGGATTTAGCCCCCAACACTCCACAGCAACTGCTCTGCTCTTCACTGGTTCTCATTCTACTTATCCAACCGCACATTCAGTGTCACTTACAACTCTACTTCCTCCTCTCCTCTTCCTTTCTCTGTTGGTTTCCCCCAAGGTTTTGTTTTTGGACCTCTCCTATCCTGATAGCCTCCCATGGATTCCAATATCATCTCTATGCTGACGAGACCCAAATTGATCTCGCTACCCCTCAGCTCACTCATCAGTCCCCTCATGTATCACTAATTTACTAACAGACATATCAGCCTGGATGTCATACCACTTCCTCAGACTTGATCTATCCAAAACCAAGCTCATAATAATATTTCCTCCACCACATGCCTCTTTCCCCAATTTCCTTGCCAAGATTGATTTGATCAACCCAGATATTATATTAACCTGTATAATAATAAACCCATCTCTGCATGCCAAGGTTCTAGGTTTAATCCTGGACTTTTAACTATCCTTTCGGTCCCACAACCAAACACTGTCCAAATCTTGCAACTTCAACCTACGCAACATCTTCAATATACACCCCTTCCTAACCAATAGAAACAAGATATACCTGTGCTCATCCCAATAGCTTGTACATGCATATAAACTACCAGGTGCTAAAGGGGTGTGACCACATGTTAACACAAAAAATACTGGATGAACCCACTGTACACTGATATACTCTTTCTAGCAAACTTTGCAATCAAAAATAGGCATACTTAGTTCACACATATTGCAATACATGCTTAAGCTGGCCAACTGAGTCAAAGTAATCCCTCTTTAGCCAGTCCTACTCTGCTTTGCCACTGCCAATGGTGCTGTGGACACAATGCCAACCTTTGGTACACAGACCCAGATGGGGGAGAGCTACAAGGTTTAGGACTGGCCACTGACCTACAATACAACAGAGACAAGAAAAATAAAAAAAGGGTGCACCAGTCTAGTGCATTATCCTTTGGATATATTTTATTAAAAAAAGGTAAAAAGAAAACTACTCAAAAACGTAGGTGAATGGCTTACAATGTAATTAGTCTCCAAAGTAACAGCAATGAGTCTAAACCAGATGAACTCCAGGTGGTCACAGAGGAAATGACAAGGGCCACTGCCGGCTGATGCGTTTCGAAGGATTACCTTCTTCCTCAGCACCCAGCCAAGTGTTCCACAATAGGAAGAGGCTTGCTATGCTTGGCTTTCTGTGGGGGGAGGAGCCAGGAGCACTGGTGAGGGAGGGGGATCCCAGAAGAGAAGGATTAGTATCCACCTAACTGCCCGGTTGACAGCTGGCTTCAGGTCTCAGGACTTGGCTGAGAACTGACGCCAGCTGCGCCCGCTCCCTCTCCAGCCTGGCACTCCTGTGAAATCTAGAGGGGCAAAGCGGTGATTAACAGTCACAGCTCTACGCTTTTAGAAGACTGAGAACTGAGCGATGAGTGATCATGTGATTGCTTGGGTTTAGAACCGGCAGGGGGCAGCTGCAGCATCAGACTGCTCTAAACTTTTCCTTTAAGCAAAGCATAGTATTGTCTTATGCTTTTCTTGTAAATGTACACAATCTTAGAATTATGGGAGTGGTGGTTGATTTGCCTTGGCCTGTTTGACTAGAAAACACTTCAGGGCGCTATGCTGTCTATTGATTTTATAATGCATATCTTATGTATATCATGGCCTCTAGACAATAAAATTCCAAGGATCATGGTTTGTTGTTTGCATAGATTTACTACAGCACATTGCCTCAATATATTATTGAGTTGCATTCTAATAAGTACCGTAATGACAATTCAGTAGAAGGATCTAGAATGGTATGTGTACAGTAAAAGATACAAGTAGTGCTTTTAAGACTTTGGCTTTTCAGTTACAGTAGAAAGGATAATTATGTCATTGCCTAATAAAAGTATATATACCCAAAAACAAAATGTAACATTTTACAGCTTACCAGTTCTTGAAATTAAGTGGCAGCATTAGTTTTCTTTTTTCAAGCTTTTTATCTCTTCATTTTTACCTGCTGATTTTGCCATTAACACACCTCTAGTCCTAGGATGACAATGTCCATTCCAAAGAAAATAATTAAGCTATTGCGCTGACTGAAACCCAAACGTCATTTAACGGGGCACATAAGAGGAGCCAGGAGAGGGAACACAGGTGAAGTGGATGCAGCTCCTCTCAAATTAGGTCTTGAGATCCTAAGGCACATCTAAAAAGCAAATTAAAGAGGGCGCCTCCATCTAGGTGTAGCGGTTTATTAAAAAGAATAAAAGACAATAAAATTGCATTCACTAGTTACTAGTACTATTTAACTCTTGTTTAACCTAACTAGTGCTAGACAATGCCTGTGAAGGAAAGAACATGGGGATAAATAAGGCTAGTGTTAATTAACCCTTGAGTGACCAATACTGTCCATACTCAAAAAACTGAGAAATTATATATGAATGAATAACAAAAATGAAAGACATAATATTTTGACGTTGAAAGATTATATCTTTCACTTTTTATTATTTATTCATATTTTATTTCTCAGTTTTACAGGACTTCACCCCTCTCCTCTTCTTTATAACATAAAGGGCATGGTTTTGTAGTGCTCAGATATATCCAAGAACAATTTACTTGATAACAGTCAGTACAGGCAGAGAGCACAATAAGTTATCAGCTCACAAGATTTCTGGCAAGTTACTTTTTTAAAATTTTTGAAACGGATTTAAAAAAATTATTTTAACAGTGTATTTAAAGAAGAAGTATAGCCAAAGCTTTTTTGGTCATACTTTTCCTATGGATCACAGGAGTTCAGTTCATTCTGCGCTCCTGTGATCCATTTTCAGCTGACAGCAGGCTTAAATCTGCTGTCGGCTGACATCACAGAGCCAGCCCGGGCTCTGATAAGATCCTGACCATATAGTCGGTATCTGCCCAGAAGCACAAATCGGCACCTGGCTCCGCCTCTCAGCAATCTGCTGAGAGGCTGAGCCAGCCCCTCCCACCTCCTCCACAGCCCATCGCTACAGTGAGGGACAGTCACTGCTCTCTACTCAGAGCAGAGGGGGAGAACTGAGTGATTAGTGGTGTTTGATAGCTCAGTTCTCACTAAAGAGACAGTGTTCTGGTTAGTGACTGCTGACCAACTGTTACGTAGCACTTACATAAAAATGAACAAACACTGGGAAAAAGCAGCTTTCCTTATACTCTGATACACAATATACACGTGAGGGCAGTGCTCATTCCCGTGATGCTAGATGTATACAATTCTTACATAAGTAAGGCCTCATGCACACTGGACATTTTTACAGCTGCTGTTTTTGGCTTCAGACGTTTTTTTTCTACAGCCAGTAAACCCCCTAGCATGTTATTGTGTCCATGCACACATAGGCTGTTATCAGCGTTTTTTGGCAGGGCCGTTTTCTGGCTGGAAATACCTTCAAATCTAGTTGGTTTTAAGAGAAGTTTTTCAGCTATAAAAATGCTCTAACTCTGATAAAAGTTTTAAAACGCAAAAAAAGTGGCTATTCAGCGTTTATCAGTGTTTTTGAGCCATAAGCTTTTGTGGGAGTATAGTTTTGCTAAAAAACGTTATAGATAAAAAATGCTACGGCTAAAAAACACAAAAAAACGCTGAAAACTGCTACTACAAAAACTCTGCAAAACTCATTCTACAGCTACAGTTTTCCACACCTAACGCTACTGGCGTGCATGAGGCCTTAAACATGTGCAAAACCGCAAAATTTCATACACACACAGAAAATGATGAATGCAATTGTGAATAAATAAAGGAAACACTGTATAAACTCCACCAAAAATCAACAAAATCAATGCAGAATGTGCATAGTCAAACGCATGTACTATAAAAAAAATTAAATAACCTCATAAAGTGCTATACAAGAAAAATGCCCTTATCTGTATACATAAATATCACGTGCATATGTAGCACCCTCTATATAGGTAGGTGCTAGATTAGGATTATTTTTGTGAGTGTAGGTAAATTTAGGGTGACCTTGGGCCTGGGGCTCGGGGGCAGGACAGAGCCCTTCAAGAAAGCGTGAAGTTCTGGACAGGAGGCACAAGAGGAGCAAGAGAGGACAGCAGGAGCTAGTACTGCCGGGCAAGTCTTCAGGAGGGAACCACCAGTTGCAGCCAGGAGGGCTGGTGAGTAGCATGTGTAGTCAGGAGGACTGGGGAGGCATGCCTGAGAGGACTAAGCGGAAACAGTCAGAGATGGGTGCAGAGCCAGTAGTGTGGACTGCAATGTCATGGGCAGTGGAGTCGGGCAGCTGCAGCCATGAGGGCTGGCAGGGTCTGAAGAGGGCTGACTGGGAGCAGTAGTCCATTTGTAGGACAGCTAGCACTAAAGACATCTATTTCTGCAA
Organism: Rana muscosa; assembly: GCA_029206835.1. Classification (NCBI taxonomy): domain Eukaryota; kingdom Metazoa; phylum Chordata; class Amphibia; order Anura; family Ranidae; genus Rana; species Rana muscosa. The sequence continues at coordinate 37,737,077 of JARGYO010005626.1, forward strand.
CACTATATGGGCCCGCGGTCCCTGCCTGCAAAAGGCCATTACTAAGGCCTGGCTGAGCCAGTGTCAGGCCTAACTTTTAATGTGCTAGCTGATCCGGAGGATTAAGAGTCGTGCAGGAGGAAGGAAGAGGAATGGTCTGCAAGCAAGGAAAGTGCTGGAGGAGACCAAAGTGGTAACTTGTACAGAGAAGTGTATATAGTTGTCCCAATTGATTGATATACAATCCGCCAATTGATTGATATACAATCAACCAATTGATTGATACACAATTCACCGGGCATCCCATATTTCCCTTACCCCATCCAATTTAAATTCCCTCAATAAAACAAACAAAAAACAAGCACATGGACTGTTCATTGTCTTAAGGTGACTGAGAGGTAAATGCTGGGCTGGGCAGGATGACAGGTGGACCACAACACTCATCTATAAACGGAACTAAAACTCGCGCTTAGGATAATAATGTGAAAAATAATTGATTAATTAATTAATTAAACACGCAGCTGCTGCAGCACTAGGCACTAACGCCTTAGATAGAATGGAAAATAAATAAAATGCAGCGCTAGCGGAAAATTAATTAAAGTGCAACAACAATTGTGACACCTATAAGTCAATCCTGGAGAAGTTGTCACCCTCCAAAATTGAATAAAAACTGGTGAAAAAAATATATGATAATCATATAATCAATATTAGTAGCACATGTCTGTGCTTACAAAGAAAATTCAAATGGTATATTCAGTAGTGATAAATAATATATATATCATCGGCACATAAATTGTATCAAAAAAACTGGTTGCAATTATGATATTTCCTCTTTGAGACCCCACCAGCCAAAAAGAAACAGCAGCCAACCAAGATTTTTTAATAACGACCCGTATACAACAGGCTGATTTGAGTTCAGCAGTTCATCAAAAAGGAGAGTGAATGAGGAAAGAGTAAAATGAAAAAAATGAAAACATCACCCAGCATCTAGCTGTGTCGGTAGGTACGATGTAATTCAGCAGTTGGACTCAGTAACAGCAATGATCGAGATGTCATGTGAGGGAAAAAGGAAGAAACAACCGGTGAAGTACCACTGAGGAACAATAAAACATAACTGTCACGTACCTGGTGATGAGCCTGGGATGCAGGGAGCGGCCTCTTTTGCACCTCCTACTCCGGAACCCCTGATGGTGGGAACAGGGAGCTCGGGAGTGCGGAGTCGCACAAGTGCCTGTCAGGAACACTGGTGCAGAGGTGGAGCTGGACCTTAGGAAGCTCTGTGCAGGTTTCAGCGGAAGCAGGGAAGCTGGAACGGCAGGCAGGCTTGGCTCACAGGGAACTGAGGAAACAGACAGCAGACAGCGGGGAGGTGTCTTGTAGTTCCGGGCACAGGCAGGTCCAAACAGGCCGGGTAATCCACTGGCTGGCAGATCAGGTGCAGTCCAAGAGGCAGAGGCAGAGTCGTATACAGTCCGGGTTGGCAACGGGCAGGCGGCAGGTAGCAGAAGGAGCAGGCGGAAGCAAGTTCAACAAGCCGGGGGTCAGCGGGCAGGCAGAAGGCAAGAAGCGTCAGGAACAAGCCGGGTCACAGGAACAGATCGGTAGGGTAATAGCAGGTAGCAGGTGGGTCTTGGGAACGCTGTAGACCAGACAGCAAGGAGCCCCAGCACAAGCCCCTTTAAATAGCCCCGGATTGGCGCCAGAAAGTGTCACTGCGCGCTCCCGTGCGCAAACGCGGGCTATCTGGGCTATCTTAACTGGATGAGAGTCTTTGAAGGACTGAACCAATCTTTTGGCATGGATGTTGCACTCAGGTTCCCATGAGTTCTCCTCAGGGCCATATCCCTTCCATTTTACAAGAAATTGGACTTGGTTGCGCCTTTTTCTACAATCCACGATGGATTCCACCTCAAACTCCTCTTCACCGTCAACCAAGATTGGTTCAGGAGGGCCGGTGTCACGTCCCGAGAAGGGATCAGGAACAGTAGGCTTGAGTAGGGCAACATGGAAAACCGGGTGGATCCGTAATGATTCTGGTAGCTCCAGTTCATAGGCCACACTGTTAATCCGTCTCCTGACGGGAAAAGGACCCACAAACTTGGGACCCAATTTCTTTGAGGGACAGGCAAGTCTAAGGTTCAGTGTAGATAACCACACCTGATCCCAGGGTTCCAGATTAAGTTCTCCTCTTCTCTTTTTGTCGAACACTTCTTTATTATATTCTTGTGTCTTAGTCATCGTGTCTCGTGAAAACTCATTGTTTGCTCTGAAAAAATCCAATGTCTCCTGGACAGCAGGTACAGCAGACTCCGGGATACAGTTGGACAAGAATGAGGGGTGAAAACCGTAGTTAGCATAGAACGGGGATTGCTTCGTGGCGGAGTGGACTGAATTATTGTATGCAAATTCGGCCAGCGGCAGCAGAGGTACCCAATCTTCCTGCGAGAACGAAGAAAAGCAGCGTAGGTATTGCTCAAGTGTCTGATTCGTCCGTTCAGTCTGGCCATTTGATTGTGGATGATAGGCAGACGAGAAGGACAAGTTAATCCCGAAAGCTTCACACAGGGCCTCCCAGAACCTGGAGGTGAATTGCACCCCTCGATCCGACACGATGTTTGCAGGGATGCCATGGAGCCTTATGATTTCCTTGAGAAAAATTTTAGCTGTCTCAGGAGCGGAAGGCGTACCCCTCATGGGCAAGAAGTGCGCCATCTTTGATAGTCTATCCACAACCACGAAGATAGTGGTGAAAAGTTCAGAGGGGGGAAGTTCTACAATGAAGTCCATGGAGATCATCTTCCATGGCCTCTCGGGTACGGGCAATGGTTTCAACAGACCCCAGGCTCTGGACTTACTTCCCTTGTTTCTGATACATGTGCTGCAAGACTCCACGTAGCTCCTACAGTCCTTTGATAGTTGCGGCCACCAGAACATGCGTTGTAGAAGTTCGGAGGTCTTGAGTACCCCAAAGTGCCCAGCCAGTTTGTTATCGTGGCAGGAACTAAGGACCGCGACTCGCAGGCCCTCTGGTACAAAGATTTTGTCCTTGTACCATAAAAGTCCATCCTTGAGCTGTACCTCTGTCCCAGGTGAGGGAGAGATCCCCCTGGATGCTTGCTTGATCCGAGATAGCAGGTCCTCTTGAAGCAAGAGGAAGTTTCCAGGTGACAAGATAGTATCCGGAGGGGCAGGTGTTTCAGGGTCACAGAACATTCGTGAGAGGGCATCAGGTTTAGTATTCTTCGATCCTGGTCTATACGTTATATGGAAAGAGAAACGTGTAAAGAAAAGTGCCCACCTGGCCTGCCGGGGTTTCAGTCTCTTTGCCACTCTCAGATACTCCAGATTCTTGTGGTCCGTATAGACCAGAATCGGATGCGCTGCTCCTTCCTGGAGGTATCGCCATTCCTCCAGGGCGGCTTTGATTGCCAGTAATTCCCGGTCTCCCACATCATAGTTCTTCTCCGAATCTGACAGCTTATGGGAGAAAAAGGCAACCGGATGTAAGAGAGCCTTGGGCCCCTGTCTTTGGGAGAGAACCGCCCCAACTGCTGTTTCCGAGGCGTCCACCTCCAGTATGTATGGAAGAGCCGCATCAGGGTGCCTTAGAACGGATGCAGAGGTAAATAATTCCTTAAGGGTCTCAAAGGCCGTTTGGGCTTCCGAAGACCACTGGAACCGGACAGTCTGTTTGGTTAGGTTGGTTAATGGGGTGATAATGGACGAGAACCCCCTGCTGAACTTCCTATAAAAGTTTGCGAATCCGATGAAGCGCTGTATGCCCTTCCTATCTACGGGCACTGGCCAGTCAAGAATTGCAGCCACTTTCTGGGAGTCCATCGTGATACCCTCCACCGAGATGACAAGTCCAAGAAATTGGATGCTTTGGCGTTCGAATTCGCATTTTTCTGGTTTTGCGTATAACCTGTGCATTCAAAGCCGTGCGAGCACATTCCGAACGTGTTCCCGGTGTTTCTCCAAGGAGGGGGAAAAGATGAGGATGTCGTCCAGGTAAATGATAACAAAAAGGTCAAGGTAGTCTCTAAAAATGTCGTTCACAAAATGCTGGAACGTAGCCGGGGCATTGCAGAGTCCGAAGGGCATGACTAAGTATTCGAAGTGCCCGAAGCGAGTGCGAAAGGCAGTTTTCCACTCATCCCCGCTTCGGATCCGCACCAGGTTATAGGCCCCACGGAGGTCCAGTTTTGTGAAAATGACTGCGGATCCCAGTCTTTGAAACAATTCAGGAACTAAAGGAAGGGGGTATCGGTTCTTTATCGTCACTTTGTTGAGCTCTCTGTAATCCACACAAGGCCGGAGGGAATGGTCCTTTTTCTCGACAAAGAAAATCCCTGCCCCTGCCGGTGACGTAGAAGGACGGATGAACCCTTTCATGAGATTATCATCAACATAGGTCTTGAGGGTCTCGAGTTCAAGTTCCGTCAGGGGAAAAATCGGACAGTCGTAACGCCTGTGTGAGGGAAGAGTCTCAGCCCCTTTCTTGCTAAAAACATCCAGGAAGCTGTGGTATGCTTCAGGAACTGACTGGCGGGCCTCAGCATCAGAGTCCATGCAAAGCAAGGGAGAAGGGGTGTTCAAAACTTCCTGCAGACAATGTTGACGGCAGTAGGGGGAACAGAAACTGACTTCTCCTGATGTCCAATTAATTTGCGGGTTATGGGCCTGTAACCAGGGCATGCCAAGAATGATGGGGAACAGAGGAGACTTGATGACATCTAGGCATGAGTAAGCGTCAATTCGTGACGTGAAACGCGTTAGCCACCCTTCCCTGCATGCACACCATCTGCATTTGTTGTTTTGGATTTATGGATTTATTTTGAATTTGGATTTTTTACCTGAAATTTTGGAATAAATAACTGTCTATACAGAGTGCGGCAGTCCAGGGTTTCTTTTTCTCCCAGACATCTAGGCATAGTAACTCCTGATGAGTACTGGCAATGGTTGTGGCCAGCGGTAGGGTCTCCTGTGTGACTGGTTCGGATTTAAGGGTCGACCCATCAGCGAGGTAGACAGAAAGCCCTTTAGCTCTAGGGCGCAAAGGAATGTGATGTGTGGTGGCAAAAGCTAAGTCCAGAAAGCAACTGCAGGCCCCAGAGTCAATGATAGCGCTGACTTGAATATTCCCTCCTGGGAGTTGCAAAAGAATGGGAATCGCCAGGTGAGCAGAATTACTGGGTATAACGGGTAAATGCACAGACGGCATGGAGAGGCACTTACGGATCTTCACCGGGCAGGTCCGTACATAATGTCCGGGTTCTCCGCAGTACAGACATAGGTTAAGGGTTCGCCTGCGTTGACGTTCCTCAGGGGTGAGAGAGGGACAGAGAAGTCCCAGCTGCATGGGTTCTGGGTTGTCAGAGGAGGCTGTAGCTGGGAATGGAGGAGCTGAGTTGGCAGAGCTGGGTACCCGGGGCAACATCCATACCGGGCGAGATGGCCCGGTGGCTCGTTCAGTCCTACGTTCTCGTAGGCGACGGTCAATCTGGATGGTCAGGTTGATCAGAGCATCCAAAGTTCCGGGCACACCCACACGTGCCAGTTCATCTTTGAGGGGTTCCGAAAGTCCCAATCAGAATTGGTTGCAAAGAGCAGCATCATTCCAATTAGTGTCTGAGCTCCATCTCCTGAATTCAGAAACATAATCCTCGGCGGGTCTGCGGCCTTGCTGAAGGGCATGCAGGGTTGCTTCGGCAGTGGCGGTCTGGTGCGGATCCTCGTAAAGCTGTGACATGGCTTGAAAGAAAGTGTCCAAGGTATTAAGTGAAACGTCTTTATGCTCCAAGAGGCGGTGAGCCCAGGCTTGAGGCTCACCAGACAGGAGGGAAATAACGAACCCCACTTTGGTGGATTCCAGTGAAAAGGTCCGTGGTTGCAAGGCAAAGAAGAGCTCGCAGGCATTCCGAAAGGCTCTGTATTTGCTCCGCTCCCCTGAGAATCGCTCAGGCGTGGGTACTTTTGGTTCAGGCAGCATCATGACCACCGAGGGAGACGTGGAAGTCCCAGTGGAGGAGGAAGCTGAGGAGGATAGTGTCATGTACCTGGGTGTATTTGAACCGGGCTCTTCCTGGTCCCAAAGCTGCAGCCTTACCTGTTGCGCTACTGAGCAGATCTAGACTTTTGGAAATGTCCTCTCAGTATTAAACATTACCTTGGACTCCCCAGCCCCACCTACTGCCAGCTGTGGACAATTTTCAATCAAAGCAGTCCTTAAAAATGAAGTGATGCTATCTCCAAGAGGCGGTGAGCCCAGGCTTGAGGCTCACCAGACAGGAGGGAAATAACGAACCCCACTTTGGTGGATTCCAGTGAAAAGGTCCGTGGTTGCAAGGCAAAGAAGAGCTCGCAGGCATTCCGAAAGGCTCTGTATTTGCTCCGCTCCCCTGAGAATCGCTCAGGCGTGGGTACTTTTGGTTCAGGCGGCATCATGACCACCGAGGGAGAAGTGGAAGTCCCAGTGGAGGAGGAAGCTGAGGAGGATGGTGTCATGTACCTGGGTGTATTTGAACCAGGATCTTCCTGGTCGCAAAGCTGCAGCCTTACCTGTTGCGCTACTGAGCAGATCTAGACTTTTGGAAATGTCCTCTCAGTATTAAACATTACCTTGGACTCACCAGCCCCACCTACTGACAGCTGTGGACAATTTTCAATCAAAGCAGTCCTTAAAAAGGAAGTGATGCTATCTCTCAGCGCCCGTTTGTGTGGAATAGCTCCCTGGGTGTTGTGACTGCTTTTTGATCCTGATTTTCGTGTTGAACTTCTGCCTGAATTCCTGACTACTCTCCAGCCTGCTGATTTTGTACTTCACTGCCAGCTCGTGTATGACCTTTGCCTGCCTGACCACTCTCTGGATTTCGATCGTGTACCATTTTGCCTGATCTGTTGCCAACCTAATCTGCCTGACTACGTTTTCGCCTGAATCCTCAGCACACAAGTTCCACTTCGGACACTACCTATCACAGGTACCTTACATTACAAACGGGCCACAATGACAGTGGACCCTGCTGAGATTGTTAAGGCAATTTCTCGTCAGGGACAATTGATTGGAGCTCATGAACAGCATCTTTCTTCCCTGGACGCCAAGTTAGATGAACTTTGTACTATGCTTAAATCTTGTTTGCCTGCTTCCTCTGCAACGGTCCAGACTCTGGATCCTACTCCTGCTACGATCCAACCCACCTCTTCTGTACCACCCAAACTTCCTATGCCTGACAAATTTGGTGGTGATACTGAGGACTGCAGAGGCTTTTTAAATGTTTGCCGTTTGCATTTCCGCAACAACCCTGGGACCTTTAGCACTTCTTCTGCCAAAGTGACTTTTGTAATTTCCTTGTTAAAGGGGAAGGCCCTGGCCTGGGTCTCTCCTTATCTGGAACGCAATGATCCTGTGCTGCAAGGCGCTGACACATTTCTGGCTTCTCTCCAGACTGTATTTGACAAGCCAGATAGAGCTTCTGCAGCTGAGTACTCACTCTTGGACATGCAACAAGGCACCAGGTCTGTAGCACAATATGCTATTGAGTTTCGTACCCTTGCTGCTGAGACTACTTGGGACTCAAGGGCATTACGTGCAGCCTTCCGAAAAGGTCTTGCAGATCGCATCAAAGACGAATTAGTCTATAAGGATTCCCCAGAAGACCTAGAGAAATTCATAGAGCTCTGTGTTCGTCTGGATGTCCGGTATCATGAAAGATGCCAAGAGAGACTTAGAACTCGCAAGTTTCCTCGGCCAGTCTACCGTTTGGCCCCTAACTTCCAAGCACCACCTCATCCAGAACCTGAAATCTCAGTTGAACCCCAGACACCTGTGGAACCCATGGATGTAAGCCGTCTCCACCTAACTGAGTCTGAGAAACAAAGGAGGCGTGCATTGGGCCTATGCCTATACTGTGGACTTAAAGGACATTTATTATCTGTCTGCCCTTCCCGTCCAGTAAAAGGCAGGGTCTAACCAGTGTTGGAGGAGCTGGCTTAGACCTTACAGGTATATCCTCCAAGACTAAGATTACCATTCCTGCAATTATCCATTTACCCTCTAAACTTGTCTCCTGTGAGGCTTTTGTGGATTCTGGAGCTGCTGGCATATTCTTGGACTACACTTTTGCAAAAAAAAATAATATCCCATTTGTTCCAAAATCTAGACCCTCTTCTTCTCCAGTAGGGGCAGGTTTTTTCTTTGTTGAAAAAAAAGATGGGGGTCTTCGACCATGCATAGACTATCGAGGGTTAAATCAAATCACTGTAAAAGACTCCTACCCTTTGCCTCTCATTCTTGAACTGTTTGATGTACTTAAGGGGGCTGTTATCTTCTCCAAGCTAGACCTACGAGGGGCTTATAATCTAATTTGAATTAAAGACGTGGACGAGTGGAAGACAGCATTCAACACTCGTAATGGACATTTTGAATATCTGGTTATGCCATTTGGGTTGTGTAACGCCCCTGCTGTCTTCCAACGTTTCATGAATGAAATTTTTCATGATTTCAGCAACAGTTTTGTGATCATCTACTTGGACGACATTTTAATCTTTTCCAAGACTCATCTAGAGCACATCTCGCATGTAAAGCAGGTATTGTAACGACTGAGAGAAAACCATCTTTACGCGAAGATTGAGAAATGCAGTTTCCATCAAAGCCGTATTCCTTTCCTTGGATACATTATAAGTGCTGCCGGTTTCCAAATGGACCCTCAAAAACTTTCCGCTGTCTTGCAATGGCCCCAACCGACCACTTTAAGAGGGCTCCAAAGCTTTCTAGGGTTCGCAAATTACTACAGACGCTTCATCAAAGGTTTTGCCTCCATTGCGGCCCCCCTTACTGCTATGACTAAGAAAGGTACAAATTGCAAGGTATGGTCCTCAGAAGCAGAATCGGCTTTCCAGCAATTAAAAGACATGTTCAGCAAAGCTCCAATTCTTCAGCATCCAAATCCCGATCTCCAGTACATAGTTGAGGTTGATGCCTCTGAGGTAGGAGCAGGTGCCGTGCTCTCCCAGAGACAGCCTAAGTCTGGTAGAATCCATCCAGTAGCATTTTTTTCTAGAAAGTTTTCTCCAGCGGAGATGAATTACGATGTTGGGAATCGAGAACTACTGGCCATCAAATTGGCATTGTCTGAATGGCGACATCTTCTGGAAGGGGCTCCCAAACCTTTTTCTATCCTCACTGACCATAAAAACCTACTGTACCTTCAGACTGCAAGACGTTTGAACTCACGTCAGGCTCGATGGGCTCTGTTTTTCTCCCGTTTTAATTTTGTTCTTTCTTATGTTCCTGGGCATAAAAACAAGAAAGCCGATGCTCTTTCCAGACAGTTTGCTACCTCTGAAGAAGACCAACCTACCGAGCAGTATATAATCCCACCTCACAAAATTGTCGCACAGATCTCTACGGCTCTTTCCCAACAGTTACAAGAAACCCAGAATTGTGTTCCCCAAGGCTTGAAGATACCACCAGGTCGCCTGTTCGTAGCCCCTAGCCTCAGAAAACCTGTACTCCTCTGGGCACATGATGGTGTTTTATCTGGTCATCCTGGTGTCACCATCACTCTTAAGACCTTGCAGCGTCATGTCTGGTGGCCTCATATGAAAAGGGATGTTACTGACTATGTGGCCGCCTGTCCAACTTGTGCTGCTAATAAAGTACCCCGCACATTGCCTACTGGACTGTTACAACCACTTTCAGCACCTCGTCAGCCTTGGACCCATTTGACTATGGACTTCATTACAGACTTACCTAAGTCCGAGGGCATGACTGCTATATGGGTCATAGTGGATCGCTTTTCAAAAATGTCTCATTTTGTGCCGCTCCTGGGATTACCTACAGCGAAAGCACTGTCTACTCTCTTCCTTTCCCATATTGTGAGATATCATTACATACCTACCAATGTCGTCTCAGACCGCGGATCCCAGTTTGTTTCCCGATTCTGGAGAGCGTTCTGCAAGAAACTGGGAGTAACGCTTTCACTCTCTACCTCACATCACCCTCAAACAGATGGTCAAACCGAACGCATGAACCAGACCCTAGAAACCTATCTTCGACATTATGTCAATGCCTTACACTCCAACTGGTCTGAGTATTTGCCTTTAGCTGAGTTCGCCATTAATTCCCGTTGGCTAGTGATGAGCCGAACACCCCCGGGTTCGGTTCGCACCAGAACCCGCGAACGGACCGAAAGTTCGTACGAACAATAGAACCCTATTAAATACAATGGATGCGAACGTTGGAATTCTAAAGTGCTAATTATAACAACTATTATGCATGTTATTGTCCTAAAAAGGGTTTGGGAACCCGGGTTCTGCACCAGGGGACATGTATCAATGCAAAAAGAAGTTTTAAAAACGGTCGTTTTTCGGGAGCAGTCATTTTAATGATGCATAAAGTGAAAAAAAAAAAGTCAAATATTCCTTTAAATATCGTACCTGGGGGGTGTCTAAAGTATGCCTGTGAAGTGCCACGTGTTTCCCGTGTTTAGAACTGTCCCTGCACAAAATGACACTTCTAAAGGAAAAAAAAGCCATTTAAAACTGCTTGCGGCTTTAATGTAATGTCTGGTCCCGGTAATATGGATGAAATTCTTTAAGAAAAATGGCATAGCTACCCCATGACCCCCCCCCCCCTACCCCAGCCCATTACCAGCCCCTTTGGGTCTTGTATGGATATTAAGGGGAACCCCGCACATAAAATAAAAAAGGCCCTATATACTCTGAACAGCCGTATACAGGCGGTGCATACAAGACAGGGACTGTAGGTTTGTTCTTATGTAGAATCTGTTTGTAATTTTGAACAGGTACATTGTTGAAGTGTAGCTCCAGCCCAAAAATCTATTTTTAAACTTTTTGGAAAACATAGGTAAGGGTTATCACCCCTGTAACATTTGTTTTGCTGTCTGTGCCCCTGTTCAGAACATTTCACCTCACTTTCCGTCCCAATGACAACTGTTTTTGAAATGTGGTGCCCTGCTGTCAACTATTATATCAGGAATTTTAATTACATATAATTGTTGAACAGTGGTAGTAAAAATTGGGGCTTTGATGGTGGTGCTGGTGCCACAACACTGTAAGCCCTGACAGTTACTCTTGGTGGGTGCAGCAATGGGCCCTGCTGTGAATTATTAGATCAAGAATTGTAATTGCATGCCCCTGTTGAACAGGGGCTGAAAAATTGGGCCTTTCGTGGTGGTGGTGGTGGTGGTGGTGTTGCCACAACACTGTAAGCCCTCAGAGTTACTCTTGGTGGGTGCAGGAATGGGCCCTGCTGTGAATTATTAGATCAAGAATTGTAATTACATGCCCCTTTTGAACAGGGGCTGAAAAATTGGGCCTTTCGTGGTGGTGGTGGTGGTGGCGTTGCCACAACACTGTAAGCCCTCAGAGTTACTCTTGGTGGGTGCAGCAATGGGCCCTGCTGTGAATTATTAGATCAAGAATTGTAATTACATGCCCCTTTTGAACAGGGGCTGAAAAATTGGGCCTTTCGTGGTGGTGGTGGTGGTGGTGTTGCCACAACACTGTAAGCCCTCAGAGTTACTCTTGGTGGGTGCAGCAATGGGCCCTGCTGTGAATTATTAGATCAAGAATTGTAATTACATGCCCCTTTTGAACAGGGGCTGAAAAATTGGGCCTTTCGTGGTGGTGGTGGTGGTGGCGTTGCCACAACACTGTAAGCCCTCAGAGTTACTCTTGGTGGGTGCAGCAATGGGCCCTGCTGTGAATTATTAGATCAAGAATTGTAATTACATGCCCCTTTTGAACAGGGGCTGAAAAATTGGGCCTTTCGTGGTGGTGGTGGCGTTGCCACAACACTGTAAGCCCTCAGAGTTACTCTTGGTGGGTGCAGGAATGGGCCCTGCTGTGAATTATTAGATCAAGAATTGTAATTACATGCCCCTTTTGAACAGGGGCTGAAAAATTGTGCCTTTCGTGGTGGTGGTGGTGGTGGCGTTGCCACAACACTGTAAGCCCTCAGAGTTACTCTTGGTGGGTGCAGCAATGGGCCCTGCTGTGAATTATTAGATCAAGAATTGTAATTGCATGCCCCTGTTGAACAGGGGCTGAAAAATTGGGCCTTAGGCACTGGTGGCACAACACTACAACCCCTCACAGATACTGTACTTGGAGCACAGCAATGAGCCCTGTTGCAAAGTATTGCTTCAAAAATTGTAATGACACGCCCCTGTTAAACAGGGGCTGAAAAATTGGGCCTTAGGCACTGGTGCCACAACACTCCAACCCCTCACAGATACTGTACTTGGAGCACAGCAATGAGCCCTATGGCAAATTATTGCTAAAAAAATTGTAATTACACGCCCCTGTAAAACAGGGGCTGAAAAATTGGGCCTTAGCCACTGGTGGCGGCACCCATAAACAAAAATGATCTTCCAAGCTATCATCATCAATCGTATCATTGAGGACTCGGAGGAGGAGGATAGCCAGTCAACATAACAGCACAGGCACTCAGCATCAGCATCAGTCTTGAAGGGATGTGACATGTTAAAATCAATTAGTCTGTTATATCAGCATCAGGTGTGTGGTAGCTGGTGGTGATCCAAGACTGGTTCATCTTGATGAAAGTCAGTCGATCAACCGAGTCGGTGGACAGGCGCACCCTGTGATCCGTGACAAATCCTCCAACAGCACTGAATGTGCGTTCCGAAAGAACGCTGGATGCAGGACAGGCCAGTAGCTCAATTGCATACTGTGCAAGCTCTGGCCAGTGATCCATCCTCAAGACCCAGTAAGCCAGAGGATTTTCGGTGGGGAAGGTGTCCAAGTCTGACCTTGCCCCTAGATATTCCTGCACCATGTTTATCAGACGCTGGCGATGGTTGCTGGAACCGATCATACTTTGGGGCTGCGGACTAAAGAATTGTCTGAACGCATCGGTCAGACGGCCACCTTCCCCACCGCTCCTTCTTTGACTGGCCGAAGCCTCAGCAACTCGTTGTCCAGGACCAGGAGTTTGTAACCTCCCAGTCTCTGGGAACGCGTTGCACAGACCTTTCTGCAAGGCCTCCCGGAGTTGTCTCATCCTCTGCTCCCTCTGCGACGGTAACATAAGGTCCGCAACCTTACCCTTGTACCGTGGATCAAGGAGAGTGGCCAGCCAGTAATGGTCCCTCTCCTTGATCCGAAGAATACGAGGATCCTTCCGCAGACTTTGCAGGATCAGGGAGGCCATGCAGCGTAGGTTTGCTGAGGCATTCGCTCCGGAGTCCTCTGGGTCACTAAGGACGACATGATCCGCAGCCACCTCCTCCCAGCCACGTACAAGTCCACTGGTTTCTTGGGACTGTAAATCATCCCTAAAAGACTGCTGCTGATGATGCTGAGTGCCAGCCTCCACCTCCATGCTGACACAATCCTCCTCCTCCTCCTCCTCCTCTTCCTGTGCGATGGGTGGGACAGAAGGAACACTGTCTGGGTAAAGGGGGCCTTGAGAGGCAAGGAAGTCCTCCTCTTCCTGCCTCTGTTCTGCCTCAAGTGCCCTGTCCATTATTCCACGCAGCGTGTGCTCCAACAGGTGGACAAGAGGTACAGTGTCACTGATGCATGCACTGTCACTGCTCACCATCCTCGTGGCCTCCTCAAATGGTGCCAGGACAGTGCATGCATCCCTGATCATGCCCCACTGGCGTGGAGAAAAAAAACCAAGCTCCCCTGACCCTGTCCTGGTGCCGTAGTCGCACAGGTACTCATTGATGGCCCTCTGCTGCGTGTGCAGCCGCTGCAGCATGGCCAACGTTGAGTTCCACCTGGTGGGCATGTCACATATAAGGCGGTTCTTGGGCAGGTTCAACTCCTTTTGCAGCTCAGCCAGGCGAGCACTGGCATTATAAGATCTGCGGAAATGCACACAGACTTTCCTGGCCTGCCTCAGGACATCCTGTAAGCCCGGGTACCTGCCCAAGAACCGCTGCACCACCAGGTTAAGGACGTGAGCCACACAGGGCACATGGGTCAGTTGTCCCTGTCGGAGGGCGGAGAGGAGGTTGGTGCCATTGTCGCAAACCACCATTCCTGGCTTAAGCTGGCGTGGCGTCACCCACCTCTCGGCCTGGCCCTGCAGAGCAGACAGGACCTCTGCCCCAGTCTGGCTTCTGTCCCCCAAACACACCAGCGCAAGCACGGCATGGCATCTTTTTGCCTGCGTACTTGCGTAGCCCCGTGAACGGCTACGGAGCACCGCTGGTTCATAGGACAAACCACAGGAAGAGGCCATGGAGGAAGAAGAAGAGGAGGGGGTGGAGGAGAGAGGTGTGTCACAACCAGTAGTAGCATTTTGGAGGCGTGGCGGTGGAACAACCTCCAACACTACTGCACCTTGTCCTGCATCCTTCCCAGCTGCCAAAAGAGTGACCCAATGGGCCGTGAAAGAAAGGTAACGTCCCTGTCCATGCCTGCTGGACCATGAGTCAGCGGTAATATGCACCTTACCGCTGACCGCCCTGTCCAGCGAGGCCAAGACATTGCCTTCCACATGCCGGTAGAGAGCCGGAATAGCCTTCCGTGAGAAAAAGTGGCGTTTGGGAACCTGCCACTCAGGAACCGCACATTGCACAAACTCACGGAAGGGGGCCGAGTCTACCAACTGAAAAGGCAGCAGTTGAAGCGCTAGCAATTTAGCCAAGCTAGCATTCAACCGCTGGGCATGTGGATGGCTGGGAGTGAACTTCTTTCGACGGTCCAGCAGCTGGGGCAGGGAAATTTGCCTGCTAGAATCGGACGTCGGTGTACTGCTAGCAGAGTGGCCGCAAGTACTTGGCTGTGACACACCTAATTCTACACCTTCATTCCTCTCAGTGCATGTTTCAGAGAGGACTGAAGTTATAGTGGGTTTGGAGATCCCAGCTGATGCGGTGCAAGGAGAGGTCCGCTTTGTTCTTTGGTGTGGGTCTTTGAGGTAGGCTTGCCAACGAGCTGCATGGCAGGTCAACATATGTCTGGTCAGGCATGTGGTACCCAAGCGGCTGATGTTTTGGCCACGCGATATACGCTTGAGACATATGTTGCAAACAGCAGCTGTGCGATCTGATGCACTAGCCTCAAAAAAGGCCCACACCAAGGAACTTTTTGAATGACGGGCAGAGGCAGCGCCCTGCACAGGCGGAGCTCTGCGGTGTGATTCCGTCGGTGTACTGCCCTTACGCTGGCCACCAAAGGGCATCCTGCCTCGTTGGAGATGTGCCTCCTCCTCATCCTCCTCCTCCTCCTCTCTACTATTAGGCACCCACGTGGAGTCAGTGACCTCATCATCCCCTCCCTCCTCATCACTGGAGCCAATCTGGCAGTATGCTGCAGCTGCTGGAACATGACTGCCAGATTGGTGTCCTTCTTGAGCATCCCCTCTGTCTGCTCTCACGCTACTGCCTTCCTGTAGCTGGGTTTCATCATCAGACCCTTCGAAACGCTGGGCATCCTCCTGGAGCATGTACCCAACACTGTGCTCAAACAGTTCGGGGGACTCCTCAGGAGGAGGACATGGTGGGTCTAGGGAAGGAGTGACTGATGATGAGTCTGACATTGATACCAGGGAAGAGGACGCTTTGGCAGCTGCTTTGCCAGTACCCTGAGCCTGGGTGAGAGAGGATGAGGAGGAGGAGGAGGGCTTGGTCATCCACTCTACCAAGTCTTTGGCATGATGTGGCTCAACATGTCCAGCTGCCGAAAAGAAGGACAAGCGTGTCCCATGGCCATGTGCTGATGACAATGCACCGCGTCCACGACCAGCACTGTTGCCCCCAGACACAGAGCCTGCTTGCCCTCTTTTATTGCCTCCTGACTGTCTGCCTCTCCTTGTTTGCCTTCCAGACATTCTAATAGATGGCCTGCAGGGAGATGGGAAAAAAGCAATAAGGGCTACCTTCAGGTGTCCTTCTCTGTCCCTTTACTTAAGGATTTCTAAATATGGTTGAGGATGATTGCTTTTGCACAGAATAGCACAACGACAATTTCCCTGACTGTCCAAAAAACAAGGATTTCAAAGATGGTTGATGAGGAATGCTTTAGCACACTATAGCACAAGGAGAATTTCCCTCACTGTCCTTCCCTGTCCCTAGAAACAAGGATTCGCACAGTGAAAGAAACTGACACTCTCCCTACCTAGAGTTTTCTGTCCCTAGAAAAAATGTTTTTTTAAAGCACACTATAGCACAAGGAGAATTCCCCTCACTTTCCTTCTTTGTCCCTAGAAACAAGGATTCGCACAGTGAAAGAAACTGACACTCTCCCTACCTAGAGTTTTCTGTCCCTAGAAAAAATGTTTTTTTAAAGCACACTATAGCACAAGGAGAATTCCCCTCACTTTCCTTCTTTGTCCCTAGAAACAAGGATTCGCACAGTAAAAGACACTGACACTCTCCCTACCTAGAGTTTTCTGTCCCTAGAAAAAATGTTTTTTTAAAGCACACTATAGCACAAGGAGAATTCCCCTCACTTTCCTTCTTTGTCCCTAGAAACAAGGATTCGCACAGTAAAAGACACTGACACTCTCCCTACCTAGAGTTTTCTGTCCCTAGAAAAAATGTTTTTTTAAAGGACACTATAGCACAAGGAGAATTCCCCTCACTTTCCTTCTTTGTCCCTAGAAACAAGGATTCGCACAGTAAAAGACACTGACGCTCTCCCTACCTAGAGTTTTCTGTCCCTAGAAAAAATGTTTTTTTAAAGCACACTATAGCACAAGGAGAATTCCCCTCACTTTCCTTCTTTGTCCCTAGAAACAAGGATTCGCACAGTAAAAGACACTGACACTCTCCCTACCTAGAGTTTTCTGTCCCTAGAAAAAATGTTTTTTTAAAGCACACTATAGCACAAGGAGAATTCCCCTCACTTTCCTTCTTTGTCCCTAGAAACAAGGATTATCACAGTGAAAGAAACTGACACTCTCCCTACCTAGAGTTTTCTGTCCCTAGAAAAAATGTTTTTTTAAAGCACACTATAGCACAAGGAGAATTCACTCACTGTCCTTCCCTGTCCCTAGAAACAAGGATTCGCACAGTGAAAGAAACTGACACTCTCCCTACCTAGAATTTTCTGTCCCTAGAAAAAATGTTTTTTTAAAGCACACTATAGCACAAGGAGAATTCCCCTCACTTTCCTTCTTTGTCCCTAGAAACAAGGATTCGCACAGTGAAAGAAACTGACACTCTCCCTACCTAGAGTTTTCTGTCCCTAGAAAAAATGTTTTTTTAAAGCACACTATAGCACAAGGAGAATTCACTCACTGTCCTTCCCTGTCCCTAGAAACAAGGATTCGCACAGTGAAAGAAACTGACACTCTCCCTACCTAGAGTTTTCTGTCCCTAGAAAAAATGTTTTTTTAAAGCACACTATAGCACAAGGAGAATTCCCCTCACTTTCCTTCTTTGTCCCTAGAAACAAGGATTCGCACAGTAAAAGACACTGACACTCTCCCTACCTAGAGTTTTCTGTCCCTAGAAAAAATGTTTTTTTAAAGCACACTATAGCACAAGGAGAATTCCCCTCACTTTCCTTCTTTGTCCCTAGAAACAAGGATTCGCACAGTAAAAGACACTGACACTCTCCCTACCTAGAGTTTTCTGTCCCTAGAAAAAATGTTTTTTTAAAGCACACTATAGCACAAGGAGAATTCCCCTCACTTTCCTTCTTTGTCCCTAGAAACAAGGATTCGCACAGTAAAAGACACTGACACTCTCCCTACCTAGAGTTTTCTGTCCCTAGAAAAAATGTTTTTTTAAAGCACACTATAGCACAAGGAGAATTCCCCTCACTTTCCTTCTTTGTCCCTAGAAACAAGGATTATCACAGTGAAAGAAACTGACACTCTCCCTACCTAGAGTTTTCTGTCCCTAGAAAAAATGTTTTTTTAAAGCACACTATAGCACAAGGAGAATTCCCCTCACTTTCCTTCTTTGTCCCTAGAAACAAGGATTCGCACAGTAAAAGACACTGACACTCTCCCTACCTAGAGTTTTCTGTCCCTAGAAAAAATGTTTTTTTAAAGCACACTATAGCACAAGGAGAATTCACTCACTGTCCTTCCCTGTCCCTAGAAACAAGGATTCGCACAGTGAAAGAAACTGACACTCTCCCTACCTAGAGTTTTCTGTCCCTAGAAAAAATGTTTTTTTAAAGCACACTATAGCACAAGGAGAATTCCCCTCACTTTCCTTCTTTGTCCCTAGAAACAAGGATTCGCACAGTGAAAGAAACTGACACTCTCCCTACCTAGAGTTTTCTGTCCCTAGAAAAAATGTTTTTTTAAAGCACACTATAGCACAAGGAGAATTCACTCACTGTCCTTCCCTGTCCCTAGAAACAAGGATTCGCACAGTGAAAGAAACTGACACTCTCCCTACCTAGAGTTTTCTGTCCCTAGAAAAAATGTTTTTTTAAAGCACACTATAGCACAAGGAGAATTCCCCTCACTTTCCTTCTTTGTCCCTAGAAACAAGGATTCGCACAGTGAAAGAAACTGACACTCTCCCTACCTAGAGTTTTCTGTCCCTAGAAAAAATGTTTTTTTAAAGCACACTATAGCACAAGGAGAATTCCCCTCACTTTCCTTCTTTGTCCCTAGAAACAAGGATTCGCACAGTAAAAGACACTGACACTCTCCCTACCTAGAGTTTTCTGTCCCTAGAAAAAATGTTTTTTAAAGCACACTATAGCACAAGGAGAATTCCCCTCACTTTCCTTCTTTGTCCCTAGAAACAAGGATTATCACAGTGAAAGAAACTGACACTCTCCCTACCTAGAGTTTTCTGTCCCTAGAAAAAATGTTTTTTTAAAGCACACTATAGCACAAGGAGAATTCACTCACTGTCCTTCCCTGTCCCTAGAAACAAGGATTCGCACAGCAAAAGACACTGACACCCTCCCTACCTAGAGTTTTCTGTCCCTAGAAAAAATGTTTTTTTAAAGCACACTATAGCACAAGGAGAATTCCCCTCACTTTCCTTCTTTGTCCCTAGAAACAAGGATTATCACAGTGAAAGAAACTGACACTCTCCCTACCTAGAGTTTTCTGTCCCTAGAAAAAATGTTTTTTTAAAGCACACTATAGCACAAGGAGAATTCCCCTCACTTTCCTTCTTTGTCCCTAGAAACAAGGATTCGCACAGTAAAAGACACTGACACTCTCCCTACCTAGAGTTTTCTGTCCCTAGAAAAAATGTTTTTTTAAAGCACACTATAGCACAAGGAGAATTCCCCTCACTTTCCTTCTTTGTCCCTAGAAACAAGGATTATCACAGTGAAAGAAACTGACACTCTCCCTACCTAGAGTTTTCTGTCCCTAGAAAAAATGTTTTTTTAAAGCACACTATAGCACAAGGAGAATTCCCCTCACTTTCCTTCTTTGTCCCTAGAAACAAGGATTCGCACAGTAAAAGACACTGACACTCTCCCTACCTAGAGTTTTCTGTCCCTAGAAAAAATGTTTTTTTAAAGCACACTATAGCACAAGGAGAATTCCCCTCACTTTCCTTCTTTGTCCCTAGAAACAAGGATTATCACAGTGAAAGAAACTGACACTCTCCCTACCTAGAGTTTTCTGTCCCTAGAAAAAATGTTTTTTTAAAGCACACTATAGCACAAGGAGAATTCCCCTCACTTTCCTTCCCTGTCCCTAGAAACAAGGATTCGCACAGTAAAACACACTGACACTCTCCCTACCTATCCTTCTCTTTCCCTAAACTAAAGGAATCCAGGTTAAGCAAGCAAGAAATAAATAAATGTCACTGTCCCTGCCTATGCTTCTCTTTATCTGCTCCGGAACACACTACACTAGGCCGCCGTGCTGGCGGCCTTTTATAGTGTGGGGCGTGTACTAAACACCCTCAGCAATAATTGGCCACAGGCATCCTGCCTGTGGCCAATCATTGCTCTCCTCGCTGCCGGCGCTGTGATTGGCCAATCATGCGGGGTCACAGTGCATGCTTGGCCAATCACAGCGCCTGGATGACACTGCGATGGCGTAGTGCATTGTGGGCCGTTCGCGTCACTCGAATTTGGCGCGAACGGCCCAAATCGTTCGATCTTCGTCGAACGATCGAACAGCCGATGTTCGAGTCGAACGTATGTTCGACTCGAACACGAAGCTCATCCCTACCGTTGGCACAGTGCTCTTCATACCACACCATTCTACGCAGCCCTAGGCTATCACCCTCAGACTTTTCCCCTACTTCAGCCTTCTTCTGGTGTACCAGCAGCAGATCAGCGGGTTAAAAATATTCTGCTACATTGGAAAAAGATTCGCTTATTACTACGGAAGTCAGCAGGCAAGTATGCACTTTTTTCCAACAAACGAAGACGCCATATACCTCCATATGTGGTGGGGGACAGAGTTTGGCTATCAACCAAATATGTGAGACTGAAACAACCTTCTACCAAATTGGGCCCTCGATTCATTGGTCCTTACAGAATTATTGCTCGAGTCGGGCCAGTCTCCTATCGGTTGAAATTACCCTCCTCTCTCCGGATTCATCCTGTGTTCCACGTTTCCCTCCTCAAAAAAGCAATTTTCAATCGCTACTCCAGAATGCAACAGCTACCTCCTCCTGTTCTTGTTGATGGACAAAATGAGTTTGAAGTCTCCAAGATTCTTGATTCTAGAAGACAGGGTCGTGGCCTTCGGTATCTGGTTCATTGGAAGGGATATCCTGTCACAGACCGTTCCTGGGTTCCAGCCAAAGATCTGCATGCCCCTTCTCTTATTCGAGACTTCCATGCCTCCTTTCCCACTAAGCCCCGCTAGGCCCCCGGAGGGGTCCACTGGGGAGGGGGCCCTGTCATGTACCTGGGTGTATTTGAACCGGGATCTTCCTGGTCCCAAAGCTGCAGCCTTACCTGTTGCGCTACTGAGCAGATATAGACTTTTGGAAATATCCTCTCAGTATTAAACATTACCTTGGACTCACCAGCCCCACCTACTGCCAGCTGTGGACAATTTTCAATCAAAGCCAGTCCTTAAAAAGGAAGTGATGCTATCTCTCAGCGCCCGTTTGTGTGGAATAGCTCCCTGGGTGTTGTGACTGCTTTTTGATCCTGATTTTCGTGTTGAACTTCTGCCTGAATTCCTGACTACTCTCCAGCCTGCTGATTTTGTACTTCACTGCCAGCTCGTGTATGACCTTTGCCTGCCTGACCACTCTCTGGATTTCGATCGTGTACCATTTTGCCTGATCTGTTGCCAACCTAATCTGCCTGACTACGTTTTCGCCTGAATCCTCAGCACACAAGTTCCACTTCAGACACTACCTATCACAGGTACCTTACAGATAGGGCCTGGACTCGGCCCTCCAGTCGGGTATAACCCTCTTGCAGGCTTCTGATGGCCTGGGTTAGCCCATCCAGGTGTCATCAAAGTTCCTCCATTGAGTTCGCTCCCTGCGCAGGCTCGGACATGGCTGTCTGGTACTGTCACGTACCTGGTGATGAGCCTGGGATGCAGGGAGCGGCCTCTTTTGCACCTCCTACTCCGGAACCCCTGATGGTGGGAACAGGGAGCTCGGGAGTGCGGAGTCGCACAAGTGCCTGTCAGGAACACTGGTGCAGAGGTGGAGCTGGACCTTAGGAAGCTCTGTGCAGGTTTCAGCGGAAGCAGGGAAGCTGGAATGGCAGGCAGGCTTGGCTCACAGGGAACTGAGGAAACAGACAGCAGACAGCGGGGAGGTGTCTTGTAGTTCCGGGCACAGGCAGGTCCAAACAGGCCGGGTAATCCACTGGCTGGCAGATCAGGTGCAGTCCAAGAGGCAGAGGCAGAGTCGTATACAGTCCGGGTTGGCAACAGGCAGGCGGCAGGTAGCAGAAGGAGCAGGCGGAAGCAATGTCAACAAGCCGGGAGTCAGCGGGCAGGCAGAAGGCAAGAAGCGTTAGGAACAAGCCGGGTCACAGGAACAGATCGGTAGGGTAATAGCAGGTAGCAGGTGGGTCTTGGGAACGCTGTAGACCAGACAGCAAGGAGCCCCAGCACAAGCCCCTTTAAATAGCCCCGGATTGGCACCAGAAAGTGTCACTGCGCGCTCCTGCGCGCACCCGCGCGCATTACCACGCATGCGCGTACGCGCTAACGCTGATTCGCCGCTATTGCGCAGGCGCGAACGCGCTAACGCCGATTCGCCACTATTGCGCAGGCGCGTACCCACGCGCGTCGCAGCGTCGCCAGCTTGCAGGTGAGATTGCCCATCATGACAATAACGCTGTTCTTTGAAAGACTCACGAGACTTCGATGAAAAATGAGCGTCAGTGTGTTCCGGGTTACACACAGCGTGCGTTCCACGGGAACCGGAAGCGAACGTCACTGGTTCAGAAGTTGGCCGGAAATTACGTCAACGCGTTTCTCCCCTCCTCCAGGGCATCATCAAGGACATCACTTCCGGCCAAAGAAGATAATATTTATATGTGGGGTGTAATTATCTATTTTATATAAAGAAATTTG
The DNA here is from genome assembly GCA_029206835.1 of Rana muscosa. Lineage (NCBI taxonomy): Eukaryota > Metazoa > Chordata > Amphibia > Anura > Ranidae > Rana > Rana muscosa. Next base: position 37,759,494 of record JARGYO010005626.1, read on the forward strand.
TATAAAATATTTTTTCTATCAGTTAATTATTATTGTTTTAAACATCTATCTAGACACACTCAAATGTCTTTGTTCCACATTGACTATTTTTAAGTATTTTATGTTTAATTTTGATCATCATACATTGTACCCTTATTATTGTCTTTTATTAATAAAGTTTGTTCAATTTTATCAATAATGGGCAATGATGTGATCAGGAAGCCAGCAACCTTTTTTGTCACGCTAGGAGGTTCTTTTCTTTCCCAATTGGTCGTCTTGAGGAGAGGCGGAGACCTCCGTGCATATAAATATTATCTTCTTTGGCCGGAAGTGATGTCCTTGATGATGCCCTGGAGGAGGGGCGAAACGCGTTGACGTAATTTCCGGCCAACTTCTGAACCAGTGACGTTCGCTTCCGGTTCCCGTGGAACGCACGCTGTGTGTAACCCGGAACACACTGACGCTCGTTTTTCATAGAAGTCTCGTGAGTCTTTCAAAGAACAGCGTTATGTTTTATTGTTCCTCAGCGGTACTTCACAGGTTGTTTTTTCCTTTTTCCCACACATGACATCTCGATCATTGCTGTTACTGAGTCCAACTGCTGAATTACATCGTACCTACCGGACGCAGCTAAATGCTGGGTGATGTTTTCATTTTTTTCATTTTACTCTTTCCTCATTCACTCTCCTTTTTGATGAACTGCTGAACTCAAATCAGCCTGTTGTATACGGGTTGTTATCAACAAATCTTGGTTGGCTGCTGTTTCTTTTTGGCTGGTGGGGTCTCAAAGAGGAAATATCATAATTGCAACCAGTTTTTTTGATACAATTTATGTGCCGATGATATATATATTATTTATCACTACTGAATATACCATTTGAATTTTCTTTGTAAGCGCAGACATGTGCTACTAATATTGATTATATGATTATCATATATTTTTTTCACCAGTTTTTATTCAATTTTGGAGGGTGACAACATCTCCAGGATTGACTTATAGGTGTCACAATTGTTGTTGCACTTTTATTAATTTTCCGCTAGCGCTGCATTTTATTTATTTTCCACAACACTCATCAGCTCCTACGGGGGCACCGCTACACATAAAAAAAATCCAAATAGAGTATTCAAAAAAATCAATACACAATGTGCTATAAAAAATAAGTAGACCAGCCTCCTCAAAAAAGAGCTCTTTCATCTTCAACTTGTGAGATTTTATTAATTAGGGCTATGTGTACAGTATGTATGTGAACTACAGTTGAATAGAATGCTATCTGTTGGTTTTATTCTTATAAGACATAGTACCAAGGACGGGAAAAGTGCTATGCTGTGACAGTGTATGTTTGATGCCTGAACCACTAATTACTAATTCAGCCTCCTCTTGCCTCAGAGTGCAAAATCAATAGCTAAAGCTATTATTTGCACTGTTTAGGTTGCTCTGTGACTCTGGTTCTCCGTGTGCCTCTGTGGCAATTGTATACCTTTTACATAGATTTGTAGTGCCTGCACAGCATTTTAATTATATATGAATGATGTTTATAGATTCTGATAACTTTTTTCCCTAAATGGTTTATTTAATTTAATTTCCAAATATAGTCTATAGTCAAGTGTGTAAAGAAACAAAACATTTGCATACTGTAGCTCCCAACTGTCCCTGATTTCGAGGGACTGTGACTGATTTGGAACAAAGTCCCGCTGTCCCAGGAGGACCTCAATAGTCCTTAATTTTGGTCTGATCTATATGGTTGTATATAAAATACAGTAATACCTTGGTTTTCCAGCATAATTAGTTCCAGAAACGTGCTTGTAATTCAAAGCACCCGTATGTCAAAGCAAATTTCCCCATAAGAAATAATGGAAACTCAGATGATTCGTTCCACAACCATATAAAAATGATTACGGCAATACAAAATTCAGTATAAAGTGTACTAAAAAAAATGAACCTGCACTTCAAAATACAGCACTGGAGCTCGTATCAATGGTAGGAATACTGTACAGTATCTCTGTGGTGGGAAAAAAAAATGTAAAAAAAAGAATTACATTCACAATGTTAAGGAGTCTGGTGTTGAATCATGTAAAGCCGCTGGTGTATATGTACAGTAAAGCCACTGGTGTACAGCTTACAGTACTGTATGTAGCCAGAGGTCCAGCGCTGGTGGCTCCCAGCGCTTCCTGGGGAACTCTGAGACAATCAGAGACACTAGGGAACTGTTGACACTTCCTGGTGCTCCGAACGCGCGTTACGCCCGACCCACCCAACTGGGAGTGTCTCTGAGTGTCTCTGAGTTCTCCAGGAAGCACTGGGAGGCCACTAGCGCCCTCGGACCTCTGCAACATACAATACTGTATACTGTACACCAGTGGCTTTACTGTACATTGTGAGGGGGTTAGCTCGGCAGCGGGTATGTGTGACCCCCGGGATGGGCTCCCCACCCAAAAACAGGCCCAGCAGACGGAGGTTGTGGTTTTCAAAATCAAAAGGGTGCGGTTTATTTTCTATTTACAGTGACAAAAACACAGCAAGGCAAAAAAAACATAAACAAAATAAATCCTGGTCAACTTGACCTCTGACTAAACTTACAGGTTTCCTAACTAACGACTGGGATCAGCCTAGTGCTGTCCTAGTCCCTGGTTTTAAATGTCCAAGCAAAATATAGCCACACAGGCTTTCTCTCACCGCACAGGGGTTCACTCTCCCTAGACAGTCCACACAGGTCTGCTTCCAGGCATGAGCTAACATCTAATGAAGCTGGGATTTCTTATAGAGGCCTAAATGAGCTGACAAGGTTCAGCTGATCTCATCAACTCCCTGTCTGCACGACGCCCAGCCCTCTCCCTAGAGGTATGAGTCATCCATGAGCCCACTAGCCTTATACAACTCTCCACCTAGTTGTATAAATCGGCGTAAAGCCTGAATCTGGGCGAAATATATCTACCCCCCTGGATGCAACCAGGTGACTTTACCTTCCTGCTGTCACATACCCCCCCCTCTTGTTTTAACCTCGGGGTTGGAACACCAGCAATCAGGCATTCATGTACTCGAGACAAAGCATCCACATTCCCCATTTGAACGCCAGGGCGATGCTTTACTGTGAAGTTGAATTCCTGGAGGGCCAGGAACCACCTATTCACTCTTCTATTTGTTTCCTTGTTTTGAGCCATCCACTTTAACGGAGCGTGATCCGTAACCATGTCAAAGTGCCTACCTAGCAGGTAGTACCGAAGGGAATCTAGAGCCCACTTCACCGCTAAACACTCCTTTTCAACGGTGGCGTAATTTACCTCATGGGACTTCAACTTCCTGCTGAGGTAAATGACTGGGTGCTCTTCCCCGTTCCAGACCTGGGACAATACTGCTCCTAACCCCACATCTGACGCATCACTTTGTACGACAAAGTCTCTAGAGAAGTCGGGTGAGTACAACACTGGCTGGCTACATAAGGCTTGTTTCAAGAACTGGAATGCTGCCTCAGCCTCGGGGGTCCATTTAATCATGACCGACCCTTTCCCCTTCGTCAGGTTGGTTAGGGGCACAGCCTTAGAAGCAAAGTGGGGAATGAATCGCCGATAATACCCAGCGATTCCCAGAAAGGCTCGTACCTGCTTCTTGCTGTTGGGACGTGGCCAACTCTGGATGGCCTCGACTTTGTTGAGTTGGGGTTTTATTACTCCCCTCCCAATGGTGTACCCAAGATATTTGGCCTCCTCCTGCCCAATGGTACACTTCTTGGGGTTAGCCGTAAACCCTGCTTCCCGAACAGAGTCCAGGACTGCTTGCACTTTTGGCAGATGTGAGGCCCAATCTGTGCTATGGACAATTATGTCATCCAGGTAAGCCGCAGCATACTTCCGATGGGGCCTCAGCATCTGGTCCATTTTCCGCTGGAATGTGGCCGGCGCATTCTGTAACCCGAACGGCATTCTTTTATATTGGAACGCCCCGTCTGGGGTTACAAATGCGGTTTTCTCTTTGGCCGACTTGGCCAGGGGGATTTGCCAATACCCTTTTGTGAGGTCAAGAGTCGTCATGTATCGGGCTGTTCCCAGCCGGTCGATCAACTCATCTATACGTGGCATGGGGTAGGTGTCAAATTTTGTAACTTTGTTCAACTGACGAAAATCGTTACAAAATCGCCAGCTCCCATCCGGTTTAGGCACCAACACAATGGGACTAGACCAATCACTTTGGGACTCCTCTATCACCCCTAAGTTCAGCATTTTCTGTACTTCCTCCCGTATTGCCTCCCGTCGGGCCTCTGGGATCCGATAGGGTTTTAACTTCACCCTTTCACCGGGCGGGGTAATAATGTCATGCTCTACCCCAGATGTTTGTCCCGGCAGCTCAGAGAATACCTCCTTGTTGCGAAGCACAAACTCCTTAACCTCCTGTTGTTGGGGTTGTGACAAGGTGGCTGCGATTCCAACCTCAGGAATCACGCAACCAGTTTGAGCTGGTGACCAAGTGTCTGCGACTAGGGACTCTCTATCCCTCCAGGCTTTCAACAGATTAACGTGATAGATCTGTTCGGGCTTTCGCCTTCCTGGTTGTCTGACCTTGTAATTCACTTCGCTCACTTTTTCCATTATCTCGTAGGGGCCTTGCCATTTGGCAAGGAATTTACTTTCAACCGTAGGGACAAGTACCAATATCCTATCCCCCGGGGAAAAGGTACGGGTCTTGGCTCCACGGTTGTACACTCTCTGCTGTGCCAACTGCGCTTGGGCCAAATGTTCCTTCACGATGGGCATTACCTGTGCAATTCGATCTTGCATCAGGGCGACATGCTCAATCACACTCCTGTGGGGAGAACTCTCACTTTCCCAAGTTTCCTTGGCAATATCCAACAGCCCTCTTGGGTGTCTCCCATACAGTAACTCAAAGGGGGAGAATCCCGTAGAGGATTGGGGCAGCTCCCTAATAGCAAACATCAAATAAGGAAGTAGACAGTCCCAATCCCTTCCATCTCTATCCACCACTTTCTTCAACATTTGTTTTAGGGTTTTGTTGAATCTTTCAACCAGCCCATCGGTTTGGGGGTGATACACAGATGTACGCAATTGCGTCACTTTGAACAATTTACACAGCTCTTTCATAACCCGGGACATAAAGGGTGTACCTTGGTCCGTAAGCAGTTCTTTACAAATACCCACCCGGCTAAAAACAAGAGATAGCTCTTTGGCTATGGTTTTGGCCGAGGTATTTCTGAGAGGGATCGCTTCTGGATAACGGGTGGCATAGTCCATTATAACCAATATGTACTGGTGCCCCCTAGCGGACTTGATTATAGGACCTACCAAATCCATTGCGATTCTCTCAAACGGGACCTCAATGATGGGTAGAGGGACCAGCGGGCTACGGAAATGTGGCATCGGGGCCGACCTCTGACACACAGGGCAGGAGGAACAATAATTTTCTATGTCCTTCATCACCCCAGGCCAATAGAATCTCTGTAATACCCTCTCTCGGGTTTTCTCTGTCCCCAGATGACCTCCAAGAATGTGCCCATGGGCCAACTCCAACACCAACTTCCTGTAAGGTTTGGGCACCACAAGCTGCTCAACGGTTTCTTCTGCCCTTTTTGCCACCCGATACAGTAGGTCCTTCTCTACGCTGAAGTATGGGTAAGTGCCGGTATTATCTGGGTTCACTAACTCGCCATCTATTTTCACTACGTTTTCCCGTGCCTTTATTAGGGCGGGGTCTTTCAACTGTTCTGTGGCAAAGTTTTCCCTGTGAACCTCAAGATCAGAAAACTCCACAGACGGTAGGTTTTCGTCTGAGGAGGTGGGCTCCTCTCCAGTTTCTTGAGTCTCCCCTGCCAATACTGACAAGGGAAATTCCGGAGAGTCCTCACCACTCTCAGGGGAGTTCTGGCTATCACATTCCTGGTACATAGGGGCACCAGTGGGGGGCTCAGGATCATCCCACAGTTCCCAGAACTTCGGAAAATCCCTTCCCACAATGGCGTCATGCGGTAACTGAGATACTAAGCCCACTGGATGAGAGAGGGTACCTTTGGGGGTCTCGAAACACACTGTAGTCACTGGATACTCTCGGGTGTCCCCATGCACACAAATAACGGCTACCTTGCTATTCCCAGAGACCTCTGTTTTAACTAACTCAGCCTTTATCAGGGTCACAAGGCTACCTGAATCCAGCAATACCACAACATTTCTACCATTAATACACATTTTGCATAAATGTTTCTCAGTTCCCCGAATGGCAGTGCATGCGACTGTCGCACACAGCGACTGACGTCTGCCCGTCAGAAAGTCACACTGCATGGGTTCCTCCAAAACCGGGCAATTTGCTGCAATATGTCCCGCTTGCCGGCAGCGGTAGCAAACGATCCTTCTTGCGGCCTCTTGAGCCGCTGATTTCCCAGGCTGTTCTCGCCAAACTTGGGGTAGAGCTCCCACCCTCTCACTCTCTCCACCCTCACCCCTTGGAATCCTCTTATCCGCCCCTGGGGATGGTCTGGTCTTGGGGTGGAAAGTCCGAGTGTCTCTGGAAGAGGCCGTCAGGTTCTCTGTAGCCAAGTATTTCTCCACACGATCCACAAGACCATCGGCCGTCTCTGGGTCTCCATGGCTTACCCACTTTTGGATGGCAGTAGGAAGAGCTCTCAAAAACCGATCCATTACAACACGTTCCACAATCTTTGGTGCGGACAAAGTCTCTGGCTGTAGCCACTTTCTGCTCAGGTGAATGAGATCATACATTTGAGACCTGGGGGGTTTTCCAAGCTGGAAAGTCCAGTTATGCACACGCTGAGCCCGGACAGCCAGGGTGACACCCAGCCTTGCCAATATTTCAGCTTTTAGCATCACATAGTCTTTTGCTTGGTTAGGCTCTAGGTCATAGTAAGCTTTCTGCGATTCACCAGTTAACAGAGGAGCCACTAGTCCAGCCCACTGCTCCTCAGGCCACTTTTCTCTTTCAGCGGTCCTATCAAATGTGGTCAAAAATACCTCTGGATCATCCTCTCCAGTCATTTTTGTCAATAAACGACTCACCCCAAAGGACGCGGTATTAGTGGGACGGCTTTCCTCACTGGTCTGCGGACGTTGCTGCATTACTGCTTCCATCTGTTGTTGTAGTCTCTGCTCTTGCTTCTGCAACAGGTCTATGAAGCGGGCCTCAGATTGCTGTTGGGCTTGTTGCTGAGCCTCCAGACTCTGTTGTAAAGTTGCAAGGCTCTGTTGATGAGCTTGCTGCTGGGCTGCAAGGCTCCTTTGCAAACCTGCATTTGTCTGCTGTTGATTGGCATTTGCTAGAGCCAGCTGTTTCAGTATCTCCTCCATGCTGGCTTAAAAAAAAACTGCCCGCATTCTCCACCAACTGTGAGGGGGTTAGCTCGGCAGCGGGTATGTGTGACCCCCGGGATGGGCTCCCCACCCAAAAACAGGCCCAGCAGACGGAGGTTGTGGTTTTCAAAATCAAAAGGGTGCGGTTTATTTTCTATTTACAGTGACAAAAACACAGCAAGGCAAAAAAAACATAAACAAAATAAATCCTGGTCAACTTGACCTCTGACTAAACTTACAGGTTTCCTAACTAACGACTGGGATCAGCCTAGTGCTGTCCTAGTCCCTGGTTTTAAATGTCCAAGCAAAATATAGCCACACAGGCTTTCTCTCACCGCACAGGGGTTCACTCTCCCTAGACAGTCCACACAGGTCTGCTTCCAGGCATGAGCTAACATCTAATGAAGCTGGGATTTCTTATAGAGGCCTAAATGAGCTGACAAGGTTCAGCTGATCTCATCAACTCCCTGTCTGCACGACGCCCAGCCCTCTCCCTAGAGGTATGAGTCATCCATGAGCCCACTAGCCTTATACAACTCTCCACCTAGTTGTATAAATCGGCGTAAAGCCTGAATCTGGGCGAAATATATCTACCCCCCTGGATGCAACCAGGTGACTTTACCTTCCTGCTGTCACAACATATACACTGATTAACATTGATTAACATGAGACTCCTTAACATTGTGAGTGTAATTGTTTTTTTGTTTTTTTGTGAGTGTAATTGTTTTTTTGTTTTTTTACAATAAAACTACTGCTCGTATATCAAGACAGAACTTGCATATCAAGTCCCAAAAAAATAATGAAAAGTTGCTCGTATTGCAAAATGCTCATATATTGCGTTACTCGCAAACCAACACATTACTGTATACTATTTATCTTTCAAATAGTGTTTCCCAGAGCTAAAGCTTTCATCCAAATTCTAAATTGCTGCATTTGCAAATTTTAAAAGCCAGTATAAAGGAATAGTAGTGGTAAAAAAAGGACTTGGATATTTTTTTGTATAATTCTCCTTTAATAAGGGGGTGTGGTGGGTTTGTGTGTCCTATGCCTACATACTTTTGCTAATAGGTGTCCCTCGTTGCAATCTCAAAAAGTTTGCAGGCAGGCATTTGTACAATTTTTTTTTTTTTTTATTAACTGCAGTTAAAGGAAGAAGGGAACAAAGTTCTCACTAACATAAATGGAGAATGCTAGCAGACACTACAGCAAGGTAATAGAGTCTTCCGGAGATTTAGAAGCCCTATTTGTAGGATCTATATATAGATGTTTGCATCAAGCACATGTTCCAGGGATGGTCACATTCTAATGGTAAGCAAGAGAGTAAGACAAAACTTCATAATTTCAGGACAAAGGGCTTGGTGCTCAAAGACAAGCCTGGAGGGAGACTATTCTGAAGAGGAGAAATCACAAGGTGAAGTGAAGGGGGAGAGAAAAAAAAGTATGACAAAAGATGGCATAAGAGGGTGCAACTTGGAGTCATGAGGTGGTGTGTCTGGGGGATTGGTCTACCGGATGGGGTACGATGGGTTCTCCTTACTCAGGTAGTTACATAATCAAACACTGGGTTAAGAGACATTTAAATCCTAATAACATGTTCATGGTATTTCAGGCCAAGAAGGCAATGGTTTGTTTGTGTTTAGTCATGTTGTAGTGAAGCCTACATTCCCATGTGTTGATGTAGATTTAGTGTCATGTTATAAGGATCAGTTCCTCCTTTTATGAAATTTAGTTGTTCCTAGTTAACCAATCTGTCACACTTGGTGATTGATTAGAAAACCAGAAAAATGGTATGCACAATCTGGCTGAATTAATCATGTGCATGGTTAGAGATTTTGTATAAACATTTCCTAAGGAGGGCTAAATGGTGCAATAGGTACTCTGTGCTGGAGAAGTCTGTGGTATTGTCTTCTATTATCTTATAAGGTGACATTGTGGACCCCTGACCAGAAATATGCTATAGGAGGGCACTTCTATTATATACAGTATCTTACAAAAGTGAGTACACTTATCACAATTTCGTAAATATTTTTTCATGTGACAACACTGAAGAAATTACACTTTGCTACAATGTAAAGTAGTGAGTGTACAGCTTGTATTACAGTGTAAATGTGCTGTCCCCTCAAAATAACTCAACACACAGCCATTAATGTCTAAACCGCTGGCAACAAAAGTGAGTACACCCCTAAGTAAAAATTTCCAAATTGGGCCCAAAGTGTCAATATTTTGTGTGGCCACCATTATTTTCCAGCACTGCCTTAACCCTCTTCGGCATGGAATTCACCAGAGCTTCACAGGTTGGCACTGGAGTCCTCTTCCACTCCTCCATGACAACATCACGGAGCTGGTGGATGTTCGAGACCTTGCACTCCTCCACCTTCTGTTTGAGGATGCCCCACAGATGCTTAATAGGGTTTAGGTCTGGAGACATGCTTGGCCAGTCCATCACCTTTACCCTCAGCTTCTTTAGCAAGGCAGTGGTAGTCTTGGAGGTGTGTTTGGGGTCATTATCATGTTCGAATACTGAACTGTGGCCCAGTCTTAAAAGGGAGGGGATCATGCTCTGCTTCAGTATGTCACAGTACATGTTGGCATTTATGGTTCCCTCAATGAACTGTAGCTCTCCAGTGCCAGCAGCACTCATGCAGCCCCAGACCATGACACTCCCACCACCATGCTTGACTGTAGCCAAGACACACTTGTCTTTGTACTCCTCTACTGGTTGCCGCCACACACGCTTGACACCATTTGAACCAAATAAGTTTATCTTGGTCTCATCAGACCACAGGACATGGTTCCAGTAATCCATGTTCTTAGTCTGCTTGTCTTCAGCAAACTATTTGCGGGCTTTCTTGGACATCTGCCTTGGTATTTTCCTGGAGCCCAGGCTCTGATGAAGAGGAATCCCCCCGAAACGCGTTAGCATTTATTCAACCTATACCCTTGCATGGGTTCTAATGTTTCCTACTGCTGAGAGTTGCTGATCTCCTGGTCAAAGAGACGCTGCTTGCCCCATACCCCTGGCTGGGGAATAGCCACAGGTTTTCTTTGATCCCCTGTGACAAGGGATCCATCTTTTTCGGTAAGAGGCAGTAATTTCATTGGTGGAGGCTGTCCTATCTTACACTTGCTCTGGGTGTAATGCATTGGATCACAATCAGCACGGTGGAGGAGCATCCCTAATATATGTGCATATGAACTTTATCGTTTGGACTTTATGTGACAATTTTAGTGGTTTATGGTTTATGGATCACTCACATGCAGTGATTCCGCATCACATGTTTGTATCACTCATCTTTAACAATTTGTGTTATTTATTTACTGTGTGAGCCGTTGGCTCATATTTACATTTTTACCAGTTGTTGTACTGGTGATATTTTCAATAATCATTTTTCATTTATATGTCACTCACTTTTTAGCGCAACTTTTTCCTTTTCTATCATCTTTAAAAGAGGCTTCCTTCTGGGACGACAACCATGCAGACCATGGGCATATGGTCTGAGCACTGACAGGCTGACCCCCCACCCCTTCAACCTCTGCAGCAATGTGGGCAGCACTCATACGTCTATTTCCCAAAGAAAATCTCTGGATATGATGCTGAGCACATGTACTCGACCATGGCGAGGACTGTTCTGAGTGGAACCTGTCCTGTTAAACCTCTGTATGGTCTTGGCCACCATGCTGCAGCTCAGTTTCAGGGTCTTGGCAATCTTGTTATAGCCTAGGCCATCTTTATGTAGAGCAACAATTCTTTTTTTCAGATCCTCAGAGAGTTCTTTGCCATGAGGTGCCATTTTGAAACAATTGCTGAACTACCAGTTTGTTAAGTGGACAATATTTTGTTTTTGGACAAAGTCCAGATTCATTCATACTGGATCAGAAGGCCAGGTATTGTGCAAGATAGGGGATGAGCTGAACTTTCCTGGGTTCAGTGAACTTCAACCACCTCAATACCAACCACCTTTCACCCCCTGCCTGCCCAGGCTAATTTTCAGTTTTCAGTGCTGTCACACTTTGAATGATAATTACTCATGCGACACTGTACCCATATAAAATGTTTATAATTTTTTTCACACAAATAGAGCTTTCTTTTGGTAGCATTTAACCGCTAAGCGACCGCCCACCATAGTTTTACTACGACAGAGCATCCGCTCTGCGCCAGATCGTGTACCAGTTATGTGATCTGACAGCTCCGGGTCTGGGGCGCACGCGCCACCCCGACCCACTCCCGCTGTGATTGGACACAGTGGGAGCCAATCAGCGGGTCCGGTGGACCCGCCGATCGCTCAGGAGAAAGGCAGAATTGTGCTCTGCCTATGTAAACAAGGCAGATCGCCGTTCTGTGAGAGGGGAATGTGCTGATCCTGTGTTCCTGCTAAGCAGGAACATGGATCTTTACATTCCCCCAGTCAAAGCACCTCCCCCACAGTTAGAAATCACTTATAGGAAACACATTTAACCCTTTGATCATCCCTGATGTTAACCCCTTTCCTGCCAGTGTCATAAATACAGTAATAGTGTATATTTTTTAGCACTGATTACTGTATTAGTGTCACCGGTCCCCAAAAAGTGTCAAAAGTGTCAGTTAGGTGTCCGATTTGTCCGCTGCAATATCACAGTCCAGCTATAAGTCGCTGATCGCCACCAGTACTAGTAAAAAAGAAAAAAGAAAAAATTTACCATAGTTTGTAGACGCTGTAACTTCTGCGCAAACCAATCGATATTGATTTCCCAAAAATATGTAGCAGAATACATATTGGCCTAAATTGATGAGGAAATTATATTTCAAAATTTTTTTTATTGGGACTATTTTATCGCAGAATGTAAAAATATATATATATATTTTTTTCAAAATTTTTTTTTTTGTATATAGCGCAAAAAATCAAACCTCAGATGTGATTTGGGGTACAGCGTCGCTTCCTCCCGCTGTAATACTGGCTGTTCGCTCCGCTCCGCATTAATATAGGCTTCTCATGACGTCACAGTCACATGCTCCCATGACGTCACAGTCACATGCTCCGGGGCCACCGGAGCATGTGACTGTGACGTCATGAGAAGCCTATATTAATGCCTATATTAATGCGGAGCGGAGCGAACAGCCAGTATTACAGCGGAAGGAAGCGACGCGTCAACATCGAGGAGGAGAAGAGAGAAGAAGACGGCGACGGCGACGACGGGAAGACCGGCCCCTCCACTAGCAAAAGAGCTGCAAGAAGATAGTGGAGGGGCCGGCAGAAGGACAACGGAGAGCCGGACGAGACGACGGGAAGACCGGGCCTCCGCTAGCAAAAGAGCTGGAAGAAGATAGCGGAGGCCCGGCGGAAGAAAGAACCGGAGAGCGGGAGAAGAACCGGAGAGCGGGAGAAGAAGAAGGTGATGGAGAAGACCGGGCCCCGCTAGCAAAAGAGCTGTAAGAAGATAGCGGAGGCCCGGCAGAAGAAAGAACCGGAGAGCGCGGAGACCCCCGGAGCTGTGCAATAAATTCATTTAAAAAGCTGTGTTGTGTTTTTTCTTGTCATTTTTTTCCCACTAGGTGAATGGGTAGGGGTACGATGTACCCCATACTCATTCACATAGGGTGGGGGGCCGGGATCTGGGGGCCCCCTTATCAAGGGGGGGGGCTCCCGGATTCCGATAAGCCCCCCGCCCGCAGACCCCGACAACCAACGGCCAGGGTTGTCGGGAAGAGGCCCTGTCCTCATCAACATGGGGACAGGGTGCTTTGGGGTGGGGGGGCCGCAGGTCGCCCCCCCTGCCCCAGAGCACCAAACCCCCCATGTTGTGGGAATGCGACCTGGTATGGTTCAGGAGGGAGGGGGGCCGCTCTCTCGTCCCCCCCCCTCTTCCCCTGCGGCCTGCCAGGTTGCGTGCTCGGATAAGGGTCCGTTTTTTCGGCGTAGGGGTTCCCCTTCAAATCCAGACCAGACCCAAGGGCCTGGTATGCTCCTGGAGGGGGAACCCATGCTGTTTTTTTATTTAAAATTTAGCGTGGAGTTCCCCCTCAAGATTCATACCAAACACAGTGCCTGCTATTGGCGGGGATCCAAGTCGGATCCCCGTTCATTGAAAGTCGGACATATGTCGGCTTCATGTCGCAGGGCAAAGTCGGATCCAAAGTAGGACAGAGGTCGTGTCACACTAGTGTGAACCCAGCCTTACTCTGCTACCCCAAACTAAAATCTAGTGGAATCCAATTGTCTTCAGAAGTCACCTAATTAGTAAATATAGTCCACCTAGTTAGTAAATAGAGTCCACCTGTGTGTAATTTAATCTCGGTATAAATACACAGCTGTTCTGTGAAGCCCCCAGAGGTTTGTTGGAGAACTTTAGTGAACAAACAGCATGATGAAGGCCAAGGAACACACCAGACAGGTCAGGGATAAAGTTGTGGAGAAGTTTAACCACTTCTCTACTGGGCACTTCCCAACCTTCTTCCTGCCCAAGCTATTTTTCAGCTTTCAGCGCTGTCACACTTTGAATGACAATTGCGCGGTCGTGCAACGCTGTACCCAAACTAAATTTGTGTCCTTTTTTTCCCACAAATAGAGCTTTCTTTTGGTGGTACTTGATCACCTCTGCGTTTTTTTGCGCAATAAACAAAAGAAGAGTGACAAGTTTGAAAAAAAACACTATTTTTTACTTTTTGCTAGAATAAATATCCATTTTTTTTTAAATTTTCCTCAGTTTAGGCCGATACGTATTCTTCGACATATTTTTGGTAAAAAAAAATCGCAATAAGCGTATATTGATTGGTTTGCGCAAAAGTTATAGCGCCTACAAAATAGGGGATAGATTTATAGCATTTTTATTATTATTATTTTTTTTACTAGTAATGGCGGCGATCAGCGATTTTTATCATGACTGCGATATTGCGGCGGACACATCGGACACTTTTGACACATTTTTGGGACCATTCACATTTATACAGCGATCCCTGCTATAAAAATGCATTGATTACTGTATAAATGTGACTGGCAGGGAAGGGGTTAACACTACGGGGCAAGGAAAGGGTTAAATGTGTTTCCTAGATGTGTTCTAAATATGGGGGGAGGGGACTGACTGGGGGATGTAACCGATGGTTGTCCCTATGTACAAGGGACACACCATCGGTCTCCTCTTCCTGACAGGACGTGGATCTGTGTGTTTACACACACAGATCCACCGTCCTGCTCGGTAACTGGGCAATCGCGGGTGCCCAGTGACGCGGCGCGTGCGCCCCTAGTGGATTTGAAATCATATGACGTCCGCCGATGATAACAGTGTCTTCCTGCCGCCGTCAATTGACGGCGGCCGGTTGACAATTGGTTGAAGAAGGGTTAGGTTATAAAAAAATATCCCAAGCTGTGAACATCTCCAGGAGCACTGTTCAATCCATCATCTGAAAATGGAAAGAGTACGGCACAACTGCAAACCTACCAAGACATGGCCGTCCACCTAAACTGAACTTAACTGGTTGTAACATGACAAAATGTGGAACATTTCAAGGGGTATGAATAAGTTTTTAAGGCATTGTAGCCTTTGTTAGGCAAACCTATTACACAATAAAAGGATGACAAGTAGTATGCAACTAATAAAAATGTAACAGTATTTTATACTTTGATTCTCAATAAACCTTGAGTTTTATTTAAATCAGTCATTGTTTGGTAATTGAAATTTGAAGCGATAATACAAATGATTTTAACTTCAAAAAACCTCTGTTTTTGTTTACCAAGATGGGTTTCTCAGCTTGGGATCATGTGTTTGTATATTACGGAAGTACAAAATATAGAAAAAAGTTGCGCTACTGTGTGAACTAGTGAAAATATGGCTGCCAGCATCAGCAAATAGACATATTGCAAAAAATAACACGTAAAAAATAAAAATGCAACGCCTGAAATGTGTGAAAAGGCCCAAACACATGTAAGGATATGGGCATATGATAAACAGTGAATATATACCGCCAATGGAAGGCCAAAGTGAATCCAACTGTGTGCACATAAAAATAAAACCATCACATGTGCATGTAAACTCATGTGTGAATACAACCATATACAGTAAAATAATATTAAAGTCCAATAAAGGTGCCCAGTGCATGTACTGGAAACAAAGAAAGAAAATGTGTAACAAAACTTCAGTGCATTGGCGGTATATATTCACTGTTTATCATATGCCCATATCCTTACATGTTTTTGGGCCTTTTCACACATTTCAAGCGCTGCATTTTTATTTTTTACGTATATTACTGAAGCCCTATGCAGATCCAAAGCTCTCTCCAAATGAGAGAAAATGTGAACAACTATTCCTGCAACCCGTTTATTAGCAGGCTTGTAGCCTAAAGAAATGCACGCTTTGTCAAGTCATGTTTCATCCTGGGAAGCTATTCTTTGTTATACTTATCCTATTTGCATTTGTATTCACAGTCCAACATCTTCCTTTTTTTATATGCTCGGTAAGAAATACAAAATGAAATGAAACAACAACACAAGCATGCTCACACACACACACCAGCAAACACATTTATATTTGCACCAGCAGTGGTACTCCCATGTTTAAGCCAACATCTGATGCTCCCTTTAAAAGATTTTTTTTTTTCCTTTTTTTTCTGTTACCCTTTTAAGTT
The DNA here is from genome assembly GCA_029206835.1 of Rana muscosa. Classification (NCBI taxonomy): domain Eukaryota; kingdom Metazoa; phylum Chordata; class Amphibia; order Anura; family Ranidae; genus Rana; species Rana muscosa. Next base: position 37,775,374 of record JARGYO010005626.1, read on the forward strand.
CTCATTGTAGTGATGGCACCAGCTATCAGTGTCACTCGATTGCTTAAGAGTTAAACATTGAGAGTTTTCTATATTGAGCTCATTTCTATAGTAACAGCAGTAACTGAGACTTTTATATGGGCACCTAATAATTAGAAAGTGCTAGAAGGTATAACAATATAATGAATCAAAACTGATAGACTTGAGGGTTTCCATAGAAACAGGTATAATTATGATAATTGGTTCCTGGCGTACCCTCAGAACAGTATACATCCAGTTAAAAGCAATAAACATTAGACACTATTTAGTGAGCTGTGTTGCTGATTAAAAGAGTGAGATTCAGCAATGCTAGTAATAAAATTGTCTTACACTTTGTCTGTAATAATCTGGTCTCCAAGGCTACACTAACAGGATGTGCTATTTGAGGAAAAAAACATGGTTCTGTTTGGTTGCAATAAAGATAAAACCATATATAAAATGCACTCATTCAGCTTTACACAATAACATTTCTCGAAGCATTAAAAAGGTATTAACTGGCAACAACGCTTTGTGAAAGATGACATTCCAGTACAAGGTGGGTTTTCCCATTGCTTGCATTACAAATATGAGATTTACAATGCATCAAGAATTCTGCACCTAACATAATTTTATCAGGTGTGAGTATCTAGCAAATGTATCTTCTCCCTGTTAGTATATTAGTTTATTTTCTTATAGTTATAGCCTTTCACGCAATAAACAACAATGGGAAAAAATAGCATTTTGCAACCAGCATGGGAAATGCACACGGGAGAGATGGTTCCCTTTCACACGCACCACCTATATTAGTTCGAGAATATTTCTCCCATATGAAATGTACAATAGATGACAGTCGGATGAAAAAAATATGGGATCTAATTATTACATAGTTATATTGTTAAAGCGGAGCTCCGGCAAAAAAATAAAAATTAAAAGCCAGCAGCTACAGCTACAGCAGCTGCTGACTTTTAATATTTGGACACTTACCTGTCCTGGAGTCCAGCGACGTCCGCAGCAGAGGATGAGCGATCGCTCGTCACTCTGCTGCCCCCTCCGCCTTCCTCGCTGAGGGAACCAGGAAGTGAAGCCTTGCGGCTTCACTGCCCGGTTCCCTACGGCGCATGCGCGAGTCGCGCTGCGCCGTTCTGATTCGTCCTCCTGTGTTCTGGGAGCCGAGTGTCTCCCAGAACACTACGTGAAGTCTGGGGGAAGTGACGTCACTCCCGCAGATTCCCGAAGAGAGGACTCCCGGATGTGGGTGAAAATACCTGTCTTAGACACCCCCCTCCCCCCTGAAAGGTGTCAATTGTGACACCGGAGGGGGGGGAGGGTTCTGATTAGCAGAAGTGCAAATTTAGGGTGGAGCTCCACTTTAACACACACATACACCAACACTGACCATGGCAAGTGTAAGGACTTTTTTCCCATAAGGGAATGAAAATTCCTTCCTGACTCTTAGGTATGACTAGGTTTAACCAGTCTTAAGCCCTGTACATACGATCGTATTTCCTATGGTTTTTAAACCGATGGATTTTTCCATCGGAAAACCGATGAAGTTGACTTCCATCAGTCTTGCCTACACACCATCAGTCAAAAAACCGACCGTTCCAAAAAAACTCGGATGAGCCGAGAAAAATGAAGTTCAATGCTTCTGAGCATGCGTCGACTTGATTCTGAGCATGCGTGGGTTTTTTATCCAATGGAGTTCCCCACAGACGATAGTAATTTGCTATCCGTTTTTTAACCATCAGATAAATTTAAAACATGTTCTATTTTTAAACACTGATGGAAAAAAGACCGATGGGGCCCATACACGATCGGTTTGTCCGATGAAAAAAGTCCATCGGCGTGTTTTCATCGGTAAAACCTATCATGTGTACACGGCTTTAGGCATTTAGCCAGACAGAAGTGCAGCCATTCTAAGTGATCATTTATAAAATTCACAGAGCACCAGGAGAGCATACAATCATGTGCTCCTCCCATTGTCATTAGGTAGCAGAGAGCATTTGCTAAAGGCACAGAGCTGATTGGAGAAGCTCTGTGCTTTTTCTTAGCTGTGATGGCCACACATATTAACCACCTTAATACTAGCATGTTTCTTAATTTCCCAAAAAAGTAGCAAAAAATGTGATCACTTTAGGGTGTCTACTTTACAATAAGGGGTTATTTTGTTTTACTATCCTGGCATTTTTATTTGGTTTTATAAAAGAAAGTAAGGAAAACCCAGTGATTATTAAATGTCACCAAAAGAAAGCTCTATCTATCTCAAAAAGTGATATAAAATTCATTTGGATACTGTTTTTCATGAACTGAGTAATTGTCAAACTATCACAGCACTGAAAACTGAAAAATGGTGTAATAACGAAGGGGGTATGACATGCTGGCATTGAGGTGGTTAAACAACGATGGTAAAATACAGGGGAAAAAAAAAAACACATGAATTCATGAGTGCCCATTCATACCTGTATGTTGGGGCAATGCGTGCTAAAAGCATATGTGTTAGCACATGTTACAACGCATACTAATGCACCTATTCTAGGTGCAGTGCCATTTATTATGAATGACATCCAAATGCATTGTACAGTAGAGCAGAACTCACTATGCACCATATCACATATACCGTGTTTTGTGTTGTATTTTGTTTTTCATCCATTCTGATATTTTGGCAGCCCCAAGGGTAATGAATGCGCTGACTATACGCAACACATATTAACACGTGCCATAATGCAAGTTAACACATCACAACAGAATGCTTTAGACTGAATGGCCCTCACACATGTATAAAAATACAACCAATATCACAATAAAGACATTTAGCACTAAACAAATATGAGCAGAAGCTGCCTGAATAGTAATGTCAAAGCAAATATAAATACTGAATCAAAAAATTTCATTCACCCCTACTTTCAATCTTTCTTTAACTGACAGCAACCAGATTGTAAATGAAAGTGGAGGCCAGTGGTGGCCTGTAATGCAGGGCACATGGATTCACGTGATTAGAGCCAGAGGCTTTAATAGGCTTCAAAAAAGGGTGGGCTCAGGGCACAGAGCACTGCGCCCGATCCCACCCAGTTGTGTGACAATAGCACACTGATTCTCCTCCCGGCTAATCAGGAAGCGGGTCTTGACACCCGTGTCTTGATTGGCCGAAAGGAGAAGCAATCCTATTGGTCTAGGTGGAGGAAGTGGGAGAAGATGCACGGCTGCCACGATGAGACGCAGGAGAAGCCGCCGCCCAGAGGGAAGCTCTGCCTGCGCCACAGATGGGGTAAGTGCGGGGCCGACTCACCCACCCACAAGGGTGATGTGCGGATGACTCGACTGACCAGGGGGTGGCTGTGGGTGCATTGTTTGTCACCCCCCCAAAAAAAACCCTACCAGCTGCTACCGGTGGAGGCATTCTCCATTTACAACGCTTACTTTTTGTTAGCGCCCCTATGACAACTGTAATCTCACTTGTTGTTCTAAGAAACACTGGCAAATAATTTCCTCTATTTTTAAACTTCAAATTTGTCCCTTTATAATCTGCCAACCACCTAGTGCACTCTGAATCTGGACCGCTTGGTTAAAGCAGTGTTTCTCAACTCCAGTCCTCAAGGCGCCACAACAGGTCATGTTTTCAGGCTCTCCATTATTTGGCACAGGTGATTTGATCACTTTCACTGCCTTAGTAATTACCACAGCCTTTTCATCTGAGGGAAATCCTGAAAACATGACCCGTTGGGGCGCCTTGAGGACTGGAGTTAAAGTATAATTCTGAATACACATGGTAAGTTTTTTTTTTGTTCAACACAGCATATAGATTGCCATACTAATACAAACGATGTTAGTGTGGCAATCTCCCACGCTGCGCTATTGTGTTTTGACTGGGGGCTGCCCCCCTGCCAGAACACAGTGATTTAACAAAATGACTGGCTTCTGTCTGATAAGGAGCTGTACACAGTAAGCCGGTTCCTGCCGAACCAACCATTTTTGGCCGCTTTTCAGCCTGCGTGTACCCAGCTTAACTAAAAGGTAAGACTTATTTTTGTTTTGGATAGAGTGGAGAGGGAATAGAACACTTGTCAGGTTTTTATTGCTGTCCGTGTTCCCATTAGGGAAATTCATCCTTTCAATTTGTCCTGTTTACTGTTATCATCAAAAGTGAAAGTGAGAAAAAATCCATAATTTTGGATTGTCCCTAAAACAGTATTATAGGGAAAATCTTCCAATGGGGACAGTAGTACTGGTGACCCTGGTGACAACCTGGGTTCCCCTAAAGCCTGGTACGCACAACTAGTTTGTTTCATTCAACCCATTGGGTTGAATGAAAAAAACTGACAGAGCCGGTCGGAGCCGCTGCACTAACGATCCGAATATCCTCTGCTGTTCTTTTGTATTCTGACAGGGAGACAGCCCCCCACCAGAACACTCCGGTCTGCTGCTGGTTTTCCAGCATGCTCGTCCGACAAAAGCATGGGCCAAATGTCGGACGTTTTTTATTGAACCTGCCGATGTCGTCCGAGATTTGGCCCATGTGTATTAGGCTTCACTTCCTGCTTTGGCTATGGGACAAGAAGTGAAAGGACAGAAAAGGGCATACAATTTTTTGACAAGGGCTATAACCTTCCCTAACTCCATCCAAAATTAAAAAAAGAAAGTTTTTCCTTTAGTTCCACTTTAACCGCTTAAGGACCGCCCACTGTATATATATATGTCGGCAGAATGGCACGGACAGGCAAAATCACATACCTGTACGTGGCCCTTTAAATGCCTGCCGTGTGGTCATGCGCGTGCCACCGGTGGCACACTCGCGACCCTTCTGCCTTCCCCGTGAGTCGGATCCTTGATTTCCTTTTTACATATCCTGTTATATTCTTTGTAACATTTAAATGACACTAGTGTTCCCTCATTTTTATATTTTTTAAAAGCTCTTTTCTTATAGTTTATAGCTTTTTTAACTTTGGCAGTGAGCCACATAGGTTTTATTTTTAGCCTTTTAAACTTATTGCCCATGGGAATATACTTTGCAGTGAGTTCACAAACAGTCTTTTTGAAGAATTCCCATTTCTGTTCTGTGCCCATTGATGCCAATATTCCCTTCCAGTCTAATGCCCCATACACACGATCATAAAACTAGCGTTCGTAATGGAGATAGCACATTCGTCATGCTGTAACGGACTGAAAAGCACTAGACTGAAAAGAGCGAATCGTCTCTCAACAAACTTTACTAACATGAAGGGTGGCGCCATTCGAACGGAACTTCCCCTTTATAGTGCCGTCATACGTGGTGTACGTCACTGCGCTTTTCTTGAACATTTTTTAAAATGATGGTGTGTACGCAAGACAGGCTTGAGAGGAAACAAGAAAAAAAATGACAAGAAAAACGTCAGTTTTAAAAATGACATTAAAAATGATCGTGTGTATGGGGCATAAGTCCTGGAGAGCAGCCCTCATCCTTGGAAAATTTTCTCTCTTGAAATTAAGTGTTTTTATCTTTCCCGTATGTGATTTTTGCTTACAGCTAACATCAAATGAAATCATGTTATGGTCACTGCTACCCAGGTGTTCCTTTATCTGAACATTAGTAATACGCTCTGCATGGTTTGAGATTACCAGGTCCAACAGAGCATCATTCCTAGTTGGGGCCTCAATAAACTGGACCATAAAATTGTCCTGCAATAGGTTTATAAATTTTTGCCCTTTAACTGTCCCAGCAGTTCCATTACTCCAGTCAATTTCTGGGTAGTTAAAATCCCCCATTATTATCACCGTCCCAGCCCTTGCAGCCCTTTCCATCTGTGCAAGGAGCTGAGTCTCCACCTCCTCATTAACATTGGGTGGTCTATAACAAACTCCAATGATTAACTTTGAACTACGCACATCTGTATGCAGTTCCACCCATAATGCTTCAGACTCATCCCACTCTCCATCCACCAGGTCCTCTTTCACACTCGCTTTGAGATCACTTCTCACATAGAGACAGACCCCTCCACCTTTCCTTTTTACCCTGTCTTTCCGAAAGAGTGCATAGCCAGGAATATTAATAGCCCAGTCATGTGAGGAATGAAGCCAAGTTTCAGCAATACCGATTACATCATAGCTCTCCTCATGCACCAGAGCTTCCAACTCACCTATTTTGCTTGGCAGACTTCTGGCATTGGTGAACAGACACTTTAATGCATTAATATATTTTGACCGGTCACATACTATCCTCTTGGGTGTTCCCAGATTGCAACTAGGACTTGTTACTGTACTTACCTTCGGTTTATGTGCTTTGGTTACCCTACCACTAATGCCCCTAATACTACCCTCTGGAATATGTTCCCCGCTGACTCTCACTATCTCTGGACCCTCCCCCCCGTCGCCTGATTAAAAACCCCTCTAACTTTTTGGCCGTCCTTATTCCCAGCTGATCTGCACCCTCCTCATTTAGGTGCAGTCCGTCCCTTCTATAGTACTGGTTATTAACTGAGAAGTCGGCCCAGTCCTCCAGGAACCCAAACCCCTCCTTACTACACCAGCTCTTCAGCCACTTGTTCACTTCCCTAATCTCCCTCTGCCTTTCTGGTGTGGCTCGATGTACCGGTAGTATTCCTGAGAATACTACCTTGGAGGTCCTTTTCCTCAATTTAGCTCCCAAGTCCCTAAAATCGTTCTTTAGGACACTCCATCTGCCTCTGACTTTGTCATTGGTGCCAACGTGCACCATGACAGCTGGGTCTTCCCTAGCCCCTCCCAGTAATCTGTCCACCAGATCCGTGATGTGCGAACCCGAGCGCCCGGTAGACAACATACAGTTCGGCGCTTCAGGTCTTTGTTACAGATTGCCCTCTCTGTCCTTCTAAGACTGTCATCCATCTACTATTTTCTAGTGCCTGCACCTCTTTGTCTCAACCCACCTTTGTGCTGGCCCCTGCCATCACCTGCCATCACCTGCCGGGTACGTTTCCAGCTCTCCTTTAGTGTGGAGGGTCTTTCCAGTGCTGACAGTTGCTTCCCTAGATTCAGAACCTGGGCTTCCAGGGAAACAATGTGCTTACATTTTGCACAGCAGTAATCGCCCTCGATCAGATGATCAAGGAACGCATACATGCTGCAAGATGTACACCGAGTCGCCTCGCCACACCTGCCGGGCATCGTACCTATTAATTTATTGAGGATTAGAGATTATACCCTGTCCAAATTACCTAACACTAGCTTCCTGACACAACTACTCAACAAGACAATACACAGGTACTCAACAAGACAATACACAGGTACTCAACAAGACAATACACAGGTACTCAACAAAACAATACACAGGTACCACGCAGACCTACATGCACCCGCAGACAAACGGACCTACGTGCACCCACAGACCAGCGTGCACTTGCAGACCAACGGACCAGCATGCACTCGCAGACAAGCGTGCGCTCGCAGACCAGCGGACCTACGTGCACTCGCAGACAAGCGTGCACTCGCAGACCAACGGACCTATGTGCACTCGCAGACCAGCGTGCACTCGCAGACCAATGGACCTGCGTGCACTCACAGACCAGCGTGCACTCGCAGACCAACGGACCTGCGTGCACTCGCAGACCAGCGTGCACTCGCAGACCAATGGACCCGCATGCACTCGCAGACCAGCGTGCACCTACAATACACAAGTACTAACGATCCACACACACTACTCAGACAACACTCAGGTACTCACACTACTATGACCCCTGTTTTAAACTCTTGATTTTAACTCACCACTTAGTCCAGTTCCACTTGGACAGAGTTCCAGCAAACTCAAAATGAGCAGGCTCTAAATGAGCCCTACAGAAATTTCTATAGGCCTCAAGCACCTGTGACCAATTAACCTCTTTCCCTTTAATTAGTAGGCTGAAGGAAAAAAAATGAAAGAAAAAAAAAGGCTGTTTAAAATGTGCCAGAAAAAGGTGTTAAAAAGCTGCAAGGAAAAAGACCCAAAAATAACCAAAAATGCAACCCAGCAGTCAAAAGCAGAAACTTCTTTACTCTCCACGCAAGGTCTCCACTGTCTACCCTCCAACCAACAAGACTGGCAATTTCACATGTGCTCTACAGAAATTTATATAGGCCTCAAGCACCTGTGACCAATTGGCCACTCCCCTTAATTAGTAGGCTGAAGGAAAAAAAAAGAGAGAGAGAAAAAAAAAAAGCTGTTTAAAATGTGCCAGAAAAGCTGCAAGGAAAAAGACCCAAAAATAACCAAAAATGCAACCCAGCAGTCAAAAGCCAAAACTTCTTTACTCTCCACGCAAGGTCTCCACTGTCTACCCTCCAACCAACAAGACTGGCGAGCTTAAACAAGCTTTATATAAGAAAATGTTGTAAATCATACAGTACACACATCCAATGTACAAATAGGTAATAGTAGCAAAGGGCCTGATAGGTGTCCTGGTGGAATTGTGCACAAATTCCCAGGTATATATAGTTAGAGTTAGAGATACCACCAGATGAATTTTGCAGCAAAGTCCAGTTGCGGGGCCTCTGAGGATGATGCAGCATCTTTCTTTTTGTTATTGTGTTGGAGACCTGAAAAAAAGATTTGTGGTTATGGGGAGATCCTCCAAATGTTGTTCAACCAGCCTGGAATAGAGCTTCCCACCGGCAGGAACTGGGGTGTGACATTGGAACTGTGGTACTGGAACGCAGAGTCTGCCTATATAATCTGTGCTTTAGTTCCTCCCTAATAGTTTCTAATCCTACATGCAACTGGACCTTTAAGCCTATAATCCCAATGTGGCCACCAGAAGCCTAACCAGGCTCTAACTAATGCTGGCTATCAAGTCCTAAGCTAAAACTAGCTATAGAATCCCAGACCAGAAGAGACAGGGCTAACTAGAGTAATAGGGGCATATAAACGATATTGGGATAAACATGTTCACCTACGAATGTACTGGAAAGTGACCACTACACATTAGCACAGACCTAGCTATCTGGCACTGTGCATGTGAAATAAAAAACACAGATTATGCAGATATACTTTGTCACAAGGATTTAGATATACATTCAGCAGCTGAAGTTAACCTTCTAGATTGTGGGAATACTTGCAAAATAGTGCCTTCTGGCTTAGGGATTAGTGGCATGGACAGGACATGTGGCTTTGTCTCTCTCTCTCTCTACTTACTCACCCTGGGATTTCAAAGCAAACAACCCAGGGACAGGAAGTGCTTACATACAACATTTAAACTACTACTGCTAAAATCATAAAGTTTGCTTTATGTAACTTAACCTATGTTCTCTCCAGCCACCTGCAGTCGACCCATTATTCAGCTCACTTAAAGTATACTGAAAGGCCGAAGCCTGTGCCGTGTACTTCCACTTTTCCTTCTGATTTTTAGTAATATATTTAAATTAGAAAAAAAGTTTAAAATGGAAGGCCATGTGAGAGTTTGGAATACTGCAATTTTATACCTAAGTCTTTTTTACATTTAAATTACAAAAAAAGTTTAAAATTGATGGCCATGTGAGATTTTGTAATACTGACATTTTTATACCTAAGTCTTTTTGTACATGAAAATAAACCTGCAGTGGTTGGGTTTGGAAATTGCTTTTCTGCATCTCAAACACGGGTTCATAGGTTGTCAGATTTGACTAAATTTGACTAAATTTGACTAAAGTTCTAAAAAGATACACTTTGCTCTCTGTATACACTGATCAGCCTAAACTTTGTGACCACTTACTTAATATTGAGTAGGTCCCCTTTTGCCTTCAAAATAGCCCTGACCCATTGAGGCATGGACTTCACTAGACCTCTGGAAGTATGATCCTCCTCTTTTGGGGGTTCCCCGCTGGCACTCCTGGCTCCTGTCCCCTATCAAGTGCCCCTATAGCAAGCAACTTGCTATGTGGGTACTTGCGCAGGCTCGATCCCAAGAGAGAGATAGAGAGCGGAGAGAGCCGCTGCTCTCAGGCACCATGCAGGATTGAGATCCAGTATATATAAGGAGGTGCTGGGGGAAGCTGATCACACAGTTTTTTACCTTAATGTAGAAAATGCAAAAAAATTCTACCTTTAAAACCATTTTGAAAATTGCAAGGTGGGGCTCTTCATGGATCCGACTTGTTTTTACAGCACATCTCACAGATACTCGATTGGATTGAGATATGAAGATTTTGGAGGCCAAGTCAACAGCTCAAACTCATGGTTGTTTTTCCTCAAACCATTTTTGAACCATTTTTACAATGTGGCTGGATGAATTATCCTGCTGAAAGAGGCTACTGCCATCAGGGAATACCGTTTCCATGAAGGGGTGTACTTGGTCAGTAACAATGTTTAGGTAGGTAGTATGTGTCAAGCAACATCCACATGAATGGCAGGACCCAAGGTTTACCAATAGAACATTGTCTTAAGCATCCCACTGCCTCCGCCAGCTTGCCTTCTTCCCATACTGCATCCTGGTGCCATCTCTGCCCGAGGTAACCAACACACACACACACACACACGCACTCGACGCACAAAACACACAATGTAAACGAAAAACATACTCAAATATAATATCAGTGCACAGGAGGAGCCAATAACATATACAATCCCCAGCTGCTAGCAGCACTATGCCCCCCTGGGCAGGTGAAACATATAATCTAAAAAAACTGAGCTCAAGAAAATGTCCCAGAATTCAACCATAGTCTCTCAATTTAATATAAAATAAATGTTATCTCATGGGATCCTCACCAGATGGATAAACCCTTCATGAAACTGGGTCTAATAAAGCTTGCCATATCAAACATGGCAATGTGTCTTGATTTGATTTAATTCACGTCCTTCTCTACTTTGTATTCTCACCACATTCCGTTGCCATGCGTCTCACATGTTTAACCAAAAATATGAATAAAAACCTATAGTGTAGTATGCTAAAAAAAATGTGCCACAAATCAATACTCTTCGATGCAGACTACGTTCCCCTTTGTTCATCTACCTTACCCAAAAATTAAATGTTTGCGCATCTCATAAATCACTCCTCGTAAAACTTGCTTCAACTGTCCTCGTCATGACACGTTTTTCACCCAAAAAGACATTTCCTAAATAATGTAGTATTTATAAAAAAAAAATGATTGAGCAAAAATCAATTGTGCTCACATGCAGCAACACACTACTCAATCCTTCAACTGATAACCGCTCACCTCCGTGGTTCCCTCGATCACCATCCACCACCTTTATGTGAACACTCCAGTGCAAATAGAATCTTTGCCCACTTCACAGCCCGCTCAGAAGTTTGGACCAAATGAGCGTGATGTAATTCACTCCACTCTCCGCTTTATAACTTCCATCCATTATACTTCACCAGTTCATAAGTAGTACCCATAAAAGAAAGTTTAAAAAGGACCATAGTGGAGTATTAAAATGTTAAAAGCAGTTATCTTCCCATATTAAGCTTACATCAGTATAATGGCTTGTGCATGCCTATAGAACCTCTTTCAAAATGGCCACCACAACACGTCCTCTTCTGGGGTCAGTCTGACAATACTTCCTGACCGGTTTTGTCCAATGGGATTTTTCCTTAGAAAAAGTCCATTGGATGAAACCAGTCCAGAAGTGACATCAGACTGACCCCAGAACATGTTTATTTCCTGCTGTATATCCCATTAACTTCCAGATGCTATTGTAACAAGATAATCAATGTCATTCACTTAGGGTCAAATCTACAGCTACTACTACATGGGATCTTTTTTACAAGCGCTTGTTTTATCTTCTCAAATGTGAGTGTAAATTTTAAACATTTTCAAATAAATATTTTTCCTGTTAAAAAGGTTTTACACTGTGCATACCATTTCCTTATTTTTGATGAACCTGAATATCTCTGCCACGGAACCCATCGTTAATTTGGTTATGCCACTTATTGCCGAGATGAAATTGTGACTATCTTACTCTGATGTTCGCCAGTTCCAGTGCTGAGGTCTTTATGTTTTTGGTGTAGTGTCACCATACAGCCCTTTTAGACTCATTTGGCGTATGCCTTGCTGAGTCCATTCAATCCGGTAAGCCTCATTCCTATCAGTGGTGGCGGCTTTTCTTCTATCATCACGTTTGTGTTAACTGAAGATCTACTTTCAGTTGTTTGGATCATTACTTCACTCATGCTATTACAGTCATCACAAATGGACTTGAGGAAAGTTTAATTATCACATTTTTCATTAATTTTTTGCATTTTATTCATATGTATATTTACTTATAGAATGAATATTATTAACCAATTATATAATTTTTTATGTGTTTAAGACTCTAAACAAGTTTTAGACTTTTTCCTTCACTGTCCTTGTTTAGGACCTGTTCATTTTTAGCGCTTCACTTTTTGTCTTACTATTTTGTCTAGGCTGTTTGTCATAGGTTGTGCTAGCGGCTGTTTTATGATCACGGATAGCGCGGTATTCACATATTTTTTACAATGTCATTCACTTAAACTGTCAGTAGTCATACAGTTATGGCTGTTTGCTGTACATTTCAGCTCTTCATGTTCCATCTTCACTGCAGTGTACTTTTAAGTTCTAGCTAATAGAAAGCCAATACAAAGTCAAGTAATTAATATTGTGATAGTGTTGTGTGGTTGTTATTGCATAAATCCACTGAGCACCATTTTGTGCAAGGTAATGATCTCTTTCTGTGCTAAAAAGAATTATATTCACTCCAAAGTTCCAATCTTTCCTCTTGCCTTAACAAGCTTGTCACGGTTGGATTAAATCTAGGGCCTTCCTAAAAAGACAATGCTTTGTAGGGAAGATATTAGGCTTGTGCAATTCGTTTCGTAACGAATTGAAATTCGTCCGAATTTAGCAACTTTCGGACATTCGGAAGCATTCGAATTTCCGAACAAAGCAATTACGAATAAGACCGAATCCGAAATAAATTATACCGCAAATAGCGAATGCCCGAATGTCTTCGGCATAATTCGTTATGAAAAAGTTACGAATGTACGAATCCATACGAAGCACAATAACACTCACTCTGCTCTGCTCTCTGCTTCTCCCACACCGTGCTGAACTCCCTCTCAAAATGGTGTACAGGGGCGGAGGTTATAGCCGCATGTAAAAAACGAAAGTAAAATACGAGATTTCGAATCCATTCGAAGCACAATAACACTCACTCTGCTCTGCTCTCTGCGTCTCCCTCACCGTGCTGAACCCTCTGAAAATGGTGTACAGGGGCGGAGCCTATAGCCGCATGTTAAAAACGAAAGTAAAATACGAGATTTCAAATCGTTACAAATAACCGCAATGTATTTAGAAAAGTACAAATCCATTCGAAGCACATTAGGCATAATAGGCAGCGTCGTTGTGAGAGAGACACGGAAAATTACGAATCAACGAACCCAAAAAAAGTTACGAAAGTAGGAGTTGTGTCCAGAATCAACGAAAAACAACGTACTCTACCGAAAGTACGAACCCAAAAAAAGTTACGAAAGTAGGAGTTGTGTCCAGAATCAACGAAAAACAACGTACTCTACCGAAAGTACGAATTATAAAGCAACAAAAAATTCAACGAAAAATGTCGCTTGCAAAAATACGAATGAGTCCGAACACGAAAAATCCCGTCTAGCAAAATTACGAATGATTACGAATCAACAGGACCGGAAAGAAACGAACCGAAACGGAACGAATTTTTCCGTTGTGCACAAGTCTAGAAGATATACATATATAAGAAGAATGTCCCTGACAGACATGAAGTATTTTAAATCACCAAATTCTTTAATAGTCTCTGGAAACCTCAGTGAAAACTGGGCTTTAGGGTAATAAATACCAGAGTTATATCTCACTGCAGCTGATGCTTTTTAATACCCAAAGGATCAGAAAATAGCCATTTTGCTGCACGACCTAGGTTAAGATAGCTTGGAGCTGTATAATACTATACAGTTAGCTTACAAGAATTTCTCAGCATCCACTATGAAAAATGTGTTAGCAAGACACTTCTGCAATCCTAGGAAAATAGCATGTTTCAGAGATATTGGTGTTGGGCACACTCAATGCCAAACTTTGTAGGTATAACATTTCAGAAAGAACTGAAGCTTATAGTTAAAGTCTGCAAATGTATCAGTTCTGCTTTGGAATAAAATCTGCTGGCTGAACCTAAATTCAGATCAAGACTGCGGATCTGCATAGCCAATAAGGTTACTAAAGTCCTCTACAGGCAGGATCCCTGGCCCTTAAGTATATAAAGTATCCCCATATTTTATAACACGCTTCGTCAAATCAGGCATCTGATTCAAAATAAGTCCAATAGCACTACATACTGTATGTATTGGGAAGAAACATGTGTGCTGAACTACAGATCTCCGGGAAAACCTCCCATTTATGTGGACCTTTCAGTGATAGGAAGCCCTCTTACTGTACTCTTTCCATGGGTAAGCAGTCTATCGGAATCCCAGGATATCTCAACAAATCAATCAAATGGTAGCATAATGCCTTGTACACACAATCGTAATTTCCGATGGAAAAAGTCAGACGAACTTTTTCCATTGGATATTCTGACCATGTGTATGCCCCATCTGACTTTTTCTATTGGAAATTCAGAGGAATTCCGTCTGAGTTTAGATAGAGAGCATGTTCTCTTTTACTCCGATGGAATTTTGGCCGGGCAAAAGTCAGACCGTGTGTACGGGGCATTACTCCATTACTGCTTCCCGAGAATGTACAATATAAATTGAGCAGGAGCTGTTCTTTACCATTGGATGAGATAGACAGTTACTGGCAGTTCAAGCTAGAAGAGCAGTCATCACTTCTGTGAATTTTTCATACACCTTGGGAATGATGCCAGTTCAGTCAGTTAACATTTGGAATCAATTCTGCTGGTGAGATTTATATGCCGTTTTTGTATATAAAAAAAAGGCTGCTTAATGAACTATAGGAGACTTTTCTTGAACGATAATGATTACATGAAAAATAAAAAATAAATAAATCCATTTACACAGCGGTAGATTACATTTTTTTAGCTGTCTCAACCAAACTGATAAATGATGATAATGGTTTAAGGGCTCTTTCACATGGGACGGATCAGTCATGATCCGCCCCGTGAACCTCCGCTTGCTCAGCGGGGATCGCTCCGTTGATCCCCGTAGAGTCCGTTGTCATCCGATCAGCTCCGCCGAAGGAAGGAAAAATAGGGTTTTCCTCCGTCACACTTTGGCGGAGCGGAGCGGAGCGGGTCGGATGTCAGCGGACATGTCACCGCTGACATCCGTGGCTCCATAGGGCTACATGGAGCGTCCGTTCAGGTCCGCCTAAAAAACTGACAGGCGGACCTGAACGGACCGTCCGTGTGAAAGGGGCCTTACTGGTCCATCTGAACCCAGATTCACATCTGTGTATGATGACTGGATGTTCACTTTTGATTAATTTGGAAGAATCAGTTCACTTGAGTACTAATCAATTTCCAACATGCTGAGGATGCAATGGCCATTCCACTAGTGTTTTTCCTGGTAATCAAATAAATGGACCAATAGGGAAGTGTGTACATTTCCTGACACAGAGCATGGTTTGATGGATACCAAGTAGCATCATCTCAATCCTATGGGGAATTTGAGAGGATTTAACCTTTTTTTCAATTAATCATTTATTACACATATTGGTACATATCTTTCACTTTTTCAACTACAGATTACATCTATGTTAGATATACAATTTTTGTCTGGTACACAATAGTTGTTGCTTTGTCTGGTACAATTTGTATGGAACACAACTTGCAAATTAGACAATGCTAAGAAGTACTGTACTGAAAACAAAACAGATACTTCAGATCTAAAATCACAGATAAAGCTCACAAAACAAAAGTACAGGGAAACACAAATATACATCACTGATATTCCATGCAGTAGTTAGAATTCAAAGAAAGAATTAATGGCAATCAAAAGAAGTCCTAGAGTCTACACCAGATTAATGGTTCTACATGTCTTAGGATAAAAAGGCAGTATTTAGGACCAGGGATCAACCCAACCTGTTTACAGTTTAGTGATGTTTGCCCAGTTCACCCTCAAAGCAGCCAGGGATCCAGGTGACATAGCGACATCAGTGACCAAATATGGTCATGACTAAATTTGACCCAGGATTCTTGAGTCTGTTGTTTTCATTGCAGAAGCTCTGGCATGCATTGAGGGAATGCAATGAGGAAGCATCTTTGTGTGGTGGGTCGTCACAATTGATGATCGATCTACATTGCTGGATGATGTGATTGATGTTGGATTTACATTAGGGGTCAATGTTTACATTTTTTGGGGGCAATAATGGACATTTTCACAGCGTGGGTACCTTTGCTTTTAACTTTTTGTGGGGAAATCTGAATTATTGTCAGGTTGAAGTTTTATCCTTGAGGGACAAGGGCCTCATTGTTGAGGGACAAGGGGGCCTCTTCTCCATATCTGGTCCCCAAGAGGATTCCAGGTTATGTGGGGGGATTTATGGCAATCTGGAAAGCCATTTACAATAAGACCCCACCAGGATATTTGCCCCTCCAAAGGGGAATGGGTACAGGGGTACATTAGTAACCCTTACCCATTCTCACAAAGAGTAAAAAGTAATAAAGACACTCATGCTATGAAAAAAATCCTTTATTGTTGAAAAAAGAATTCCCCCTGATGTAACTACAACATCAATCAAGACATCCAGCAATTTAGATCAATCATGATGACCCACTGCCTGATAATGTTTTCCTCCCACCATGCCAAATGACAGATTCCCAATGTTTAATCAGTGATGTCACCCAGGGTCTCTGGGGCTATTGTTTACAAACACTATCTGAGGATCTGTCATTTAGTGATGGTAGTGCAGTGGGGCAACATAATAAAGGGTGGTGGGTTGTTATGACAGTGGGGAAGCATTATTGGGTGGCAGGTCATTATGACTGATGATTGATTTACAGGAGGACTAGAGGACAGAAGGTATTCCTGGAATTGAGCTTTAACTATACAAGGTGCAACAATTGGATGTGAGTACATCTGTTGTTTACAAAAGGACTATGGGAGATGAGTACTTCTCTATTTTTACTTGTACCAGGTACACTGCGACCTTCCATTTTAATTGGAAACTATCTAAAACCCATATAAATCTATTACAGATCAGCTTTCATTATCAGGATAATATTAAATAAAATGACCAGAGAAAACTGTAAATTTGCCTATGGTACACATCAAACTACTGCTTTGCTTTTAAAATGCTTTCTAGCCTCTTTAAACAAATTTGTACACGTCTCCAAAATTTTGTACAATACCAAGCCTATACTAAAAAAGGCAGCATAACGGATAAGATTATACAATTTGCAGTTGAATCCCTACCGGGCATAACATGCATATAAAAGAA